>CM034234.1:29422586-30622586 GCA_019916065.1 Vitellaria paradoxa
ACCTAACAATTCTTTGGAAATCAAAAAAGAAATGAGGAAAAACATAAGAAATGAGGGAGAAGAAAGAAATCTAAATTCAAAGAACAACCTAGCTATATGTACTTATATATATAAATATATCACACCACCACCCATTGACAACTGTGTGTTTAGTGCACACGGAACAACCTAAGCAAATAGCGTGCATACGAGAATGAGATTTGTATGCACACCAGCGCCGTGGCAACCCTTAAGCCACTGAAGCAATCGCCTAACGCCGCACAAAGTGAGAAAACCCAAATTTTTTAAAAATTTTATTAATAATAAAAATGTTAAATAATATTTTAAATCAATTAAAATTTTATTAATGCATTAATTATTATTTTTTAAGTTTATTTAAAATTTTATCAAACAAACACAAAGAGAATACTTTTGAACTTCCTACAACTCTATTTATATATTTATAAGTATCTTATTAAATATATTAATTATTTTCTTATTTTATTTCTATCTAATAGACACCAAAGAAGAACTTGAGAAGATTTTTGAACTTCCTACAACTCTATCTATACATTCATAATTATTTTATTAAATGCATTAATTATTATTTTTTTTAGTTTTATTTCTATCTAATAGACATCAAACCAGAATTTGAAAAGACAACATTTCTGATATCGTATCAAATCAACTAATTTAGTCATTCCACAGATCATTCAAATCCAATCATCATCTTCTTCAAATCAAGTAGTTATCCACATCTATGATATCATATCGAATCAACTCATTCTACAGATCATCATCCAAATCAAATCCTTATTTGCATCGAATCAATCAGTTCAGTTGCTTTATAAATCATCCAAATCCAATCTTTCTTTAAGACCAAAGTTGAGATTAGATAAGAGTTGTCTAAAATAAGGGAGAAACAAAAATAAAGAGAGTTCTTGTGTAATTTTTACCCATTGATATCAGGTTCTATCATTTTATAACTTTCGTTTTTTTTTGTTGCTTTATTTTTAGTTTATTTATAATTTTTTTATTTGCATTGGTTACTTGATTTCAATATTTTATTTTTTATTTAAAAACTAAATTTGTATTGTTAGATATTATGATTGTCTATTTTTTAATTTTGTAGTGAAGAATATGTCAAATAGAAAATATGAATGTGGTTATGAAAATTTGAAAAAAAAAATAGAAAAGTTAAAAAATTAATTCACTCTCAATATTGTACTTTTGATAAATTTGTTACTAGTAATAAAAATGTGTTATAATAAGTTCAATTAGTGAAAACAATTGTGCGTAAATAACGAATTACAAAATAATTATAACGACACCCATCTACACAGTACAATATTATCCGTTTTGGACTTGGTTAGCTGTTTCTAAGAGGGTCATCCAGTCTGATACTATCCCCCGCTAGAGCATGCTTAACCCTGTAGTTTTTATTAAATTCAGTGCTATCACGGTTTTAAAACGCATTTTACTTTATAGATGTCAAACATTACATATATGTCACTTTCTTCCTCTACCCAGATGATATGAGACAAAAGGTATTATTTCTCCACTTCATCTCCTGCTTCACTTTCTCGCAGGCACAGGTCCCTCATATTTGTTCCCCCTTACAAAGCACACGCTCTCACATCGCCCCACACTTCTGATTGAGTATTGGCTCCGATATCATTTGTAATGATCTGCATCTGCACAGTATAATATTTTCTATTTTGGGCTTGGTTAGCTGTTTCCCAGGGGGTAACCTATCTTGGTATTACCTCATCTTGAGCACGCTTAATCCTAAAGTTCCCATTGAATTAGTGCCATCATTGCTTTAAAACGCGTTGCTTTATATAAATGTCAAACATTACATATATGCCACTTCATTCTTTTATTTAGGCAAAATGGAATAGAAGGCATTGTTTCTTTGCCTCACCCCTGCTTTACTCTCCCGTATAGAGAGTCCCTCATAAGCACAGGTCATTGTCAGTTACTATAAGGGATGTACCTGTGAGGAACACTACCTATAGAAAATGAACTCTCTTGGGAATCCGGATTATGGGGGGAAGAACTCTGGATTATCTATTGGCTAGGGGAAATTGGAGTAGAGCTCAAAGTCTGTAGGGTGACTGACCTTCTTCAAGGCTGAGACCCAACCATCACTGAAGAAAGTGTTAGCGACAAGATATAATTGCTTTTATTACTTGTTGCCAGCATCTTTACACCCCTTATCATAAACCTTTTTATAGCTTTCTTCTAGCTTCGCGATCTTCCTGGTCGATACCTTGAATGCTGCCTTCATCTTTTCAAAGTCAGCAAGGGCCTTTTTATTTGCATTGACAAGCTCTTCATTCTAGGCGCATATCTTCTTAACTTTTTCCTCAACCTTATCCACTCTAGAGTGTTGGGTCTTGGCCACCTTTCCATATTTTTTACGCTCTCCATTGCCCTCTCAAATCGTTAGCCAGTATACCAGAAGAACTCAACCCTTTGCCAATAGAAACAAGTCAGAACACAAAGTTGGCACATAAAAATACAAGGTCAGAATAGAAAAGGAAATATACTAGAAAAGCGTATTGGACGCCCAAAGACATTCAAAGGCGATCAGACATAGTCATTATGACTTCCCGTTCAAATAGAGGTGTTGTTGCATGAGCAACAAACATGGCAATGTCCTAATCCTTTATCACCAATGATTTACTAGAGACGACTTTGTGACTGATCATGGGACAAATGATAAACTCATCATCAGGTGGTTGAGGGTAGAGGTCCATAAGGTCAATTGGTTGAGTAGTGGTCTTCTTTCCCTTCTTTGAAGGGACTGATTGAAGAAGATTCTCATTTTCTTTTCAAGTTAACTCTACCCCAAGCAACAAAAGGTAAAGGCACAGTGTGCTTTGGGCATTTCTTACCCCTATTGCTGCCAACATTCAGATTAGCAAATAAGTTTCTAGGCGGTATGGCATCTTAAGGTTGTTCGAAAAAGACTTGTGGGAGTATGTCTATGAGGTCAAGCAAGGCTTCTTCAATAGGGGAGATTTGCTCTTATCACATTCGACCAAATGGAGTTACAGAATAATGAGACATCTTAGTGGCAAAGAATTGTCACAACGGGGCGGCCTTCAAGGGGTAAAGCGATGGTATCAAGATTCTGGTTGATACTCATTTAGATTAAGCAACAATGTTGTGTATTTCCAATGGGTTGGCTTGTAGCTGAACAGAGCTAGAGTGGCCTGATCAAATTCTACCAATCGCTCGCCCCCTTATATGATAGGACTTTGATAATTTGATTGATTTGCACGCTTTCAAATCTTTTGTTAAAACCTCTCTCTATAAAAAAAAAAATAAGCCGATTAGCGTTCAAGTAAAAAAAAAGAAAATATGTGTTAGATTAAACAAAAGTGACTACCTACAACCCCCATTAAGTTCATAGCTTCGAAATGCCTATCTTCTCTTAGAAAGAACTATTAGTCCCTAACAACCATAATATAGTTGGCTTGCAGGTTCTTGCTTGAATTAGTAAAGGATATGTATAAGGTTATCTCCTATTCTACACTTTAAGTAATAACGACCGTGTTTAAATGGAGTGAGGGCAAAATAGTGAAGGATTTTTAGGGTGCCCAAGTTTACTAGTAATATACTATGTAACTCGATGACACCTGTTAAATCCTATAACCATGTTGGCCTAGTTGACCGAGGTAGATTTTGACTATCAACAAAAATATCTGAACAAAAAGTTAGAATGGGAAACTAACTTCACATTCCTTTGTAGCCACTAATGGCCATTGAGTCCATTCCGACCCCATGATTTCGGCCATATGGTCATCATCGACCTCTGGGAAGGCTAATCAAACAGAATCAGGGATTTGATACCTAAACCTAAAAGCCTTCATGCCCCCGGTTTCCTAATAACATTTAAAACTTGCCTATCTCGAAAAGAAAAAAAGAGACGAGAAAGCTAGTTTAGCACTCACCCTGTAGCTATGCTATGGGAAAGAGTCTAGTCGACGATGAAGTTAACTCAAGTAAGTGAACACATAATAAGATCAAGTGAGGGTTATTCTAAAAGAAGCTAAAGGTTCATCTGAAGGTATGAAAGTTCCAAATGGCTGTAAAAACGGATATTTATAGAGAAAGAAGAAGAAAGGTCTAAATATAGGGCATATGTGCCCTTGGTAAGCATGTACCATTTATGGCATTTGTTAGTATAAACCCTTATGCTGCTACCCTATCAGTCATATGTCAAGGGCTAGTATAGACCAACGTTAGCATCGATTGGACTGGCCCATTATATATTTGTTTTCATACCCAACGGTTATACCCAACCATATTGACAACTCATGCTAATTTGAACACATGTTACTATCACTCTAGTTATAGGTGATAAAAGGATATTTGATCCGATCAGTCCATCTTCTACTACAATCTTCATCTAAGCTCTCTCTTGCTTTTCGAGCATATCATGTGAGCAAAAGCTAGGGGCTGTTGGAGGGGGATGTTCAAACATGTGGCACACATCTAGGATAAGGACATGCAATTAATATACTGATAGCCACATTTTAAACATGTTGGTAATAGTACGATTGTTCCACTATCTGCAATCTTGGTGATACGACTGCTCCATTACCCACCATTCTAGCGTTACAACTCATTGCTAGACGTGGTTCTTACTATCCAATATAGCAAATATACATAGAGCTAAGTAGCTATAAATAAGGGGACGATGGATAGCAAGGTAAGGACTTTTTGCCATGCGAAAATTCAACTCCTTCGCTTTCTGAATCCTATCCTCCTTTCAAGTAAGACTAACTTGACCGTTGGAGAGGCGTTCGGCTGAACCTCGCCTGACCATCAATGTTCTTAAGGTTCTAAGCAAGGAAGCAAGAAGTATAGCACAATCTTACTTTGCAAACACCAACCGATCATCAGTATTTCTTCTTGACTGTTGATTTGACATATTAGCAAGAAGAGTTATTGGTTTTTGACACTCCAAAATTAATTAAATTAAAAGCTAATATATTAATGAATGCCTTTTATTTTATTATTAGCATATGTCCGTGCCTAAAGGCATGTAAACAAATAAAAAAATTTATTATTTATGCCTTATGGATGTTTCAACATTAAAAAAAAAAAAAGAACACACTAATCAATTAAATGAACCAAGTCTAAACCTATTTGAAAAAAAAAAAGAAAAAAAATCACCAATCAAATTAGATTATAAGTAATACATCAAGCTATTACTTAAACACGCAATATAAACAGTTATTCATTTCACTGCAATATACAAAAATAAACAGTTATTTATTTCATTGCAATAAATAGTTCACAAACAGTTCACTGCAATATACAAAAATATAATATTTATGTACTTAATGTTTAAAAGCTTTACAGCAATAACGTAAGTAGAAGAACAATTTAAAAAATGTGAGATTTATGTAGCACATTCTGTAAACAAAAAGAGTTACAAACCAAAGTCATTAGATGTGTATGCTTTACAAAATGTCTTCCCAAGAAGGCTTTACAAAAATGTGTATACAAAAATGTCATTAGATGTGTACCAAAAAGGCTTTCATGTTCTTCGTAGGAAATCAACAGCTGGCTCTGAATTTCTTCCACATTAATTTTTGAAATGTCCACGTATCAAGTTCAATGCACTCTCTCCATTTTGAGGCAAAAACAACAATCTATTTTTCGAATAAAAAATAAGTCTATTAGTATATTAAACAAACCCATGAATGAAAATAATATAGGACTGAAAGGTACCTTATTTCTGTTCCATTGATGCATCACAGTCTTATTAATTCTCTTGAACTCGATTGCTTTTTCAAACTAACCCTAAAAAAATTCACCATGCATAGATTATTTTTTATCAGAAAAATATGTTACAAATAGAAAAATGTGTAAAGTAAGTGTATCATTGATGCACCTGCGGTTTTGATTAATACAAAACTTTATAATAGAACTTCGGGATATACAATGTTTGTAGCGGAATCTGTCTCATCTTTAGGCAGAAGGACACTAACACGATCAAAAGAGGTGCATCTAGATAAGGCAACATATAACTGTCCATGACTAAACGTGTGCGCAAATCTATCCCAACAAACTTTATAGATTGTCCTTGTGATTTATTAATGGTCAAAGCATATGCCAATCGAATTGGAAATTGACGTCTAGTCTGTCGAAAAGGAAATTCTGATGATGAAGAGGTCAAAGATATTCTTGGGATGAAAGCTAAATTGCCAAATTTTTCTCCAGTTAAAATTAAATCTTCGATTATGCGAGTGGCACACCTCACAACCATCATTCTTGTGCCATTGCAAAGCTCGGCCTTAGGGGCAATATTTCTCAACAACATTATTGGACAACCTACTTTCAATTCCAGCTTAAAATGTGGAAGACCAAGGGGGTCCAATGAGTTTAAATACTCATTAGGAGAGCGGTAGGTAATAGAACGATCAACTTCATCAGCCTCAGACATCTTATTTGATGCTAAGTAAGTAAAAATCTCTCCTGGAAAAATATTCAATGCAACTCTATTTATAGCACTGACATCCTCATTACGTGCAGAAAGGATTATCCATTCAGTTAAAAATGAAGGAGTGGACGTGTCTGCTACATCCAGTTGCGGATAAACTGCAGATATCAATTCATGCAGATTATACATTTTGCATATTGTTGATGGAAGTCATACGATATTCTTTGGACTAGTGCCAATCTAAAATAATATTTTAAATCAGTCAACACACATAAAGAAAATGGTCTTTTATTAAAAAAAAAAAAAGACAACATCTAAGAAAACAATACCTCCATCAAGATTTTTGCAAACTTGATATTTTCAGGATTTGTTTGATTTAAGCGCATGTTCAAATCCAAAACTAAAATATTTATGTAATTCCATAAGAAAGAGTGCCTCAATAATGCATTCACAATTTGCTCGCGAACTCTTTTAGATATAACCGGTAATATTTGTCAAAAATCTCCACTAAGTACAATAGTAATACCTCCAAATGGCTTTTCACTATTACAAACATCACGAAGTGTATGATCTACTGATTCTATACAATGTTTATGTTGCATAGGAACTTCATCCCAAATTATTAGTTTTGTTTCTCTAAATAGCTCTGCTTGTAATGATTGTTTGCTAAACCCACAGAACGAATCTTCCAACACATCCAATGGAATGCTAAAGGTAGAATGTGCAGTGCGACCTCCCACCAGTAACAGTGATACAATTCCAGATAAAACCACTGTAACAATAATATATCCAAGGCTACGGTATTTCAATGCAATTGTATTGTACAGAAATGTTTTCCCTGTTTCGGCACCACCACTGATAAAGAACATAGTTCCTTTAGTTTCAAATATGAAAGACGTGATTGAGTTGTATGCAATACGTTGTGCACCATTAAGATGATCAACATCATATTATACGTCAGCATGTTGAGCTTCAATTTGGAGTTGTTGATGTTCCAAAATCAATCTATTACCAACCACTGCACTCCAATTCCCAGTTGGTTGTGGCATAGGTGGGAAGTGAGTTAAACTCTTGCCCAATTCTTGAAGCAATTGATTAAGAAGAAATAAACCATAGTCCTCAATTTACGCCTCAGTTGGATTTGAAATACCAAACAATGTGTGAATCTTATGTGCAAGATCATCACAAATATAGACAGAAAACTCCTTCCATAATGTATACGGTTCTAATGGAGAGGACTCTGTCAAAATGATACTAAACAATCTCTTTAACTGGCATCTAGATTTCATTATTGCAGCCTCTTGAAGACATTGTTTCCATTCACCGTCATCTTCTAGAAGCCCTCTTGCAACACATGCTGATTTGAAGGTTTCATATAAGACATTATTGACCGTGCGTAGGCATTCAAAGGATTTTGGCCCTTCAACAACAGTTAGTAACAAACGTAAATAAAATCTCTCACCACAATTAGGGCTAACAAAGTACATTCTATCAATTGCAAACCCCATTTTTCTTGGTTTCCACATTTTATTAGACTTATCCCAAACAAAATGTTGTGAAAATTCTTGGTAGGTGAACCGATTTGCATCTACATTGTTAGCGTACCATTCAAAAAATGTAGTAAGGGTCTATCTTTGATCAGCAGCTCTAGACCTTATTGTATCTAATGACTCAATGGGATCAAAAGCCACGCAATGCATTCCAAGTAAATGAAGTGCCAATCGCATGACTGATGGCACCTCTTCATGCAAATGATGACCAAATATGTGCCGGGCAGCTTCTGGAGGTCCAATATACCTTACATCAAGGTATTGTTGAATCTCATCTTGTGATCCTAACACCATGGTTGTGCGATCATAACTTTTATAAATATACTTGTAAATATATTTGACACATCTCATTCCAACACAAACTTCAACATTGATGTGACAATTGAACAGTCTCGAAAGATAGGGATTGTATGGAACAACATCTCTATTATCAACTTCATGACCCCTAACTGTATATATAGGACTTTTACGACGCTGATAGATAGGATACCCATCTTGATCCATGGTAGTTGTTTCTACAAAGGCTCAAGGGTATCTTTTAGTGCATATACAATTTTTCATACACGGTGCTTTGGGATTTCTAACACCACATGATCCATGAACCATACACCGCTTGACTGTTTCAAAAAGTAATGGATCTTCTATCACATCAGGAAATTCTGCAGAGACTATTTCATCAACTTGAGCATGTGTGCGGATCTTTTCAGGACCTTGGAGAAATAAAAGTGCGTGCATATGTGGTAGGCCCCGTTTTTGAAATTCAATTGTAAAAACATGTGCAACTTTCTTACTGAACACTTTCTTCGATTCTATCTCCTTCATCAAAGCCCTTCTTTTTAACTCAAAAACACGAGCAACTAAATTAGGATGGTCAATAGCTCTTTGATGCGGCAATAAAGCTGAAGTAATTTCAGGCCACTTTGGATTTGCTGTCATGGTGAGAAAGATATCGGGGTGTTGGTTGTATCGCATGATAGCCATTAAGTCTTGAAATATCTCATGCATATATCTGTTACCCCCAATGAATGAAGATGGCAAAATAAACCTTTGACCAATTTGATCTGGGTTAAGTTTATCTAAGCTATCATTCGTAAATCATGATATAGCTTAGAACGAATTTTTTTTATTCAACTTGTAGTATGTTAATCGATTTTGCTCAGTTGCAGCTCAAGCATCTATCATAAACTCTTGGAATAATTTTCCTATTCTTAAAATGGTTGAATACTCTGAGGGACGTTCGAAGAGACGATAACTATAAAACTGCATCTGAGTAAGCCGATCAGTTGAAGGGCAATTATTTCGAACGTCCCACTACTTTAATCCTGGTTCCCATCCAAGTTCACCACGTGGGAATAGCAAGACATAATGTAATGGAAAATACGTTGGGTGGCATTCATTAGTTTACATCAGCCCATTATTCCCACTCAGATGTAAGATAATATCTCTCATTCCACTGACCTCAGTTCCATCCCTAGGTATTACAACAGCAATCTCATCTGCTATTGGTAGATTATGCCGCTATCAATCTGTGGATGTATTGTAATGTAAATGAGCAGGCAAATTTTGTCCAACTGAGTCCAACTGATTTAGAATTGAATAGGCCTAACAGAATTTTTCTACAAATGGATTGACTTGTAATAAACAATCTTGAATAGTCTGAAGAACATCCCTTCTTAATTAGGGATTTCTCAAAGAGTGGGTTGCTAAAGCTGAATCAGGATCATAAATATAAAGTTGAGCATGTGATGCATGTTATCTTGACTCTGGAAGTAGTAATCCAGTTCAATGTTGCAATTCTCCATGTATAATAAATGACGTGAGACCGCTTCCAATAAATACTCTTGGGTCCATTGTCACACCAAGACTTGTGAAAGCATTAATTGCATTGTAAACTTAGGTATGTTGTCGAAATGATCTTGACTGATCATCATTCCCATTATACAATGCTTGAAGTGGTGAAGGTGGGGTTGTAAGCAAAGGTAATCTTATTTTACCTTGCAAACAGTAAGTTCCAAATAAGGGATGTTTTTAGATGATCTCATCAATTTTTCATCCATCGAATGTAAGGCTGAGCAATGAGGACAAAGTATATCCATTTTACCAAGATAATGCCTACTTACATTTATGGGGGCATGAGTGCCAACTCCTGAACTCATAGGCACTTATTCCAACTCATCATCATCATAAAGATTATCTTGGAAAATTTGGCTCATAGGAATAGCCCTGCAAAAAATAATGTTTGACATTTCAAATTATGAGAACAAATGATCAAATCAAATGTGTATATCGAAAAAATTAAATTTGTTATTTTACCAATTATTTTGTGAAGAATGAGATGTGCTTGGCACAGAAAACGGGTGTGCAGAAGTATTTGTCACCAAGTGGTTGACGTAATCAGTTGCATTTGTTCCATGCTCCTAGAAAATACGATGGCAATGATTGGGCATTACAGTAGGAAAGGGTTGAGATTGTAATTCTCGGACATGTTTTTCCGCTATATCCCACTCTCCTCCCAACTGTTGACCCACTGGATATGTAAAGCAGCTTTTTAAAAGTTTCTCTCGTCATCGGCGTTCACGTTGGGCTAATGTAGCTTTTGATAATGTAGTATTAATGGGTGCCTAGGATGAAAATATAGTCATTTTATACTTTTGATAATACATTATTTATACTACCAATGAGAAAAAAATATTATAAGGAAAACTCAATATTATACACTTGTAGTGTAAGGCACTCTACACGTCTCCTTCTATTGCGTCTAAATAAATCATGCGGTGACAATCCCTTTATCCCCAATTAAACGATTCAATTAGACAAAAATCATGCGGTGACAACTCTAAAATTTTATTAACCAACTAATTTTATCATCAATACCAAACACAATGTAAAACTAAAAAAAAGAATTTTTAATATAAAATTTTATTAGTTCCCAAAATTTATGCATATCAAAATATGTTTTTAGCTTATGTATTTCAAAATTTTAACTCTATTATAAATAAAAAAATATAAGATATTCAAAAAGTTGAAAAAAAATATCACAATAAAATCAAAAGAAGCATAACCTGCATGAAAAATGTTCTTATTTAATATTTTCTTAAAGTTTTAGTAAATACAAATCAGATGCCTTAAATACTCCAATGAATAGCACTATCAGTCTAGAATTCAAATATAACTACTAACAATCAAATGTCTACCTTTTCATATCTGTAAGGTTAGTTTAAAATTTGAATTTTACACAATTTTTCTTCTTTGGATTCTATGTAATCCTTTATTATTTTTTCCAAATATTAATTATCTTAATAAATAATATGAAAAACAATACAAAGACATCAAAGTGATAATTAATATCATGAACAAAATTCAATTTTCACATATTAAAACTAAAATTGAAAAAAAAGAATAAAAAAAGAAGTTTAAGCACCCATATAAGCTGTGTATTGAGAAAAATAAAGTAGCTCACAAAAAAAAAAGTGAGGTAAAAATCATATTTTATTAATAGGAGTTACTAAAAAAAAAGTGAGATAAAAAAAACATCGATAGAGCTGTACCATTTGATATCAATTTTCTTTTTCCTTGCCAGCAAATAATGCCTTTTATTTTCTCTTGCCTATAAAGGTTGCCTTTTGTTATTCCTTAACGATTGCTTCTGCTTTGTACTTCTCATTTCAAATAAATAGAAAAACCCATTAAAAAAAGCTATCAAAAAATATTTAATAACTAAAATTTGTTTAGCGAGATTATCAAAAATATAAATAGGAGATACTTTCTTATAAATTATATAGGAGATATTTTTTGGCCTTTCGTTTTTCCTTTCAATATCATAAGTAAACTATTAAAAATTCGAAATTAAATTTAATTAGTTTGCTTACATTATGGATACGGATGACATTAAAATCTTGCTCATCACGGATCACAACATTAACATTTCTTTCTTGGAGGAATCGAACCTATAAAATAGGCTCATATATATAATCAATACATTATTTGAAAATAGGAAATAAATATTACTTTAGAAAAGATCAAAGCGAGCCTATATTACAGTTTTTCTCAAGTCTTTGTCCACCTAATAAAATAGCAAAAATAAAATCATTTCATCTTGAAGAAAACAATCATTAACTTATGAAAAGAGTAACTTAGGAAAACAACTTACATGACCAAAGATACTTATATCCTCCATAACTTGTCTCAATAACCTATTGAAACCTGAAAAGTACCACGTGAAAAACATTTAAAAGTACCTATTAGATAAAGTCAACACTTAATTTCATATAATTTCCAGTAAAAATACTATTTTTGACAAATAATATTATTATTTTTTAAATTAATATAATTTTAAATAATTTAATTTCTTAATATTATTTTATATAATTTAACTTTTAATTATATTATTTCCTATTTAATTTATAAGATTTAATTTATAATTAATGTTGTTAACTAATATTTAATTTCGTAAAATATTGTTAAGTAATTTAAAAATATTATTATTAAAGTCAACATTTAATTTCATATTATTTTTAAATTAATTTTTAAATTTCATATAAGTTTTAAATCTTTTGAATAATATTCGTTGGCCTACTTGGTAACTTTTTTAAATTATTCATAATTTCTATTATTACACTAAAGAAACTAAAAACTAAAATAAAGGCACTAGTTCCTATCTTCTAATTAGCATCAAAGGAGTAGGTGTAAAATAATAATAATAATAATAATAATAATAATAATAATAATAATAATAGTAATAATAATTAGCATCAAAGGAGTAGGTGTAAAAACTAATAATAATAATAATAATAATTGCGTCCTACTGGTAGTCTTCATCTTATTTCCCTAGAAAAGATTTGCATTTACTCTTTTTGCTTTAAAAAAAAAAAAAGGCACAACTACTACATCCTACTGATCCTGTTTTTTAATCACATAAAAATAAAGCATAAGGTGTACCTACCTCTTTTAATTTTATGTTCCCTTTACTTTTTACAAATTCATGTTCTAAAGATAGCGTTAATGCATAGAAATCCCAATCTTGGCCTAAATGAAGTTAATAACCAAAAGATCATCATTGTGATAAACATTGAATAACCTATTGAAACCTGAAAAGTGTCACGCCCCGGGTTTCATAATCCAAGTATGCGAATAGAAGAACACACATTACATCATTTAATAACCTTCCCTATTCCATATCAGAGCCATACACACACACTATGTAGCAAAGAAAATAAAATAAATGAAACTAAACTTTAAATTTAAATAAATGCCTTAGTCAAAACTAATTAGGTAACAAAGCTCCAAAACTAATCCAAACAATCTCTCAAAATTAAACAATTAACTGTTACCTCGCAAACAAAGGTTTGTTACCATCCACTAAAAAATAATTTCCTAGAGTCTAGAAACAATTACATAAAAATAATAAATAAAACTTTAATTCCTATGCTTAGAAGGTCCAGCACGTGACTCAAATTCATTCCCTGCATCACAAGCTGTAAGGGGTTTAGCACTAATACCACGTGTGCTCGGAACCCTAATAATAATAATATAAATGCAGTATGCCCTAGCATGCTACTAAGTGAAACAATTATGCACAAGTAGCCATTTCAAATAGGAACTTAAATTTATTATCAATTTATCTTCGTTATAATTTAATTGTGTTTCAGCACCACACAACACATCAAAGAAAAATAATTTAATTTTAAGGTACTGCTGCTTGGTTGTCTCGTAAAAACAAGACCCAACCAATGTACATCATTCATTGATGTCTGCTTGATTGTCCCGTAGAAACAGGACCCAACCAATATACACCATCCTTCGGTGTCTGCTTCTTAGGCCAAAGCTTTAGGAATATAATATGCCACCCTTAGGCATCTGCTCGTTTGTAGGTTACTAGCCTACTAGAATCGATAACCAACCCCGCACAAGTTTCGGGATTTTTAGCCATTAGGTACGTATACCCGATATTTTCAGTACCATTTAACCCAAACAAAACACAAAAAAAATCAAATTTTACCTTGAATTCACATTATATAAATTTTTAAACCTTATTAACCATAAATACACCAGTACATTAAATAATACAAACTTTAATTTTACCAAGTTTACTACATCTTCCATCAAACAGCAGCATATATGCATTCATATATATGCCCAATATAAATATTCAAGTGTACTCCAAATGTAAATAATCACCAATTCACGCATTTGTCAGAGAACTAATCAATAAATTTCACGCAAGACACTAAGTTGTACTATGCACATTAATATATATATATATATATAATATTAATAATCATAGTAAAATTATTTCACGCAACCATCTAACATTAATATGTATATATAAATAATTCAATCAATCAAATCCGTACCAATCAATCAAGTCAAGGGTTTAACAATTAAATAAAAAAAATTCTTACCAAACAACTAAGTGCATATCCAGAAATATTTAATATAACTTCTTGTATATATGTATATATACATGAATCATGTGTTTCATCTTATTCACTTTTTTTTTTTTAATTACTCACAGCTTTTGTTAGCTTTCAATGCCTTACACATTGACCGAGACCACCAAGAAAAATTTAATATCTTTCACGTTGTCGAGACCATCAAAAGAAAAGAAAAAAAAATACTATATATATGTATTGAAACACACATCAACGAAACACTGTTATTATATGTATATATATATATATATATAACACATCCATAATCATATATAATTATACACGCAATAGTAGAGGTTTCGCCCCTTACCTAGATTGGGTTCAAAAAATTAGAAGAAAATCAATTCAAGCACTCGTAAGCAGTAACCACGCAATCCGGCCAAAAGAATATTAGGGTTTTCTTTATAAAATAAATACAACTTATATATATAGTAGCAAAATTTAACCCTAACTAACTTATTTAATTTCCTATTTCCCATAAGTTTAGGAAAATTATACTTTTCTCTCTAAAAATAAAAATCTTTTCAAATATAACAAAAAATTAATCTTTTTAAATAAAAGTCCAAAAACTTCAAATCATTAAATTTAAATAGCAAACTAAATTTATCAAGTAAAAATTTTCAAATTAAATAAAATAAAAAAAATCTAGGTTATTACATTGTACCATGTGAAAAACATTTAAAAGTATCTATTAGATAAAGTCAACATTTAATTTTGTATAATTTCTATTAAAAGTAATATTTTTGAATAATAATATAATATTATTATTTTTAAATTAAATTTTAAATAATATAATTTATTAATATTATTTTATGTAATTTAACTTTTAATTATATTATTTCCTATTTAATCTATAAGATTTAATTTATAATTAATGTTGTTAACTAATATTTAATTTAATAAAATATTGTTAACTAATTTAAAATTATTATTATTTTAAAGTCAACATTTAATTTAATATTATTTTTAAATTAATTTTTAAATTTCATATAACTTTTAAATCTTTTGAAAAATATTCGTTGGCCTACTTGGTAACCTTTTTAAATTATTCATAATTTCTATTATTACACTAAAGAAACTAAAAACTAATTAAATTTATAATTAAAATAAATTTATATAAAAAGTTGTAAAAATAACTTAGATACAATCTAAAATAAAAAAAATAAAAATAAATAATTTTAATCATTAAATGAATTCAATGGTAAAAATATACTAACTTTAAATTATTTTGCTTGCTTATTATATAAATAACACAAACAGTGTAAAAGTGAATGCATTTCTTATTTATTTATCTATATTTATTTTACTACTTATTTAAAATCTGTTAAGTTTTTGTCTTAAAAAAAAAGTATCAACGTTTTTTGCATGGTGCCCCCTCCTTGTCTCGGGAAAAAAAAAGAATGCCATTTCGCCCAGTATCTGCCTCTCTTCATGCCACATACACAATTATAAAAAAAAATCAAATGAATATTATTTTTAATTTTTAAATACATTTATAAAAAAATAAGAGTATATTTTTATGTAAAGTGACCGAAAAACAACTAAAGTGGAGAGGAAAAAATTATTATTAATATAACAAATTTAAATATACTCTTAAAAATTAATATAAAAATAAATTCAATAGTTAAAAATATAACAAATTTAAGTTCTTTAAAATTAATTATTCTTTATTATATAATAAATAATAATACCACAAATTTGTATGTATTTTAATTATTTTGTTGATTTGGCGGATGTTAGATGAAATGACATTCTTTTTTTCCCGAGACAATGAGGGGGTGCCAGACAAAAAACGTTAATACTTATTTTTTTATTTTTTTATTTTGTATATTTTTTGATTAATTTTTTTTTCAAAAATTTCAAAAATATTATTTTTAATTTTTAATTATTAATTTAAGTACATTAAAATTAAATTTTAAATATTATTTTTAAAACAAAAAAAAAAACTTAGTTAACTTTGTCTAATATACATTCATATAAAAAATATTTTAAAAACATTTATAAAAAAATCTAAATTGGAGAGAAAAATAAGAGTGTATTATTTTTTGTAAAGTGACCGAAAAAATAACTAAAGTGGGAGGAAAAAAATAATCCTGACCATTAAATAAATCTAACAGTTAAAAAATATACCAAATTTAAATTCTTTAAAATTAATAGTGTAAAAATATATGTATTTAAATTAATATAATTTATTAATATAAATTAATATAAATGTATTTAAATTAATGTTTAAAAGTATAAAAATATATGTATCGTATTAATATAATTTATTAAAATTAATAATTTTTATATTAATATAACTTTTTACACTATTAATTATAATAGTGTAAAAGTGACACGTGGAGAAATTTAATTGGAAGAAATTGAAAACTTTTGGAGTTTTTTTATTTATTGGGAGGAAATTTTTTTAAATACATACATTTTTATACTATTTGTGTTATCTATATAATAAAGAGGCTAGAAATAATAAAGAGGCTAGAAAACTTAAATTTGGTATATTTCTAACTTTAGTTGTCTTTTTGGCCACTTTACATAAAATACACTCTGTTACTCTTCTTATATTTTATTGAATATTTTAATTTTTTTAAATGTGAGTATTTATAATAAATAATTTACATATTAATATTAGATACAGTTAACTAATGTTTTTAAAAATAATTTAAACTTTAAGTTTCTTAAAATTTTCTTAAAGAATAGTATTTAAATTAAAAATACAATTTTAACGTACTTAAAATTTAAAATACATAAACTTTTACACTCTTTGTTTTTTGACATATTAGTTGAATTTTCTTAATAGTCAAGAATATTTTTCATTTTTTCTCTCCATTTTAGTTGTCTTTTTGGTCACTTTACATGAAAATATACTCTGTTACTCTTTTGATATTTGGTTAAATATTTATTTGTAATGTGATTATTTGTAATAAATTTACATTTGAACTGTTTACAGGCCAAATTATATTTCTATATGTTTAGGAACAGGCAATTTCTAGTTCTTTTCATATTTTGAAATAATTTTTATGTAAAAATATTTTAAAATTGTGATAAAATATGTAATAAATAAAAAAAATGTGATAAACACTAATCTCTTATGATTAGTAATTTCTATTTTTATAATTTATTTTTACACTTTTTTAAATTTAAACGATTTACACACAAAATTATATTTTTCTGTCTTTAGACATAGGTAATTACTAGTATCTAAGAAATTGTTATATAAAACGAAAAGATACATAAAAATTAATTTTAACCATTACCCAATGAATCAAGTGTTTGCATTCTCTAATTAACTCTAATCAATTTTCAATTCATTCTTGATAGTCACAAAACTAACACCTCAAATATCATCCTTCAAAAGGAAACACTATTAACACTGATGAAAATCACGTCATTTTTTCTCTATTGTCATGACACGTGAAAATCACGTGACATCCTATATTGACAACCATGAGCTAATGTCATTTTCAGTAAAGTCATTGTAGAGGCAGCCCTTGGAAATCGACAGTTCTTGGAGTCTTTTGGTTCATTCTACTGCTGTCTTTTTGTTCATTCAGCCAGAGAACAACAACAGCAACAGATGAAGTTGCAGAGAGAGATTCCAAAAGGCATAGAGAGAATCCAAGTAGTTCATCCCTCGTCTGCACTCGTTTGCCCACCCACACTTAGGTATATACGATTTTTTTTTGTATCTACACTCTTTCTCTAACTTCGCCTATGTTTTTCATAGCCGGTCCCAAGCTCGGATAAAGGAGGAGGAAGGGTTGTGTTAGGTAGTTGACAGTCAGCGTAAAACTTTGTCAAAATTTTTTATGGATTTCTGAAACCTAATGAGATTTCGTGGGGGTGTTCCCTACTTAGCGACGCGCTGTATGGTCCGAGTACAGTGTTAAATAAGCAAGGACCGCTGCATTGGCGCCCGGGTGCAGTGTTAAATAGGCAAGGGTCCTCACACTTTCCTGGATGAGTCGGGAGGCAAGGAAGCTAGTCCAAAATAAAAGGCTGAGATTAGGTACTTGGAATATTGGGAGCTTAACTAGGAAACTTATGAAAGTGGTGGATACAATGGAAAGGAGAAGAATTGCAATTGCTTGCTTGTAAGAGACGAAGTGGGTGGGACAGAAAGCTAAAGAGATTGAGAGGACTGGGTATAAGTTATGGTATACAGGACTTAATAGATCGAGAAATGGGGTCGGCATAGTAGTAAGTAAGGACCTAAAGGAAGATATAGTTAATGTAAAACACTGTGGAGATAGGATTATTGCAATTAAGTTAGTTTTAGGAGAAGAGATAGTAAATGTAATTAGTGCTTATGCCCACGAGGTGGGCTTAAGAGATGTATATAAGGAGAAGTTTTGGGAAGACTTGGAAGGAATGCTATTAGAGATACCTCAAAGAGAGATGGTCTTCATAGGAGGAGATTTGAACGGTCATATAGGATGCGACGTAGATGGATACATAGGAGTACATGGGAGATATGGTTACGGAAATAGAAATGAAGAAAAGAAGAATATTTTGGAGTTTGCAGTGGCTTATGATCTCATGGTGACGAACATCTTTTTTAGGAAGAGAGAAGAACATTTGGTGACTTATAAGAGTGGCTCCTCAAGAACACAGATTGACTTTTCTTAATTAGAAAAACAGACCGCGTAGCTTGTAAAGATTGTAAAGTTATACCGGGAGAGAGCTTGATTGCCCAACATAGGTTATTGGTCATAGATGTGCGACTTCAAAGGTGGACTAGAAAAAAGAAGTCGTATAGATGCTTAAAGACTAAATGGTGGAACTTAAAAGGTGATAAGTAACCCGCATTCAAGGAAAGAGTATTAGAGGAAGATGTTTGGATAATAAATGAGAGTGCAAATATTATGTGGGATAAGGTAGCAAAGTGTATTAGGAGGATAGGGAAAGAAGTCTTAGGAGAATCCAAAGGGAGTGTTTCGGCACAGAAAGAGGCATGGTGGTGGAACAAGGTCGTCCAAGACAAGATAAGAGTTAAAAGAGAGTGTTTTAAATCTTAGCAAAACAACCGAAATGAAGTCAACTTGGAGAGGTATAGAGAAGCTAGAAGAGAAACCAAAAAGGCAGTTAGTGAGGCTAAGGCAAAGACATTTGGGGATTTATATAGGCGACTTGACACTGAGGAGGGCGAAAGAGAGATATTCAAGGATTTAAACCAAGTTAAATGCATTAAGGATGAGGATGAAAAGGTATTAGTAAAGGAAGAGGAGATAAAGGAGCATTGGAAGAGCTACTTCTACAAGTTATTTAAAGAAAGCAGTAGTAGTGACATACAATTGGGGCAGTTTACCACTTTTAAGGAAGAATTAGATCTTATGTTCTATAGGAGAATCAGTAGGAAAGAAGTATTAAAAAGGATGAAGAATGGGAAAACGGTTGGGCCAGATGGTATCCTTATTGAGGTTTGGAGGTGCTTAGGAGAGGATGACATAAGTTAGTTGACAAAACTTTTTAATGTAGTGCTAGAGAGCAAGAAGATGCCTGATGCACGGAGGAAAAGTATCCTTATACCCATATACAAGAACAAATGAGATATTCAGAACTGTGCGAACTACTACGAGATTAAATTAATGAGCCATACGATGAAACTATGGGAGAGAGTTATTGAGAGAAGACTAAGAAGGACAACAAACATTTCAGAGAATCAATTTGGTTTCATGCCTGGAAGATCAACCATAGAGGCTATCTTTCTCTTGAGGAGGTTAATGGACCAGTATAGAGAAAGCCAAAAAGATTTACATATGGTGTTCATCGATTTAGAGAAGGTATATGACCGGGTTCTTAGGGAGATTCTATGGAGAGTATTGGAAAAGAATGGAGAGTGTGTTGCATATATTGAGACGATAAAGGACATGTATGATAGAGCCATGACATCTATACAGATGACTGGTGGAGGGACTAACAAGTTCCCTATCACGATTGGTTTATATCAAGGCTCAGTGTTAAGCCTATATTTGTTTGCTTTAGTTATGGATGAAATTACAAGACATATTCAGGATGAGGTGCCGTGGTGTATGCTATTTGCAGATGATATTATTTTAGTAGATGAGACGAGAGAATGAGTGAATGCTAAGCTAGAATTATGGCGGGAAACGTTAGAGACACAAGAGTTTTGGCTAAGCCAATGTAAGACGGAATATATGGAATGTAAGTTTAGTCAAAGTAGGATAACGGGTAGTATAGAAGTAAGTTTAGGCACACAAAAGATTGTAAAGAAAGATAAATTTAGGTACCTTAGATCTATGGTGCAACAAGATGGAGGGATTGATCTGATGTAAGTCACAGGATTCAAGCTGGGTGGACCAAGTGGAGGAGTGCTTCGGGGGTCTTGTGCGACCGAAAAGTCCCACTCAAGGTGAAAGGAAAGTATTATAAGGTGACGGTTAGACCAGCACTGCTATATGGATCAGAGTGTTGGGCAGTAAAGCATAATCATGGTCAAAAGATGGTAGTTGCGGAGATGAGGATGCTAAGGTGGATGTGCAGAATTACAAAAAAAAGATAGGATTAGGAATGAGGAGATTAGGGGCAAAGTAGGAATAGCACTGATTGAAGATAAAATGAGAGAAAATCTGTAATAACTTGAATTTTTTATCCCTCTTAATTAATTTGCTTAAGTGTGGTGGTGATTTTGTTATAGTAAAAATCTAGAAAATTGAGGATTTGAAAATTTTTGGAATAATAAAATTAGTTAGAAAGATTTTCGGATTGAATTTCACTCTATGTGGGAGTTTAATGTAGAATTTCTAAAATTTTTATCCAAACACTTCCTAGCCCAATTACCTATTTGGTTCAAACCAAGCCCATTAACCCATGGGTTAACCATTTTCTTTGACTCACCTCAACTCACTTTATCACTCAATGAGTTGACTCATGAATAGTTGCTGTAAATTATTTCCCGATAACTTCATTTTCCACCTTCCATACACTCTCACAATCTTTCAAAATTATTTGACTAATTAGACAAAGAGAAGACCCTACATTGATGACCTTAAAGCATCTTTTTCAAATTATTTAGCAAACAAGATTTAAAGCATTTTGTTTGAAAGCTAGCATGATTTAAAGCATTTTGTTAATTTGTCAAAAAGCTAGCATGATTGTTTAATTTGTCAAAAAGTTAGCATGATTCTCGGATCATGCCACCCATCCTCATCCATCCTCCAACACCTATCTTTAATTATGTGGTTAGATAGTCAAAAAGGTTAAGCTAGATTATTTGGATTATACTACCTAATGCATAATGCTACTTTAGTGGTTTTCAAGTTTAGGTAGTGGAACTTATTTTTCTCTACCGACACTTCCTTTACACTCCTTATATATTGTGTGTCTTTAAAAAGAAGAAAATAAGAGAGAAATAATAATAAATCATTAATTAGTGAGTTGGAGATTTGGTGTTGCTTGGAGGAAGAAGTAAGGCTTGGAATTTTCCAATTTGGGTGGTGTTCAAAGCTAACTCATTTTTCCTTCTCAGACTTGGTCATTAATATCTTCATTGAGGTAGGATGACAAATCTCCTAAAATATATTTGATGCATTTGTTGGGTTTGAAGTATGAAACTTCAATGTGATAAAAATATATACCTGTATATTGGGGGTAGGGAAGTCGAAACTTTGACTGATGTAGCTTAGCATGCTGTCAGCTCTCTTTTTGTAGTTTCTGATGTGCTTCTGACCCATAAAACGGTGGAATTAGGCTTCGGCTAAAACATAAAAGTTGTAGGTCTTTAAGTTTTCTTTCCAACCCAAAAAGATTTGCATCAATCCGATTTGTGAGTTAAAAGTTATGCCCAAAATACTGAGCATATGTAAAACTATATTTTCTGAACAAATTGAATTCAAGACTATTTTTGTACCTTTAGACCTTAGAATTTTAAAAAGTGTAAAACATGAAAGTTTTAGGTCTTGAAGTCTAGTTTCTACAGATATAAAGTTTATAGATAATGGAGTTCTGCTTTATTTTATATGAATTTTCTTTCAAGCTGCTATTTCTGCTTAGCTTTAATTGAGGCTTGTTTTGATTTTTTTTAGAATATTATGTTTAAAGATTTATTTAAATTTTCAATTACCTTTTGTTAGTTATTGTCATGTTAATAATTTCTATTAATATGAAATTATTTTAAACTGGATATTATGTATTATTTGACACTCTAATATTGATGATAATTGACTTAGATAATCAGTTTCATCATGGATAGTTGGATGACTTATTCAAACTAAAATGCCAAGTATTTGATAAAATGCCCAAAAGAAACAATGGACTTGTTCTTTTCTCATTTGGTCTTCCTTAATTGAATTTGATTGATTCTTTTAGGCATTATTTTGTCAACCTAACAAGTTATGTAACTATATTTTTATGATTAGTGAATTTAATGAAACTTATTTAATACCTTCCTAAACATTTGAAATTCTGTGGACATTTATGGATATCTTGAAGCCGAAAACCTATGATAAGGGTTTGGTTATAAATAAGATGATGAGTGAAAATTTATTCAAATTATTTTGAATAATATTATTCTCCTACCAAATCTAAAGGATAGAATCTATTAGCTTTGTAATCTCACTTTGACTTAATTATTCAAGTGATGTACTATACTTATCAAATTTTTTCTAAAATTAAATATATGTCCAAAGAGTTATTTATTATCTTTATATTCCATAAAATAATAAAATAAAAGGTAAAAGAGGCAAAAACTGAGATTGCAGCCAATGAGGTTCAAACTTGCGACTTTAAATCACAATTAGGGTCGCCCACCCACTAAGCTACCAACCTCGGCTTAATTAATATACCATTAAAAATAATTTTATTCTTATCAAAGATGGTACGGTAAACTTGTCAAAACAATTAACTAAAATACTAATTCGTATTCTAAATTTTTTTTTTACTTGCTACTTGTTAATTTACATGTAGTACCTACCTTTGTGATAATGATATTAGTGACTATGTTAAATCTTTAATTTATTGAGAATTATTATTAAATTATGGATTTAGATAAAGTGCTTAAAAATATACTGCATGTGATTGAATAATCCCACTTTTGATTCATCGCCCAAGAATGTTGCCGGTTATTATTAAAAATGTCTTATTTCCATACAAGGTACGCTTGGAATGTAAAAAGGTGAGAAGAAATTAAGACACTCGGTGCTAAAGTTATTTTTGGCAATGGGGTGATGGGTGGGTAGAAATGGCCTTTTAGATGGAAATGGGAACATATGCATTTTATTTGAGAGATGCTTCTTTCTGACTTGGCCAGCCAGGTAACCGGTCGCGACGGCTAGGTTTTTGGTGGGTGACACCGTCGGAATGCATTGGATGCTAAGCCCGTAAAGTCACAGGTTCCCAAGGCTGGGGGTAGAGGAGGATAGAAATATGATTGCCTTAGGAGGATTTAGATTAAATCCCTTTATCAGATTTTACTATGACTGGCAATCTAATTTGCTTATGTATGAATGATGTGTTGGAATTATTAATTATATTTAATTCCTCTTGATAAATATTTTATAAATATATATATATATATATATATATATGAAACCTGTATCACTACGGGGTTTGATCCCGAGACCTTGAAGATCTAAATCTGAGATCCCTACCATTGCGACACAGACTTCATTGTGGTACACACATCAATATTTAACTATTTTTACATTAAAGTAAAATAGTAGTTACGGTAATGGTTTCAACGAACCGTTGTAAGTATAATTTACATTATTCAGTTGGGATCTATTGAATTAATTATTGCATGAACAGTATGCCACCTAATCACATTCACTGTATTGGGTTATCTAATACAGTGTAGTATTATTATCACTGCATATAGACACCTTGGAGATTCTGATTACTGGGCTTTAGTAGCTCACCCTTTTGTGGGAATATTTTTTCAAGATATTAAGCACAGGGATACTGAAGATGAGCTGGAAAGAGATTAATTTCTCTTAAATATTCCATCAGAAGAGTTATTTATTGTTTTTTCTTTCCTGCACAGTGCTTGAAGACTTTATTTGTGATTGTTGGATGATTGTAATTTTTGACCTACTTGTTTTTATTTGGTATGTAATGTTAATCGCATGGTTGGGACGCTTAGATGGTTCTGTAATACTATTCTCTATTTTTATTTTGTACCCTGTAGTTGAATCCCATCAAATGATTTAGTCTAATGACTTATAAATATTGTTTGGGATAAATAAGGGATTTTGGATACCTTAAATTCTTATTGCGAGTCAACCCCAGTTTGAAGGAAAATTTTGGGAAGTGATAGCGTGTTATTATCATCTTATTTTTGTACCCATTTTAAATCCCAAGTCACCCTCGGGCATTCGGGTTATGAAAATCCGGGGCGTGACAAAATCGATTAAGATAGTTTGGCCATGTTAGAAAGCGTCCAGTGAAAGCACCTGTTAGAAGGTGTGAAAATATGGAGATTGCCAAGAGTAGGAGAAGTAAAGGAAGACCCAAGAGAAGTTGGAAAAAAAAACTATTAAACATGACCTGACCTACCTAGATCTATCGGAGGACATGGCCCTAAACAGATAGCTACACACACTTCATTTGGAGAGAGTACGACCCACTACTATTACCAATCAAGGAAAAAAAAAAGAATTTTTCTTTTTCTTTGGAAGAAATCGATTGCCCGATTTTATAATACGTGCAGCCTCACTCACTTGGCAAAAAAAAAAAGAAATTTAAGAAGAGGGAAAATTTTTTATGTATTTTAGAAGAGGAAAAAGCAAAAATTTAAGAAGATGCAAAAATTTATGTATTTCAAGGCTGAGAAATTTGAGGAAGGATTACTTACCAAAAAAAAAAAAAAAAATTGAGGAATGAACAAATTCACCGCAGAGAAGTGAATACACAGAGACTGCAGATTGCAGAGCCCCCCTCCCCCAAGAGTAAGAAATTTGCTACACAAATTCACAACAAAATAAAATGTAAGTTTCATAGCAACAATAAATGAAGGAACTGCAAAAAAAAAAAAAAAAAAATGGAAAGGTCTACTGATGGTAGGCCGATTTGTACCTGGAGCACTGCTCAGCCAGAGAGAGTGAGTGAGGAGAATGTTGTTGCCGAGAGAGAGAGAACAGAGGTGGGATGACGGGAAGGGAGTGAGGGTTTTGGGAGAGTGGGAAAGAAGAGGGAATAGGGAAAAGAGGGGGAAGGCGGGATCTTGTGGGAGAAGGTTTTAATCTGAGCCACTCATCTCAACCTTTGTTTGTAAAATTGAATCTCAGCCGTCCATTATAATTTTGAGAGGGATATTTGAATTGAGTTGTGTTTTAAATCTTAGCCATTGGTTATATAAAACAAAATTACAACCGTTGATTTGATGATATAAAGGTCAAATCAATGATCGGTATTGTTATATAGATTTTTAATCTAGACAAGAATATATATTTGAAATTTTTTATTTTTTTCTTTTTCCTACTACTTTCTAAAGATAGACATAGGGCTAGCGATGCAAAAAAGAAAGCCTCGGCCCACCTATTTTTTTTTTTTTTTTGGCTGGAGAAAAATTTTGTTGGATGGAAGCATTTACTCATCCCTATCTAATTTAATTAAAAATATATATTTTTTTATTGTTTGATAGTATTTCGTTAATATTTTATTATAAAAACTGTTTGTTTTAGTACTAACCTATTGATTGTATGGTAAAACATAAAATCTAACCTTCTAAAATGAGTGAAGTTACCTAATTTTATAGCATGAAATAATTGAATTACAAGGTTTCATTATTAAAAGAGATGTTTTTATGAAATTGCAAGAAAATGGCTTAAACAATGGATGAAATGAAGTAAGAAAAAGGAGAACATGAGACCTTTTTTGGACCCCAGTCTGAACAAGCCTTGTTGCTGACATGTGTTTGACCCACAATAGCTTCATCTTGGAGTTCAACAAAAAATTCACTAAATATTGAGCCCTGTTCGAACCCCTGTCAAGCCCTTGTCTGAACCAAAGATGAATCAACAGAAGCCTTATAATGGAAAAAGATAAAAAAAAAAAAAAAAAAAAATTTCGAAGTGTTGAGAGGGTGTTTAGAGTCTTTAGACCTCTGTCCCAGTAACTCTATATCCGAACCTATATGCGATCAACAGTGAGCAAAAGAAGAATTGAAGACATAAAAAGTTTCTAAGTGAGGGAACCTTGTCTGAACATTTGTCCAGATAGAGAGGTGCTCAGATCCTTGTACAAACAGCCCTATGCGTTTGGTATTTTTGTAATATCTCATTAAGAGTGAGGGCTTAATTGTACTTGCATGTGAATTAGTTTGTACTATAAATAGAAGAGAGAACTTGCTAAGAGATATAGTTAGTTACACATAGAGTAAAGTTATATACTTGTGTAGAGAGAGAGATTAGATCATGTTTAAAAGAAAAGAAAATTTCCTTTACATTTTCTTTCAAATATTCTCCTGTAATTATTTCAATTTCAATACATCTATGAGTTCTTTTGCTATGATGTGTGAACAATCTCCCTTCTTGGATTCAAATCAATGAGAGTAATGAATTTATATGGATTTTCAAGGTAGTTTACATTTCAAGTTCAATTTCTTTAAAATTTACAATAACTGATAATTAATTTATTTGAATCTTTTGAAATCACTAGTTGATATTTCTGGATCAAGTCTTGATTGTATATTTCATATAGGTTATATGTGAATTGCTTAGTTTAGAATTTTCATGCACAATCTTGAGAATATTGCATGAAAATTACTAACATAGAACTCTCATGTATTATCTATGGATTATGCAATCTAAGTGTTTGATTTAGAACTTCAATTAAGTAAACTTAACTTCCAAACCAAATTGATTAGTTATTATTCTAATTTAGACATCAATAATAAATATTTTCTAATCTACTCTTGTATAAGAGTTAGATTGAGTTACAATTATACCTTAAAAATTCATAAAAATTAATATTTAAATTGATTTGATCCAAGACATTTTTATAATTATATCTCGTTTTGATCAATTTCAATCACCATTTCACAATTTAAATCACAAATCTACATCTATTCGTTGTTAGTTTCGATTTTCTCATAAGATTTTTCAAAAAAAATTTCTTACCAATTGTTTCAAAAGTTTTTTGTGAATTCAATTTGACACTTACCGGTTTCTTCTGTGGTATCCGGTCTTTGGGAACATAAGCACATATTTATTTTTATAATTTTTAAAATAATTTTTTTAACCCAAAGTATAATTGAAAAACTAAATATATGAAATTAAGTGAACTGGCTTGAGATTCAAAATTTGTGACAAGATTGAGATCCAAAATTTAAGTCTGATCAAGCTTGATAACTAACAAAATATCGGACAAGATTGAGATTCAAAATCTAAGTCTGATCAAGCTTGATAACTAGCAAAATATCATTAAATTCCACCCGATCGACCCACGCCCATCTCCGCACTCTTTTCCTTCCATTTTTTTACTCCTCACCAAATCTTCCCTACAAAATACACTTTAATGACCATTTAAAATTTTTACCCGCGTCAACGTATCACTTCAATTCATTGGTTTGAATGAATAAAATTATTTTGATTAATTAGTTTAAAATTTATGAATGTGCAACGAGTCAATTCATGATTTGTGTAAGTGATAAAAAAATAATTTATCAATTTCCTCATTTGAAATTAATCAAAAAAAAGATAAAAAATGACTAAATCTAAAATTCAAATTTATAAAAAAATTCACAAAATTTTAGATTATTTCATTTTCTAAATTATATTAAATGCTCCAACCTACAAATTAACCGATTCGACCAGATGGAAAAACACCTTCAAAATTTAAAGGTACAAGAACGCCACTACTCCCAAATGGACGACACAAATCCCGTGAAAAATAAGGTGACATTTAGTTTATTTTTTTATTTTTTATTTTTATTTTTTACTTCGAGCTCATTTTTCATTTTACACTTTTAAAAATATATAAAAAAAACTCCAAACGCATTTGATTATTTATGTTTTCAAAATTCATTTTACAAAATAGAAAAAGAGTTTACATATAAAATAAAAAATGGCAAAAAATCAATTTAAGTGTCGGAAAAATAAAGTATTTTTAGCTTCCATATTTTGAGATTTTTAAAACATAAAACACAGAAAATTGAAAACAGAAAATCAAAAAACAAATCAAATGTTTTTTCAAATGCCACCTAAGTAATTAAAAGTAAGATATATATAAATGTTATAATATAATTGCAATATTCTTAAGAGCCGTTTGGCTCACAAAAAAAAAAAAAAAACTCCAATTTTTACCAATTTTTCCTATTTTTCTCTAATAAACACAACCAACATTTATCAATTTTTTTTTTCAAATTTTTCAAACTTTTTTCGAGTTTTACCAACTTTCAACTTTTATAAATTTTTATTAAGTATCCAACTAACTACTAAAATATTACATGTTAATACACAATACAAAGTTATATTTTTTTAGAAATTTTTGTCGGTGCCAAAGCGGCCAAACGGCCTCTTAGTCCCTTTTAGTTTCATATCTACAACATAAATACTTTCTCTTTTAACAATTTCTAGAGTACCATTGTGTATTATTATCCCTTCAGAACAACTCTGCCTTTCAGCATATAAAAAGTTGGTTTCTCCACCCAGCAAGGAAATTAATGAATCTGAACTAAAACATATATCTCTAAACACACGCACACACACACTCTTTCCATAGTGCTGTTGTAAGAAAAACATGAAAAGCCAGCCAAACAAAAACTGCTTGATGACGGTATAATTCTCTAACAGATGAGCAAAAAGAGATGGGAGGGTCAGTCAGGGAAGCCTTAAAACTATGCAGGAAACATCATCAGCACTGCTCCTTGCAACTGCATCTTCGGCAAGGTGTTTGGCAGCTAATTTAGCATCCCTTCGAGGCCTCACGCAAACCACTGCCTCTTGATTTGACATTACCTGCAGATACTATAAAATCCAATCTCTTCACATTTGATTAAAGTGGAGAACAAAAATATTTAGCGCCCGATTAGATAGTGCTAAAATTTTAGGGGAATAAGTTTTAGAAGGAGTATAAGATAAGAGAGGGTATTATTTTTAGAGAATTAATCCACATTGATGTGATATTTATGAAGAGGGATAACTTTTAACTTGGTTTAGATGTTCTATAAATAAGAAGGATTGAATGATGGAAAAAACAGTCAAATAACTCTTTTGCCCTTGTGGTATCCCAAACTTGATTACTTATTAAATTAAATATTAAATTACAAAACCCACTCTATTAATTATATTTGGACAATTTGAAGTTATATTATTTATTTCATTGAAAATTTAATTTTTTATAAATTTATTTAAAGAACTTTTTTTTAAATATGTACTTTTGAATGGTTGGTTATTATTCAAATTTTTTTAATTATATTTATTTTGACTTGTTGGCCTATCTATTTTTTTTTACTAGTATTATATTTATTTTGATCAAGTTAACAATACTATTAACGAGAGCTAAAAACGTCAAAAACAAATGGTTTAAAGGGGAATAACTTTGAACTAGGGTTAAGGGTGCCTAAAAATTATCCTCTAGGGGGGGAATGGAGAGGGGGGGAAGCTAAGAGGGGGGAAGAGGGGGTAAATATTTGCCATCCAAACAATGGCAAAAGGTGGGACCCACGGGTATAATTTTTAAGAGAGGCTTTTCCTCTATCCAATCGGGTCTTTAGAGAAAAAGAAAAAGAAAAAAGATCAAATTAACAAGAGCAAATCAATCGACCTTTAGGGCCCTTAGAGAAAAAAAAAAAGATCAAATTAACGAGAGCAAATCAATCGACCTTTATATATATAATTATATACGTACATATATTTCAGTTTCAATATATAGCTATTGTATGCAAGTTACAAACAAATTTTAGGAAACATTTTTACTCTGTTTAGAATAATAGATTTGATAGATTTGATAAGAATTCTTATCAAGTTTTATGTTTGGAATTAAAATAAAATTTTAAGACTTAGATTTGATTTCATTTTATAACTTAAAATTTGAAATTTCTATATCATTTGAAATTTAATGTAAAATATAAAATTTGATTAGAATTCATTATTTTTTTAAGTCATCTAAGTAAGTGGACAAATTTATTCTAATATAAAATATTTATCATATTTTTTAATTCCTATTAACATGATCAAACTTGGTATTTCTCTTAAACAAAATTAATTTAATTATTAAATTCAAAATATGCTCCAAACAAAAAATTTTATTTACCGAATCAAATCAATTATTTATTCTAAAATCAAATTAATTCTAAGAGCGAGATGTTTCCAAACAGTATATTTGCAATTTCCAAACAGCTGAAAGACTCTACATTCAGCAAAATGTGCCATACGTACCTTTTCTAGCATACTCCCTACCCTAGAGGAATACTGCAAGACTTGTATATAAACACAAGGAAGGTTAAGATCTGAAAAAAAAAAAAAAAAAAAGAAAAACCTCTCTGATGAACAAAACTTTGAGCCGGCTCATTACAGACTTTCCTATGTGCTGAAGGTTTGAATCAACCCAGCGTGGAGTAGATTACACCAATTGAGTCTTCACCTCTAGTTCCACAGTGTATATATCTCAACCCTCTCGAAACGAATTGAGTCTTACCCTCTAGCTCCGTGGTGTATATATCTTAGCACTCTCAAAACTGTGATCCCTGCCAAGTGCCAACTCCCAAAACTGTGATCCCTCATTAGCAGTGTTAGATTTAGTAACGTATATAATTAGTATCCCTTATTTTATGCCTTTCCTTATTTTATGTCATTCCGTATATCATAATTAGGATTATTATTCCATTCCTTATTTTGTATATCCTATCATAATTATGATTACTTTCTCCTATCAGGATTAGGATTATTGTCCTCTTATATAAAGGACCTTGTAATCTTACATTCAAACACACAGAAATCAATATTAATACATAATTCTTTTCTCCTTATTTTATTCTAACATGGTATCAGAGCCTAAAGTTTTTGATCCTGGGTAGATTAGGCATCCAACAATCACATCTTTGGCCGCCAGTGTTGCCCTTCCTGGCGTCACCTTTGCTTTCGCACCCCCTTTAATGCGCTTCTATGCGCCCTCAACCTTTTAATGCGTTTCTATGCACCTTCAACCTTCAACGTGCTGCTTAACGCCCCCTTCAACGCGCTTCCATGCGCTCCTCTTCAACGCGCCTCCATTCTCCTTCAACGCGTTTCTCTGCGCCCTCTTCAACGCGTTTCTCTGCGCCCTCTTCAACGCGCTTCCATGCGCCCTCTTCAACGCCCTTCCATATGCCTTCAACGCGTCTCTTTGCGCCTTCTTCAATGCGCCTCTGTGCCCCTGCAACATCTCAACACGTGCTCTCTGTGCCTCCTTCAACACGTGCTCTCTGTGCCTCCTTCAACACGTCTCTGTGCGTCTTCAACCTCTCAACGCGTTTCTCCGCGCCTCCTTCAACACACTTTCATGTGTCTTCAACGCGTCTCTTTGTGCCTCCTTCAACGCGCCTCTGTGCCCCTGTTACCTCTCAACACGCCTCTCTGTGCCTCCTTCAACCCGTCTCTGTGCATCTTCAACCTCTCAACCCTTTTCTCCGCGCCTCCTTCAACGCGTTTCTGTGCTCCTTCAACCTTTCGCAATCCTGCCTTTCTTTATCTCACTGATTCTTCTGTTGAACTGTTTCCTGAGGATATAGATGTTCCTGCTGTGGTTTCATCTCCTGTTCCTGAAACTGTTGATGTTCCTGATGATCTCCTTAATGAAGTTGTGCCACTTACTACAGTCTATCCCGTGGAATCCCCGTCTGATGATCCTGTTTCTTCAACTGATCAAATAGCTGATATCTTCACCAAGTCTCTTCTGCTTGGCCGGTTTAATGCTCTCGTCACCAAACTCAAGTTGGTCTCTGCTTCACCACCTTGAGTTTGAGGGGGGTGTTAGATTTAGTAATGTATATAATTAGTATCCCTTATTTTATGCCTTTCCTTATTTTATGTTTTTCTGTATATCATAATTAGGATTATTATTCCATTCCTTATTTTGTATATCCTATCATAATTAGGATTACTTTCTCCTATCAGGATTAGGATTATTGTCCTCTTATATAAAGGACCTTGTAATCTTACATTCAAACACACAGAAATCAATATTAATACATAATTCTTTTCTCCTTCTTTTATTCTAACAAGCAGAGTCATAGTACACATGGAATAGAATATAAACTAACGGCATTTTGTTTCGGGGGTAACAGGGATAAATTTTAATGGGGTAATTTTTATCCTCCATTGCATTGGTTTTGTTAGTTTTATATTTGTAATTGATAAATTTGTGAACAAAACAACAATTTCAAACTTGTACTTTTGACTATTTGGCTAAGGTATTGAAGGTATATGTTTGAAGGTTTTTTAGCACCAAAATTACATGGATTAAGTACCTACGGTTCAGGGATGTTGCTTGTAAAATTTCAAGCGAAACGGAGTTTGGCAGCTACCTCGTTGGGAAGTTGTTGGGAGCCTACTAAGAAACTCATCCCAACAAGAAACTTTTTTTTTTTTTGTCTCATATTTTTGCACAGTTTCAATGTGATGATTATTCTATAGGTCGCTGTTGGATGCTTAGCTGGAAAAAATAAAGAGCAATTAAAGTCGTTGGAAAAATAGATTCTATATAAATGACCGCTGGCTTCATTGGGTAATGTGCTAACAAAACCAAAGAGTTCATAAAGGTGGTTGTGAGCTTGCTGAGAGCTCGCTGGAAAGCTCGTCCCAATAAGCGACAGGAAAAAATTTAAAAACTTACCTTTTTCTAACATTTCTAAATCCCCTATTATATAGGGTCTTCTCTTAGGGTTTCTAATCACAAGGAACATGAGGGAAAAAGCTGCCACTTTTCTTCAGTAGTTCTCTTCATCTCTTTTAGTAATTCTCTTCATCTCTTAACTAAACAACTTCACATTTTAGTATTTTTATCTTCAAGGATTTGAAAATTAGTCTTTCACTGGGGAAGGTGCATTGTGGATTCGAGTAAAGTTTCAACACAAGGAATCGTGGACTCAATTAGGACTTCATAGTTGTAAACTTTGTAACCCATTTCATATATTGACAGAAACTTGTTTAGTCCTTCATTTAGGACTCATGGTTTTATCCCTATTTGGGTTTCTACAGTAAAAATCTTATTTTTCTTTATTTTATAGCTTGTGGCTGTGTGATGGGTTATTATTATTATTATTATTAATATTTTTGGGTAATTTGTGTGATTGATTGATTGGTTCTACGCTGAAACTATTTTCAAGTTACCGAGAGGGAGTAATAATTATATTGGGGATAAATTGTTACTAGTGGGGGCCAGTAAGGGGGATTAATGGGAAATTATACTCTTTTCTCATTATCTCATATAATATTTTTTTACATCCCTGTAAAAACCCTAGGCAACGTTATCTCTCGAGCAACATTCTTTCTTAGCATTCCAAATATAATATAATATAATTATAAGATAATATTTACTCTTTCAATCTAAATATAAGTATTATGAATTTGTTACTCTTTTAAATATTACTGAAGTAACAATTACCCTATAATTTTTTACCTCCAAAATTTTTACCTAGTACCAAACGTTCCCTAAGAGAATTTACTCCAATAGAATACTGTATATATTGTAGAAGTCCACACGCACACGCATAAAGCTCTTAAATTTGAAATTCAATAAGCGTTCCATCCAAATACAATCTCTTCAGAAAAATGGAACCTTAACCACTTGTTAATCAAGCAATCATTGGGTGGGTCTACCCATTACGGTGGCCCATACCTGAGTCCATGACCCGGCCCAGTATTCTATAAATATTTTATCATTTATTTCATTTTGCTTCACAAAGGGTGTAGGAATTTCCTACATTTTCTAATATGCAGCCGGAGCATTCGGAAGTGGATAATTAAAATTAATTATGTTTAACTTCTCTTCAATCACCCATGATGTTCAACCAATCTTTAAAGTAAACCACTGACATAATGGAAGAGGAAGATGCATACTATAATTTAGGACATACAACCTCTTAAATCTAGTATTGCACTTAAGCACATAACGCAGTGTTACATTCAGGTTACTGAATTTCCAATGAGCAGGTTTATAGCTACTGGCTTATATGCAAACAAACTATATGAATGGACATTGGTATAGCATACCATGCTATAAATCATGAATTTGAAATAACTAAATTAAAAAATCTCATTTGAAATCCATCCATTAATGATGCTAAAGAGTGTAATGGTGCATACCTCACGCCTCACTTCATCTTTTCTCTCAAGAATTCGAACACAATTAAAATATTACATCCCCTAAAATTTGATCCCAAAATCCCTTTATCCAAAGGTAACCCAAAAGATTTCATAAGTTTACTTATTAATGCAATTATTGCATAGCTATTTTTCTCACCTTCATACAAAAGATAGTTAGCAGCTATTTGTTTTCGTAACAATAAATTATAAACACAGAACAGCAAAAATTAAAAGAGGATTTTTTTTTTTTATTGGTTTTTGTGGTGGTGGTGATTTTTTTTTAGGGGGGGATGAGTTAGAACCACATTTATGAGGAAAACCAACCTTCCATACCCGTCACTTGCTAAGATAACGAACTCCATATCATCATTTATAATTTCCACAGCCACATCTGGTTCTGAACTGAGGTGTTCCTTCAAGTTTTTGTCACCAAATGCTCTCGCTACTACCAACTGTGCATCAACACGTGGAACATCCCCTAAATTTAATAGGATGTAATATTTAGAATAGGCAATCTTACCACCAAATATTAGGCAAGGAGAAAAGGAAAATAATTTCAAGTGCTAGAGTCCCAATTCAAACACTTTGAAATTGTCACTATAATTATGTAAAAGAACTTTACAGTTAATACCATGTAAAAGGCGTAATAATGTGATGGTAATATGCTAATACCCCAAAAGAATTCATCTGTCTTCCACTTTTGTCCAGTAACTATAATTACCTGGAAGTCTAGATACAAAACCACCTTTGTTCGCGATGGTCATCCTTTCCTTGCTAGGCTCGTGATCAACTGACAATTGCTTTGCCATACCATTCTTGCAGATAACAGCCCGAGAATCGCCAACATTAGCCACCACTAGCTTCTGACAATTAATTAGTATCGCCGTAACTACTGTTGAACCCCCTTTACCTCAACTGCTTTCTCCAAAATAGTACTATCAGTTATACGATAAGCCCTCCTAACCGCTCTCTCTGGTTCAGTCCAGAAATCAGGCTAATTCCAACAAAATAAATAAATAAATAAAATGGTGAGAACTACCATTTGTATTTCAAAAGGACACTGACAAGTTAACAATAAGTCGAACTATAGAATCTCATTCAAATATTTCAAAATATGTTCTGCTTTAACAATCAACGACTGATTTACCTTATTGAACTATTTTGTACCTAACATGCATTACCTCTTTCAAAATATTGTCAAACAAATGAGACTGCAAATAATCTGCAACTTCATGGCCCAAATGACCATCAAATATTGCAAACAAACCAAGCTCATTGTCCTCAACTTGCTTGAACTTTGCAACAACATAATCTTCCATGGGATGACGTGATTTTCCTTTAACCAAGTGATAACCATGAGTGACGTGCTTTGACATTTTACTCTTCCCTTTTCCGGTGTCGGTTGCAGATGAATCTAATTTACCTTTTCCCTGCAAAAGATAGACAACAACAGCCCATGAAGAAAAACTATGTTGAAAATTTCCTTCCAATAAATAAGAAATAAGGGTAAGGAACAAGTAATTAAAAAGCTTTAAATGTTATGATTATGATTTGCAGTGGCCTAATAAACAACCTCAGGGCTAAGCCCTCATCACTGAGGCAAACTATAATATCGATTAACTAATACAACTAAAAAGAGCAAGGTAAACCAGTGCACGAGCCTCCTGCATTGCAGAGCCTAGGGATGGGCCATTTTGATACAACTAAAGAAATAAAAATAACACGGAGGCTAAAAATTTCTTTTAGATAACTTTTTTAAGTTGTCCAATAAATTGACTTAATTTAACAATTTAAAGCTAAAGTCTTATCCTCGTATTCCCCAATTTCAACAAAATGAAAATCAACCTGCTATTGCCATGAAAACCCGACCACTTAAGACTTCACAATGCCACATTTTTTTCAACGAAACAATAAAGAAGGAAAATCTTTATTTTTTACTTCAACATGGTTTCTTACTAAATTGGAGATAAAGCAAAAATGTTGTAGTGATAATTTTTTATTATTTAATTTTTTTGGGTAGATATGAAGAAAGTGAAGTCTTAATCATATAAAAAAAAAAACAAACTTCGAAATATTTGTCTATTAAAAATCCCAAGTTGTTTGAAGTCAAGTCCTCAAATTAGTACCCTATTAGTAGTAATTCTAAGTCTTTTATAAAATCTCCTGCAGGGTACGCATCCAAAGAGGAAAAATAACACTAAAGAAAATATCAATGCATAAACATAAATTAGTGAAAGAAAGGAAAGACTATAGCTTGAATTGGTCAAGAAAGTAGTTATAATGCTTGTTCTTTTTTAATTTGTGGGCATCTATATTACATGGACTCAGAGTATGAGTATTGGGTGCATGTATGTGTCCCGAAGTCAAATATAGCAAAGTTTGGAATTTATAATATTAGAATATCTATCTAATAGTTAGGTATGGGGGTATGTGGACACATGGTAATACTTAAATATGTTGTATATTACTTAGGAATGCACTTGAAGTTAAATTAAACTTAAAGAGAAAAAATGAGTTATCATATATTTTATCCACATGATAAGTTAAAACGAATGATAATGTTTTTTTTTTTTTTCAAATATTATGAAAATTTAGATGATTCAAGTGTCTAACATGGATAAGGAAGTCGACACGCATTGATATACCCATAGGATCATAACCTTACCCATGTCATATCCGATGGCCATGGGTATAAGGGGGAAATAGAAAAGTCCATACTACACAATGAGCGCTACAATAGTGTTCAAGAAAACAATAACTCCAAAAAAGAATTAGTAAAGCATCCAGTATATGTTTAGAATATCAACAATTCATTTATTTTTCTGTTTCTTTTTAATTTTTGGAACTAAAATACTCTATTTAAAATGATACACAAGGTGCTTTAAGAGGTCTATACTAAAAAAACACTAATAAGACAGAGAAAATTCCTGATCATGTTAATCCCAAGAGAGAATTCTATTTAGTTGGTATTACATACAGCGGCCCCTTAATAAATACAGCAAAAAATCACAGACTTGTGCACCTAAAGAATTCAACAAGCCAATGAAGACTGCCTAGTGCCTACCAACCATACCATGCATATTGTGTCCGAATGTGACCTCTTGAAAGAAGTTATTAGATTCTGGCTAACTTGAGCTAATCCAGGTAGTTCTAATTAGAAGTCTACACTAATAGGTTTTTCTTGTCATCTTTGAGCTAAAGCTAAATATGGTAATATTAGCAATAGTAACAACAAAACAGCATTAATTAGCTAAATGAGTCGTCCCTCTCATATCGGCATGATCTCTCAAAAGCCCTAAATCAACAATCTTGTTTGAATAATAATAGCGTTCAATCCAGACCAAACTAGTGATGAACTGCATCATGGCTTTGATCGATTGCAGTGACAACAAACAAGACATTTAATCTATGAAAAAAACAAAAAACAAATCCAAAAAAAATCCTTGCATCTAATCCAAGTGTTTGTTTGGGAACCAAAACCAGTTTTTTGGTTTTCTTTAGCTAGCTTATTTTCGTCTTACTCGAATTTGTTTTTTCAAAATTTAATTAAATTTATTTTTTTTTGGGTAATTTGAAGGCGTGTCATTGGTGTCATTGGCATTTATTAAAAAAAAATGCAAAAAGAATGAAAAAAACAACCTCAGAAGCTACCAAAAAAAAAAATAAATAAATAAATTTTGATGAAAAGAAAGTCATAAAAGACTAAGTTCCCATTTCAAATAACATATGCAAGCATATTTATATATATGTATACATATAAATCCCAGTTTGTATAAATATGGATGAGGAAATGTTAAACGTAAGGAAAGGGCTCGAAAATGATACCTTCATCTCGCTGAGGAGTTATCAGCCAGCGATGGCGGGAAATGGACAAGTGATTCGTTATATGAGCTCTCGGCAAAGCGAGAACGAAGAGAGAATCAAACAAAGGATGGAGATGGAGAGACAGATTGGGGAACTGACATGTGTGCATGTAAACAGGGTGACAAGTCCCCTGGAGTTGACACGCGTGTCCACGTGTGCGAATCCTCTCCTTTCGCGCCGCCATCTCTCTCTAATACCTTCCTAGTAGGCCGCCAAAAAAAAGAATTTTTAACTATAATTATTATTATTTTGTATTTAATAACATCATCAAATTTTGTTAAAAATATTTTTAATTTTTTATTAAACAATTTAAAATTACTAATATTCTTAAAAGTTATCAAGAATTTTTCTAATTTCTTATTAAACAATAAAAAACTATTAAAAATTTTAAAAAATTTTAAATTTTTAACAAACACAGTTAAAGTTCAATTATTAAAAATTCTTAAAAGTTATACTTCTTTAGTGCAACTATATGATATCTAAAGTCTATTTGGAAACTCTCAAGTCTTCTACTTTTGATTAATCAGTTTTTTGACTTTTTGTAAATCGATTAAATCATCTTTTTATATTTTAAATTTCCTTTAAATTATAAAAAAGTAAATATGTTAAATAAATAAAAAATTAAATAACTATTTAATAAATTTAATTTTGTTAATAAATACAAAAGAAAAAAAAACCCTTAACTTTTTCATAAGTAGTGCATTTCAATCTATTGTGTCCTTTTTAACTTTTAAGTCATCGAATATAACATTTTAAAACTCTTTTACATTTTTTTTAATAGAGAGAGAGAGGTGTAAAGAAAAAGTCTCACATCAAATTTTTTATTCATTTTATTTTAGAGAATTTTAAAGTCATTTATACATTTTCTGTGTATTTTTTAATATAGAATTCATTTTGGGTAAATTACATTGACATTTAATAAAAGTACACAAATTATATCTGTGATTTTTTAAATTACACCTATTATTCTTACTACACAAACTATATTTGTGATTTTTTAAATTTCACTTATCATCCTTACTTTTTAGATTATGCTATAAATTTTCTCTAATATAGTTTGGTTATCTCAATTAGTGTTTGTTCATGCTTACTTAATGGACAAGGTTAAATATGCCTTTTTTTTTATGATTTTGAGCTATTTTTGCCATGGAATTATTAATTTGAGCATCTGGGGTACCTTGCTATTGTTTAGAACCTGCAAATCGAGACTGTTGAGACGTATATTGAGATTTTACCCAATTATATAATTAAGCACATGCATATTTAACTAGGGCTCATATAAGAGTTTTGAAATGATCGGATCTATTTCAATCATCTTTGAAATGTTCTATTGTTGACCCAATATTAAAGGGGACGGTAATATTTTTAATTTTTTATAATCAAATTGTCAAAAATCCCTATTTAGGACTTTTAGAGTTCATCCGTAATCAGTTTTGCTAATGATAATATTAGTGAAGAATTCATAACAATATCTAAAAAATAAATAGTAAGCATAATTTAACAAATCATAAGAATCTTTTTTGTATTTTTACTAAATCTCAAAGATAGTCAGTATAATTTACTTATTTATTTTTTACTCTATTTTATAAAATCTTCTTTCAAAAAGGGAAAGAAAGAAAAAAAGAAAGCTAACGTGGATACCCTTAAATAAAACAATGTTTCCTAAAATGCTATTAAACTCAATTTAAGTTGCAGTTGATGGATTAGGCTCATTAGTTTATAGGTGTGTTTAGAGTTATATAAATTAGTATAAATTTATAAAAGTTAAAGTTTTATAATTCGTGTGTAAATAGAAATTTTAAATTTTATAAAATTTTATAGAGGTTTATAAAGATTTGGAGTGCTTTAAACACACCCTATATTGGTCTCATCGCATTTAAATCAAAAGTTGTAGTTCATTAATGACGAAAGTAACCCTCTTTTTAGCATATATCAGTACAGGCACATTTGGTAAATAATTTTTTTAATTTTTTTTATAATTTTACACTAAATGTTATTTATAAAATATAATTATTTATTTGTTTACTAAAATATGAGTATTTTTTAACTTTTATGTGTTTAGTAAAAAAAAAAAAAGTTAGTGAATTTAATAAACCAATTTTACATATATGTTAGTTAGAGTCAATGTTAATTAATATTAACATTGCTCTAAACTTAATTTATCTAGAGTAGATTAGCCAAAAAAAAAAAAAAAACTTTGCCTACGACTCAACTTACTAAATCCTAACCTTTTTTTTTTTAATTTTTTAGGCTTCATTTGTGAGTTTAAAAGAAGAAAGAAAAGAAAACATTCATTAGGAGATTAAAAATAAAAAAAAAGAAGTGAAATAATTATAGTTGTTAGAAGAGAAGAAAAGTGGTGGATAAATATATATATGGTGACAGAATCAACCCTATTTATATGGTGATAGAATAAGAAACCTACTAAGATATAAATTCTATATTTCCTATTCTAAACAAACTCTACATCTATAATGACAACAAAAATATAAATATTAACATTCCACTTAAACTTAAAGTGGTATAGCAAAGATCAGCTTGACTTTGAAAACTAAGAACCAAAATTTGGAGACTAAGAATCAAACTGAACCAGCTGAAAGTGAAGTCAGATGAAAAGCAGTGGCATGGAAGCTTAGTGTGGGTCGCAGGGACTAGAGGAGGTTGTGATGGAAGATATTGGGGCGTATGATTTTGTAAAACGGTTGTAAGTTTTAACTATACTTTATGAAAATTACATACATTGAACAGAGAACGCAAAAAACCAAATGAAAATTACATATAAAACCTAATCAAATGATATTTACTAGATTAACCCATGTCCATATAACTTAAATTGATATTTTGGCATTACTTCTACCTTTGTCCAACCTCATCTGTGAAATAAACAAGAAAGTAACAAACAGAAAGAAAGAAACAAGAGAGTATGAAATCACATATTAACACATAGTAACAAACAAACAAGGAAAAAAAAATTGGAAATAATCACATGCTACCAAACAGAAACAAAATCACATATTAACAAATCACAAATCACATATTGCCATTGATATACCAGGCTATCACTTTTTTGTTGAGATTATCTTATATAGTAAACTTGTATTTATTTTTATTTTTACTTTCATTAAGTTATTTCAATCAAGTTGTTATGAAGTTTTCAAGGTAAAAGAAGTAATTCTTTGACCACCAATATATAAAAACTAGAGAAGTGGGCCCCATATTATATCTGTATTTAAATTTTAAAAGATAATAAAATTATACAAATTAATTGATAATAATTAGAAGTAGATAATTAAATAATTCTAATTCTTTAAAAATTTAATTAACGTAATATTTGGGAATTAGTACGGAAACATATTATTTGGGAATTAGTAAGGAACATAATAGTTATGTAATCAAATTTGTGATTAAATCTATTATTATATCTTCTAAATCCATTTTTTAAATATAATTAGTTCTGATGATGAGCATTTCAAAAAACTGAAAAAAAGAAATACTAAAATAATTTCAAAATCAGTTTCTTTAATTGGACAATTTCACTTTCTATATTACTATAATTATTATACTTTGTTCAAATAAAAATTAATGGTGAGCTATTTTTTTAAATGAATAATATGGATTTGACGTAGGGATGGCAACAAGATGGACTCTCCCTCCCCTATGTCACTTAACCTTGCCTCATTAAAATTAATAAGATCATTTTACTCTATTTTAAAAAATGAGAAAATAATTAAAACATATATAAAAATTAATTATTGACAAAAAAATGTAAAAAATTTAATATATACATTAATAAAATACTAAATGCCAACATTTTAACACCAACATTTCAATTTCTCAACGTATAATCGAGAATAGTCTAAAATATTTTTGCAATTTCAAATTTAATCGAGACAAAAAAAAAGATTTATTCTAACCCATTTATGCTCCAAATTCTATTAGGTTTTATTTTTAGCCCTACCCTTTTCATTAAGGTAAAGTCAAATTGAATTATCTAATTTACCCATTATGTCATTCTAATTATTCATGTGAGGGTTATGCAGAATCATACATATCAAATTGTTGAAATTACTGGTAATGAATATTTGAATCCCACAAATGAATTGGGAGAATTTGCCAGACCGAAGCATTAATTCTTTTAAATTGGGAAGCTACTTGTAATTTACATTTGATAATGATAGTATAATTCCTCATGTTTGATGATGATGTGAACAAAAATTAGTAAGTTGGAAATTAGTCAATAACACAATGAGACGGGAAATAGACGCTAGATGCTTATAGCCCTTCAATACCCTAGCTTAATTTACAAATGACACCAAATAACAGCAAAAAGAAAGAGAGAAGGTTTGAGAATGGTGTTGGAGGGTTACAAGAAATACTTATGCAATTTTTTTTTTTTTTGTGAAGAGGCGTACGGAACAACAACAGAGCACTAATCTTTATTCGATCCGAGTTTCTCAAACACCAAATGACGTTCGGCGGCGATGATATGACGCAACGGTGGGGCTACGGCATTCTACTAGTAGTGATGGGTAAGTGTAGTTGGGAAAAATCGAGTTGTCTGTGGCTTTTCTCTCTCACCGGTAGTGGCAAAAAATGTTTATTTCTGACTCGTTAAACATTTTAACTTAGACCGTTGGAATAGATTTCAGTGGGGAATGGACTGCGCATGCAGTAAAGGCTGATAGTTCTGATGTAGGTCATTCATGCACAGACCATAAAATCGGTGAAGTTTGTAAAAAATTGATAATTTTTTGTATTTTTGGCCACTTTTGGTACATTTTGGCATACCAAACAAGGCTTAAAAATATGAAATTAAAATCCGTAATCCAAGATATCATAGTAGTTCAACATCTCAAAAGTTTGTTTTCCACTAAAAAAAAAAATACCAAGCATTTTTAAGCTCTACAAAATCATAAGTTTTCCAATATCAAAAACAAAACACTTAACAAAGTAGTCATAATTTTAAAACTCATTCCACGATAAGCCATCACCAAAATCAAACATTATAAGATGCTTGCATCATCTTCTCCAAAATATGTTTATACCTCTCAAATGAATAACCAATGAAGGCCCTTGTTTGAATTTTAAATGAGAAAAATATATGAATCATCTAATATGTATGCCTCCGATCTGGTAACCAACAATACATTATAAATTTCATCTTTAGTATTGACACGTGACCAAGATTTTTCAATGATTGAATTTACTTCTTGGATTGCCTTAGCAACATTGTTAAGTCCACCTTTTAAAACCTCAGTATCATCATCCTTTATAACTTTTTTTTCTTACTTTTTGAATTCATTGCATTTTGACTAACTGATTGAGATATTTGTTCAAGAGATCTCATATCCGCCCAAATTATGAAAGCTCACCAAATAAATTTTATTTTTAGATAAAAGTTAATCAATATCTTCAATAGTTTCAGTATTATTTTCATTTATTGAACTGACCCGATTTTGTCTTTTTTTCTTTGTACTTATAGCGCGTTCTCCTATTGCCCTATCTTTAGTAAAAAGTTCCAACGAGGTATCGTAATTCTTTATGGGCTTAATCATCCATTTGTTTTCTTTAAGCTTATTGTCAAAGTTTAGAAAATAAAAAAAATCTAATTAGTATTATGGTGATCAAACTTTAAAAAACAATCTAATTGAAATCATATTTAAAAGCTTGCATGAAATCATTTCATACTTCAGGCTCGACACTCCACAATTTCGTCATGAGATTCCAAGCATAATTACTCAATCCCTTAAACAAGTCATAGTACTCATTAAAAAGTTTTTTGAGAGTTTTCATATGATTCTTTAGATGAGTTTTTGTAAATTTATACCAAGTTTTTCTCACAATTCCTTAACCATGTTTTTATATGTTAAGGAGCTAAACATTTCATTTATCATATTTCCTTCACAATGTTGATGAAGCAATACTTGAATAAACATTTCATCCATTTGAGAAGTCCACTTTTAGAAGCTTTGGCCATTGTTAATATCTATACACTTAGTCATAATAAAACAATGACAATAAAAGAAAAATAAGATTAAAAAAAATAAAAGAAAACCGAGACACAAATTAAAAATAAATTTTCTAAATCTACAAAAATATCTTATAGATATCAATCAGCAAACGCTTATCATAGTAAATTAATCTATAATTAAATAAATTACATCTGAAATAAGTTTTGTTATGGAATGTCATTTGAGATAATCATTCCACATACTGATTGCTAAAAAATCCCTTAAGAATTCTCCCCAAGTAGCATTTCATCATCATATCTTGGAGGGTGAATAATATCTTTACGGGGAGAATGGTTTAAAATATTTTTGTCTACCTCATCGATAAGATTTTCATTAGGATCTAACTCCATTAAATAATTATGTAAGATACAACAAGTTAAAATAATTTTTAATTGTGTATCGATAGAGTAATACAGTTCAGTTTTGCTTCATATGATAGGAAAGCGTATTTTTTAATACACCAAATGATTTTTCAATCACATTGTAGAATAATACATGTTTAGATTAATTAACTCTTTATGATTTTTGGGTGAACAAGTAGAGTACTATTTAAGATGATAACATGCACCTCTATAAGGTGTGAGTTAGCATGTAACCCACTTCAACAAGATAGTACTTACCTGTTAAGAATGAGAATGATTACTAAATTATACCATCAAATTTAATTATAAAAATCATTTATGTTTACTAAATAGTTACCATTGGGGATTTTCATCTTATTTTCTATCCTAAGTGCATCTTTTATAATCCTTGAGTCTGACGCAATCTCTTCCCAACCTGGCAAGACATGTGTAAATTTTAGGTCAAATGTGAGTATGGTTAACACATTTTATATCGGATAATCTTTCCTACCACAATATCTTGGTGCATCTATGAGAGACACTTTCATATGAATATGAGTTTCATCAATTACTCATACACAATCTTGTCAAATATATCATTTATGAAATTTTATCTAAAAGTGCATTGAAAGATTTTAAAAAGAATATACTGATGGTATGCTTACCATACCTTACCTTAAAGTATGGCTACAATATTAAGTATTTCTGGAGGCACTTGTTGTAATAACCTGAATTTTTTTTCCTTAATTAAATTATTTAAGTGTGGTAGTGATATTTATTATAGTAAAAATCTAGATAATTGAGCATTTGAAAATTTTTGGAATGATAAAAATTAGTTGAAAAATTTTTCGGATTAAATTTCACCCTATGTGGGAGTTTAATGTAGAATTTCTAAAATTTTTATCCAAACACTTCTTAGCCCAATTACTTATTTGGTTCAAACCAAGACCATTAACCCATGGGTCAACCCTTTTCTTTGACTCACCTCAACTCATTTCAACTCACTTTATCACTCAATGAATTGACTCATGAATAGTTGCTCTAAATTATTTTCCGACAACTTCATTTCCATCTTCTATACACTCTCACCATCTTTCAAAATTATTTGACTAATTGGACAAAGAGAAGACCCACATTGATGACCTTAAAGCATCTTTTTCAAATTATTTAGTAAACAAGATTTAAAGCATTTTGTTTGAAAGCTAGCATGATTTAAAGCATTTGGTTAAATTGTCAAAAAGCTAGCATGATTGTTTAAATTTGTTAAAAAGTTAGCTTGATTCCCGGATCATGCCACTTCCATACATCTTCTCCAATGCTTTTCTTAAATGATATGGTTAGATAGTCAAAAAGTAAGCATGATTCTTGGATCATGCTACCAATTGTATAGGCATGATCTTACCTTAGTTGATTTTTTTCTCCACCAATAATTTTCTCTACACTCCCTATAAATTGTGTGTCTTCAAAGAGAAGAAAATAAGAGAGAAATAATAGTAAATTATTAATTAGTGAGGCTGAAGATTTGGTGTTGCTTGGAGGAAGAAGAAAGGCTTGGAATTTTCCAATTTGGGTGGTGTTCAAAGCTAACTCATTTTTCCTTTTCAGACTTGGTCATTAATATCTTCATTGAGGTAGGATGATGAACCTCCTAATATTTGATGCATTTTCTGGTTTGAAGTATGAAACTTGATTGTGATAAAAATAAATACCCGTATATTGGGGGTAGGGAAGCCAAAATTTTGACTGATGAAACTCAGTATGCTGACAGCTCTCTATTTGTAACTTCTTATGTGCTTCTGACCTCGAAAACGGTGGAATTAGGCTTTGGCTAAAACATAAAAGTTGTAGCCCTTTCAGTTTTCTTTTCAACCCAAAAAGAATTGCATCAATCTGATTTGTGAGTCAAAAGTTATGCCCAAAATACTGAGCACGTGTAAAACTGTATTTTCTGAACAAACTGAATTCAAAGTTGTTTTTGTACCTTTAGACCTTATAATTTTAAAAAGTGTAAAACATGAAAGTTGTAGGTCTTGAAGTCTAGTTTGTACAGATATAAAGTTTATAGATATTGGAGTCCTGCTCTATTTTATATGAATTTTCTTTCAAGCTGCTATTCTGTTTAGCTTTAATTGATGCTTGTTTGGATTTGTTTAGAATATTATGTTTAAAGATTTATTTAAATTTTCAATTTCCTTCTGTTAGTTATTGTCATGTTAATAATTTCTATTGATATGAAATTATTTTAAACTAGATATTATGTATTATTTGACACTCTAATATTGATGATAATTGACTTAGATAATCAGTTTCATCATGGATAGTTGGATGACTTATTCAAACTAAAATGCTAGTATTTGATAAAATGCCCAAAAGAAACAATGGACTTGTTCTTTTCTCATTTGGTCTTTCTTAAATGAATTTGATTTATTTTTGGCATTGTTTTGTCAACCTAGCAAGTTATATAATTATATTTTTATGATTAAGTGAATTTAATGAAACTCATTTAATACCTTCCTAAACATTGGAATAATTCTGTGGACATTTGTGGATATCTTGAAGCCAAAAACCTATGATAAGGGTTTGGTTATAAATAAGATGATGATTGGAAATTTATTTAAATTATTTTTGAATAAAATAAAACTTATCAATTTTGCTAAAAATTAAATATAAATCCAAGAGCTATTTATTATCTTTATATTCCATAAAATAATAAAATAAAAGGTAAAAGAAGCAAAAACGGAGATTTGCAGCCAATGAGGTTCGAACTTGCGACTTTAAATCGCAATTAGGGTCGCCTACCCACTAAGCTACCAACCTCGGCCTAATTAATATACCATTAGAAATAATTTTATTCTTATCAAATTTGGTACGGTAAACTTGTCAAAACAATTAACTAAAATACTAATTTGTATTCTAATTTTTTTTTTTACTTGCTAATTGTTAATTTACATATAGTGCCTACCTTTGTGATAATGATATTGATGACTATGTTAAATCTTTGATTTATTGATAACTACTATTAAATTATGGATTTAGATAAAGTGCTTAAAAATATACTGCATGTGACTGAATAATCCCACTTTTGATTCATTGCCCGGGAACATTACCGGTTGTTATTCAAAATGTCTGATTTCCATACAAGGTACCCTGGGAATGTAAGAGGGTGAGAAGAAATTAAGGCACTCGGTGCTAAAGTTATTTTTGGCAATGGGGTGATGGGTGGGTAGAAATGGCCTTTTAGATGAAGATGGGAACATGCATTTTATTTGGGAGATGCTCCCTTCTGACCTGGCCAGTCAGGTAGCCGGTCGCGACGGCTAGGTTTTTGGTAGGTGACACCGTCGGTATGCATTGGATGCTAAGCCCATAAAGTCACTGGTTCCCAAGGCTGGGGGTAGAGGAGGATAGGAGTATGATTATCTTAGGAGGATTTAGATTAAACTCCTTTACAAAATTTTACTGTGACCAACAACCTCTCTTGTTATGTATGAATGATGTGTTGGAATTATTTAATTATATTTAATTCCTCTCGATTAATATTTTATAAATATATATATATATATATATATGTATGTATGAAACCTGTATCGCTACGGGGTTTGATCCCGAGACCTTGAAGATCTAAATCTGAGATCCCTACCACTGCGACACAGACTTCATTGTGGTATACACATCAGTATTTAACTATTTTACATGTAAATAAAATAGTAGTTACGGTGACGGTTTCATCGAACTGTTGTAAGTATAATTTACATTATTCAGTTGAGATCTATTGAATTAATTGTTGCATAAATAGTATGCCACCTAAACACATTCACTTAATACAGTGTAGTATTACAACCACTGCATATAGGCACCTAGGAGATTCTGATTACTGGGCTTTAGTAGCTCACCCATTGTGGGAATATTTTTTTCAGGATATTAAGCACAGGGATACAGAAGATGAGCTGGAAAGAGATTAATTTCTCTTAAATATTCCATCAGAAGAGTTATCTATTTTTTTCTTTTTTCCTCCACAGAGTTGGAGGACTTTATTTTTGGTCTGTAATAATTGTTGGATGATTGTAATTATTAAGCATAGACCTAATTTGCTTTTATTTGGTATGTAATGTTAATCGCGTGGTTGGGACACTTAGATGGCTCTGTAATATTTTTCTCTACCTTTATTTTGTGCCCTGTAGTTGAAATCCCATCAAATGGTTCAGTCTAATGACTTATAAATATTGTTTGGGATAAACATGAGATTTTGACTATCTTAAATTTTTCTTACGGGTCAACCCCAATCTGGAGGAAAACTCTGGGGTGTGACAGCGTGTTATTATCATCTTATTTTTATACCTAACAAATAAATTCCAAGTCACCCCTGGGCATTCGGTTATGAAAATCCGGGGCGTGACACTTGTAATCCATTACGTTGTTGAAGAAATCTATCCTCCAATGAATTATTACTTTTAAAACTTTGTGAAAATGATAACTTGTAGTCTCTCTAGAGTGGTGAAAGAAAAAAGAAATTGTAAGATTCCTCACATTGTGTTCGAAGAAATTTAACAACTTGCTCTTCCACAGTTGCTCTTTGAGTCAGTTAAAAGTTATCATCTTTTTGCAGTATCTCGCATAAATTTAAAAAAAAAAAAAAAAGCTTGTGGTCTCATATGAATAATATTGTAGCACTCTTCAATTGTTGTACGTTATCTCATTAATTCATCTCATATTTTCTATATTTCTATATATAATTGCCTAATAAGGCGATCCACATAATTTATACGAGATGCAATAAAGTTTATCACATGACAAATTACTTTAACTACAACAAGTTGTCGACTTCTTTCCCTAATAATAAATTCATTTGTTTCCTCATTTTTATCTCTATCCATCTACCATAATTTTAATTTAAAAATGTTAGTATACTAGGTCATAAAATAAAGTCAGTTACTTTTAATAAAAAAATATATTCATAGTAGCTATTTAGAAAAAAAAAAATAGAATCAACTAATATGATTCAAAAAATCATTGATAGAAGGTTATTAAAAATATGCATAAAAAAATAGAGTTAATTAATAGGTATTTAAAAAAATACATCCATAGAAGTGCTTCTACAGAAGGTTATTGAAAAAAAAAAGAAAAAAACTAATATCGAATGTGTGGTTAAACAAAAAACTATATCTATATTCACAACAGTTCATAATATGATTCAACTTAAAAAAAAAAAAAAAGAAAGAAAAAGAAAAAGGGCCAAAAAAAAAAAAAAAACTTAACCTTGATTTGCTTGACTTCAAATAGTTAGGATAAAGGAATGAAGGAATGAAAACTTGAGAAGAGTAGTAAAAACCATTGAAATGATGAAGTTGAAGGATTTATTTTGTATTAGGATATGTTTGTAATTTTTTTCCAATTTTTTATTTTATAGATAAATGTGTCATTTCAAAATTTTTATTAATCCACTTTTCTCTTCTCTCCATTTTCGTCCACTTTTGGGAGGATAAAAATTTTATAATTTGAACACTCACTCTTCTTCCTATTTCTTTTATTTGCTTTCCTAAAATAACTCACAATTCTATGATTTTTTTCATTTCTCTTATTTTCTTCTCATCTCATTCTATCCAAATGGGAAGTTAGAGAAGGGTGAGGACTTTTTTTTTTTTTTTGCTTTACTTTTAAAATAGTAAAAATTTTTCAAATACTATTCAAAAAAATAATTGCCAATAAAAACATGATATTATTTCAAATTTTCTAGTAAGCTCAAGAATGCGAAGTCAAACTATGATTTCTGATAGGTTGATTAAAACTGTGAAATATATTAAAATGGAAATTAATTTTAAGAGGATATTAGGTTTAGTATATTTTCAAAAATAGTATTGCTTCCCACAAAACTCTCCAGTCTCCATTATGTATATTCTCCTAAAATTATATAATTTGACAATTTATTTTCTTTTATTTACATTAGCCTATCCATGCTTTGAAAATGAATAACAATTCGTCTAATTTATTCAATATAAATGTGGTTAATTATTTATTAATAATGTCATTATGTTTCCAAGGCTTATACCATATGGCATCTTAAAAAGTGATACTAAATGCTTCATATTTTTACATTTTATTCTTTCTCACAATGATTATTATTTTTAAAGGGTGAGAACTCAATATATTTAGTATTTTACCTTAAGAAAATATGAAATTGTCTATTATTTTTTGTTTTTTTATGCCTTATTAAAAAAACAAAAAAAGCACAAACCTTTGTAAGCTTCTCGCAAGTCATTATAAGTAGTTTCAATGAAAATAATATATAACTTAACACTGTGATGATTATAATAGTGTCACCACTAGATGGATTGTGTGCTAAGGGTTTTTTGAACTACTCTTGGGTGGCCTGTTAAAGGATCAATTCTATCTCAACTTTTTTAATAAATGAGTCGAATTTAGGCTTTCTTTCAAACTTGTTTCTTAATGAATCGAGCATGACTCATTTTTTATACTAACCCGGCCTATTATATTCATAGTAAAGGCGAGTTAACCCATTTGTTGCCTGAAGCCCATTTATACTCAACCCAAAGCCCCTAATGTCGTGTTGGGTTTGAGTTGTGCCCACATATCGTGTCACGTCTCAAGTTTCGTAACCCAAAGAATGAGCTAAATAATTGTATGCAAAAAACAATTATCGCATGCAAATAATAATCAATCTAAACTTCGATCGGAGATATATAATCATCCTGAAGCAAACATCCACAATAATAAATAAATAATAACAAAAGCTTCAGTCATAACCGGGCAATAGTGCTCTAATACAACCAATGTAATATCCAGGCATACCAGCCTTTACAGTCATATCAAATAACAACTGATTATAAAAATTTACATAAAATCCTCAGAATACAATATAATATCTAAACGTTAGTTGTTTAGTCAAAATATGTTAAGCCCACTTATGTGTTAAGCTCTAAATTGCAACACAGTCTGTAAAGACGTGAGTACTAGCCCTGCATATGTGCTCATAATGCACATATAACAGATATAATATGCAACATATGCCTTTACATGATACAATCATGCAATAAATATCAATAATAACTAAATGACATCATTATATTATCATATCCTAACATTAATACCTTGTAGATCACATATCATAATCAAATCTCATCATCCTCAACATAATCAATATCTTATTATCCATTAATCATCATCACATCAACACAACACACTAAGGGTGGATACCCTGCAAGACTGACCTATGATCAGTGAACGTAGTCTAAATCGTCGTCTTTTATGGGTCAATCACCCAACAAAACGATGAATCAAACTATTGTTGTTTATGAGCCTTGGCTCAAGGGTTACAATTAACTCGGTCAATGTCATCATTTATGGATAAATATCCAAGGATCATGATTAACTAATATCAACTATTGTTGTGTTATAGGTTACTAATTTACTGGCACGATAACCAAACCTTGTGCAGGTTTTGGGACTTTCAACTTAAGGGTAATCACGTATCTTCCTATTTGTTAGTATCCATTATCCCCAAGATTAACAATACATAATTATATCTCATTATCTATCTATATTTATTAACCAACATTAACAACATCATATTAACACTATCAACAATAACATGATGCACCTCATATACAAATTATATCTCGAATCTCAAATCGTTTTCACTCTTATCATCATCGATTCTCTTTTTCTCTATTCTCATCAAGTTTATATTTGAAAAACAATATTATTTGGAAAAGGTTTAGAAATTCAGTGTTAAAAAAAGTATTTTCCTTTAAAAACAAATTTTAAAATAATGTCAGAAAAACTCATAGTTGGGCACCTTGGTGCAAGGGTCCGTGCGCCTAGGGGAAGGGTAAGCCTAGTTTAGGTATCGGGTCCCCAAGTTTGTGCACCTGGCTAACGTGTTCCATGCATCCAAGTTCCTCTGACATCTAGTTCCTATTCATGTTCTATTTTCTTCTTACTAACTTAGATTTCCTAGTTCTTGAAATTGTTTTCATTTAAATCCTTCATTCAGAATCAATTCTTGACGATAAATGAGCATAACCATTCAACATATCGAGGTTTAATCTTTATATCAAGAAAAAGCCAACTCTACTGTTATCATCTTCCTCATAATATATATCTATGTTTATATATAGCAACCATATCATAACCGATGCATCCAATTCACCAAAACTCATAACCACATCAAGATATGCTAGAATACATCAATTAAACAATCAGTGTACGTTAAATCCCCACCTTAATTGTTTGAGGAGTAACATTCAAAAAAAATTAAAAAAGCCAAAACCTTGACACGATCAATCTATAACTCTCAGCACAAAAAACCCATTATATTCAATACTAACCTAATTGAAGATTTGCACGAGGAATTAAAAACAAATTTGGGCGTAACTTAACTAAGTTTGATCTCTTTCCACGATTCTACCGCTATTAATCGAAAAATATTAACATAATATACATATATACATGACTTTGGGAGAAAGAAAAAGGAAAAAAGCAAGGCTAGGGATAGTGATCCTAAGCTATAGGCATCACTAGACTTGGTAGAGAAATGACTGAAAGTAAATGTTGTCAAAAAATCCCAAAAAATTTTGGATCGGGGGGCTAACATCACTGTGACGTTAGCCCCAAGACATTAGGGTGGTAAGCCTTTTAATTAAAATCGGACAGTTCATAACAAAAATAAATTCAAAATTTTCACTTAAAATTTTTAAACCTATTTTTGTTGTGAACCATTGATCAAGATTAGATGGTTCTTAACATTATTGTCACGAGGCCAACATTGCGATGTTAGCCTCCCCTCTTTCAAAAATTTCCTACTAGTTGTTGATGTGACAATTCGGGTGCCTAGGTAGAAAGGTGCGTGTGCCCGGACTAGCTTGTGCACTCGAAAAAGCTTGCTTGCAAGCCCAGACCACTACCAAGGCTAAAATTTGCAAGTGTTAGTTAAAGCAAAATATACATTTCAGAAATCGAGCAACTAAGTCAACTAATACATTATATTATCATTTATCAAAACGCAAGTCGTTACATGTTATGTTAAAAATTGTCACCCATGTTCTCATGTGTTGACTTGCGATCAAAAATAAAAAAATATAAAATTAAAAATTAAAAAATTAATTTGCTAATAAATACATTTTCTTTATTTTTATATATTTTTAATTTCTTTTAACAATATCATGCAATTAGAATCTTATATTTATGTATTTTTTCCTATTATTTTTTTTCCTCGCCAAATTCTTATAAACGACAAAAATCACTTGACAATCTAGATTAGGTTAAATAGATTGCATTTTGCATCGAAAAAGGAAATGTTAGCATATTGTGATGTTTATCATGTGACATCAATTATGTGAGTCTTTTGACCAAAATCAAATTATTCATAGTAAATTTTTTTTTTTGTTACACGTTCAATTTTAATCACTCGCAATGTCATGTGTCAAAAGTGACATTAGCGCACCCAATCATATTGCACCGCGGCAATGGTCAAAATTGTTATTTTTGACAAATACGAGGGCAGGCGGTTAATTCCCCCGCCTCGCAATCTAATGCTGTTCATCTTTACTAGGCGCGAAGGGAAAGAAGGGGGCAAGGTTCTCTCTCTTTCTGTGACTAAATTCTCGCTTTCCAAACATCAACTCCCTGAGACAAGCACTTTTCTCTGTAGAGAGAGAGAGTTCGCGATGCATACGTGAACCGAGCATTTCCGAATTGGGGCGAAATCGATCGAAACAGAGCCCTAGTTTTACGTGTAGAGCTCGTCGATGGAGTCGCCACCGGTCGCTATATATGTTCCTCAGAAATCCAAGTGAGTCTCTCTCACTCTCTATGTATGTACAACATGTGTGTTTGTGTATGTATAGAAATTTGATTGGCAATAGGTGCAGGAAGAGGGTGTTTCCCGGGAGTAGTTCATCGTGTATGGACCCTGAGGTGGTTGAAATTCCTCCGCCGACGCATTGGATTTCGAAGTCTAAATCGCTTAAACAGAAGGAGGTAAGCATGGATGCTTCAGGTTTTATTGTATCTACTGTCTGATTGGTGCATTTCAATTTTCATTGGTGGCAGAGCTTTGATGGGGTAGAATGTGGTTTAGTTAGTAGGTGGTTTGATTGACCTCCTCTAATCCGCTATGGATCACTGTGTCATCAGATATTGGTTCTTTGTATGAAAAAGTTTCTTTTGGCTTCAGTTTAGTGCTAGCCAATGTTTTTGTTGTCAATGGCTCAGCTAGAAGCAATTTTGGATCAACTGGGTTCAATATGGTGAATTTGTCATTTTCAATTAGTGTCTCATTTGATCACTGGTGTCATTTCTTGCACTTTGGCTGAGTTATTTGGAAGCTTATTTTATTGGTTGTTCTGTAATTTTGTTTCAAAAATATAGAAATCATTGTAAAATTTTGATTTGGGGCATGAAGAGGTCCTTTATTTGGGAGCTTTTATGTCGTGCAATTGACTGGGAATGATATCGTTGAGCTGTTGGTTGAAATAATGTTTCTATGCTTTCGGAAATATAAGTACCAAATGTAGCTTACTAAATCAAGATGTGGAGTTAATAAGCAAATATTATTGTTACTAGGGCTAGATTATAACTTACAATTTTCCTTAATTATCTTCAACCATCAATTTAATGCGGGAGTCCACATGTATGGAAAAATAACAGTACCCCTGCCCCCTTTCAACAAAAAAATAAAAATAAAAATAAAAATTGCAAAAGTTAATTCATTTTTGGCTAATTGCTAATAAAAACATCTATGTCAAAATACAAACCTTTCTTCATTTACTTGTGTGGAATTGGAAATGCTTTGGGTGCTGGGATAATCAACTTGGCCTCTTGTACTCGAGTCCTGCTGCTCATTGTCAGTTTGCACTAACAAAAAGGAAGTCAGATGTTTTTCTCAATTTCTGACTTCTTCTTTCAAGGCTTTGAAGGTCATTTGGTTGTTTGACTCTTTATTTTATTGTTTTCTTCATCTTGCATATTATCTTTTAATTTTAAAACATTGATCTCGTTTAGTATATAAAAGTACATTTCTCACAAACACATCACTCTGTTGAAAGAATGCAACTGACTGATGGTCTGCTGCTTTCATCATTATAATTTTTACTGTTGAAGTACACTATATTGTTGTGGGTGGCTATCTTGAAATGATTTTTCATCTGTAATTTTTAACACTGTTACTACTGTGCCTGAGCAATGCCCATGTGTTATGGAAGTTGGTCTCTTAAAAACATTGTAATTACCAAAGAAACCAATATCTTGTAGGTTTATTCACTATGATGTAATTGATATTGACATGGAAGAAGATTCTGGAGATATTATGCTCGTTGACAGGAAAGTTGAAGCACATAAGAAAGGGAAGGTAGTTAAATGTTTGTGGTAGTAACTTCAATATTCAATTTTTTTGTTTAAAATTAAGCACCTAGCTAATTATCTGTTCCTTTTGCTGTTTTTCTTCTTATTCTTTTAGTTCTTATGCAATAGATGTGCTGAACAATCCCTTTATCCGCTCCCTAGGAAGCTATGGCCAATTTTTTGTACAGTCATAGTAATTCCACAGATCCTGGATCAGTGGATGGAGTTCTGTCTTCTAAGAAGAGCTCTGACCCAGGACTTCCTAATTTTTTAATCTAGAAGGTTTTAGTCATGATTTTTCCTTCGGTGATGATGAATATATGGATACATATCATAATGATCTAACATACAATGACAAGTATGCATCTCTGCAAGCCCGTTTTGATGGCATAGATATTCCTCCTGGAGTTGAGGCTCCCATTCCTTGGTTTTCTGATCATTCCGGCAGTAAAATGAATCCAACAACTGCGTGTCGTTTGAGCCATTCAAGTTTTCCCATCCAATTGGATGCCCATGGAACAGACTCTTTGTGTTGTTGGGGGTTTCTGGAACATTTGCAAACTAGTGAAAATTGTACTTCAATTCAAGTTTGCAAATGCAAATGGATGCTCTTAGTCATCCTTATGGGGTGAAGTTGTCTTCTTGGTCAGAAATCAGCTGCTTCAACTAATTTAACTTACTTGAGTTCAGAAACAGAGAGGGGGACTTTGAATCTTCCTTCTGGATTTAAATCTTGGCAAATGCTGGGATTTTCCCATCATAAAAAGAAGCCTTCTATTTCTGTTATGACCTCTAATTATGGCTCACATAACCAACCCAGCTTTATGATGCTCTTTTCTCGATGGGACCCAACTTTTAAGAAGGCAGTTGCTAATGGTAGTCTAACTTTTCAAGGTTTTCAGCACTGGACACAACTATTCTTCCCAATTGAGTAGATGCACCTATGGTGGGGTAGCAGGTTTCTGCTGTGTTTATGAAACAACCATCTTTTATGAGTGATGATATTTATAAAGAGTCTTCTGATCCCATAAATCTCTTTTTTGATGAATGCATCCTCTGGGTTCAGGATTGTGCTAAACGTCAAAAGAGTGCAGCTTCAGCAGGAAGGTCAACCATCCTATTTGGGTCAACTTGTAGAATTGAAGAGCATGGGAATTTAAATGATACTCTGAAGAAGCTCCAACTTTTTAAACAATTTGATACTGTTCAAGATCATTCAGACCATTACTACTCTTGCAAAGATTCTTCAATGAAGCAGGTATGCACTTTTGAAAGATGCATTCCTTTTCTTTATTTTGTTTATTTATGTTATATTGGCTTTCGGTTAGTATATGTGTCTCTAAAAGCATCCACTTTGGATAATTACTGCTAGGATTCATAGAATATTTATATATTTTGATTTCCTTATCTTTTTCTCCTTTGTACTGTTCATCATGCCTAGAGGTTACGATTTGCTCTAGGTACTTTTTTGGTATTCCTGATGTGTCCAGCAACATTTACTTATTTTCATAGCTTTTGTTTGGGAAGTCGATTTTCTTATAGACTTCTATTCGTGGAACTTTGTTCGAGGTTATTAGCGATACACTTGTTCCTATTACACTGCTTCGTTTATTCCTGGTAATTTATAGTCCTTTGTAATGGTTGTTGATCCTTCAATTGTTTAGACCACTTCTAGTGGAGATGCATCTCTTTTCCCCTCAACTTCATCAGTGCCTATTGTTCTTCCGATTGACAGTCTTCCTAAATCAATCTCTACTGAGAAGTTGGATGGAAATAATTATTTGACTTAGTGTCATGCTGTTCAAGTATTTCTTATGGTTGGTAAATGGCGCATTTTATTACAAATTCTCCTCTGGATTCTCGGTTTACTACCTACCACAATGGTGTGCTGCAAATGCTGTTATGGGTTGGTTGTGGCATCGTTTGAAACCTTTTGTTTTGTGCACAATTTCCTTGTGTGATACTTTAAAAGGCTATTTGGGACTCCTTAGTCGACTTATTCTCCCGACAGAGCAATGTTTCTAAAATATTTGAGGCATACAAGCAGCTCTTCTCCTTTCGACAAAGTGGTCTCCCTCTTTCTGAGTATTGTAACACCTTTAAGGAATTTTTTCTTTTTGGGTAAGTACCCTTAAGGAATTTAGTGATTGTCTCCTATAGTTTCAGCTTTTCCCAGGGACAAAGGCCAAGTAGGTTAAGTAGTGGGAGGAGTTTATGACTGTTTTGCTTCTTGCTAGTCTTGATGATGATTTTCGTGGCTATCATGATTAGCTTTAGCTGGAGAGACCATTTCTCTTATGGCTAATGTATACCCTTGATTACAATGATCCCTTGGGCCACCATTCTCGGATAATGCCTTCTTCTTCTAGTAGTTTTAATTCTGTTGTCTTAGTTGGTGGTTCTGGTGGCAGTTCTCGTGAAATGTTGCGATGTGGTTCATGCAGTGGTCATGCTCCTCGTGGTCATGGGTAGACCCATCAAGGGCCCAATTGGGGCAATTACCCCCACTGATTTGGAAAATTATATTAAAATTATATTAGTTTTGTTCTTTTTTAAAAAATAAATTAAAATTTTCCATTGTTTTTAAGATTTTGCCTTCTTGTATTTTTACTTTTGCCCCTATTTACCTTAAAAATATAATTTTCCCCCCACTAATTATCAGCTTGGTTCCACTGTTGCTTGTGATGGTTTTTATAGTAATAGTCATTGCTTTGGGCGTTGTACGATGAAATGTGCTCATTGTGGTGGCACTAACCACATATAGCCATATTGCTGGGACAAGTGTGGCGGACCTGATCAGGCCTATCATGTTATTACTGAGGCCACAAGCTCTGACAGTCACTCTAGCTTGAGTACTCTTAATTCCAATGATCCTCTTACAACTGGTGTTGGTTTGCAAGGCCCCTTTTTGGCTGTTAAGTTGGATTCTATTGTGTAGACATTTTGCATCTCTTGCTCCTCCAATTCCTCTCCACTTTGGCTCATTAGTACTACTTGTGTTATTGCTACGCCCACTCCCTTATGGGTCCTTGATTCTAGGACCAATCCATATGTATTGGGTAACACTGTCATTCTCTCATTTGATTATTACTACACATCGTATTACCTTGATTGATGGATCCTCTCAGTATGTTGCTGGTAAAGGACATCGTCGCCCATCTCCTTCTTTGTTCCTCCCCTCGGGTCTATATGTTCTCAAATTTCCTTTTAACTTGTTATATGTTAGCCAGCTCACAAATTCTTTTAAACTATTCTATAACTTTATCTCGTATTTTTCAAGACCTCGGGACATAGAGGATGATTGGTTCAAGATATTAGCAAGATTGCCTTTACTACCTTGATCTTGCCAGCCTGTCGTCTATTTCTCATTCTGTCTTTATTGTGTCTGTTTCTCCTTTCCAGTAGCATTGTCACTTAGGCCACCCATCTCTAGACCAGCTTAAATTAGCAGTTCTTAGTCTTATTTCAGTTTCGGATCTTGAATATGAGACTTGTTGGCTTGGAAAGCATTGCTGTAGTACTTTCTTTAGTCTTATTACTAGTTGTGAAAGTGAGTCATTTAATGTTGTCCATTGTCAAATTGAGTCATTTAATGTTGTCCATACGAATATTTGGAGTCCTTTCAGAGTTTATACTTTTAATGGATATTGGTATTTTGTTTTTTTTGTTTTTGTTTTCGTTTTCGTTTTCGTTTGTTTTTTTTTTTTTTTTACTCTCGAATGATTTGGTTGTTCTTAATGAAAAATTGTTGCGAGTTACCATCTATTATTTTATGCTTAATGAAATTCTTACCCAATTGGGCAAAAGAATTGAAATTATTCAATTTGATAATGCCTTGGAATATACCAAATTTGTTATGAACCAATTGTGTTGAACAGTGCATCATTCATTAGACCACGTGTTCATACCTCTTAATAGAATATTGTTGCTAGATGCTTAGATGTTGCTTGTATCTTGAGCTTCAATATGCATGTCCCCTAACAATATTGGGGGATGTAGTCTTGATTGCTTAACTATCTTATAAATTGAGTTCCTTCTGTCACACTTGGTTGTCATAATCTTTTTTCACTTCTTTGCCCTTCCGTTGTTGCATTTGTTGTCATAACCTATACCTTGGTTTGGACAAACTCTCAACTTCTCATAAATGTATCTTCCTTGACGACTCTCTCACTTAGAAGGGATATCATTGTTATGAAGTTGTTAGTCTAGACGCCACCTCCTTTGAATCTATCCCTTATTTTTCTTCTCCGGGGGATCTATCTTCTTGTGAAGGTTGGGATTTCCTTCCAACTCAAGATGAAGAGTAATATCAGACTTTTCCTTTGCTAATCCTATTCTCTCTATTCCCAGATTACCCCTATTGATTTATTAGCGCCATGCTTCTAGTGTACCCTTACGGGTTTATTGACGTCATGCTCCACTTGTGGATCTTGATCCACCTAAAGCACGTACTACAACATCTAAAGCCTCTTGAGGCTCTGATCACTAGTTTTGTTGAGCTTATAGTTATTGATGATCTTTCCATTGCCTTATGACGAGGTAAATAAACTTATAGTTAGTACCCTATTGCTAAGTTTTTTTCTTATCATTGTATGATTACCTTGTCTACATTCCTCTATTTGTGCCTTGTCCTCAGTTTCTTCCTACCTCTTATAAGCATGTTTTATTATCACTTGGCTGAAAGGCAATGATGAGTGAGGAGATGGGTGCATTGCATCACAATAGCAGATGGAAACTCGCATTTCTTTCGTCTAGAAAGAAGACTGTAGGGTGTCGTTAGGTATACATAGTCAAGTATCAAGTAGATGGATCTGTTGAAAGGCTTAAAGCTTATTTAGTTGTTAAGGGACACACGTAGACTTATGATGTTGATTATCTTAAGATATTCTCATTGGTTGCTCGTCTTAATTCAATTCGTATTCTTCTAGCTGTTGTAGTGAGTAAATTTTGGCTTAGTTGTTGTAGTGAGTAAATTTTGGCTTTTGTTTTAGTTAGACATCAAAAATTCATTTTTTGCACAGTGGACTTCGAAAAAAGGTGTATATGGATCAAGCACTGGGGTATGTTGTCTTGGGTAGTGAGCATCGTTGTCTGTATTGAGGCTTGAGATCGAGCCTTGTATGGACTAAAGAAGTTTCCACGAGCATGGGTTGTCTATGTTAATGATATTATCAATTTTGGAGATGACGCTAATGGTATTTCTGCATTCAAGCATCATCTTGGGTAACAATTTCACACAAAGGATCTTGAAGCTTTACGCTACTTCCTAGGAATTGAGGTTGCCTATTCTTCCTAGGGTGTATCTCTCTCTTAATAGAAATATGTTCTAGGTTTTCTTTCTGAGAGTGGATTCTTGGGTTCATGTCCTGCGGAAACTCCTATAGGTTCTTCTGTTCGTTTGGATTTAGAGAGTGGTGGTCTTTTTTTTGATGTGGGTTGATATTGTTGTCTTGTGGGTAAGCTCATATACCTTACTGTGAAACAGCTTGATATTACATTTATAGTTAGGGTGGTTAGTTAGTTCATGCATGCTTCTCTTAAGCCTTATTTTGATGTTGTATATCATATTCTGATATCTCTATCAATCTTCTACCACACTGGATGTGGTTAGCTGTAGTGATGCAGATTGGGCTGGTAGTCATTCTAATTAGAGATTAATTCTGGATATTTTATTCTTATTGGTGGAAATTTTATGACTTGGCGTAGTAAGAAATAAGTTGTGGTTTGCTCGTTTTAGTGTTGAGGCTAAATGTCTTGCTATGGCATATATTGCTCCCGAGATGCTTTGGATTTGGTCTGCTTTGTGACTTTGGCCTTGAAGTTTCAACTCCAATGTTCGTATATTGTGACAATTAAGCTGCTATCTTCATTACTAATAACCCGGTCTTTGATGAACATACCTAACACATTGAAGTGGATTGTCATTTTATGTGAGATCTCTTGCTGAAATGTGACCTTTCTACACCGTTTGTTCGCTCAGGATCTCAATTAGGGAATATCTTCTCTAAACTCCTATCACGTTCATTTTTTCAGCAATTGTTTACCAAGCTGTGCATGTTTGATTTATATATTCCAACTTGAGTGAGAGTGTTAGGATTTGTAGGATATTTATATATTCTAATATCCTTATCTTTTGATGTCTTATCTTAATTGATTTGGTTTCCTAATTGTACTCAAACACTTCGGTTATAAATAGTGTGGTAGGGGGAGATCATTTCTCTCTCTCTCAGTTCTCCTACTGTCTTGCTTAACTATTACTAAGGGTTTGTTTTCTTTCTAGTCTAAACCTCCTAGCACCCTTGATTAAGAGGGACCAAAACTTGTGGTTTCTATTCTTACATGGTGTTTACTTTCTTTTGGCAGCCGTCAAAGAATTGGGCAAAGAAAATACAGGAGGAATGGAGGATCCTTGAGAAAGATTTGCCAGGCAAGATGTTATGATTGGTATTCATTGCGATTAATTGCTTCACCTAATTTTGGGGCCATTCTTATGTTTGAACTGTCCTCTATATATATATATATATATATATTTTATTGGGACAACAAATACAAGATATTGGTTTAGAGTTGTATTTAGCTAGGGGTTAATCATTACTGGTGCAACCCGACTTCCTCTCTTTTTTTTTTCATTGCATATCATTTTTTGAGCAATGTTTTTGTGGAAAACTAGTGATTAGTAAGTTCAGACTGACAGTTTTTCCCCCCTATCACTTGAACAGATACAATATATGTCAGGGTTTACGAATCAAGGATGGACCTTTTAAGGGCAGTGATTGTGGGAGCAGAAGGGACTCCATACCATGATGGTCTCTTCTTCTTTGATATTTTCTTTCCTTGTGGTTATCCTAATGTCCCACCGGTACGTAAGTAAGCTTCTTAGTGTGTGCTTGCTCTTTGGTTTACTTTCTAGATCATAGTCGTAATGACTATAGAACTGCTTGTGTCAGCATGTGTACTACCATTCGGGTGGTCTTCGAATCAATCCAAATTTGTATAATTGTGGAAAAGTATGCCTGAGCCTTCTTAACACCTGGAGTGGTAGCCAGAAAGAAAAGTGGATCCCTGGTGTATCAACCATGCTGCAAGTTCTGGTATCTATACAGGCGCTAATCTTGAATGCAAATCCCTACTTCAATGAACCTGGTTTTGCTAGAATGAGTGGGTCAGCATGTGGGGAAAAGAACTCCCAGCAATATAATGAAAATACGTTTATGCTATCGTTGAAAACAATGGTCTACACCATGAGAAGGCCACCAAAGGTAAACATGAACTGCCCTCTCTTATTGCAGGTAGTTTGAGTTTGTCATGAGCCATTGATCTGTGCTATTAAATTACAATTTCATTCCAGATGGATAATGTTTTAACAGTGGCTATTATATTTCTTGTTGAGATTCCAAAATGAATTGGATACATATCATTAAAAGGAAAGCGGTCTGAACGGTATAAGAAAACGGTGGCCGGTGGCTTCCCCTACACCCTTTAATTGATAAGTCTGCTCATCAAGCTCACTTTCATCCTAATCAGAGTGGATTTGTCAATAAATAGACAGGTGCTTCTCAGAAATTTTTAACATTGCGGATGGAACAATAGATCATTTTATTGGCTCCAAGGCAACCTGTTTGTCACTTGTATGTTTCTTGCAGTAGCTTTTATAACAGTTATTGCATCCCTTTTTACTCAATGACTGGCAGCATTTAGCATTTTTGTGGAGTTTGGCCTTTCTATTTAGTCGATATATTTGCAGTTAGTTAATATGATTGCTGAATAACAGTAGACTTCATGATTGTTTTGAATAACAATAGACCATATGCAGAGTACTAAACATGTATTTTGGGGATTTTTTGAGCTCCGGGCATTTAATATGTCCTCATTTGATATTGTTTTTGGCTGCAGCATTTTGAGGACTTTGTTGTTGGACATTTCTGCAAGCATGCTCAAGAAATTCTGGTGGCATGTAAAGCATATATGGAAGGTGCTCAAGTGGGGTGTCTTGTTAAAGGTGGGGTTCAGGATGTCGATGCAGGTGACAAGAGCTGCTCACAGAGTCTCAAGGATTCTTTGGCTGGCTACATCACTTTGCTTGTACAAACATTTACCCAAACTGGGGCAAAGGACTGCGAGAAGTTCCTCTCCCTGGCAGAGAGAGGCAGTAAAGTTTCGTCTCTACCTGTAGCTGTAAATTATTTTTGATCTTCATGAGGAGCACAATTTTAAGACAACAGTTGTACATTCTTCATGTAAAGACATATATATATATATATATATATATATGCATGGATTTGAAATTTTCATCCAATTATGGAGACGTTAAAACTCTGGAGTTTAACATGCTTATATCAAGATAAGTTATATAGATGTTGATATCAACGGTGGTTTACAGCCTAGTTAGGGTAAAGTTTTGCTGGTATTAAAGTGGAGGAGATTTCATGTTTTGTGGTTACTTACGTCGTACAATAATTACATGCGTATGGGCTCTAGGAGATGGAATCCAAAGCTTTATACTCACTTAAGTTGCCCTATTTATTTGGCAATCCATATATAATGAGTTTGACCGGCTCTAGTGCCCTGTTAAGGCACAGAGCATATCCTGGTTGCAGAATGGAAGCTATGTAATTCATATCAGTGGCATTTTGACATACATATATGGATATACAGGTAAGTTACTTAATTCTGGGCTTTGGCAGTGACAACAACAAAATTCGTATAGACATACATATTGATATATAAAATGCTTCTGAAAAAAGGCAGAGCTGTCAAATGTAAGGCTCCAAATGGTGGTGAGAGGCGTCAGCAACACCCACTCAAATTTGCATGAGCCAGCCAGGAGGCTTCATTTTCTTTTTCACTATTGCTTGCTTAGGGACTGTTTGGTAACGTTGTCATTTTTTTATTTACGTTTATATGTTTATATTTTTTTATCTTTTTTTTTTTTTTTTCTGAAATGAAAACTGAAACTCTGTTTGGAAAAATAATTTTGTTTACAATTATTAATTTTTTATTTTCATAAAATATTTAATTTTATTAGTTTTTTTTAAAAATTAGTTGACTTTAATAAATTTATTTTATATTAATTTAATTTAATTAAATTATTTATTAAAAATAATTGAATAAAATATAAACATTACATCATTTAATCTAGTAAATTATATTAATTATAATTTAATTATATTATTTACTAAAATTAATTGAATAAAATATATTTCATAATAATTTAAATAATTTAATTATGATATTTATTAAAAATAATTTAATAAAATATATTTAATATTACTTGAATTAATAATTTTAAGTTAAATTAAATTAAATTAAATAATTTAGTTATAATATTTATTAAAAATAATTTAATAAAATATATTTATATTAATTAAATTATTTATTAAATTAAATTAAATTATTATATTATATTTTATTATTTACTAAAAATAATTTAATAATATATATTTCTTATTAATTAAACTAACTAATTTAATTTACTTATTTATTAGAAATAAATTAATAATAGATATTACATATTAATTTAATTATATTATTTATTAAAAATAATTTAATTTAATAAAATGTTTGAATAAAATAATTTATTTTAATATGATGTAACAAAAAAATTACCCAAAAAAAATGATGTAACAAAAATGAATAAAGTATTAAAATTAACAAAATATTTGTAACAGAAAAAAATAAAGTGAAAGTATATTTTTTCTATTTACGTTTTTCTGTTTAAGTTTTCATTTTTTGGAAAAAAAAAGCATAAACAGATTTAACAAATATGTTTCTGTTGCAAGTTTACAAAATTTTGAAAACATAAATAGAAAAAGAAAAAATAAAAATGTTACCAAATGGAGCCTTAATGGGCGGTTTTGGTAAATCAGTATGTTTACAAAACGAGAATAAATAATATTAGTTAATTTAAAGGTAGAGTACACTTACGTTACCTTGACGTTTGAATAATTATACTTGCACTTCTCAACATTTAAAGTTTACATTTATCTCTCTCATTTTAAGATGTTATTAATATTAACTCCATTTGTTAAATCAACCGTTAACATTTAACAGAAAAATATCAAATTAACTAAAATTTTAAATATTTTTCTTAGTTTATTATGCATTCTCTTACATAACTCTTTTACATCTACTTCAGTTTTATTTACAAAAAGTCCAAAAAATAAATAAAAATAAGTAAAAAAAATTAATTTTTATAAACAATTAATTTTAAAAGAGTTTTGAGAATAAGTAATTTAATTAGTTAGTAAGTTTTAATAATATAAACTCCTAACGATACTCAAATACTAAAATTATTTATTTTAATAAATAATTAATAATAAATAATTAATTCTATTATATTTGAATTCTGGCGTGATTAAAATTTCTTGTAATTTAGCACTTATCACTTAAGATTTAAAAAAATTTAGATATTATTATTATTATCTAAATTAAATTTTACTCATCACTTAATATTACAATTTAAAAATAATAATATTTTTGATAAATAATTGGAACACGTATAATTCAAAATATTTAGTTTTATTAATTAATTATTAATCATTTTTTTCATCTAATATTATAATTTTTATGTAGATTTAATCTTAATATTTTTGGAATAATATATAAGTTGATTGTTAGGTATATCTTAATTGAAAATTTCATAGATTAAAATTTTTATTTAAATTAAATTCTTCATAGGTTTTCTAAGTTGATTGTTATAAAAATAATAATATTTCTAGAATATTATCTAAGTTGATTATTATTAAAAGTTTTAATTTTTAAAATATTATATAACAATTAAATAATATTATATACAAAATTAATATTGACAAGAAATAATAATAATAATAATCTTTCAAACTGTTTAACCCAAATTAATTTTTATTAAAATTAAAATTTTCATGGATTAAAATTTTTATTTAAGTTGGATACTTCTTAATTTATCTATTAATCATATTTGAATATAAGAGAAGATATTTGATCGTTATTAAAATAATAATATTCCTAGAATATTATCTAAGTTTATTATTTTTAAATTTTATTTTTTGAATATAAAATAATAAATTATTATATGTTAATTAACTTAATTATTAATTTATTAACTAAATATATAATAAAGATAATTTTGTCATACAACAAAAATATAATATTATATTTATCGTAATCTATTTGATAATAAAATACAATTTAATTTAATATATTATTATATCCATCTTATTTTTTTACCTTATAAATGTTATGAACAAGTCTCACCATAACTATTTACCTTAAACATTCTCATATAACTTAGGTAAGTAAACTTTTTCAAGCTATAAGTTTTATTATTCTTTTGTGTCAAAATTATTTTTTATTTTTTGTATTCTTTTATATTAAATATATATATATATATATATTGTGTGCATTAAATTCTAGAAACTTGTTTATTCTCTAAATATTCTTTTATTCTTTTCAATTTGCTCATTCAAATATATAAGGTATGATTTTTTACATTTTATTCTATTATTTCTTTAATGTGATTACTAATTTGTCTCAATAGTTATTAATTAGTTTATTAATTGTTATTTATCTTTACAATATAATCAAATTCAATATTAGTTGATATAAAAATTTGATTTATAATATTAATATATTTTCATGATATTAAAATTAAATTAGTGCTCAAACAACTTAAAAATAAACAAATATAATATTTATTATTTAGAAAATTTTTAATTTTTATAAATAAATAATAATATGATAAATTAATTTTTTAACTTCTATTATTTTACAAATTTAATTGTAATTTAATATATTTTTAATAAATTATTTTTTACAAAAAATATTTTTATCTCTTGAAGTAAATGTACATATCAATGTTTTTATTTAAGTTGGATTAAATTTACGCACAGATGTTTTTATCTAAGTTGGAATTTTTATAAATTATGATTATGTAAATTAATTAACTATATTTGAATCTATACTTTTTATATTAATTATAATACTTAAGTAAATAAAGAGTAAATAAGGTAAAAATACAAAATATATAATTAAGTGATAATGATATTTTATTTATCATGTAGACTAATCAATTAATAAATAAATTATTTTTTATTTATTAATGAATTAAAAATATTCTATTTAATCAGGTTAATCCAAATTGCAATATAATTCAATTAATTTTTTAAATTATTATTAAAACAAAGTCTAAATAAATATTAAAATAAATATATAATAAAAAAATTTATACATTGCACCAGACTAAACACTAATATGTATATTAACTCTTCTCCTTTGAATCATTTTTGGGAGATTTTAAGGAAAAAAATAAAAATAAAACCTACTTTTGCCAATTACTAACAATTATAATTATAATTTTTTTTTTTGAATGTAGCGTCATTAATTAATGTTTGGCTCTTGAGGGACTTGGGAGAAAAGCTTTTTCATTTTTAATTTATTTTTGATGAAAAATACCATACTTTGAAACATTCAAAAATAAGAAAGGAAATTAAATTTTAATTTAGCAAATTGGGGGGGGGGGAGGGGAGGAGATTTCATTAGAAAGGTTTTTGAAAAATATTTGTTTTTGCTATCCTCGAGCATGTTGAGCGGCTTTATCAGGGGCATAACCATACATAGGCTATGATGGGCTACAACATTGGTAAGATTTTGACCTAAAGTTTTTTTAATACTGATATTATATAATAGTCTAAGCCAACTGTCAATAATCCAATTTCATATTCAGTATTCATAGCTTAGGGTGAAAAATATTTTTAGTTCAGTTTAATAATTAGCCTAAGACAAAAAAAATATATATATATATATATATCTACCTCTGCCCTTGGGCCCTACTTTCATGTTTTGCTAACGCAGACCCAGAAGTTGATTGACTAACTTGGGGGCTCACATTGATTTCAATATTAGTTTGGGGATTTGAGGTCAGGTTTGTTAAATTAAAATTCAACAATTCAGTCATATTCGTATTATTTTAGGGTTGAAAAAGTGTGAATACATCTAAACTGTTAAATTTTAAAACAATGATTTTTAATCTCAATCTTATTGAGCTAACATTGAAACTAATTTCATCTTTCCACCTTTAGAAATTGAGTTGCTGGCGTAAGTGTTTTGCTGGGCTAGTTAAATTGATGTTCTCATTAATAATTTTTGAGAACATCAAAGTTAAGTTGTCTATGTATTTACACTTTTTTTGGAATAATAAATTTGATATGAATTGATTTTATTTAATAAGAATTTTTATCAATTCTTATGTTTGGAATCAAACTAGAATTTGGTGAGTTAGATTTGATTTCATTTTATTAACTTAAATTTTAAAATTTCTATATCAATGGACATCCAACCCAAGACAATAGAATTTAATGATATTTCATTATTTTTTTAAGCTATCTAAGTAAGTGGACAATTTATTCTTCTATATCATATTTTTTCCACTAATAGAGTTAAATTTACTATTTCTCTTAAATTAGTTTAATTCAATTCTTAAATTCATAAATGTGTATCAAATACAAAATTTCATCCATTAAATCAGATTAATTTTTTATTTTAAAACGTTTAAACGGAGTGTTACGGATTTGAAATTAAAAAACATGATTTTGATTATTTAAAAGAATTGTTTAAATATAACTTTATTATTTTAGATGAAAAATTTTTATGCATTCAATCTGTTTATCATAATGAAAAAAAATAATTATTTAAAATTTTTTATAATAATAGTTCCTCAACCATTTAAGGAGATAGTGACATTAATTAGTATTTTAGCTATAAATACAAAAAATTTTCATGTATTATTATATGAATTAAGTTTATTTATTTATATTTTAATTTAAAATTTTTAATTATTGAAATAGAACTATATAATTTTGAGTGACCATCTCATATTATTAATTAACATTGGGTTTCAATTGATTCCGACCCACTAAAAATTGAAGTCAAGTCAAGTTTGAAATTAGTAGTATTCGGATAAGCCCGTCGATTTCTTAAAACCACTGGGTGTGTGTTTAGAGTGTAAAATTTAGTTAAAAAACTCTTAAGTTTTTTTAATTTTTTAATTATCTTCAAAATTTTCTACATTAAAAATTTATAATTTTTTTAATTTTTATTACCTTTCTCCAACTTTTACTAATTTTTTTTTAAATTTTTACTAAATTTTTTATACTTCTCAAAAACACACCAAATATTTAAAGATTCAAAACAAACTTGTTATTTTTCTACCAAAATTTGACACTTCAGCTCTAGGTCTCATTTTCTAAAATCTTAGCCGTGTTGTTTGGATCTAGCGGTCAAGTCTCCGATGCCATAAATGAACCCACCGTCCCCTGGACCTCTTATTTCCCTTGCCGTTTGTTTTGGGGCAGAAGACTTGAGATATATATTGAGTTTTTCCACACAAAGTCTTCGCTGATATTGACACTATCCATTTATTAATTAGGTGGTGACTTAAGGGCAGAAGACTTGAGATATATATTGGGTTTTTCCACACAAAGTCTTTGCTGATATTGACACCATCCATTTATTAGGTGGTGACTTAAGGGCAGAAGACTTGAGATATATATTTGGCTTTTCCACACAAAGTCTTTGCTGATATACACCATCCATTTATTAGGTGGTGATTTAACTTTACACCCAAGGGCGGATGCAAGTGGGTAAATCGGCTCTTTTGAAAGAAAAATATTTGTAAAAAATAGTATAATTTTGGAATATTTTTATAATTTTGCTTCTATAAAATATATTCTTCAAAATAGATTGTCCTAATGTGTCAAATAATTTATAAATTTTGTCCTTATTTTTATGTCAGACACACTATCCTTATTTATTGGCTTGACCCAATATAACACAATCCTAAGTCCGCGACTCTTTTATGTTGAGATCAATTACTACTTCTCAACTGACTAAAATGATCTTTTACTAGAAAATTATTAAAAAACAATCAAATTACATTTACTAAAAAAATAAAAAAGAAAAACTAAATTTAAACACATTTTAGAGTAGTAATAACACCATCTATTATAAATCGGTACTTTTTTGTTGTATAAAAGGCTAAAAAATAACATTAGCTTTTCAAAATTTTTCATAAAAAAATTATTTTTTTTTTACAGTGTCATTCCAAATTTGGAATAAAACGGTAGTTCTTCTCTAGTTCTTTCAATCTCCAAATTTGACTCTCTCTCACTCACTCTCTCTCTCTCTCTCTCTCTCTCACACCCCCTCCCCAAAACAAATCTCTCGGTCCCTCAAACCCAACCCCACCTACTTTCTTTATACCATAGAGATTAGATTTAATCGTGTTTTTTTTTTTTTTTTTCTGTATTTTAAAATTTAAAATATATATTTAGAAGGGCTGCCGCAAATGGTTTTACAATTCACTAATTTTTTTTTTCAAAGGTAGTTTGGTAAGTAAATAAATTAAACGTATCATAAAAAAATGAGGTTATTGAAATTAAATTAACCTTAAAAAGTCGATAAAACTTTTGGGAACTCAATAATTTTTTTAAGCCAATTTTAACGCTTGACTCTGCTTGCTGACGAATATATTTATCTCATCTTCAATGGCTAAACAAAAAGCAAACATGGTTCTTTCCAGGAAATTGCTGGGATGATGCTTATTGACTTTTCAAAGGCTTAGCAGAGTCAAAGTTCAACATGCATGCATACACATCATATACATACATCTATGCTTCATTATATTGATCATGCATGATCAGACACCACACCATATACCTCTATAAGTTCAAGATTTCACAAAACTTGCATGTGCTAGTGACTCATATCATCTTAATATATTTCCGTTATCTTCTTCTGGCTTATCTTCTCTACTTATAAGGCATGGCCATGAACTATCAACTGCCATGGCTTCATCCTTTCTTGCTGCTCATTCTCTTCACAACCTTATTTGCAGCTTCAGTCATTTCTTCTTCTTCCTTAAGCTCAGTTTCTTACTCTGATCACTGTTCTTCAATAGTCCCTGAGTCAGCTCCAACTGTTCTTGACCAAATCATCCTCTCAGATTTCCAAACTGTTCTCACTCACTTCACTGGTGGTGACGAAATCCTTGGAAAAAACCCATCTGAATCCGCATTTGATTCTGAGAAATATGTCTCATTTCGCACTACCCAAAACATCTTTCAAACCAAGACAAGTGGTGTTTACAAGATCGAAGCACGCTTGCTCTTCAAACCCTTGTACACTTATGTTTCCTCAAGGTCTTCAAGTTATGGCTCTTATTACTATTCCAAAAATGGTAGTAGCAGGAGATCAAATTCAGTGAGATTTGCACTGAATGGGTTCTGGTCACAATACTCTGGAAAGCTATGCATGGTGGGCTCAGCTTCTAGGTACTCCAACGAAGGTGAGCTTCACATTCTTCGCGCAGTTCTTAAGCTTGACCATGCTGCGAATGCAACCATCATGACTAGTTTGATTTCTGGAAAGTTGGAGAGCTTGAGCAGCTCTCCTTCTGATCCAGCCTACTTCAAACCAGTTTCAATATTAGCATTTTCTTCAACCAGTGACTACCACTACACAATGGGTTATGAAGGATTTGATCATGGGAGCCCTGGGGAAATTGATATTGCACAGAATCAACTGCTTGGTTTACAACCAAGGAGGTTCTGTTCAAGAGTTTGGAGTGCATACGATACTATGAAGCTGGAGTACTTAAATGGTTGTAATTCTCTGCAGAAAAATTGTACTCCTCTTGGGCAGGAAGTGAAGTTTTTACCTAGTGTGATGACTCTTTATCCCCTTCAGTGTTCTGAGAATGAACACAAGGCCCAGTATTTAGTGGGGTTTGGAAATGGTACCTTTATTAGGTCTTATAAAACTTTTGATCCTAGTAGAACCCTAGTTGCAGAAGGATCGTGGGACGAAAAGAAGAAGCAGATGTCCATTGTTGCTTGTAGAATCTTAAATGATCCTCTGGGAAATGCTCATGTTGGTGATTGTTCAATCAAGTTGAGCTTGAAGTATCCTGCTTTCATGTCAATTCGGAACAGAAGCAGCATTGTTGGACAAATTTGGACTAACAAGACTGCTGAAGTGTTCGGGTTCTTCAAGAAGATAATTTTCAGAAGTTATAATAATGGGAGGATGGGGGTCTCCGATCTGAGATACGAGTATTCTGTTGTTGACAGAGCAAAGAAGTTATGCCCAGCAAAGAAGCCTGTTGAGAGGAAGGGGGAGAAAGAGAAATATCCAAAGGGGGATTCTCAGGACATGAGGATTGACATGTCTGTGGAGAGACATGCTTGGGCATATGCAAGTCCTCTCTTTGTGGGTAATCAAATGTATGCACCATATGTTTCCTATGAGGAGTCTGAATTCGAGGAAGATCAGAGAAACTTAATTGGTCCATTGAATATCAGCTACACACTAACCATCATAAGCTATGACTCACCAAGTTCTGGGATTTCTTCATCTCTTTCGTCTTTACTTTTGGCTAGTCAAGTGGAAATTTCTGCTGAAGGGGTTTATGATGAAGAAAGTGGAGACCTCTGTATGTTAGGCTGTAGAGATCTAAGTCCTACTGATCAGAAATCAGCAAGTGCTTCTATGGACTGTGAGTTGCTTCTGAAATTCCAGTTCCCACCTGTCAATTCAAAGAAGAGAGGAGTCATCAAGGGGAGCATTGAGAGCATGAGGGACAAAACTCACCCTCTTTACTTCAAGCATTTGAACATGTCTGCAACTGCTTTCTACACTGAGGCCGCAATAAATTCCATATGGAGGATGGATTTAGAGGTCATCATGGTTCTAATCTCCAACACGCTAGCTTGTATCTCCGTGGTTTTGCAGCTCTTCTACGTGAAAAGGAACCGAGACCTTCTTCCTTTGGTGTCCCTTCTCATGCTCTTGATCCTTACTTTGGGGCACATGATTCCTCTTGTGCTCAACTTTGAAGCTCTTTTCTCAAGAAACCGGAATCAGCAGAGAGCATTAAGAGAGACCGGTGGATGGATTGAAGCAAATGAAGTGATAGTAAGAGTGATTACATTGGTGGCTTTCTTACTTCAGTTTAGGCTACTCCAACTAGCCTATTGTGCTAGAAAAAGTCAAGAAAATCAGAAGAGCTTGTGGGTTGCTGAGAAAAAGACACTCTGTGTGTCTTTCCCATTATACATCCTTGGAGGACTTGTTGCTTTGCTTCTGAATTTTGCAAAGAATAATCCCAGAAACAGTGAGGTTTCTTACACTTCTGATGACTATTATCAACAGCACTCTCTCTGGGGAGACCTGAGATCCTATACAGGTTTGGTTCTAGATGGGTTCCTCTTCCCTCAAATCCTCCTCAATGCGTTCCGAATCTCAGAAGAAAAAGCTTTGTCCCATTCGTTTTACATTGGAAACACCCTTGTTCGATTACTTCCACATGTGTACGATCTCTACAGGGCTTGCAACTATGCCTATGGCCAATTCTCTGGGTCATACATCTACGCAAATCCTAGTGCAGATGTCTACTCCATTGCTTGGGATTTCATTATCCCCTTTGGGGGTCTGATATTTGCAGTCATTATTTACTTTCAGCAACGATTTGGTGGAAGATGTATCCTTCCCCAGAGATTTAGGGAGGCTGTTGCATATGAGAAGCTACCTGTAGAAACCAGTGAATCTTGAATCACTGCAGGAAACTAGGTTCTAAATTTTCTATTTGTGGGTTTGTGTGCTCTATATGTAACTTATAAGCCGATAAGTTATTCTAAGCCAAATGCAAGAACAATCACCTCTTGTATTTTTGGCTTTAGTAAGTAAACATATCCATATTTTGTATAAATGTGTGAGTTACCTATATCTCAATAATAATGCCTGTCTTAATGAGGTGACTTCCACGTCATTCTTGAAGATTTTACTGTTATTTTTCATCTATAAAAGATATCTGCTTAAGACTGCTGCCATACAATTTTTTTTATAACTTGTAGTACTGAATATAAGAGAAGATATTTGATCGTTATTAAAATAATAATATTCTTAGAATATTATTTAAGTTTATTATTTTTAAATTTTATTTTTTGAATATAGAATAATAAATTATCATATGTTAATTAACTTAATTATTAATTTATTAACCATATATATATATATAATAAAGATAATTTTATTATACAACAAAGATATAATATTATATTTATCGTAATCTATTGGATAATAAAATGCAATTTAATTTACTATATTATTATATCCATTTTTTTTTACCTCATAAATATCATGAGCAAGTCTCACCATATTTATTTACCTCAACCATTCATATAAAACTTAGGTAACTCAATTTTTTTATGCTACAAGTTTTATTATTCTTTTGTGTCAAAATTATTTTTTATCCTTTATATTCTTTTGTATTAAACATATATATGTGTATATATATATATATATATATTGTGTATCAAATCCTAGAGACTTGTTTATTCACTAAATATTCTTTTATTCTTTTCAATTTGCTCATTCAATTATAAGGTATGATTTTTCATATTTTATTCTATTATTTCTTTAATGTGATTACTAATTTTTTTAATTTAGTATTGAAGTTTCCAATTTAAACGTTATTAATCAGTTTATTAATTATTATTTATCTTCATAATAAAATCAAATTCAATATTAGTTGATATACAAATTTGATTTATAATATTAATATATTTTCATGACATTAAAATTAAATTAGCACTCAAGGAACTTAAAAATAAATAAATATAATATTTATTATTTAGAAAATTTTTAATTTTTATAAATAAATAATATAATAAATTACTTTCTTAATTTCTATTATTTTACAAATTTAACTGTAATTTAATTTTTTTATTATAAATTCTTTGTTACAAAAAATATTTTTATCTCTTGAATTAAATTAATGTGCATATCAATGTTTTTATTTAAGTTAGATTAAATGTACGTACAGATGTTTGTATTTAAGTTGGAGTTTTTTATAAATTATGATTATCTAAATTAATTATCTATATTTGAATCTATACTTTTTGAATTAATTATAACTCTCAAGTAAGTAAAGAGTAAATAAGGTAAAACTACAAAAATATATAATTAAGTGATAATGATAATTTATTTATCACTAATTAATTAATAAATAATTATTTTTTTATTTATCAGTGAATTAAAAATATTCTATTTACTCAGGTTAATCTAAATTGTAATATAATTCAATTAATTTTTTAAATTATTATTAAAACAAAGCCCAAATAAAAATTGAAATAAATATATAATAAAAAAATTTATGCATCGCACCAGACTTGTCACTAGTATATATATTAACGCTTCTCCTTTGAATCATTTTTGGGAGATTTTAAGGAAAAAAATAAAAATAAAGCCTACTTTTGTCAATTACTAACAATTATAATTTTATTTTTTTTATAAATAGAGCGTCATTAATTAATGCTTGGCTCTCAAGGGACTTGGGAGAAAGGCTTTTTCATTTTTAATTTATTTTTGATAAAAAAACCATACTTTAAAACATTCAAAAAGAAGAAAGGAAATTAAATTTTAATCTAAAAAATGGGGGTTGATGAAAAAGGAAAAAAAAAAATACTCTAAAACATTTAAAACTAACAAAGGAAATTAAATTTTAATTTAAAAAATTGAGGGGGAGGGGACATCATTAGAAAGGATTTTAAAAAATATTTATTTGCCTTAATCTCGAGCATCTTTAACGGCTCTATCAGGAATGTAGCTATACATAGGCTATAATAGGTTACAGTGTTGGTAAGATTTTGGCCCAAAGTTTTTTTAGTACTAATATTATATAACAGTCTAGCTCAACTGTCAATAATATAGTTTAATATTCAGTATTTATAGCCTAGGGTGAAAATTATTTTCAACCCAGTTTAATATTCAGCCTAGGACAAAAAAAAAAAAAAAAAAAAACCTTTGCCCTTGGACTCTACTCTCATATTTTGCTAAATTATACCCGAAAATTGATTGATCGACGTGGAGGGCTCACGTTGATTTTAAAATCAGTTTGGAGATTTGAGGTCAAGTCTACTAGATTAAAATTCAACAGCTCAGTTATATTCACGTTATTTTAGGATTAAAAAAGTGTGAATACATTTGAACTGTTAGATTTTAATATAATGATTCTCGATCTTAATGTTACCAAGCTCACATGAAACTAATTTCATCGTTTCACCTTTGGAAATTGACTTGCTCGCGTGAGTGTTTTGCTGGGTTAGTTAAATTGATGTTCTCGTTAATCATTTTTGAGAACATCAAAGTTAAGTTGTCCATGAATTTACACTTTTTTTGGAATAGTAAATTTGATGTGAATTGATTTTATTTAGTAAGAATTTTTATCAATTCTTATATTTGGAATCAAAATAAAATTTGATGAGTTGATTTAATTACTTTTCATAACTCAAATTTTGAAAATTTTATACCAATTGACATCAATTTAATGATATTTCATTATTTTTTGAGCTATTTCAGTAATTGGACAAATTTATTTTCATATATCATTTTTTTCCACTAATAGGGTTGAATTTACTATTTCGCTTAAATCATTTTAATTCAATTCTTAAATTCATATGTATGTTATAAATATAAAATTTCATTTATCAAATCAAATCAGTTCTTTATTTTAAAACTTCTAAACGGAGTATTATGGATTTGAAATTAAAAGAGTTGATTTTGATTATTTAAAAAGAATTTTTTAAATATAATTTTATTATTTTAGATAAAAAAATTTTATGCATTCAATCTGTTTAACATAATGGAAAAAATAATTATTTAAAATTTTTTATAATAATAGTTCCTCAACCATTTAAGGAGATACTGACATTAATTAGTACTTTTGCTATAAATACAAAAAATTTTCATGTATTATTATTTAAATTGAGTTTATTTATTTATATTTTAATATAATTTCATTAGTTTAAAATTTTAATTATCGAAATAGAACTTTATAACTTTGCTTGACCAACTCATATTAATTAACATTGGGTTTCAATTGATTACGACCCACTAAAAATTGGAATTAAGTCAAGTTTGAAATTAGTAGTATTCGGATAAGACCATCGATTTCTTAAAACCACTAAGTGTGTGCTTGGAGCGTAAAATTTGGTTAAAATTTTTTAATTTTTTTTAATTATTTTTAAATTTTTTTACATTAAAAATCTTTAATTTTTAAATTTTTATTAACTCTCTCTAATTTTTACTATCTTTTTAATTTTTTTTCTAATTTTTACTAAAATTTTCATACTTTTGAAAACACACCAAATATTGGAGGGTTCAAAATTTACTTACTTTTTATTTTCTTTTTTTACCAAAATTTGACACTTCGGCACTAGGTCTCATTTTCTTAAATCTTAGCCGGGTTGTTTGGGTCTAGCGGTCAAGTCTTCGATGCTTTGTTTTCTTAAATCTTAGCCGGGTTGTTTGGCGGTCAAGTCTTCGATGCCTTGTTTTCTTAAATCTTCGCCGTGTTGTTTGCGTCTAGCGGTCAAGTCTTCGATGCCATAAATGAACCCATCCTCCCCTGGACCTCTTGTTTCCTTTGCCCTTTGTTTTGGGGCAGAAGACTTTAGATACACTAGTGACAAAATCAGTGTGGCATGCGGATTTGTCGTATTATAATTTATTTTAATTTTTAATAAAAAATTATATTTATTATTATTTAATCAAAATAATTTTTATTCAATTATATGTAAAAAATTAATTAACTTGTTAAATAAAAATTTTAATTTATTAACAAATAACATGTATAATTAATTTATTTTTACTAATTAAAATATCACATAATAAATAAATAAATAAATTACATTATCACTTAATTATATTCATCGAGAATTAAATTTGAGTAAAAATTCAAGAATGACTTGAAATAATATGTTAAAAATAATTAGATATGTAAAATAAAAAAAAATTAAAAAATGAATTTATTACATTATTTTTATTTTCCTTTTTATTTATAAATATTATTAATTTTAATTTTATTTGATCTTAATTATCAAAGTAAAATGAAATAAGATGATGATAATATTTGAATTGAATTATAATTCTAAATTTTATATAATGAAATAAAATTTAGTTATTATTAAAACAAAAAAATAAGAATATTAAAGTTATAATATTTTAAATTTATTTTAAAATATGTTTTGTTAAATTTAATTTTATGAATTTAAAAATATAATTTATACTTATAATTTTATAACACTAAATATATATTTTTTAATCCAAATCTATTTAAATTTTATTATAAATCTTTATCTGATTTTATCATTTATTCAAATTATAATTTATCATAATGTTAACAAAAATTTAAAATAAATTCATAAATTATATTTAATAGAATTATATTTTTAATAAGATCATAAGATTGTCACTTAATATTAAAATTTTTATCAAAATTGAATTCTAATATTAATGTGCATATAATAATATAAAAATTAACATAATAACTAATGTACAATTTACTACAATTGACAAAAAAATGACTAAATATAAAAATTTCAATTTACATAAAATACACTTTACTTTTGTTAAATATAATTAGATTAATTATAGTCTACAATTAAATAGAATTCTATTAAATAATTATAAAATAAGATAGAATTCAAATAGCATTCCAATATTTAATATAACAAAAAATTTAAAATTTTAAGAGTAATAAAATGTAATAGCCCCAAAATTTTAAATTTTAATATACATATTACTTTAATTTATATTATAAAAAAATTTAATTGCATTAGTTTGACATTATTTTAGATTTTTTTTAGCTTTAATTGAAATAATATAACACTTTTATAACTAGTTAAATTTTAAAATAGTAGAAAACTTATAGAGATGACACATGTATGAGAGGAATTGTGACACATGATGCATAGATGGAGAGTGTAATAATGGTGGGGGTGTAGGTAAGGCCACTTGGCACCTTAAAAAAAAAAAAAAAAAAGGTGGCCACACATGGCCCCGTATCCCAGCACATGTGAAAGCAAAAGTGCCAACAAAGTATTAAGCTTATGTGTGTATATATATATATACATGTATAAAAGTGTGGGTGTAGAGGTGCACTTGGGCGGCAAGGAGAGGGAAGAAAAAGGGGAGGGGGGAGATGTGTCACCCAAATGGGTGTTGGTGGCACCCTAAGGCCAATGAGTCACCCCCACCCTTTTTAGCCCAATGATTGCACATGTGTGTATATATATATATGTTATATGTCGGCTTGGAGGAGCAAACCGGGGAGAGGAGAAAAAAGGGGGAGGAAGAAAAAGGTAAAAAAAAAAAAAAAGGGAAAGAGAAAGAAAATAGAGAAAGAGAAAGAAAAAAAAGAGAGAAGAGAGAAAGATTAGTACCCAAACCTAAATTAATTCTCAAGTCTTCTAATTAAACTTATTCCTCACGTGCCTGCGCTGTCCGATTGCGAAAAAGAAAGTCAGTTTACGCATAAGACGAAATTTTAGTTTTCAACGAAGAACGAGGTAGGAAAATTAATGTATTATTTATACTTTCTATAATGTTTATTTTGATAGAAAATAATTGTGAGGTTAAGTTTATATTACTATTAAATTAATATTAAGTTTGATAATTAAACTTTCAGTGACACTAAAATTGTGATTAGATTGATAAAATTTTTTATTCAATACTGAAATATGCTATGATATGTTGGAATATGGTGAACATGTGTTTATTGTGAAACAGATGATAAAATGGAGATATGGAATTGTGAAAGCCGATACCTACTCACAGATATTATTTCTAAAGTTTAACAACGTAAAGCAGAAATCTAAGGAAATGTTGATTTTGAGGAAAGTGAGGATACTATATAAAAATAGGAAGGGTCAGGAGATACCCTTGGGTTAAAAGACCCTAAACTTGTGCAGGATCGGGTAATCATACCTATGGACTAGTAATCCAAAACGACGACGGATGTGTTAAAGACTCATCATGGCCCTTAGATTCGGATCCATAAACAACGATGTAGGGGTGCTTCGCGACCCGTATACTTATACGAACTGGCAATGGATTTGGACTACCACTGTAATTGTGGGACAGTCTTGAAAAGTATCCTTCCCCACATTGGGAAAAGAAAATAACAAATGAAAAAAGGTTAATAAGAAAAATAAAAATTACAAATTAATGTTGTCATATCCTGCTATGTGTTGATGTATTGGATGATTCTTTGCTATATTAATTGTTTTATGTGATTTATGAAATGCATTACAAAAAGTATATTTTTATACATCGTAAGCACAAATGGGTTGGTGCTCACGTTCTTACAGGTTGTGTCATAACAGGCTGTGTCGTAGGTGTAGAACCTAATATTTATGAGGGTCGATACAACTGTTTGAAACCCTATGGTGCTATTGAGCAGTTTTTATGATTTTGATGTGATAATTTTACAAGTGTATAGATATGAAAATACTGTTTTAGAAATAAAAGAAATTTATGTAATCTGATTCTAATTTAAATCCCGACGCGTGTTTTATTAATAAAATAATAATTGTTATTACCCACATCAATTAAAGAAAGGTCAATAGTTCTGAAAAATAAATAGTGAGACTGTAATGGAGTGGGTGCGTTAAAATTTTTAATTTAAACTCACTCCTCGGGATCTCAGGATTTCGGGGCGTGACATGAAAATATGATAAAATCGAAAAAGAAACATTAAAAATCAAATTAAATAAAAATAGAATAGATTTAAAAAAATCTTATTTTATATATTTGAATGAACAGATTGAAAAATAAGTCAAATAAGAGACATTTTTTTATAATATAATACATAAAAATTTTTAATTTTACCAATAATAAAAATTAAATTAACAATTACATTGAAAAATAAAATAAAATCTAAAAAAATCAAATTTTATATATTTGAATGAATGAATTAAAAAATAATCCAAAAATAAATACATAAATAAAAAATAATTTCAACATAAAAAAATATCATCGTAAAAAAAATAAATATAATATTTTATTGATATGAAGAAAGATTTTAGTTACACCATATGAAAAATTTAACAAAATTGAAATATGAAATTTTGTAATGTTTTGATAATTTTTTTATCATTATTGTACAATAATATTTTTCACATCAAACTAAAAAATAAAATTTTTAAAAATTATACCTAGTATATTTAAATAAACAAATTAAAAAATAACAGTAAAAAGAGGCTTTATTTAGAATTTAATATACTAACATTTTAAATTTTAACAATAATGAAAAATATAATAAAATCTAAAAAATTATATAAACAATCACATTAAAGAATTATGATGAAATTTAAAAAAAAATCATATATACCTTGCATTTTTTGAATAAACAAATTGAAAAATATAGTAAAGAATAAGGTTTCTCTGAAATCTAATACACAAAAAAATTAAATTTTATTAGTAATGAAAAATATAATAAAATTTAAGAATTTAATATTAACAATCACATTAGAAAATAGAAAATCTAAAAAATCAAACCTGAAATATTTTAATGAATGAATTAAAAATAAGTTAAAAAATGAATGCATAAAAAAAAAAACTAATTTCAGTATAAAGGAATATCATCTAATAAAATAAATATAGCAAACTCATTCGCATTCTTAATGATCCAAAAGAAATTAACAAATAATATTATACTCTATGCACTTAAAATAGGTCAAAAAATAAATACATAAACAAAAAAATAATTTCAATATAAAGGAACAACATCTAATAAAAATAAGCATAGCAAAAAGAAACTAACAAATAATCATTTTCAACTATGTTAATAATAAGTAAAAGGCATCATAATAAAATTCTGGCAAGTTTTTCTTGGTGTGAATATTATTTTATACATTTTTTTTTAATTTGTTATATGTATTAGAATTTTATGTGAATTTATATTCTATTCCAAATAAGAATACATTACATAATCCAATACATATCAAATATTTGATAGTAATTAATTGAAATTACCTAATTATGTTTGTTTAGCTCTCTTTGTTTAAGTTCATCTAAATATATTAGTTAAGAATAAAATTTAAATAGATATGGATTAATAAGATTTTTAATTCAAAAAACCTTATTAGCATTTATCTAATTGAATTTAACTAAAAAAGAGGGGGATAAGGGTTTAAAAAAGTTTTACAAACATTCAAACTTTTAATAGTAATATAGATATAGATATAGATATGGGTTTTTTCGCACAAAGTCTTTGCTAATATTGATATCTTCCTATTATTAGATGGTGATTAAACTTTACGACCAAGGGCGGATGCAAGTAGGGGGGTCAATCGACTCATCTAAAAGTAAAATTTCTGAGAACAATAGTATAATTTCGGAATATTTTTGTAATTTTATTTCCATAAAATATATTCTTCAAAATAGATTGTCCCAATACCTCAAATAATTTACAAGTTTCCTCCCTTATTTGTCCGCTTGACCCAGTATAACAAAACTCTGAATCTGTTGTTGATATATGTCGAGATCGATTACCACTTTCCAACTGATTAAAATGATCTTTTACTAGAAAATTACTAAAAAACGATCAAATTACATTTAGGAAAAAAAATAAAAAAAAAAACTAAATTTAAACACATCTTAGAATAGTAATAACATCACCTATTATAAACTCGTACTCTTTTGTAGTACAAAAGACCAAAAAGTAACATTAGCTCTTCTAAATTTTTCACAAAAATATTATTCTTATACAGTCATTCTAGGTCTGGAATAAAACGGTAATTCTTCTATAATTCTTTCAACCTCCAAATTTGACTCTCTTTCTTACTCACCCCCTCTCTTTCTCTCTTTCACCCCTACCCTCCGGCCCAAAAAAAATCTCCCAATCCCTCAAACCCAACCCAATCCAATTTTTCTATACTATAGAGATCTATTTACAAGAAATCTACTAAAGCAACGATAAATGGAGAATATTTAAAAATAAAGAACCGTGTTTTTTTTTTTTTTTTGTATTTAAAAATTTAGAATATATATTTAGAAGCGTTGCTGCAAATGGTTTTACAATTCACTAATTTTTTTTCAAGGGAGTTTGGTAAGTAAATTAATTAAAAGTATCAATAAAAAAAATGAGGTTATTGAAATTGGATTAACCTTGAAAAGTCGATATACCTTTTGGGAACTTAATAATTTTTTAAGCCAACTTTAAAGCTTGACTTTGCTTGCTAATGAATATATTTATCTCATCTTCAATGGCTAAAACTAAAAGCGAACATGGTTCTTTCCATGCCAGGAAATCGTTGGGATGATGCTGACTAACTTTTCAAAGGCTTAGCAGAGTCAAGGTTCAACATGCATGCATACATAACATATACCTACATCTATGCTTCATTGTATTGATCATGTATGATTAGACACCACACCATATACCTTTATAAGTCCAAGATTTCACAAAACCTGCATGTGCTAGTAACTCATATCATCTTAATATATTTTCTTTATCTCCTTCTGCTTTATATTCTCTACCTATAGAGCATGGCCATGAACTATCAGTTGCCATGGCTTTATCTTTTTTTGTTGCTCATTCTCTTCACAACCTTATTTGCAACTTCAGTCATTTCTTCGTCTTCCTCAAGCTTAGTTTCTTACTCTGATCATTGTTCATCAATAGTCCCTGAGTCAGCCCCAACTATTGCTGACCAAATCATCTTCTCAGATTTTTGAACCGTTCTCACTCACTTAATTGGTGGTGATGAAATCCTTAGAAAAAAACCCATCTGAATCCTCATTTGATTTTGAGAAATATGTCTCATTTCGCACTACCCAAAACATCTTTCAAACCAAGACAAGTGGTGTTTACAAGATCAAAGCACACTTGCTCTTCAAACCATTGAACACCTATGTTTCCTTGAGATCTTCAAGTTGTGGCTCCTATTACTATTCCAAAAATGGTAGTAGTAAGAAATCAAATTTAGTGAGATTTGCACTGAATGGGTTCTGTTCACAGAACTCTGGGAAGCTATGCATGGTGGGCTCAGCTTCTAGGTACTCCAACGAAGGTGAGCTTTACATTTTTCGCGCAGTTCTTAAGCTTAACTATGCTGCAAATGCAACCATCATGACTAGTTTGATTTCTAGAAAGTTGGAGAGCTTGAGTAGCTCTCCTTTTGATCCAGCCTACTTCAAACTAGTTTCAATATTAGCATTTTCTTCAACCAGTGACTACCACTACATAATGGGTTATGAGGGATTTGATTGTAATACCCCGAACTTTTGTGTTAATGTAAATAGATGGTTATTTGAACATTTTGAGGTAATAGTATGTTGATTAAGTGGTATTCATCATTAATAGTACTTTAGAGTTGGGAATTTTGAAAGAGATAAACTAAACATGTGAGAGTTGGCATTTTAGCACAAGTGCAGAAAGAAGGCACCTTGGGCGCACAAAACATGGGCGCCTAAGGCTTGGGTGCGTGGCTGAGAAGGTCTTGGGCACCCGAGCTTTAGCAGAAGTGATAGGTGTGATGTGTTCTAACTTGAGCGGCCAAACCATCCCCCTATATACCTATATCTATGTTAGGATGGTGGAAAAATTTGGAGAACACTGTAGGAGCCTTAAAATATTAGCAAAAATTGTATATATATATGTGTGTGTGTGTGTGTGTGTGTGAGATGGAAAAGAAAGAGGGATTGTGGCTTGGAAGAGAGGAAGATCAGGAAAAGAATAAGGAAAAAGAAATAAAGAGAACCGGGAAGGGTTTGTATGGTAAGTCTCTCTAACCCTAACCAAACTCTAATGAACTTTGCAATGATGTAATTGAATACTCAAGGAACCTATCTATGTAATTTTTTTGTCATTTAGATCAAAGGGTGAAGAGATCGAATCCATCAAAGTTAGGAGCTTGAAACCGGGAAGAGACTACCTCTTGTTCTTCATCTTTATTCAACTTAAGGTAGGGATTTTATGCTTATTCTTTCATATATGATGTGTAACTAGGTCTAGAACAACATTTGAGGAACCCTTGCAAGTTTTGATTTCATTCATAGAGGAAAATGGGAGTTGTATACACATGTGTAGGTAAAGAAAGAGAAGATGACCTTTGATCCATAACTTGGCCCATAGTTGATGAAAAACTTAAATTGATGGTTTCTTTGGATGCTTATAAGTCTTATGGAGATGTTAGAAACATGAAACTTTTGGCATTTTACCATAAATATAGTCAATTTGAGATTCCAAGTGTAGAGGATAAAAGACCCGAAAAATAGAGCACCTGATCTGTGACTTGAGCAATGCTGTGGGCGCACGAGGGGTTATCAGATAGGTGCCCACCCTCTTGGGTGCACAAGGTATGAGCGCACAATTGAGTATTACTTGGGCCCCCACCGAGACTAAGAGAGTTTTCTGACTTGGTTTATTTTGGACATTCTACTATAGGGTTGTAAAGAGTTTAGTTTCAAGTTTTTGCATGATGTTTTAATTGTTCAATTCTATGAATTGGAAAGGGAAACATGCTCTAAAATGTGAATAAGTATAGTTATTTTGTGGTATAAGAATGTATGAATTGAAATGTGAACCTTTGTTAAAAAGTAATGGTAATTAAATAAATGAGACTTTGAATCATTAAAATGGAAAGACGAAGTGTGATGAGCTTTATGATGAATTAAAAAGTGGTTTGAACAAGGGAATCATATACTAAATGTTGTCAAATGTTGACTATTTGATGATGTTTGATCTTTGTTGATATGTGATGGTAAATAAATGAAACTTGGAATAAATGAAATTGAAAGATAAAACGAGATATGCTTTGTGGTGAAAAAGAATGTGGTATGTGTGATGTTGGAAAGTATATGATGATGAATGTGAATTGTGATCAAAGTAAATTGAATGTGATGAATGATTGGTTGTGTGTCGGGGGCTATGGTGGGGTGCGGAAATAGGAATGGTTTTGAGGTTACTTTCGGGTTGAAAGTCTTAGAACCTGCGCAGGGCTTGGTGTCAATGCAAGTGCGTTAGTAGCCCACAACATTGTGTGTATATGGGTTACCCGTGATCCTGGATTGCGATCCTAAACGATGGTGTTCGGTTTACCGTTTCCGTTGGGTCTGGACCCATAAAAGACGGTGTTATGTATGCACCCAACCCCCGATGACTTGTGTGGTTATGGCAGTGTTATTGAATGATGAATAAGAGAAAATGTGGATGTGAAGATGTGATTAAATGATGAATAAGTGCTAATGTGGATATGGTTATGTGATTGAATGTTGAATATATGATAATGTGATATAGAATGTGATTGGATATAAAGTTAGGAAATTTAATAATGAGGAATAATTGGAATTGAATACAATACTATGATGACGTTGAATGATGATAAATGCTTACTTAAGTTGAAAATTAATTGATATTAATGAATTGTTATGACTTATAGAAAAATGTTGGTGTATCTATGCATATATGAACATTGGCATGCATGTGTTGATTACATACCATATATGTTTGTTTGAATCATCGTGGGCACAAGTGGACCCGTGCTCACATCCCTACAAATTTTGATGTAGGAACAGGTCATAACAATCAGGTGGGCTGATGGGATTGAACTAGGAGTGCTTATGCAAGAGCCCTTCTAAACTTAACAAAATTTTTGGTTACTTAGTTTAATTTTCATTTGAAATTGTAATATTGTACATTGAGAACTTATTCGATTTGGTTATAAGGGCCTTAAGGCCTAAGTTATGTCATAATGGGAAGAATGTGTGAAGTATGTGACCTGGATATAGCCAAGGTTAAATTTATGTTATCTCATCATATGTTTTGGACTAACCTGGAGGTTTTTGTATTGCTCTAATCATGGGATGGTTATATTAGTGCATATTACGTGTGTTTATCACTCACCCCTCGGGTCGCAAGATTCGGGGTGTGACATTGATCATGGGAGTCCCGGAGAAATTGATATTCCATAGAATCAACTGCTTGGTTTACAACCATGGAGGTTCTATTCAAGAGTTTGGAGTGCATACGATACAATGAAGCTAGAGTACACAAATGGTTGCAATTCTTTACAAAAGAATTATACTCCTCTTGGGCAGGAAGTGAAATTTCTACCTAGTGTGATGACTCTTTATTCCCTTCAATGTTCTGAGGATGAACACAAGGCCCAGTATTTAGTGGGGTTTGGGAATGGGATATATATTAGGTTTTATAAAACTTTTGATCCCAGTAGAACCCTAGTTGCAGAAGGATTGTGGGACGAAAAAAAGAAGCAGATGTCCATTATTGCTTTTAGAATCTTGAATGATCCTCTAGGAAATGCTCATGTTGGTGATTGTTCAATTAAGTTGAGCTTAAATTATCCTACTTTCATGTCAATTCGGAGCAAAAGCAGCGTTGTTGGACAAATTAGGACTAACAAGACTACTAAAGTGTTCGGGTTCTTCAAGAAGATAATTTTCAAAAGTTACAATAATGGGAGGATGGGGGTCTTAAGTCAGAGATACAAGTACTCTGTTGTTAATAGAGCAAAGAAGTTATGCCAGCAAAGAAGCCTGTTGAGAAGAAAGGGGAGAAAGATAAATATCTAAAGGAGGATCTGAGAACATAAGGATTGGCATGTCTGTGTGGAGACTTGCTTGGGCTTATGTAACCCCTGTCTTTGTGGGTAATTAGAGGTATAAACCATATGTTCTCTATGAGGAGTCTGAATTAGAGGAAGATCAGAGAAGCTCAATTGGTCCATTGAATATCAGATACACACTAACCATCTCAAGCTATGGCTTGCCAGGTTTCACGATTTCTTTAACTCATTTGTCTTTGCTTTCAACCAGTGGAGTGGAATTTTCTACTGAAGGGGTCTATGATGAAGAAAGTGGAGACCTCTGTATGTTGGGTTGTAGAGATATAAGTCCTAATGATTAGATATCAGCAAGTGCTTTTATGGACTATGAGCTGCTTCTGAAATTCTAGTTCCCACCTATTAATTCAAAGAGAGAGGAGTCATCAAGGAAAACATTGAGAACATAAGGGACAAAACTCACGCTCTTTACTTCGAGCATTTGAGCATGTCTGCAACTGCTTTCTACATTGAGGCCGCAAGAAATTCCATATGGAGGATGGATTTAGAGGTCATCATGGTTTTGATCTCCAACACGCTGGCTTGTATCTCTATAGTTCTACAGCTCTTCTATGTGAAAAAGAATCGAGATGTTCTTTCTTTGGTCTCCCTTCTCATGCTCCTGATTCTCACTTTAGGGCACATGATTCCTCTTGTGCTCAACTTTGAAGCTCTCTTCTCAAGAAACTAGAATCAGCAGAGAGAATTAAGAATGACCGGTGGATGGATTGAAGCAAATAAAGTGATAGTAAGAGTGATTACAATGGTGGCTTTCTTGCTTCAGTTCAGGCTACTCAACTAGCTTATTGTGCAAGAAAAAGTCAAGAAAATCAGAAGAGCTTGTGGGTTGCTGAGAAAACGACACTCTGTGTTTCTCTCCCATTATACATCCTTGGAGGACTTGTTACTTTGCTTCTGAATTTTGCAAAGAATAATCCCAGAAACAGTGAGGTTTCTTACACTTCTGCTAACTATTATCAACAGCATCCTCCCTGGGGAGACCTAAGATCCTATGCAGGTTTGGTCCTAGATGGGTTCCTTTTCCCTCAAATCCTCCTCAATGACTTCCAAATCTTAGAAGAAAAAGCTCTGTTCCATTCGTTTTACATTGGAGCCACTCTCATTCGATTATTTCCACATGTGTATGATCTTTATAGGGCTTGCAACTATGCCTATGGCTAATTCTCTGAGCCATACATCTACGCAAATCCTAGTGCAGATTTCTACTCCACTGTTTAGGATTTTATTATCCCCTTTGGGGGTCTGATATTTGCAGTCATTATCTACTTTTAGTGGCAATTTGGTGGAAGATGTATCCTTCCCTAGAGATTTAGAGAGGCTGTTGCATATGAGAAGCTGCCTGTAGAAACTGGTGAATCCTGAATCTCTACAGGAAACTAGGCTCTAAATTTTTTGTTTGTGGGTTTGTGTGTTCTATATATCACTTATAAGCCAGTAAGTTGTTCTAAGCCTAAAGTAAGAACAATCATTTCTTGTATTTCCAGCTTCAGTATGTAAACATATTCTGTATAAATGTGGTGATATTACCTATATCTCAGCAATAATGCTTGTCTTAATGAGGTGATTTCCATGTTGTGCCCGGATATTTTATTGTTAATTTTCATCCATAAAAGATATCTGCTTAAGACAGGTACCATACAACTTGTAGTACAGAATAATGCAGTATTCTAATTGAACTTTAGTCTATATCCAGTTTACTATAATGATTAGAAATTAAACCAAAATAACATGAACATACTTGCATCTCTGTATGCAGAAATGCAAAGCACAAAGCACTCGCCTAGGGATTTCATATAATTCACAAAAACCTATTCGGAACAGAAAAAAACTATCTAAGTTGTCAATTCTCTGACCACCAAGAGACTCCAAAATATTAAGGCCAAGTAGCTATTAAATGCTAATGTGGCTTAAGAAATTTCCAAGAATCATATAATAATTTTGTAACGCCTAGTATTTATTTTCAACCATTGATTAAGACTTTTTGGTCATTTAAATATTTACATATGAGGTTTGGTCCAAAATCTTGAATTTATTTTATATTTTTGGACTATTGGACCCAGAATTGTGTTTAGGCCCGAGATTGGGCCTAGGGCCCAACTCTATTTTTTTTCTTTTCCTTCTTTCCTTTTCTTTTCTTTCCTTCATTCTTTTTTTCTTCTTTCTACTTCCAACAGAGAGAGAAAGAGGGAGAGGAGAGAGAAAAAGTGTGAACCGAATAAGCGGACTGACAAGATCGAAACAATTTCGATATCGTGGTCATCATGGTGGTGTCCATTTGCATTGGTTTGGCTCAAAGTGAAAATTTTAAGCAATTAAATATTGAGATTCTTCAAGAGTTTTCTCAATTTTCTTCAGATTTGAGATAGGTAAGACAAATTCTTGGTGTTATTGTTGTTTTTAGTATGATTTAAAATATTTTGATATATGTATTGTTGATGTTGGATTGAATTTGAGTTACGTGTATATATGTTTCTATACATATATGAATAAATATACATATGATTGTATTTATATATGTAGAATCACGATTCATTATCAGTTTTGTTGGGAAATTTTAATATATATTAAGTTATTGTTGGTTGTGGGTCCAACTTTGGACTTGGATTACCTGGCTACGAACCAAAGAGCCCTTGATTGAGTTGGTTTCAGCTTAGATATGTACTGCAATTTATAGGTCGTTGGAGTAAACTTCCCACAAGGCCTGCAACTACATAATTGATTCTCGATATTTTCCTATGAGTTGCTAACGAGCTTCCTTTGAGCACATCTGTCTCAGAGGCAGCTCTCTATATTTTCTTGCTATTGCCAACTAACTTCTCGTAGCATACAACGAGAGCGGGTTACCAACGACCTTGCTGTGATAGTGTCTAGTTGGACGTTTCATGTATTGTTTGACTAACATAGATGATATATGTCATATGGTTTCTATTTAGCTTGATTTTTATATTTCCTGAGAACTTTGGAATGACTATCTATTATGTTTTGATTATAGCATGTCTTTGATATATATTGAAAATTATTGCTTATTGACAATTACGTATGATTGAGCATATCATGTGTATAGGATTAGGATTGCATCATTCAATATATGTCGTGAATATTGACTTGGCTGAGAATGTCATGCTAATTGTGTTGACGTGTTGTGGCATGGTCATATGTATAAGCGGAATCTATTGTTTTCTGAAAAATGATAGAAAATAAGAGATTATCTAAAATACCGAATATTTATAGCTAGATATTAATGATTGGTGTTGGGACTTTAATCTTGGATATATTATGGTGTGGTTATCAGATTGCAATTAAATCTTATTTAAATATAACAGATGTTTCTCCAATATAAAAGTCAAGAGAAGTAACACAGTTTCCCTAAGTCTCACACAAGTGAGGGTATAACATGGTTGTACATAAGTATTATATTGAGATGTTTTGCCATGAGTAAAGAATGGTGTAGTTGGTAATCTCGCGTGTTTTCCTAAATGTCACCTAACCCAATTATGTTAGAGGTAGACGAAGACTAAGAGTTTGATTGGTCATTACACTTGCATTCTACATACTTTATTTTGTTGAAATTGTTTTAAATTATATCACAAACATACACTCGTACATACATGTACAATACAACTAATTGGGCAATAATACTTAACCCTTCCTTATTTTAAGTGACCCTTCAAGAGTTAGAAATATTCATTCAGAACTAAATTAAAACCGACATTTGTGCCTTAAAAGTTTTATATTTCCTTTTTCAAACCATTGTATCTTTTATTTATGCAACTCAAAATTTAAATCCCAAACTTAATTATTATGTTATAAGACTTATAATATTACAATTGTTACTGCTTGACTACATTGGCCTGTGAATTTAATTACCATGTAACTTTTACTTTACAATTATTTTTGTTTACTATTATTTTATATTAAAATCAAGATTGTGCTTAAATACTATGATTATTGTTCACTTTGTCCTAACATTAGACACGCTTTTAATTGCTCTAAATTAGATCCTATATACTTAACAGCTTGACAAATTTTGCCTCGAGGCATCAGATGCTTGTAACAGTTTAATGTAAAGGAAATAGTCCCATTATCGTTGAGCCCATCCCAATCAGAATCCAGCTTGACTTTTGATGCATAAGGGGAAAAAATCACTTCACTAACAACTGAAAGGTAATACATATATTAGCGTGTTTAAAATTTAAATAGTGTACAACCTAATTTCGCAATTTAACACACGGTTTAAGGTACAACCACGGAGAATCAATCCAACTTCTTAGATAGCCTCAAACTCCCCAAACGTCCATTAAAGATCCATTGAGGATTCTATCTGAATTCAATGCAGGAAATCCTTCATTGGATTATCACTATGAATTTTCTTCATTCTATAAGTTGCTTTACCACAGTCACATATTTTTTTTTTGGGGGGGGTGCTTGTTGGGCTGGACATTGTCTAACAAACAAACAACTTTAGCAACTCAAGTTACCTTAGTATGTTCACCTAAATTCTATTCAATGTTGTCGACAAAGTCTTGGCCTCCAAAAATGAGGAGCTGCTGGCAAAGGGCCAATCACTTGCAATTCAAAAGCCGAGCTATCTCTGGCAAGGGCCAAATAGGAAAGGATTGTCGAGGAACTAACGAAGGCTCAGTTAGAACATCTCAATCAAAAAGAGGCCAGTGTCTAATTGAAGGTCGAGCTCAAGGGTAAAGATGTTCCCTCTTCAACAAAAAGAATAGGAGCTAAAAATAGTCGAAAAGAAAGATGCCCAAGAAATTAAGGCAAGCTTCCAAGATTTTGTTCAACAAATGACAGATGCGTGCAATGAGTATTTCCTAGATGGCTGGGAAGCTATAATAAAAAAGATGTCTATTGAGCCAATCTCAAAGATATACAAAGACATTCCCTGGCCTTATCCAGATAAGAAAATCCATCCGTTCAGTTTTAATTGGTCCTTTCTTGCTCTAACTCCAACATCTGAAGCATTGTGAGGAAAGAGTTTAGAAAAAGGTAAAGTAGAGGTCTAGAATGATCCTCAAGTTACTAATGCTCAAGAGGCCTCCACTTCAGACCCAAAGGATCCTCTAAATAAAGGTGTTGAGAAGTGAAGACCATTTTTTTTTTTTTTTTGTTATTATAATGTTAAACCTTTACATTTAATAGAAATGGAATTTGAGAATTGTTCTCCTCTTTTTAGTTGATATTGTTGTGTTTACAAATAGCATTTACTTCTATCAAGCTTGAACACACCATATTTCAATACTTGAACAGCTGTTTTGCTTTTTGAGTTGAGCCTGAGCATACCACATTTGTTGTATAATTACTTATAATCAAGAGAACTCACAAAGTAATAAACATAAAGCGAGTATGCAATCCTCACACATATGAGATTAGCATGACAACTTGATCAAGTATATGAACTTAAGTCATCATAAATTAAGCTCAAATGACTTCTTGCATGTCTGTAGACCTCATTTAATGTGGCTGGGGACTTTCTTTCATTAATGTACTTGTATCATTATTGTATTTCTACTATGTCACCTCATGTGATGTGGTCGGAACATTGATTTTTCCCCTTATCTGACAGTCTTAGAGGTAAATATTGTATTGGAATAAAACCAGCGAGTCTATTCTATTTTTGTGTCAGCCATTGGGATTATCTAATGGAATTTGCCTCTTTTCAGTTAACCACTAGGACGAGTCAATGGGACTATTCCTGTTCGAGTCAACCACTGGGACTATTCTTTTTTGAGTCAACCACTGGGATGAACTAGTGGAACTATTCTTTTTCAATTGTCACAACTGGGAGCCCTAGATGGACATTTCTAAAATTTTGTGCATGTCTCTGAAGCTACTCATCAATCGAGGAGTGAAACTCATTCTCATTCCTATAATAAACAAAATGTTTGAAATTCTTACACATAAAATAATTTCAAGTGGATTGCATTCCAAGGTCTCTTCATTGGTTTCCCCTTCATATTTGCCAGGCGATAAGCTCCATTGCTGAGCACCTCAGTAACCTGAAATGTACTTTCTTAGTTTGCACCGAGCTTGCCTCTATTGGGTATTTTCTTGCCCCCATTTACTTTCTGAGGACAAAATCGCTGACTTTGAACTCCCGTGGCTTTACGAATCTGTTGAACTTCCTTTTCATTTCTTTTTGATAGGATGCCAACCTTATTGCAGCCAATTCCCTTTTCTCCTCAAGCAAATCCAAGCTGACACCCATCGCTTTATCATTCTCTCCCTAATCAAAGGCTATTGTGTGAATGGTGGGCATGCCGACCTCTAATGGGATAACTGCTTCCATCCCATAAGCAAGAGAAAATAGAGTCTCGCTAGTGGATCTTCTCGTGGTGATTCTGTACATCTACAACACTATTGAAAGTTCTTCAACCCATTTGCTCTTAAGTTGCTTCTAGATTCTTCTTGCTACCAATGAGAATAATTTTATTGGAAGCTTCAGCTTGTCCATTGCTCTGAGGGTAGGCAAATGACGAGTAAACATTCTTGATCCTACACCTAGAACAATATTCCCTAAATGGGGAGTTATCAAACTATGTCCCATTATCAGAAATAAGTGTCTTAGGGATGCCACACCTTGTAATGATGTTTCTCCATACAAAACGAATGGTATTTGCATCTTTGATTTGAGCCAAAGGCTCTGCTTTTACCCACTTAGTAAAATAATCTATGCCGACCACCGACCACCAACCACTTCCTATTTCCAGTAACAGTAGGTAGTGGCCCCATTATATCAAGACCCCATTGAGCAAATGGTCACGAACTTGTGAGAGGACTAAGCTCCCAAGCAGGTTGATAAAGAACTGGAGCAAACTTCTAGCATTTCTTACATTTGTGAACATAAGCTTAAGCATCACTTCTTATCCTTGGCCACCAGTAGCGTTAGGTAATTGCCCCATGAGCTAATGATTTACCCCCAGCATTGCCCCATAAACCGTTTCATGTATTTCATAAAGAAAATCTTGTACCTTGTTAGGATGTACGCAAAGAAGATTGGGGCCTGTGAAAAACTTTATGTACAGCTTACGGTTGGGGATAGCCAGAACCTTGTAGCTTTAACTCTCAGCTTCTTTGCTTGTATCTTGTTCTCGAGGAGGGTCCCATTCTTCAAGTAGAAGACAATTGGATCTATCTAAGAAAGACCCAAATTAATTTAGGCCACCACTTCTCCCTTTAGCACACTTCGCCTCTTTAATACTCTAAAGAAAATAGTGTCAGTTAGCTTAGTCTTCGGGGTTGTAGCTAATGTTGCTAGAGCATTAGCATGAGTATTGTGATCCTTTCCTATCAGCTCAATTCCAATGACATTGAAGCCCTCTAATTTCTTCTTTGATAGATCGAAATACTTTGCCATCCTTTCATTTCTTGCTACATACTAACTCTTTAATTGATTTGCCACCAACTGGGAATCTATCTTAATCAATACATTCTGAGCAAACAAACATTGAACAATATCAAGTCCAGCCAAGGGAGCCTCATACTCAACCTCATTGTTAGTTACTTCGAAAGTTAGGTTGATAGCAGACTCAATGGTCACCCCCTAAGTGTTGTCAAAACTACACCAACCCTAGCACCCCTCCTGGACGAGGATCCATCCACTTTAATTTGCTATAACGGTAGAACTACTTTAGCTTCTAAATTTATCATGTAAACTAATTAATTAATAAATAAATTATTTTTTATTTGTCAATGAATTAAAAATATTCTATTTAATCAGGTTAATCCAAGTTGTATTATAATTCAATTAATTTTTTAAATTATTATTAAAACAAAGTCTAAATAAAGATTAAAATAAATATATAATAAAAATTTCTGCATTGCACCAGACTAATCACTAATATTTATATTAACTCATCTCCTTTGAATCATATTTGGGAGATTTTATAGAAAAAATAAAAAATAAAAACTACTTTTGTCAATTACTAACAATTATAGTTTTTTTTTCTTATAAATATAACGTCATTAGCTAATGCTTGGCTTTTGAGGGACTTGGGAGAAAAGCTTTTTCATTTTTAATTTATTTGTGATGAAAAAAACCATACTTTAAAACATTCAAAAATAAGGAAGAAAATTAAATTTTAATTTTAAAAATTGGGGGGAGGGGGTTTGATGGGGGAAAAACCATACTCTAAAACATTTAAAAATAAAAAAGAAAATTAAATTTTAAATTTAAAAATTTGGGGGGAGGGGAGGGAAGGAGGAGACATCATTAGAAAGTTTTTGAGAAATATTTGTTTACCCTAATCTTGAGCATGTTTAGCGCTCTATCAAGGGCGTAGCCATACATAGGTTAAGATGGGTTACAGCATTGATAAGATTTTAACCTAAAGTTTTTTTAGTACTAATATTATATAGCAATTCAGTGTAACGGTCAATAATCTAGTTCAATATTCAGTATCCATAGCCTAGGGTGAAAAATATTTTTAGCCCAGTTTAATAATTAGCCTAGGACCCAAAAAAAAAAAAAAATCTACCTTTGCCTTTGGGCTCTACTCTCATGTTTTGCTGACTTATACCCAAAAATTAATTGACCGACTTAGAGGGCTCACATTGATTTCAATATCAGTTTGGGGATTTGAGGTCAGGTTTATTAGATTAAAATTCTACAGTCCAATTATATTCACGTCATTTTAGGGTTAAAAAAGTGTGAATATATCTAAATCGTTAGATTTTAATATAATGATCCCCAATCTCAATATTACCGACCTGACATTAAAACTAATTTCATCTTTCCAACCTTTTGAAATTGACTTGATCGCACAAGTGTTTTGCGAGGTTAGTTAAATTGATGTTCTCATTAATAATTCTTGAGAACATCAAAGTTAAGTTGTCTATATATTCACACTTTTTTTTGGTAAAGTAAATTTGATGTGAATTAATTTTATTTAGTAAGAATCTTTTATCAATTTTTATGTTTGGAATCAAAATAAAATTTGATGAATTAGATTTTATTTCAGTTCATAATTTAAATTTTAAAATTTCTATACCAATTGACATTAAACTTAAAATAATAGAATTTAATGATATTTAATTATTTTTTTAAGTCATCTAAGTAAGTGGACAAATTTATTCTCATATATCATTTTTTTCTGCTAATAGGGTTAAATTTACTATTTCTCTTAAATCAGTTTAATTCAATTCTCAAATTCATAGATGTGTTCCAAAAATAAAATTCCGTTTATCATATTAGATCAATTCTTAATTTTAAAACTTCTAAACGGAGTGTTACGGATTTGAAATTAAAAAACTTGATTCTGATTATTTAAAAGAAATTGCTCAAATATAACTTTATTATTTTAGATAAACAATTTCTATGCATTCAATTTGTTTAACATAATGGAAAAAATAATTGTTTAAAATTTTTTATAATAATAGTTCCACAACCATTTAAAGAGATAGCGACATTAATTAGTATTTTAGCTATAAATACAAAAAAATTTCATGTATTATTATATAAATTAAATTTATTTATTTATATTTTAATATAATTTAATTAATTTAAAATTTTAATTATTGAAATAGAACTTTATAATTTTGCGTGACCATCTCATATTATTAATTAACATTGGTTTTCAATTGATTCCGACCCAAGAAAAATTGGAGTTTAAGTCGAATCTGAAATTAGTTGTAGTCGGATAAGCCCATCGATTTCTTAAACCCACTCGATGTGTGTTTGTAGTGTAAAATTTGGTTAAAAATCTTTAATATTGTTAATTTTTTAATTATCTTTAATTTTTTCTACGTTAAAAATTTCTAATTTTTTTTTAATTTTTATTAACTTTCTTCAATTTCTACTATTCTTTTTAATTTTTTCTAAATTTTTCATACTTCTCAAAAACACAAGGATTCAAATTTTACTTTTATTTTTTTAATTAAAATTTGACACTTCAGCACTGGGTCTCATTTCCTTAAATCTTAGCCGTGTTGTTTGGGTTTAGCGGTCGAAGTCTTCGATGCCATAAATGAACCCACCCTCCCGGGGACCTCTAGTCCCCTTTGCCCCTCTAGATATAAATAGAATTTCTAAAAGAAAAAAAAAAAAAAGGATTTAACCTCGAGAGATTCACTCCCTAGGCCAAACCCCTAGAGAGTGAATCTCTTTTGGTTTGTGCCACACATATCGGCCCCTCAACATGTATAGCGGTCAATCGCGAACTCGCGTAGCATAAATAGAATTTCTACACGTAGCTGATGTTGATACTTCTCTATTATTAAGTGGTGATTTAACTGTACACCTAGAGGCGGATGTAATTGGGGGTAAATGGGTCACTCGACTCTTTCGAAAGCAAAATTTTTGTAAAAAAGTAAAATACAATTTTAAAATCTTTTGACTTTAGATACATATGAATTTTTCCACACGTCTTTATTGATATTGATACCTTCCTACCATTAGTTGTTGATTTAATTTTACGACCAGAAGCGGATGCAAGTGCCGGTAAAATGGGTTAATTGACTCTCTCGAAAATATAATTTTTGTAAAACATAGTATAATTTTAAAATATTTTTGTAATTTTGCTTCTATAAAATATATTTTTCAAAATAAATTGTCCTAATATCTTCAACAATTTACAAGTTTTGTTCTTATTTTTACGTCAAGTACATTGCCTTTACTTATCGGCTTGATCCAATATAACAAAATTCTAAATCTGCCACTTCTTTATGTCGAGATCAATTACCACTTTTCAACTTACTAAAATGATCTTTTACTAAAAAAAAATTATTAAGAAACGATCAAATTATATTAGGAAAAAAATATAAAAGAAAAACTAAATTTAAACACATCTTAGAATAGTAATAACGTCACCTATTATAAACCGGTACTATTTTGTGGTACAAAAGACCAAAAAATAACATTACTCTCCTAAATTTTTCACAAAAATATTATTTTTTTTATAGTATCATTCCAAATCTAGAATAAAATGGTTGTTCTTCAATAATTCTTTCAACCTCTAAATTTGACTCTCTCTCTCTCAAACATCCGCCCCCCAAAACAAATCACTCGATCCCTCAAACCCAATCCAACCCACTTTCTTTATACTATAGAGATTAGATTACAAAAAATCTACCAAAGCAACGATAAATCAAGAATCTTTAAAAATAAAGAATCGCGTGTTTTTTTTTTCTGTATTTTAAAATTTAGAAGATATATTTAGAAGGGTTGTTGCAAATGGTTTTACAATTCACTATTTTTTTTCAAGGGTAGTTTGGTAAGTAAATAAATTGAACGTATCCTAAAAAAATGAGGTTATTGAAATTGAATTAACCTTAAAAAGTCCATAAATCTTTTGAGAACTCAATAATTTTTTTAAGCCAACTTTAAAGCTTGACTCCGCTTGCTGACAAATATATTTATCTCATCTTCAATGGCTAAAACTAAAAGCAAACATCGTTCTTTCCAGGAAATTGTTGAGATGATGCTTACTAACTTTTCAAAGGCTTAGCAAAGTCAAGGTTCAACATGCATGCATACACAACATATGTGTACATCTGTGCTTCATTGTGTTGATCATGCATGATTAGACACCACACCATATACCTTTAAGTTCAAGATTTCACAAAACTTGCATGTGCTAGTAACTTGTATCATCTTAATATATTTCATTTATCCTTTTCTGGTTCATCTTCTTTATCTAAAGAGCATGGCCATGAACTATCAACTACTATGGTTTCATCCTCTCTTATTGCTCTCTCTCTTCATAACCTTATCTGCAACTTCAGCCATTTCTTCTTTTTCCTCAAGCTCAATTTCTTACTCTGATCACTGTTCTTCAATAGTCCCTGAGTCAACCCCAACTATTCCTAACCAAATCATCCTCTCAAATTTTCGAATTGTTCTTACTCACTTCACTGGTGGTGACGAAATCCTAAAAAAAAACCCATCTGAATCCTCATTTGATTATGAGAAATATGTCTCATTTCGCACTACCCAAAACATCTTTCAAACCAAGACAAGTGGTGTCTACAAGATCGAAGCACACTTGCTCTTCAAACCCTTGAACACCTATGTTTCCTTGAGATCTTTAAGTTATGGCTCTTATTACTATTCCAGAAATGGTAGTAGTAGGAGCTCAAATTCAGTGAGATTTGCATTGAATGGGTTCTGGTCACAGAACTCTGGGAAGCTATGCATGGTGGGCTCAGCTTTTAGGTACTCCAACGAAGGCAAGCTTCACATTCTTCGTGCAGTTCTTAAGCTTAACCATGCTGCAAATGGAACCATCATGACTAGTTTGATTTCTGGAAAGTTGGAGAGCTTGAGCAGGTCTCCTTCTGATCCAACCTACTTCAAACCAGTTTCAATACTAGCATTTTCTTCAACCAGTGACTACCACTACACAATGGGTTATGAGGGATTTGATCATGGGAGCCCCAGAGAAATTGATATTCCACAAAATCAACTGCTTGGTTTACAACCAAGGAGGTTCTGTCCAAGAGTTTGGAGTGCATACGATACTATGAAGCTGGAGTACACAAATGGTTGCAATTCTCTGCAGAAGAATTGTACTCCTCTTGGGCAGGAAGTAACATTTCTGCCTAGTGTGATGACTCTTTATCCCCTTCAGTGCTCTGAGAATGAACACAAGGCCCAGTATTTGGTGGGGTTTGGAAATGGTACCTCTATTGGGTATGATGAAACTTTTGATCCTAGTAAAACCTTAGTTGCAGAAGGATCGTGGGACGACAAAAAGAAGCAGATGTCTATTGTTGCTTGCAAAATCTTGAATGATCCTCTAGGAAATGCTCATGTTGGTGATTGTTCAATTAAGTTGAGCTTGAAGTATCCTGCTTTCATGTCAATTCAGAATAGAAATAGCGTTGTTGGACAAATTTGGACTAACAAGACTGCTGAAGTGTCTGGGTTCTTCAAGAACATAATTTTCAGAAGTTACAATTATGGGAGGATGGGGGTCTCAGGTCAAAGATACGAGTATTCTATTGTTGACAGAGCAAAAAAGTTATGCCCAGCAAAGAAGCTTGTTGAGAGGAACGGGGAGAAAGAGAAATATCCAAAGGGGGATTCTGAGGACATGAGGATTCACATGTCTATTGAGAGACTTGCTTGGGTTTATGCAACCCCTGTCTTTGTGGGTAATCAGAGGTATAAGCCATATGCTCTCTATGAGGAGTCCGAATTCGAGGAAGATCAAAGAAACTTAACTGGTCCATTGAATATTAGCTACGCACTAACCATCACAAGCTACAATTCACCAAGTTTCAGGATTTCTTCATTTCTTTTGTCTTTACTTTCCGCTGGTCAAGTGGAAATTTTTGCTGAAGGGTTCTATAATGAAGAAACTGGAAACCTCTGTATGTTGGGTTGTAGAGATCTAAGTCCCAATGATCAGAAATCAGCAAGTGCTTCTATGGGTTGTGATCTGCTTCTGAAAATCCAGTTCCCACCTATAAATTCAAAGAAGAGGGGAGTCATTAAGGGAAGCATTGAGAGAGTAAGGGACAAAATTTACCCTCTTTGTAAGGATGGCAGCTGTTTTACGGGGATATCTTTCATACCGTTTGTAGGTCTATGTGTTCTAGCTTATAAGTCTGTTAGGTTGTTTGTTAAGTTTTTATCAGCCTAAAATAAGAATAATAACATCTTGTATTTCCAGTTTCAGTATGTAAACATATCTACATTCTATATCCATGAGTGATATTAGCTATAATCTCAGCAATAATACTTGTCCTAATGAGGTGACTTCCATGTTATTCCCAAAGATTTTACTATTATTTTTCATCTATAAAAGATACCTGCATAAAACAGCTGCCATGCAACTTGAAGTACAGAATATTGCAGTATTCCACCTAAACTTTAGTCTATCCAGTTTACTCTAGTGATTAGAAATTAAACCAAAATAGCATGAACATACTTACATCTCTGTATGTAGAAATGCAAAGCAATAAGCACTAGCCTAAGGATTTCATATAATCCACAAAAACCTATTCAGAGCAGAAAGTTAGAAACTATCTAAGCTATCAGTTCTCTGACCACCAAGAGACTTCAAAATATTAGGACCAAATAACTATTAAATGTTAGTGTGGCTTAAGAGATTTCCAAGAATCATATAATAATTTTGTAACACACAATATTTATTTCTAACCATTGATTAATATTTTTTGGTCATTTAAATATTTGCATATGAGGTTTGGTCTAAATTTCTAAATTTATTTTATATTTTTGGATTGGATTGGACCCAGAATTGTGTTTGGGCCCGGGATTGGGCCTAGGGCCCAAGTCTTTTTCTTCTTTTCCATCCTTCTTTTCCTTTTCTTTTTTTCATTCTTTTCTTCTTCTTTCCTCTTCCAGCAACTGGCAGGGAGAAAAAGAAGGAGAGGAAAAAGAGGAGAGAGGAGAAATGAGAGAGAAAAAGTGTGAACCAGATAAGGGGACTGAATTGATCTAAACAATTCCGGTACAATGATCATCATGATGGTATCGTTTTGCATTGGTTTGACCCAAGGTGAAAATTTTGAGCAATGAATATTGATATTTTTCATAAGTTTTCTCAATTTTTCTTCTATTTTCTTTAAATTTGAGAGAGGTGAGGCAAATTCTTGGTGTTATTGTTGTTTTAAGTATGATTTAAAACATTTTGATATATGTATTGTTGATGTTGGATTGAATTTGAGTTATGTGTATATATGTTTATATACATATATGAATATATATGCATGTGACTGTATTTATATGTGTAGAATCTTGATTCTTTATGAGTTTTGTTCGGAAATTTTGATATATTTTAAGTTATTGTTGGTTGTGGGTCCAACTCCAGACTTAGATTACTTGGATATGAACCAAAGAGTCCCTGACTGAGCTAGTTTCAGCTCATATGTGTGCTACAATTTGCAAGTCGTAGGAGTAAACTTCCCACAAGGCCTACAACTACATAATTGATTCTCGATATTTCTCACGGGTTGCTAACGAGCTTCTCGCGAGCACATCTATTTCAGTAGTAGCTCTCTATATTTTCCTGCCACTGCCAACGAACTTCTCGTGGCATACAACAAGAGTGGGGTACTAATGACCTTCCTACAATAGTGTCTAATTGGTCTTTTCATATATTGTTCGACTAGCATAGATGATATATGTTATGTGATTTATATTTAGGTTGGTTTTATACATTTCCTGAGAATTTTGGAATGACTATTTGTAGATGTATTGAATATAGCATATCTTTCATATATATTGAAAATTATTGCTTAGTGACAATTAAGAATGATTGAGCATATCACGTGTATAGAATTGGAATTACATCATCCAGTATATGTCGTAATTATTGATTTGGCTGAGAATGTCATGCTAATTGTGTTGACATGTTGTGGCGCAATCATATGTATAAACGGAATCAATCACTTTCTGAAAAATGATAGAAAATAAGAGATTTTCTAAAATATCGAATGCATATGGCTAGATATTAGTTATTGGTGTCGGGACTTTAATCTTAGATTATATTATAGTATGGTTATTTAGATTGCAACTGAATCTTACTTAAACATAACAGACGCCAAACTAGAGGTCTAACTCAGTTCTCTAATATATAAGGGCCAATGGATGGAACACAGTTCCTCCTAATCTCACACAACTAAGAATATAACACGGTTCTGCATAAGTATTATATTGAGATGTACGTTTGCTGTGAGCAAGAAAAGGTGTGGTTCGTGATTCTATGTCTTTTGCTAAATGTCACCTAACCCAATAATGTTAAAGGTAAACGAAAACTAAGAATTTAATTGGTCATTACACTTGCATTCTATATATTTTATTTTGTTTAAATTGTCATAAATTATATCATGTGTGTACACTCGTACACACATGTACAATCTAGCTTATTAGGCAATAGTTTTTAACCCTTTCTTATTTTAGGTGACCCTTCAATAGTTAAGAATAATCACTAAGAATTGAGTTAAAACCGAGAATTGTGCCTTAAAAAGTTTAGGGTAAATTACACTTAGATCTCCTGGACTTTTAAACCTTACACTTAGACCCTTTATTCCTAAATATTTGTAACATTTAGGTCCTTCCGTTAGTTTTGTCCATTAACTACATTATAAAATGACAAAAATACCCCTGTCCCGTAATCAACACTCAGGGGGTCTATGTATAATTAACATAATGTTCTGAAAGTTTAGGTGTAATTTATTCTTATTAAAATGGTTTATTTTATTAAAATATTTTATTAAATTATATTAATTTTATCAAATCTAATAATAATTTATTATTGAATTAAGTTATATTGACATATTTTATTACAACTAATTATTATTAAAAATAAATATTTATAACATTAAATTAATTAATTTAAATATATTTTATTAAATTAATTAATCAAATTAAATTAATTACGGTAAATAAAATTATATCACCAAACATATTTATATTTTTATTTATGTTTTAGAAATATTATGCAAAATCTTTTCAATTGGGTATGGCTCAAAAATGATTGTTGTACAAACATTTTTATCTAAAAATTTATTATTTTTAATTACATCCATCCTTAAATGTATTGAACTAATCCTTTAAACTATTTTTCTTAAAAATCTACTTTCACTAATAAAAATGTTCCAAATTATTTTAATTACTTAACTACATATTTTTTTCTCATTTAAATTTTATTTTTAATTATATGATTAAAGCTATGTCAAATGAAAAATAAAATTAAATTAAAATACTTTACATTTAAAATTTTTAAAATAATTAATTTCTTATTATTTAATTATTTTTAGATACATGTTTCTAAAAATAGACTTAATTTTAGTAGAGAACTTTTTTTAAAAAAAATAATTAATAAAAAAATATTGACATTTATCAATTCAATTTTTTTATTTTTTTTTATAGTTTTAATTTTTGTAATTTATAAAAATTATTTTGAACAAGATAAGATAAAATTTAAAAATTATTACTTAATAAAAAATATTGATATTTATCAATTTGATTTTTAATTTTTTATATTTGATTAATTAATTTAATAATATATATTTAAATTAATTAATGTAATGTTATAATTATTTATTTTTAATAATAATTAGTTTTAATAAAAGGTATCATTATAACTTAATTTCATAATAAATTATTATTAGTTTTAATAAAATTAATATAATTTAATAAAATATTTTAATAAAAAATAAGAATAAATTACACTAAACCCTCTTACTATTAAGATAATTACACGTAAACCTCTTAAATACTGCTAACAAGACAGGGACATTTTCATCATTTTACAACGTAATTAACAGAGAAAACTAATGGAAAAACTTTAAGTGTTACAAACATTTAGAAATAAAAAATCTGAGTGTAAAATTCTAATGTTTAGAGAATCTAAATATAATTAGGGATGTTTAGGTAAAATTTCCCCAAATTTTATGCTTCCTTTTTCAACCATTGTATTTTTTATTTACGCTACTGGCAATATAAGTCCCAAACTTAGTTATTATGTCACACAACAATCGTTGCTACTTGACTCCATTGGCCTTTGAATTTAATTCCATGTAACTTTTACTTGATAATTATTGTTGTTTACTATTATTTTATATAAAAATCAAGATTGTACTTATATGCCATGATTATTGTTTACTTTGACCTAACTTCAGACATGTTTTTAATTGGTTTTAAATTAGATCCCGTATGCTTAACAGCTTGACAAATTTTGCCTCGAGGCATCAGATGCTTGTTAACAGTTTAATGTGAAGGAAAAATTCCCATTATTGGTAAGCCCATCCCAATCAGGAGCCAGTTTGATTTCTGATGCATAAGGGGAAAAAATCACTTCACTAACAAATGAAAGTTAATACATGTATTAGCGTGTCTAAAATTTAAGTAGCATGCAACCTAATTTCGCCGTTTAACACACGATTTAAGGTACAACCATCGAGAATCAATCCAGCTTCCCAGACAGCCTCAGAAAGCCCCCAAAAGTCCATAAAAGATCCATTGAGGATTCTGTCTGAATTCAATGCAGGAAATCCTTCATTGGATCATCACTATGAATTTTCTTCATTCTGTATGCCCCCATCACCTCGGGAGTAACCTGCCGATGACACGGTATACTGGGATAAACACAGCAAGAATTGATGGAGAATCAACAAATACTCAACTTGAATCTTTAGAACCAATTAGCAATGAGAGAATAAAGACATACCTCATCATTATATTTAACATTATATTTGCGCTTTCTCTCATCTTCCTCCTCTTTCTTTCTTTCATCCTCCTACACATGACATACCACATATTCCAGTATAAGCTTAATTAATGAGATGCACATGCGTACATAAAATAATCCAACTGTGACTGCAAATCTGAACAGAAAATGCAGCTCGGACACTCAACAAGTCAAGCCAATAATTCTTTTCAACCACAGTAAGTTTTCTTTTTCTGTTCCCTCTTCATGCATTAAATAATAAAACCAGTTAAACAAGTGAAAGCTTCGAATTGACCCAAGGTTTAAGTTGTAGGGAGAAATCTGTGACCGAAATCAAAATAACAAGAACTCGACTGGCTGACTAAGAACTGAAAGAAGGGGAAAAAAAGAGTCACGCCATTCAATGGAGTGGCAGGTGACTTCACTAATCATAATAAGGTTGTCTCAACTACTGGCGCTGCAAGAATCCCAACGAGAGGATAAAATGAGGAGAGTTGGAGGACGAGGCAAGAAATCTAAGCCAAATTTACCTTTTTTAATGCTTCAACAAGTAATTTTGGGTCCAAAACCAAATCTTCCGGTATATCAGTGCCCCAAGTAGCAAGCTTCCTCTCTTCAGTTGTCACTGGCATCTCTGTTTTCCATATCACAATGCAATCAAACTAAAGATAATGCAAATGCTTGATGTAAATGCAAAAGAATACAAATTGTATGAACTTCTATCAGAGACTTAAATTGGATGACTTGCTAAGGAACTAACCAGCAGTGGCCTCTTTACGAGCCACATTGGCCATCATCAGATCTGCTGCAGCTTCAGCAGCCTCAATTCCAGCAGCCCCAGTGCAATAGCTGTTTCGAATAGTCTGCTTGCAGCACTTGTAACCCCACTGATGATCCTTCCACCATGAACCCCAAACACTCGTGTGGTTGTTAATGAAAACATCTTCTTCATACTTGCTTCTGGGGAGAGATGTCTCCTGCAAAATAGCAGTAGTCACATTGGGTCAGATATAACTATTCAATTTTGCATGAAAGAAGCTATGATATAGTGCATTTGTCACAATTATCAGCAAGGCTATACCCAAGTAAAACCCCAGTTTGACTATCCGAAGTGCTCCTGTTTTATGCTTTCCCTCTCCTATGGATAGATGCTTAATGTAAAAGAGGTTTCTATCTGAGACTACGTACTCTTAACCCCTTAAGTGAATATTCAAAGAACAGACAGTATAGCATGGTGGTTCAGATTAAATAATTAAAGTACAAGCAGCTCTTCTAGTCTCAAGCAAAGATGTTGCGCTTCAACCACGTGGTATAGAAAGCATGTATCAAGAATATCACCACTGGTATACTACATGATAGTTCTGTTTCAGGCCGAATGGTCTTATCCACAATGGGCATGACAAAACAAACAGGCTACTTTAGGTAGCCCGCTACTCTTTAGTTTTTGCTGCCTTAACATTATCACCAAATTTCTAGAAGAGTAAAAATCAGCATCACTTTCTCCACCCTCCCCCGCCCCACAAAAAATCAGCAAAATTTAGCCAAGCTGCTTTACCACAGTAACATATATTTTTTTTTTCCTCTCTTTTTTTTTTGGGGGGGGGGGGGGGAGGGGAGGGGAGGGAGGTCGGGGCGCTTGTTGGGCTGGACATTGTCCCACAAACAAACAACTTCAGCAACTCAAGTTACCTTAATATGTTCACCTAAATTCTAGAAGAGTTAAAATCAGCATAAGTTACTCCACACACCCCCACCCCACTTTAGCTCCTCTTAGCCGCTTTACCATAATCACACCATTTCATTTTTTTTTTGGTTGTGGGGTTTCTTGTTGGGTAAGACACGGTACAACAAACAACCGTGATCAGCGACTCAAAATTACCTTAGTATGTTCACCAAAATTCTATAGGAGTTAAAATCAGCATAATTATTCTCCCCCATCTATCACAAAGAGCAGAAATATCTCTGAGATGGGGAAGGTTCCCCTCACTTAGCCAACCAAAAAAAAGGGGAGGGTTCCCTGCTCTTTTGACTAAAAATGACAAATTAAAAGAATTGACTGGCAGAGACAAAATATTTTATTTGTTTTCTCCGTTTATGTTTCACAATATCAAAAGTTGGTGCCTAATTTTGAAATCCTGAAACAGTGCCAAATTTTTAGCAAACACACAAGAAATCTGTTTGGAATCACATTAGAAAAACTTGTTATCCAGGGCCACTGATAAGGTTTGACTACAAAACTTCGCCCAAAGAAGACACCACATTGTCTTCTAGGGGCATTAGACGATATGTAAGCGATGTACAAGAATTCAGCAAGACAGCAAGTTTTTGACAGGATATCAAAACATGAGAATATAAGCAGCCAAATCATTGGGACAGCCTAAAATAAAAGAAACCCAATTAGTAGAGATAAGACCTTTATAAAAATCCACAAACTTAATGTTTAATGTCATGAGCTCACATAGACATACCACTGGTTGATGCACATATATTGGGATGTATCGTATAATTGCACATAAATAATATATTTATGCACATAGAGATCTATTTGGATGCCTATATTTATGCACATAGAGATCTATTTGGATGCCCTGAATATTCATAATACTACTGTTGCAGTGCATAACAACGCTAATGCCTATGTTGACTCTTTAGATTGTGTATACAGCAAATAAGGCATTCTATAACATGGCACACAAGTTGATATTTCATATTTTTTAGTATTTTTAAGCCCATATGTGGCATATTTTGGCATGTCATTGTGCACTGGTACTATGTATGAGACTTCAAAACACGGTTACTTGCTATAGCTGAGAAAGTAGAATGGGAATATTGGGAAGTCAAAAAAAAAAAGGAAATAAAAAAAAATAGAAGCCACTTTTGTTGGCAAGTTGAGCAATGTGTGTCTCAGTTTTGTCCCTTCTTTAGAAAGAAATTTTTAAATTTTACCAATCCAGATTTTTGTTCAATAAATCATTGTAAGCCATGAATTTTGATAATTTAAATAAGCCAAATAGAAATAAGTTATTTATTTATTTTTTTCTCCCTTTGGTGGCTTACATGCACACCCAAGAGACAAAATTTCCAAAGCATTTTTTTTTTAAGCCAAAAAAATAAAAAAAATAAAAAAATATCGTAGGGCCCCCGAGCTATCATACCCATTTTTTTACCATACCCAGAGCGGATTCAAACCGGCAACCAACTGTGTGGAAAGCAAACCACCAACCAGTGTGCCAGGACCGTGGGGCTCTAATATATGAACATAACAATTGATGACACCCTAAAGGAGTGAAAAGGACAAGAGAAAGAAACCATAGAAAGCTCAGAAATCCATATATCCAAAAGCAGCATAATATCAAATTTACCTGGCCCTTTATAATCCTGCCAGCATGATCATATTCAACTTCTCTTTCACTTTGTCCCAATAGAAGTTCCTTTGGTAGTTCTTCTTCAGTAGCTGCATTGCCATACTTCTTCATGATGGTCTCTTTCATTTCAGCCTTCAATTTATCCTTACTGATCTTAAAATTCCTATAAAGCAATTCAGCTTGTGATGGAGCTGCTTGAATGTGAATCTCATGTCCTTTTTCAAATGCTTCCCATGCATGGATATTGAGCTGCTTAAACTCCAAAGCCTGACCACTAATCCTATTTTTATTGTCTCCCTAAAAAGCAAGAAACCAAGATAAGTGAGATGAATACATATTGTAAGTGTGTGAATGGATTTTATTAATAAAATTACATTTATTCATATATATATAAAGTGTGTGTTCGTGTGTGTCCTTTGAGGCTGCTTACGGCATAGAACTTCTCATTTGGATCCATATCTGGAAGAGGGTCTTCACGCATGGACCTCGTTTTAGGATCATAATAGGCAGAGTTGACATCAAGATTAAGAAGGTATTTTGCTGTGTCCTCTCGGATACGCAGGTTCCTGTCAAGGGAAAAAAATGCATCCGTTTCCATATAAGAAACAATGAGAAAGAAAAGGGAAAAATAGCCTATGGATAAGACAGCTGTGGCAGACAGAATATGATTGTACCTTACTGTCCCAGTACTCCCACCACCTGTTGTACGCACTCGCTTCTCAACCTTCGCAAAGTCCATTTGTTTACTCTCATCAACCTTGGCTTCATCCACCTTTAGAGGATCTTCGTTGTCTTCATCGTCACTAGCTCCACGCTCTAAATATTGAACATTGTTTTTATCCTCTAGTTTTTTAAGCTGTAGCTCCTTCAAATATTTCCTTCTAGCATCATCCATTTTTTCATACCTCTCAACAACATAGGCATAGTTGGCCATGTCATAGCCATTCCAGCGGTCCCGTTTGCCATCATAATTCAACTCAAAGGTCTCTATTTTCTCATCTGGTGCAATGTTTTTGTCTGTCCACTTTGCACCCACTTTCCTTGGCCTTTCCATGCATGACTTTGCATTATGTGTCATAGCCCCACAACTGTAGACAGACATAAAAAACTTCTAATATCAAAGTACAGCAGCATAGCATTAATTAACTCGAGACAACAAATTGAAGTTGTTGTTGCCTCAATTAAAGTTCTAGTATCCACAGGGGAAGGGCACAGTCTAGAGCTTCTATTCGCATTTTCTATTTTGCATTTCGTGTAGTATAAAAAATGAACATCCAATCCCCATACTAACTATGCATTAAGCAATCAAAATACAAGCATTTTTCAATTATATCAAAGCAGCATAATATAAGATACTCAAGGAAAGAATATCATAAGCCACCAAATAAGTGAAAAAAAAAATCAGGAAAATCACCTAGCTATATAAGGGCCTAATGAGTGTGAATAGCCAACAGGCTACACCTTCTTTTTACTGATGAATAATTTCTCTTGATCAAAAACCTCTACGGCATCTTCCCTAAGTTTGCAATCAGGTTACGATGCAGCTGCTTCTTCGTCTACAGGAATAGATGTTGAAAAAAGTAAGGTAATCAACCCAAATCTGTAGGACAACACTGGATCAGCAATCATCATAAATCCGGTCATTACATTATTTATCGCATAACAAGGGCTATGGTAGAACATTTGATGCAGCCATCCAAAAATCTCTTTTATCTTTTTCTTTATTTATTTATTGTTTTTCCTTTCACCCATTTGCTGGGAGTCTTGGATTTACAAGGATATAATCCAAGTTGTCCATCCTTAGTACTCAAACAGCAACATTTGGACCCTTCCATAACCAATTATTCACCGATTTGGCTCTCATCACCGCCCAACCATTTTGAGACAGTCAAACCAGGGAAAAAGTTAAAATTTATACCAAAAACATGGAGAATAGGGAGGAAGAAGAGGGCTTTCACTTACTTTTCACATGCTCCCTTCCTGTACTTCTCAGCGTGAAAAGTTTTTGCACCTCTATCATACCATGCTTTTGTATAATTTGGATCCGACTTCCATTTCCTTTGATGTTTTAAACTCTAGCAAAATTGAAACATAAATTGAAAATATTAGCCTCCACCATCTGTATATATAGTGGATATATGTACTAGAAGAATGAAAATAGGAAATATACCGGTTTCTCTGAATTAAGATACCAGGGTGCAGATGACATATACTGAGGAATGTGAGGATTGATTTCTTTCCCCTCTTCATCAACCTCAGCTGGGGCAAGGCCAGCCTTACGTGCTTCTTCCAATTCCAGTTGCTTTCGGTGGTCCTCCCTAGATTTAAATCCCGCTGCAAGCCCCACACAATATGGAAAATATAATTCATGCCAAGAATGAAAAGGACACAAATATGTGTAATTGATGATTAATTACCAAATAAATTGCCTAAATTAATTCATGACATGAGACAAAAAAGGAGAAATAAATTCAACTTGTCATGATGGATCCCCAGACTGCAAACGAATGTCAACCAATAGAAGCCCCCCCCCCTTTCTCTGTGGAGCACACACATGCACACAGAAAGGCATTTCAATTCATTTCATTTCCATTATGATGGCAAAATTTTCAAACCCTGAAACTATTTACTTCTAACATAATATTGACAGATTCCCGAATTAAAAGAATTCCTCAACAATATAAGTGAAACTAGAATGAGAATATGATACCTAGAAATCCTGAAATTGAACACAGAACATTGAAGCCTGATTCATCAAGAATGATAGGCCTTCAATCTAAGAAAGAGATAAACAACAAGAAAGACCTATTTTTCTGTTCCAAATTTTCAAGAGCAAAAACCTGATCATCTTGTTGAATTTAATTGATCAAATACGGTCACGTGATTTGATTTGAAGTCGTGAAGAACACTAGAATTCTCTCTTGATTTCATCATTTATTTTCAAATATTCGATCAATTCGATCAAATTTCTGCTCATTTACATGTTAACATGTTTCTAACAATTCCCTTTAGGCTCTGTTTTGATTGAAAGGAAAATTTTTCCATCCTCATCTATCAACTAGATGACATCGGAATCACTTCATGTTTCCTCTATTGGCCTTATTGAATTCAATTGACCAAACACCATCACATGATCTGATTTATCTCTTCAATATGCTTGAATTTTCTTCTAGTTTCATCGTTTATTTTCAACTATTCAATCAATTTGATCAGGTTTCTGGTCATTAACATGTTAACCTGTTTCTAACAGAGCAGTTTAAGCTCTGTTTTGATCAAAAAGAAAATGTTTCCAGAAGACACTTTTCCATCCTCATTTATCTACTAGATGACATCAGGATTACTTCACGTTCCCTCTGTTGCCTTTATGGAATTCAATTGATCAAATACGATCACATGATTTGATTTACCTCTTTGATGCCATGAAGAATGCTTGAATTTTCTCTTAATTTCATCATTTATTTTCAAACATTCAGTCAATTCAATCAGATTTCTGCTCATTTATATGTGAACATGTTTCTAACAGTTCAGTTTAGGCTCTGTTTAGATCAAAAGGAAAATGTTTCTACAAAACATTTTCGCAGCCTCATGTATCGACTAGATGACATCGGGATCACTTCATATTTCCTCTGCTGGCCTTATTGAATTCAATTGGTTCATTGTATTTGGTTGTATTATCTGGATTTGAGTACGTTAAATTGATTTTCAGCTAATTAGGAAAATTCAAAAGAACTAAGGTTCTATCTGCAGGTTTTGGGTTTACGGTTGTTACATGCTAGCAATATTGTTTCACGTGATTGTATTTGGCCAACAGTGATCCCAATTTAATCTAGCCCATAAATGAGAATGGAAAGATGTTTTTCAGAAACATTTTCCTTTAGATCAAAAGAGAACCTAAACTGAACAGTTAAAAACATGTTAACACGTAAATGAGCAGAAACCGGATCGGATATTTAAATAATCGATGAAATTAAGGAAAAATTCTAGCATTCTTCCAACATCAAAGAAATAAATCAAAATCCTCTGAGCGCATTCGATCAATTAAATTTAATAAGGCCAACAGAGGAACGTGAAGTGATCCTTATGTCATCTAGTCGATAAATTGGGGATGGAACAATGAAATATTTTTCAGAAACATTTTTCTTTCAATCAAAACAGCGCATAAACTGAACGGTTAGAAACATGTTAACATGTAAATAAGCAGCGACCTAATCAGAATAGATCGAATATTTAAAAATCAACTATGAAATTAAGAAAAAAAGTTTAGCATTCTTCACCACATCAAAGAGATACAGATAAATCAAAATCATGTTATCGTATTTGACAATTTCAAAAAAAAAAAAAAAAAGAAACTTAATGTATAGATAGGTGTTTGCGGGAGTTTCCGTACCTGTTGTAGTGGCCATTTTTCGTCTCCTCGTTACGTAGCCCTAGAGAGATAGAGGAGGACGAGGATAGCGAGCAGTGGCATGCAGTCACACAGTCTTACCCAAAAAAAAAAAGGAAAGAACCTGATGAAACAGAAGCTTCTCGACCCGTCCAGGGAAAGGGTAAAAAATAATATAACGGTCGAAAAAAAATAAAAATAAAAACGAAAAAGAAGGGCGTTTGGGGTTCAACGGCTTGCACTGGATTCTCCCACTGTAGGGTTGTAATAGGTCAATCAACTGTTAGGATATAATTATATTTTAATATGACGTGTCTTTTCATATTTTTCATTAACAATATTTCAATATTTTGTTTAATTTTTATTTTTATTTTGAATTTAATTTTATTACATTGAATTAAGACCATTAGATTTGATACAATTACATCCTGATCGTTGATTCTCCCACTGCAGTCTTTGCAGTTAGGGATGGCATGGGGCGGGTAGGGGACGGGTACACGTATCCCCATACCTGATTCCTAAACTAAAATCAATCGCCATATCTTATCCGATCCCCACTGAGAATTTCTTTTTACCACCCATCCCTGACCGAAACGGGGAACGGGGATCCCCATAGGGAAACGGGTACCTGAATTGAAAAAAATATAAAAATACAAAAATTTTAAAATATGACTTATAAAAAAATAAAGCAGAATCTTAATGCATATTTAAAAAATCAAAAAATACCATATATACATATTTAAAAAGCACTTATTAGGTTTTTATTTTCCTACCATATTAATAGGTTCTATGGTTCAAGATAGGAAAAGTAAATAAAGAAACATTCATAATTGGACTATCTCAATTTATAGTTTCTTTATAAATTGGAAAATAAAGTAATTTAATAAGAAACTGATAGATAAAGAAACTCAAAATCTTAATTCCCTACCTTACTGAGAAATCTGTAGTAATAAATATACCAAAAAATTAAATATATATATATACACGACAATATGGGGAGAGTCGGGGAACGGGTAGGGTAGGGTACGGGGTAGGGACAAACTCATACTCGTACCCTACCCGATCCCCAATTTTTAAAAAAAAAATGCCCCCATACCCTACCCGATCCCTAAAAATTCCCGAATCTCCTACCTGTTTGGGGCGGGGATCGGGTAAGGTACGAACGGGTCGGCCGAGATGGCCATCCTTACCTGCAGTGGATTCTGCCCCTGGAACTCAAGCGTTTGGTGTTTAAAAAAATTTCAAAAAAAATAAAAACTTTAATTTTAAAATAATATTAAAACAATACGTTGCAAATTTTTTATTAAAAAGTTAAATAATTTTGAAAATCTTTCGATTGAAAAATTTCAAAACTCCGATCGCTTAAAAATAGTGATCAAAATTTTGATGAAATGAGAAACGGACGAGAAGATATTTTTTTTAAGAAAATATATATTTGCAGAATTACTAGTCTTATTGTTTTTATTTTTTTCCGTATTTTTCGATCACATGATTAATAACTCGCACACAATCACGTTACCAAATGACACAATTGCCTTGACTGCGCTTAGGACTTCGATTTTTACAGGAAAAAGTAAAGGAAATTATTTGTAGACTCTTTTTTAATTAATAAATAAAAATTAATTTTTTAATGAATAACTATTCATTTTTTATTTCTTAGTCATACCAAAAATAAATAATTTTAATATTTTTTATCTCGTTTCCTGATATTACACTTTCCATTTACCTTCTTTTTATTTTTTGGTGACCCGGAACCCGGCCGATTTATTACAGTCTTCAACGGACCGTGTAGTCGACCGGTAAACCGGGGGCCAACGAACATCCCACAAACCCGCCGAACCGATTAAGTCACAAGTTTACGCTTGTGGTGGGTGGCCCTTGAAATAACTCAACGAGACTGGATTTCACCAGTAGAGACCCAAACCCTTGCGGGTTATCGCCTCAGCCCCCACAATCAGGAGGTCACCCGCTGAACTAAGGCCAAGGTTCCATTTACCTTTTTGTTTCTTTTAGAAATTTTGTACTTTATTTGGTAAGAAAGATAAAAAGTAGGTGAAGAAAAAAAAATAGGTAATTAAATATTCTTTATTTGAAAGGTGAAAAATTTTCATCCTCAAATTTGTGTCAATGATCAACTCAAAATCCGTAACATCATAATGAAGTACTTTCGTTTATCTATTTATTTTTGCTCATGAAATGCTTCTTTGTTTTTTTTTTTTCTTTTTTTCTTTTAAAAAAAAAAAGGGAATGGTTATAAAAAACACTAACATCTCTTATTTCTTTTTTCTCATAAAATGGATTTGGTAATATCTTACTTTGTAAAAAAAAAAAAGAAAAAAATCAATATATGAACCTAAACCTTTATTGAAGCACTATTTTACCGTTTGTGAGCTTATATTAAAATATAAAATTTACAATAAATTAAATTAAGCTCCCCAAGATGTTAATGTAGGACGTCTTCAGTTTCGAAAAATTTAAAAAAATCAAAAATTAGTGTTAAAGTAACATAAAAGTAACACGTGAAGAACTTGATTGGAGAAAGTTGAAAATTTTAAAAATTTTTTGAAATTTTTTAAGATATCTGAGGCTCCAAACAGAGCCGTAATTGTAAGAATTTTTTTATGTGTTTAAAAGTAAAAAAAAAAAAAAAAAAAAAAAAAACTCTCTTATTTAAGGATATTTCAAGATGCGTGTTATACTCATAGTCCTAGAAGTATACAAAATAACAAAATGATCATATTAGTTACAAATTTCTATTAATTAGAAAATACGCCTTCATAAAGTAAGAACCTCAAGAATACGCCCTCTACATCAGTTAGGCTATAATACCAATAACCTAAAAGTTTACAAATTTCACAAACTTTACCAATTGTTACTAAAGCACTCAAATTATTACTCATATATTATATAAATACTCAAACTTTATTATAGAACTGATATTACAAATAAAAAAAATACATAGAGAGGAGTGAAAGTTTTAATTTTTTTTGATATTTTTTTTTTTATAAATGAACCTTATTTATAAATTAAGAGTTTGAATTTCAAATTTTGAATTTAAAACACAATATAATAAAAGATAAGAAAAAGAAAAGAAAGAAAAGAAAATGACAAAAGTAGTAAAATAATGTGGAATCATCTTTTAATTAAAGTAGATATAATTAAAGTAGATATCTTCATAGGAGCTCAATCGTGTGCTGACTAAAGTTGCAGTCGTAGATAACCTTTTCTGAAAAGTTGATTTTTTTTTTTTTTCTTTTACTAGTAGCCTAGGTTAGTCTATTAGATTTCTGTTATGATTTAGTTTTGCTAGCCTTTTATCATGAACAATTTGTTATCAAAACAAACCTAGAATAACATTAAACTGTTCTCAAAATGTGAATAGCAAAACTTAAAAAATAAAAATAAAACCAAATATTTTGTCAATATACAAACCCAAAAAAACCCTAAAAACAAATTCGTAAACACAGAAATACGAGAAAAACTCTTAAAATTTTGTGAACAGAAAAAATCCAAAAAAATCATACTAAATTTTAATATCCTCAAACAAATTTCCATTAATCCGTGACTATTTTGATTCAATCTAAAAATTTTAGAGTTAATTGTGAACACTGAATAAATTAGAATTGATTAGGATATTCTATTTAGATGATAACTGAACTGGATTAATTATTATATTATTTGAAATTGGGCTAAGAATTGTTAAAATTTTATTTTAAGCTTGAAACTATTTGAGTTGTAATTTGACCCAAAAACTCATTCTTCCAAATTATCCAAACTCAGGCAACCCAATTAAATTGACCCAATGACCCATATCAAACCAATGGGATTACATGCAAACCATATAATAGTTACATCCAACCACCTCAAATTGTAGCTAGAAGAGAGACAGGGGGCCCCTTCGGGGGTGGCCGAGTGGAAGTCGGGCTCGCCTTAGAGCTTGAGCCTCTCGAGGTTTCGGGTTCGACTCTCCCACGGCGGGTGGGTTACCACTGTAATGGCGGGTGCCTAATGGCCTCCTCTCGGTCGTGCCGGTCAAGCATGGCTTGCCTAGGCTGGTTAACTCTCCAGGGACTTTTGCCGGCTAGGGTCCTGGAACGTGCTTCGCCCTGTGCGCACCCCAGTACAGGGTAGCGGCTGCGGACTTCCACGTACCAGTAGAAGAGAGACAGGGGGAGCTGCAATTGGACCCGACGAAGAAAAAGGAGTTGGCGCATGGAAGAAACTGGAGATTGTATTTTTGCTTGAACAAGATAGGATGATCTTCTTTCTAGTTCCATAAAAATTTATAAAATCAAAATATAAAGGGAGTGTATTCATAGAGCAGTTAATTTGGATACATGGATATCTTGATTCTTAGTGTTTTTTAGTACGCTGGTGAGATGGGCACGTGTAAGGCATGTGTGATCAAAATGAAATAACAAAATTTAACATGAAGTAATTTACAATGCATAATAAAAAATATATATATCCATGCTTTTATACAGGATAATGAAGAACTACAAATGCAACTATCTTTATTCGATACATTAAATCAAAAAATAAAAATGATACAAAGCTAACTAATTTATATATACTCAAAGGACTAAATAAAAATTGTATGTGAGTTAATTTTCACTTTTTCTTCCTCAAATATTACTGGTTGCAACCTTCCCAGGTACTTTATTCTTTTTCCTCATAAATTCAATGCAACCAAAAAAAAAAAAAAAAAAGTTAATAAATTAAATAGAAAACAAGGATATCTTAAGAAAAGTAAGTTTCTAGTGCAGTATTCTTAACGTAAAATTTGAGACTACTTAAAAAATAACAGTTACAACCTCTAAAGAATATGCATTTCAGCATAAATAATAATGAAAATGAAACCTAAAGAGTTAATAACTAAACAAATATGAAAATTTTTTAATCAGATAACATAATTGGTAAAAGAGTACATCTAATGTAGTCATATTGTTAGTCTAAATTAGTTTAGGAAAACATGATAAAGCTTTATACAAAAAAACTATATAATATTACTAGAAAAATAAGTTCATAAATATAGAAGATTAAATTGAACAAGACCTAGGAAGGAGATGATGCAAATTACCATGCTTATATAAAAAAAAACAAATCCTATAGCAAAATAAGAAAATTAAAACAAAACCTAAAACAAATATTTTAGAAAAAAAAAATGCAATGTTAGTTTAATCCTCAAATGAAGGCAAGCAATTCTTAGGGGAGAAGCAAATATACTTTTCAGCACAACACATAGAAGGACATAGGGATAACAGCATTAAAGGCCAAGCACATCTGATGTAGGGAGTGGAAGCGGACAAATCGAAATGGTTGAGCAGATATATGGCGGTTTTCTTATTTAGTTTAAGAACACCCAAAAAATAACACACAGATTTGTTGTAAAGAAAAAAACTCTCTCTAATAAAATTTTATTAATACTCAAAATCTGATTCCATCCATGAATTACAATGATTTAAATAGAAAACAAATACTAGTAAAATTAGGAATATGAATCTTCAAAATAGGAAATCCTAACATAATTAAAGAATAAAAATTTTCTAAAAATGGAAAAGGCTAAAACTTGACTTACGCAAAGTAATCTAATCACCAAATCAAATCTTTCCACAATCTTCTTTCCTTTTCAAAAATTCTGAGGCAATCTGGTTTGCATCATTACTGATGTAAGGGCAAAAGCTAACGAAGACGGAAAATTGAGCAGATGATTTGTGAATTTTCTATTTTGTCTTAGAATACCCGGAAAATAACACAAATTTGTAGAGAAAACTCTTTCTAATAAAATTGTATTAATACTTTAAGTCTGCTCTGCCATAAAGACTTACAACCTATTAAATAGAAAAGCTCAAACTAAAACTAAAAAATAGAATAACGCGAAATTTAGGAAACAAAATAACTATCAAAAATCAAAGCATCCTTAATTTTACTACCAAGCTAAATATAATATTCTAAAATCATATTTAGAAAAATAATAAATATTCTAAAGCTAATTCTAAATAAATGAAACATATTTGTCAAATGATATTCGTTGACAAATACTCGAATTAAGAAAGGAGACTTCCATAATGGAATATTATTACAATCTACAATCTGTATCATTCACCTGTGTTGGAAATAATTCATTCTCAATTTTGGACTTTCATCATCCATTGATTTTTTAGCATGGAGATATCTTCAAACTACATAGGAAAATAATTTTCTACCAAAATATCGACCGAAATCTTCAAAAAATTCTTCAATTGCATAACTGATAAATATTCAGAAAAAGAATGAATCATTGCAGAAGGATGTTGTTGACAAGATTTCATTTTTATTTATGTTTTCTTGAACAATAATTGGTTCTTCATTAAAGACAGGTGGTTTACTCCAATCTATAACTTGCTCTAGAATAATTTTTAATGCGAATAGAAACTTCTCTTCAAGAACTTCTTCTTTTGAGTATTCTTCTTCTCTAGAAGACTAATCAAAAGGATTGAGCATAGATTTTTCTTCTAAATACTCTTTGCTCTTCGAAGATTGATCCAATGATAGGTTGTGAGATTGAGGTTGATCTTCGACACCAAAAGTAAAAAACTATTGGTATAAGGACTCAACAATATCTTCCATCTATTAGAAACACTCCTCCCATCACATATCCTATACGACTTTATCGTGTTTAAAAACCTATTCAATAGAGGCAACTCACGGGCCATTACCACGGCCTTTCCCAGTGTCTTGTGGTGCCATGGGTTCTGATACCAACTAATGTAGGGAGTGGAAGCTAACGATGACGAAAGGTTGAACAGATGGACTATGAATTTTTTGTTTAGTCATAGAATATTCAGAAAATAACACACAGATTTGCAAAGAAAACTCTCTCTAATAAAATTGTATTAATACTCAAAGTCTGCTTTGCCATAAAGGCTTGCAACCTATTCAATAGAAAAGCTCAAACTAAAACTAGGAACTAGAATAACGCGACATTGAGGAAATAAGATAACTACCAACAATTGAAAAATCCTTACCTTCACTACCAAGCTAGATATAATATTCTAAAATTATATTTAGAAACATAATAAATATTTTAAAGCTAATTCTAAATAAATGAAACATATTTGTTAAATAATATTCTTTGATAAATACTTAAACTAAGACAGGAAACTTCCATAATGGAATATTATTACTAATTTCAATCTGCAACAACATAACTTTTAAGGCACTAAAGCTATCACCTATGCATCCATAAGGGGTGCTTTGGAATAATTTACAACATTTTAAGACCATGAAACAATCACATAAAAGGGATACCGATGAACCTATCCTTTCCCTTCCATTCTCTCCCTTTCTCTCGTTACTCTTAAGCAAACCTAAAAATAGTTCACCCCTTTCATCTCTACTTGTTTCTCCAATTTCGCATCTCGACTATTAAGTAGGAAATCTTTGCTAATTAAAATTCATTTACTTATTAAAAAAATGAAGTAAACCAAATGAGAAAAGAAACACATGAATATTACATCAAACATTTGAACAAATAATAGCTAAAACATTGATAGAGAAACAACTTTTCCTACAAGAAAGAAATCCACCCACAACAAAAAAAAAAAAAGAAAAGAAAAGAAAAAAATACACACTCCAAATACTTCCAAGGGCATCTCAACAAAATTACTAAAACAAAGATAATGACTAAGATTCTTTCATCCATTCATCCTTAATATATAATTCAATTTAACAAAACCTTAGTTCCCAATTAGTTAAGGTTGGCTACGTGAATCCTCTTCTACCATTCATCCTTAATATATAAATCCAAAATGAATCTTTCAAGAATGAGAAAAAGGACTTCCACCAATAAAGTTTATGATTAAGGGTATCCCAATACTTTCACAAGTAAAAAAAATAAATAAATAAAGTATAGTCTAGAAAGAAAGGTAAAAGTCCCCTAATTATTAATCCACCTGACCAGAAAATCCAACTTAGAACAGTAAGAGGCAACTATTAAGTTTCAATAACATATGTAATTGATTTTTTAGATAAACAACTATTATTAAATGAAATCAAAAAAGAGAATAGTACAAAGCGGAAGTTGAGAAGTCACCAAGAAAATTACATAAAAATAAAATTAAAAAACAAGCGTGAAATGACTACAAAGCTCATACACCAACACCAAATTAAAAATAAAGGCATCCCAACAAAGTTCCTAGAAAATGATGCCTAAAAAGAGGATAAAAAATGAACTCTTTCCCCAATGTAATTTGCTTCTTTTGCTCTACCTTTCCTTCAAAAATTATAGTATTTGTTTCAAGCCAAATAATCCACACAATTGCAAACAAAGCATACATCCATAAAACCTTAGCTTTTGAAGACTACTCAAATCCCCCAAAGTCTTTTTTTTTTTTTTTTTTTGAAAGGTAAAATCGACCAAAGTCAATAACCAAGAAATCCTCAAGTGGTAATAGGGAGTCTAAAAAGTTGCACTCTCATTAAATAGGCTCTCCCACAAATTAGAAACAACAAAACAATGGAGGAAAAGATGATCAAGGGATTCCTTTTTGCACAAAACACACCATTGCAACTATAAATGATAATGATGCCATTTTTTCTGAAACAAATCATTAGTATTAATCTTTCTATGATTCAAAATCCAAGCAAGGACTTTTAACTTTAAAGTGATACCCTTCCTTTATACATCATCTTCGTAGGAGGAAATATTGAGATTGAGGAATCCTCCAACAACTTCTCAAAGAGATATTTTGAGGACAACATTATCAAACAAAGGAAATAAAATGATTAATTAATATAGTTTTTAGTAGAAAAACATAATTTATGCTCTATGAAAACTACATATGTGAGCAGGCAATCGGAATACAACATACTTTTGCACTAATCATCCAAAATAAATTTTATCAACGAAGCATCTGAGAATAGTAATAGCCCAAGACTCCAATGACAATAACAATACCACAACTATGCAAAATTAATATAACAAGAAGTAAACAATAAAAGTCAAGTGGTTACACTTTGTTACAGTGCCAGGTTTCAATCAAAGAAAAATAGAGAAAGAAAAAGGAAATGGAAGAAAAGAAATAGGGTACATGGGTTTTAGGGGAAAACCTACAACCATTCACCATTGAAGATACAGATGGAGAGAGAAAAGAGCAATGGAGCTTTATGCAAAAGGAAAAACATTGGCTAAAGTCCAAGGCTAATAAGATAGATCTGGACCATTCATCATGGAAGCAGAGGAACGGTATGGGCCGTCGGATGCCATGGTACTTAGGTCACATGGATGGCTCAGATTTGGCCTTACAAGTCCTCAATCACAGCCATTAAACAGTTGAAGATCCAACGGTCAAAATTGGTTCCACCAATCAAGACAATTAATGGCGATGATAAGTTGATAACTGAGCAGACAAGAGGTCAAAAGGCAATTCAAATGTAGACATGTATATTCAGAGGAATCTTAAAAAGGGCAAAACAGTTAAAGTAGACATGAATTAAAGCATGGGCTACTTCATCAACCGGTTTGCTGTGTGGAAGACTTGGGCCTGGTCCAAGCTAAACACTCTCTAGTGAATTATAGCTCATTATCCGGCCTATTAACGAATTAGTTCAACTGTCCGCGCATGGATCAGTATCATCTCAGCATTAGTATAGAATTAAATAAAGTAGATTCTAGTGCTTTCCATGTCAACATTTAAATAGTGAAATTGTAATAGTAAGGAATTACTGAAAGTTTGTTTTGTATGAACTACAAATGGTAGAGAAGGTTACCACCCTCGAAGTAGGTAAACAGTTTCATCAATTCTAGTTCCATCTCATTCAATTACATTTCATTCTTCAATTTTCCATTCCGACAATTTCATCATAGGAAAATCAAAGGGATACAAAAAGGGACTCCATCACATTTGCATCATAGCAGTAGTTCATTGTTCACTTGCACAAAATGTAACAAAAGAATCAAACATACTATGCCTGGACCTTCTATGCACGGATCACACACTAAAGCTACAATTCTAGCAGGAGTGCCAACTGAACAGGCTCTAAGCAAACCTCTTGCAATGTTCACTGCGGCTCTCATGCACTTCAATGCCTAATTACTCGGTGCCACAAGTCACTGATTTATGCTAAACTCATCCAATAGTTGAGCAATAATGATATTTTCCAACAAGTATGCGCAATTCTATATAACAATTTATGTCAAGGAAAGGAAAACAAATATAAACAAACATGGTCATGATGGTACAATGCCCTCCAAATAAAAGTTAAGTGAACGATGATTTAAAATGCACCAGTTCAACTTTTGGGAACCTTTCTATAATAACATTGACAATTTTTGTATAATGAAGTGATCATATTAATTGATTGATCAACAATGCTACTTCACATATACGATCGTATGCATAAGAATAACGCACTTTAAGGTGCCTAATAGGTAATGAACCAAAGTTATTTTAGGTTTAATAATTTACAAATATGTATAGAGTTGCTAAGCATCTACAAAATATAGAAATATGTTCCAAAGAAAATAAATAAAACAATAGAAGTAAGATACCTGGTTCAGCAGAGAAAATGCACTTTGGATTTGGTAGTGATCATTCATGAAACCTACTACATAAAGGCTATTACTGTTGTACGAATGTAGTTTGTATTCTGTGAACTACCAAAAAAAAAAAAAGTATTCTAATAAGTGAATCCAAAATGCATATTGACAAGCCAAAATGTCAAAAAGGAAAAGAAAAGAAAAACTTCACAACTGAAATAATCATCCTAATATAAGTTAATCTACTTTTGAAAATAAAGTAGTATAAGTATACAACCCAATTAAAGTATTAGAAAGTACATCACTTTTTTCATTTTCTTTTTATAATTATTAGAAATTAGAGCACTTCAAACCCTTAGCTCACCAATTTCATGCAAAACCTTGCCATCATTCTATATTAAAGTTATTCCATAAGGGTAGTAAAAAGAATTGACTCAAATATACACTTAAAGTATTTTGAACTCCAACGCAATCATAAATTCATAAAGCATTAAAATCACACTGCCCATAGGTTACCACTGCATCTTTGTAGATAATGAAATTCATATTGTTTAACACATTAACTATAGTCTTGCATTTGAAAAAAAAAAATATTTCTCTATGCTAATGTTTTAATACAAAAGAAAAATGAAGAATAATAATAAATAAATAGTTTTAGTGCATTTTAACAATATAAGGTTGCTAAACGCAATTTTTTTTTTTTTTTTGACAAAGAAGGTTAATATCTTATCTATACTTTGACATCCTATACAAATAATTACTTATTTCTTGAAATTACTAAAAGTAAGATTCGAAAGTCACATTTTCTCATAAAATCTAAGCAACAATAGAATTTTTATAAATTGCTTACTTCTACGCCCATAAATGGTACATATTATCACCCTTTTCAATCTTATGCTTTTCATAATAAATATGAAAAACAATAAATAAAGGACCAACTTGCTCAAAAAAAGAGAAACACAATGCACATAATGCTTTGGTATAATCAAGCATATGGGTCTACTCCAAACAACCTATCAAGTTTGTAACCAAACAACATAAAATAAATTTTAATTGAAAGTGCTTTAAATTTTTACATTTCTACTTATGTCAATAGCAGATGCAGACCCAAATATATAAATGGTCATTGTCTTACTCAGTAGTAGAGTTAGAACTTTTAGTATTGTCAGTACACTATAAGGTTCTGAAATCATCAAAATACAGCAAAACATAAACAAAAAAAACTTGAATGACGAATTCATAATGAATACAAAGCTTGAAATTGACAACAACCTATCAAATAAAAAACTTAATTTTAATACCATTACTTTCTAAGAAAAAAATATTACAATAAAAAATAAATTATTCTAGCCAACACAAAAGTAAAATAACCAATAAATATAGATTCATAAAAAAAAAATCCATAGTAATACGATTAATCGTATCTTCAATTTTTCCTCAATACAAACATAGCACAACCAACAATAAGCAAAAGACCAGAACTCACGATGAGCATTCACTTCCATGCTAAATCTCAATGACAAATAAAACACAATAAAATCAAGTTATCAAAATTATTTTCAATAAAAGAATGTATTTATATAACTGACAATACATTTGAAAAATAAGATACTAATCAATACCAATAAGCTATTACTAAAAATACACATAAAAATACAAAATAGACATAAAAATTAGAAGCTTTCATTTTGGTTTAAGTAAAGAAAAAATCATCTAAACTCAAGCCATAAAAAATTAATTAAATGAAAAACCTAAATAAATATACAAAATAGTATACACAAAAAAGCAACAATAGTCAAATAATTCTTAAATTAGCTATTAAAAATGAAAAAAATACAAACAATAAAAAGGCTTAACTAAGCAAAAAAGCCATCCAATAAGCTATAAGGCTTTCTATGACTAACAATTGATATACAATATTACTAACTCTGACAACCCAAAAAAGGAGCAAAAATTAAAAGACAAAGAAACCAAAAAAAAAATCTATTGATAAGGATATCATCAATACAGAGAACCAAAAAAAAAAGAAAAGAAAAATTAAAATAGATATTTTAAACTCAAAAATATTAGAAAAAAAGAAATAGAGAAAATTGAATCCATACATGTGATCTCACGTCAAAACAAAAAAATTAAACCCAACATCGAAACCATTTCAAAATTTGAAGACTAAAGCAACCCAAGTTCTCCCAACTCAAAGTGGAAGCAATACGATAAATTCATGAATTCAAAAAATTTCTTAAACTTGTACTTTGAGAATTTGGTAAAAATTATACAAACAAAATCCAAAAATGAAATGTATAGAAGCAAACTCATGAGTCAACAATCTAAAAACTTATGAGAATAACAATTTAAAATTTTCAAAAAGAAAATATCTAATCTCTATCTGGAACATATAATACACCCCCCAAAAAAAAAACGAAGAATAGAACCACAGAAAGACAAAGAAATGAGAGAAAATAGCAAAAACATAAGAGCAATGATAAATGAAAATGACACAATAATAAGATAATAAAAATAAAATTTACATGAATATAACCTAAGTGAAAGAAGTGTCATGGCCGTCATTTTCCCTAGTGATCCTTGTGTTTTAGTAGTACTTAACTCTCTCCTTCTCAATGATTCGAGAAAAATGTCGTAGAGAACCACCACAGAAGGGCGATATGAGAAAAATATCTCGTAGCTTCCAAGAAACCCACTCTACTAGTCAACAAAAGGTCACCACAAAAGAAAACCCTAAGATGTTACTTTTGTTATTTTAGCAAATACAAAGGGTAGACTAGGTATTTAAAAGTTGATTTTAAGGATAAAAAGTGAAAAAGATAATAAATTTTGGACGTTGAAACTAAAATTTCGATTCTGGCTTATATTATATGAATAGACATGTGTATATATATGCACATTCGTAAACAAGATGAATTCTCTCGAATAACATGTGAGAATCACGTAATTATAAGATTAAAATAAGTGTTGACCAGTGCGATGTACAAAATTAAATAATATTTTTTATAGACAAAATATAATTTTTATAAACATAACAAAATAATTCAATAAAATTGCATAATTTCATCTTTTTTTTACTGATTGAATAACAAAATCTTGAAAGAATAGAGAGATAATTTTGAATTGAGTTTCAAGCTTAAAATTATTAAAAAGTGTTAACTTGTTTTAGTTAAAAAAATGATTTTATCTCACCAAAATTCTCAATGCCCAGATCATACGTTATGCATATAAGGTTATATGTACCAGACCATATGATATGTATACTCAAAGTGGATGGCTTTGTCAAGTTTGATGATTCACTCGCGCTTCGTCGTTGCTGATACTTCTCTACCTCCTTACTTTTTTTACTGATTGAAGAATAAAGTCTTGAAAGACTTAAAGAGAGAAGATTATGATGAGTGGAGTCAATTAGTTTGTGTGATAAAGAAAGGAAAATTAAAAAAAAAAGATTGACTTTTCAATTTTTTTGTTATTTTTTAATTTTTTGACTTTTTTTATGTAAACTTTTATTGATAGGTAAGAGTACTATGCAGAAAGAGAGTGTGACTCTCTTTTAATGATCTTTTATTATTATATATTCCAGGTGGAAAGAGAGAATGACTTTTCAGTTTTCTTTATATATTTTATTTATTTTTTACTTTTTTTAATACAAATTTCTTTTAATGAGCTTTTATTAGTATACATTCCAGGTAGGGAGGGAGAGTGACTTTTTAGTTTTCTTTTTATTTTTTATTTTTCTACTCTTTTTTAATACAAACTTCTTTTAATGAGCTCTTATTATTGTACCTTCTAGGTGGAGAGAGAAAGAGTAACTTTTCATTTTTTATTTTTTATTTTTTATTTTACTCTTTTTGATGTAAACTTTTAGTAGTGGGCAAGAGAATTGTGTAAAGAAAGAGAGAAAGAGTGACTCTATTTTAATGAGTTTTTATTATTATTCATTCCAGATGGAGAGAGAGGAAGTTGTTTTAAAAATAAGATCAAAATTCTATTAAAAAAATTTTGAGTAATGATGAGTAAAAAGCTATGCCACATAAGATCAGGGTAAAGGATAGAAGGAAAGTGAAATACATGATTTTAGTATTATAGTATAAATTTGATTCAATGATTAAACTGATATTTTAGATCCTATATTACACTTGCATGTGCTTGTTTAACTTGGAATTTGAGAATCTTGAATAAAAAAAAAAAAAAGAAACAATGTCAGGCCTTATATTTCGTAACCTGAGTTGTGAATATTAATTACAAGCAGACAATAATAATCAATTGTAAACTCAATCAAAGCTATACAATCACCCTGGAACAGACATTAGAATAAAATAATAATATATAACAGTCTTGGTCTCAACCGGGTAAAAGAACTCTCAATACAATACGTAAAATAACATCAAGGCTCATTTGACCTTTACAACTATTTTAAAATAATATCTTGTATAAAAATAATACAACTCTCTAGGGTAGCAAAATAGTATCCCAAAAATAACATTCAAAATTATGCTGGGCCCATCTAAGTGTTAGATTCCATATCTGCAACACAATTTATATGAACGTGAGCGCTAAATCTGTGTGTGCCCACAATGCACATATAAATAAGTATAATATGCAACACATGCCCTAAGATCACATTATTGTGCCTAAGGTAACTATAATAACTGATAATAATTAAAGCATTGTCATGTAATAATATCAATGTCATTATTAATATCTTATCATAAGTTATCTAATTGTTTTCTATCATCTCATCAAACTCACGCAAACATGGGGTGAATATTCTATAAGACTATCCCCTGATTAGCGAACACAATCTCAAAATCATTCTTGTCTTTTATGGGCCAACATGTGAGGGACTGTGAATGACCTGTACTTACAAGGGGACTCTGCTTGCATGAGAGTAAAGTAAGGGTGAAGCAGAAAAGTAATGTATTCTATTCCACATTGCCAAGGGTGTTGAATGGAAATGTACCTATACAAAGGTTCAATAATATATCTAGTATAGGACGCCTATGTGAGTCTTAGGGAAGCAAAACCCCTGAGTCTTGTAAAACTTAGAGTGAATAATATTATACTTTGTTAAGTTGCCACGTGATCTGTAATAACCCTTATTTTTTTTAATTTCTAATCCTTAATTTTTAATTTATAAACTTTTAATATATATATATATATATATATATATATGGATGGAATAAGGGACACGTAGCCCATTTGAGCCACGTTTCCAGTTTCAAAATGCGAACAAGCCCCCTTATTTAGCCTTGTAATGATGGGGGGTAGATGGACGGCTTGGAGCTCCCCACGTGGAGCTATGCACTCATATATATATGCATGGCATTATGTTGTTAAGGCAAAGCAGAAATCGAGAAGAGAAGAGAGAAAAAAAAAAAAGAAAGGACAAAAGAAAGAGAGAGAGAAAGGAAAAAAGAGAGGAAAGAGAAAGATTAGTACCCAAACCCAAATTAATTTTCAAGTCTTCTAATTAAACTCATTCCTCACGCGCCTATGTTGTCCGATTACGAAAAAGAGATTTGGTTTAGGCATAAGGCATATTTTCAATTTCCAACGAAAAACAAGGTAGGGAATTGATGTATTATTTACACTTTTTATAATGTTTTCTTTGATAGAAAATAACCACGAAAATAATTTCGGCACGTTCTTAAAGAAAAATATGAACTTTTTTAGACCAAACTAAATTTCACGGCAACCGCAACTCCTTGGGTTGGCCGATTTTATCCCCTTTTTGGCCCTTAAATTTTATAAATAATAATCTCTAAATATATAATATTTTTTTGAGATATAAATATAAATTAAGAATTTATATGTTATTAAATTAATATTAAGCTTTATAACTGAATCTTTGGCGGCACCAAAATTGTGATTAATCTTTCTTATATTTGCTACTCAGTGCTGAGATATGCTATATATGTTATGTGTTTGTCGCAAGACAGATAATAATTAAAAACAAATGGATTGTAATGGCAATGGAAGTAAGGAATTGTATAAGTTCACAAACATTATCCGCAAACTTTAATAGGAGAAAAGTGAAACCTATGGAAAATGTTGGTTTTGTGGGGAAAGTGAGGATACTATACAAAATAGGAAAGGTCAAGAGATACCATTGGGTTGAAAGACCCTAAACCTACGTAGGATCGAGTAATCATGCCCATAGACTAGTAATCGAAAACGACGACGAACGTGGTAAAGGCTCATCGTGGCCCTTGGACTCGAATCCATAAACAACGACGCAGGGGTGCTTCGCGACCCATATATTTATACGAACTGGTGATATTTGGACTACCACTTTGATTGTGGGACAGTCTTGCGCAGAGTGTCCTTCCCCACCTTAGGAAAAGAAAATAATAAGTGAAGAAAAGTTGACAAGAGAAATAAAAGTTATGAATTAATGTTGTCTTATTCTGTTATGTGTCGATGTATTCGATAATTCTTTACTATATTCATTGTGTTATGTGATTCATGAAATGCATTACAAAAAGTATATTTCTATACATCGTGAGTACAAGTGGTTTGGCACTTACGTCCCTACAGACTGTATTGCAGGTGCAGAATTTGATATCTAGGAAAGCCGACACAACAGTTTGAACCCCGCAATTCTATTGAGTAATTTTATAATGTTTTAAATGTGATAATCTCAAAAGTTTTTTTATATAGAGGAATCACTTTATCAATAAATAAAATGTATGTCATTAGATTTTGACTTAAAACTAGGCATGTATTTTATTAATCAATTGATCATTTCTATTACTGAATGGTCAGTGACTCTAAAAAGTAAATATTAAGACTGTAATGAACCAAATGTATTAAATTTTCAATTTAAACTCGCTTCTCGGGATTTCTAGATTTTGAGACGTGACATGATCGCTTAGTTGCCTTTTTTTTTTCTCTCTCAAACTTTAATATCGTACACGATATTCCTCGTTGCTCTTTATTTTATTTTTTATTTATTTTACAAATTTTAAATTAAAAATCTCATCTTTTTCTATTTCTTTTCAAATTCTTCCTAGCATCCTTGGATTTAAAATTTGAGAATCATTAGTAATCCAAAAATAAAAAAAAAATAATTTAACAATTTGTTATTATTATTATTATTATTATTATTATTGGTAAAATTTGAAACTCCAAACATTACGTTATTTTATCATTAACATTAGCTAATTAATATATTTAAACAATAAATATATTTTAAGAATTATTATTTTTAATTCGTAACACAAATTGTAGGTTTAAATTTATATCCCTATGGGGTTGTTTGGAGTAAGAAAAAGTGAGATAAATTGAGATAAATTGTGGTTTGGAGAGTATTCGTAATGCGTGCAGTGAGAGAAAAAATTGATGTGATATAAAGTTAACAGAGATTTATAGAGTTTTTTAGAGTTTTTCAGCAAACCAAACGACCCCTATATATAAAATGTGAAGATACATGTGAATAGTGATTTTCGTCCAAGTGATAACTAGTACTTTCGTCCTCTCAAACGCTCATTATACCTTTTTTGGTCGATTCTATCTATGGTACTAAAAACAGCTTTACATAGTGGAATTAGAAGGTGCCGGTTCTGTTAAGGCAACGTTACATAAAGTGGAGCGAAAATCATAACGTAGCAATTAAAAAAAAAAAAAAAAACTCTCCATCTTTTAACATATATTCTAAAGAAATCCTAATTTTTCAACAAAAATTTGATCCAAAATCTAAAAATAAAGAAATATTCAAAAAGTACCAGATTAAGATGTGACAAATCAAAAATCGTGAAATAAAAAAAAAAAAGCAAACAGCTCCGCCAGTTCTTGTTCTTTTGGATTCAACTTTCAACTGAAGAAGTGGCGACTGTGAAACCGGAGAACAATGAGTCTGATGAGTGAAGAATCGGATTCCGCTTTCAACTAAAGAAGCGACGATTGTGAAACTAGAGAACGAGTCTGAAGAGAAGAAGAAGAAGACGGAAGTGAAGTAGAAGCTACAAAGCCTAAAAGATTTGATTTTGGGTGGTTGGTGGGTTCTTGGGTATTGGGATGTTTATCAGCATTGATTCTATATATATATGTATGATGTGTGTCTATCAATATTGATTACTGATAGGTAAGTAATAAACATATAAATATAAAAATAATACATCATATTTTAGTATAAACATATTAAATAATTTTTAATTATAATTGAATATTATAATAAAATTTATATTAAAATATTGCGTAATTTACATTAGCTATATCAAAAGTTATTAATTAAGTATCATTATTAAACCATATCATGATAACAAAAAATATTAGTTATAAGAAAAATAAATTATAATAAATGCAATTTAATGTAATTAATAACACATATATATATACAATTTTTGCAAATATTTTAAGGCTCCTATAGTGTTCTCTAGATTTTGCCACCCTCCTAGCATAGATATAGGTATATAGAGGGATGGCTCGGCCGCTCAATTCAGAACACATCAAACCTGTCACTTTTACTAAAGCTTAGGCGCCCAAGACATTCTCAACTGTGCGCCCAAGCCTTGGGCACCCATGTTTCGTGTGCCCAAGGTGCCCTCTTTCTATACTTGTGCTAAAATGCTAATTCTCACATGTTTGGTTTATCTCTTTCAAAGTTCCCAACTCTAAAGTATTATTAATGATAAATACCACTTAATCAATATACTATTACCTCAAAATGTTCGAATAACCATCTATTTACATTAACACAAAAGTTCGGGGTATTACTCTCTAGGGTAACAAAATAGTATCTCAAAAATAACATCCAAAATAATGCTGCACCCATCTAAGTGTCAAGTTCCGTATATGTAACACAATCTGTAAGGATGTGAGCACTACATCTATGTGCGCCCACGATGCACATAGAAATATGTATAATATGCAACACATGCCCTAACATTAAATTATTGTGCAAAAGGTAACTATAATAACTGATAATAATTAAAGAATTACCATATAATAATATCAACGTCATTATTAATATCTCATTATAATTTATCTAATTGTTATCTATCATCTCATCAAACTCAGGCACACAAAGGGGTGAATATTCCAGAAGATTATCCCCTGATTAGCGAGCACAACCCCAAAATCATCCTTGTCTTTTATGGGCTAACATGGGAGGGACTGTGAGGGGTCTGTGCTTACGAGGGACTCCACCTGCATGAGAGTAAAGCAAGGGGGTAAAGTAGAAAAGTAATGTCTTCTATCCTACATCGCTTGGGTGTTAAATGGAAACATCCTATATATGAAGGTTCAACAATATATCTAGTGCAAGATTTTTTCTAGGACGCCTGTGTGAGTCTTAGAAAGCAAACCATACAAGACTCAGAGCAGATAATATTATACTTTGTTAAGTTACCACGTGATTGCTTAATTGTCTTTTTTTTTTTCAAACTTTAATATCGTACTCAACATTTCTCATTACTCTTTATCTTTTTGTTTATTTTGTAAATTTTAAATTAAAATCTCATTTTTATTAATTTTTTTCAAACTCTTCCTAGCATCCTTGGATTTAAAATTTGAGAATCATTAGTAATCCAAAAATAAAAAAAAATAATGAAACTTGAAACCCCTTTTTAGAAACCTAAGTTTTTAAATAATAATAATAATAAAATTTAAATCTTTACCAATGGATTTTGGGGTATAAAATTTTTTGGTGTAAGAAAAAAATAATTTAATCCACAAGTCTTCCACAAATGTATATTAATTTGAGAGTCCAAATATATTAACTTATTTTTTCAATATTATTTGCGTATTTCAAACACTTAATTTTATATTATAATCAAACAAAATTATCATTAAGTTAAAATTTAACGTACAATTAAATATAATATTTTTAATTTAAATTATTTTTATAAAATCAATCAAAAATTTTGTTAATATAGTTAAAAACAGTCATATTTTTAATTCAAATTACTTTTATGAAATGACTCAAAAACAAAAAATAAAAAATAAAAATATATATTGAAATTGTCAAAAGTTTTGAAATAGTTAAAAACAAAGTATTAACTACATAATATTTAGAAAAATAGTTACTTTAAAACTTAACTTAATTTTTTAATTTAATGACCGTTGGATGTGCTTGAATGGAATATAGACCAAAATATTTTTTATTTTTTGGACAAATTTGAATTTTATGTAAATAATTATGAAAATTCAGTCTATAGCCTCGTCCAAGTATAATATATATAAAGATTGTGCGTTTACTGAGCTTAAGCAGCTGGAGCGTGGAGGTGTAATTCGAAGCTCGGACTGCTATAGAAATGGCACGTGTCCTCCGTGGATTTCTTTAGAAGCCCATTCCAAAACCCTAAACCTAAACCCTCCCTATTATATATATCAACAGCTATCCCATTACTTACGTGATTCGCCTCCATTTCTATTAAGGAACGGCCGAGAGAGGCTACGAAGAATTCGAGCTCGCCTGCAACAATGGCGTCATCAAGGATGATGAGCTACGGCAAGGCTTCGCTTCGACATCTCATTCGTTGCCGCCACGGCCCCACAGCCTCCGCCGCCGGCGCTGCCACGGCAACTCGCGTTGTTAACAATTCTTCAGGTTCGCTCATCCCGCCGCCCGAGCTCCGACCGTTCATATGTCGCCCAATTTCGCAAGAGGTTGCTGGCTCTGATATCCAGTTTGCACAAGCACCGTTTCAATTACTACATTGTTTGACGGCAGAAAATTTCGTAAAAAGGATCGAGTGCCGTGGCCGTTCGACCAAAATTGAAGACGATGAGAGCAACTATGTCGATGATGAGGAGGGAGATTTCGATGAAGACGATGAGGATTACGATAGCGACGCGATTGCTGGTGAGATGGATGACGACGATGATTGTGATGGTGATTTTGACGAGGAGGAGGATGATGGAGGTGATTATCGTCGCTACAGGAAGTGAAAACCAGTTTCTCGTCGTCATCCGATCTGATGATTGCTGCTTGTTATTGAAGTCTGATTTGATGAAATTGTGTTTTCCTTCTTCATCATGATCAGTAATCCGGGCACAGCTCTGTTTCATGAGATATTAATTCTGTTTTAGTAGTTATCGCCATTTCAAATCCGAATGATCTTCTGAATAAATATCCTACTCTCTGATTTCCTCTCTTTCACTCTTTTGTGGCTTTTAAATTTTCTATTTTTTTCAATAGAAGAACATCATTTTTAGGGGTTACTATACTTGGTTTAATTTGGGTATTTGGATTTTAAGTCGTCTATATGAAATCGGAATTACTAATAATTGCCGGATCAATTTATGTTTATTTACTTTGTTTATTATATTGTTACTATTTTTGAATAAAATTTAAGATAATAAAATGTGATTAGTCCTTCCTAATATTAATAGTGCTGGATTAGACATGCTTCTACCGAAGGCCTGAAATATATTTTACCAAGTTCTGGAGAAGGCTTTAAGGCTGTGTTTGTTGGAACGATTGGATGATGGGGGATAAGTAATACGGTGGGGTGGGGTTCACAGGTGGGATTGGATAAAATATGGGATTAATTGTTTATATGAAATTATTTTTTTGGTGTTTGGTTTGTGGGATATAAAGTGAGATAAAATATGTGATTTGATATGTGATGTGATATGAAATAATTTTAGACCTTTAAATCTTAGAGAAAAGCAAATCCGGTCATGGGAGATTTATAATCCCACCTCTCCCATCGGATAAGTCATCTGGCTATTCCCTTCACAATTCATCCAATCCATGGGACCCATGAATTAAACAAAAATCAAAACAAACACTTCACAAAGTGAGTCCCACGGATAACTAATCTAATCTCCCACCTCTCATCCACCAAACAAACATAGCCTAAATGTCAGGCAAGTCTGTATGTTTAGGATATATATTTTGGTTAATTTATAAAAATTAAAAAAATAATTATTTATACATGAATCAAATATTTTTTTTTTTTAAAAAATTTATCTATTTTTTTTATAAAATTCTACATAATTTTTTATACAATTATACATGTACATGATTGATTTACTCTCTCTACCTCTTGTAGTTAGCAAAATCACATTATAGTAATGCACGAATCAAATTAATTATTATTTATTATTTTGTTTTCTAATCTCAAATGGTAATATTTTTGGTTTTGGTATATTTTAATTTCATTTGTATTTGTTTTCAATTGATAATTAAAAAGGATAAATTAAATAAAATTTGAGAACAAATTTAATAAATAATTTGAAAAAAAAAGTTTTTAAGTTATTATTTTCATTATAATTTTTTTTATTTACGTAGCATATATATAATTTTTTTATTGTTTATTCATCAAATACAATTGAAGTTTATTAAAATAAATTTCTAGTTTAAAATTTTAATTTCTTGTAAAAATTCCTCTTTAGAAAGAGTAAATAAAAAAATATTTATATTAAAAAAGATGTATATATAATTAGGGTGAGGTCATGCGCACTTTACTAATAGATTCTTATATTCTATTTTTATTTTTTATTAAATAAAATTATATAATTTTATTAAGATATTTTGTATTATTTTAATACCATAAATACCATTCTATAAAAACCTAATTTATATTAACTTTCAAAACTAATTTTATTATTGATAATTAATTCTCATTCAACTAAAAATATATTTTTATTCACATTAATTTATTATTGAAAAAATATAATAATTATTTATTTTAATTTTTATTAGCTAACTAATTAAAAAATTAATTGATTAAAGTGCTGGCTTATTTGCAATTTACAGATAAATTTTTGTACTCCATTTTACATTCTCAAGTTAATATAAATTCAATTTTTTTAGAAAATTATTTATGGTTATACAAAATATTTTATTGGAAGAATGGGAGTAATTATGCAATTTTATTTAGTAAAAATTTAAAGTGGAGTGTAATAAGCTATTGTGAAGTAAAGTTAAAAGTCAAAAACTAAAAATAAATAAAGTACTTATTTTTATATTTATTTGATAAAAATTTAAAACAAATATTTAAATAATTTAAAATTTAATTGGAAAGATAATTTTTTACTATTATAAAAATTTATTAATTAAAAATAAAAATCATAAAAGTTGCTAATTAAAAGTCCTTTTATTAGTTATAAAAGTATAACATTTGCAAAAATATTTTTTTTGAATAGTGCCTAAATAATAATGATTTAACATATAATATAACATATTAATATTAAAGTTTAAAATCTACCTACTTCTAAAAATAAAATGAAGTAATTATCAAACAAACTATTTTTAAAATTTATTGTAATATTATTTTGAATTAAAATTTATAAAATATAAAATTGAATAAGTATTGAGTTTATTTTTATCTTGAATTTCATTAATTATTCTTATTTTTTCCATGACAAAAATAAAAAATACATTTTTGCCATGTAAAGAATTATAATAGATAATCATCAATAATAGAAATAAAAATTAAATTAAAATTAAAAGTAAGAGATATTTAATTAATTGTAGTTTATTATGTATACTTAAAATAATTATGTAAAAAATTTTTGAATTTAGCAATTGGGTAATTGTAATTTTTTAATTTTTTTTGGAAAGAAAAAATTAGAATAAAAGTTGAGAGAGTTTTTAAAATGTATAAAATAAAAAAAAATGATATGTGTGAAGTATCATTTATAAAGTTATTAAGACGTGATAAAAATGAAATAAAAGAGTAATTTTAATAAAGTATCTTTAAAATAAAGATGATAAAATTAAATATATATCAAAATAAAATGTAAAAATAAAATATTCTTTATTAAATTTTGTCTTTGTTACAATGTATAAATATAATTAACATTTTTTTTTCTAAATCACAAAAAGAGTGAGCTGGGTAAACTATTTAAATTCGAGCATCAAAGGAAGCCTTATAAAACTACGATTCATAATCAAGAATAATTGCGACTAGAATAGTTTATGACATAGGTTAGTTGCATCATGTGATAATGTAATTATAGGCTCTCCCATTACATATCTTATTCCATATAAATATTAAGTAAGGTAATCAATTATTTTTTAATTAATTAGCTAAAAAATTAAAATAAATACATTATTATATTTTTTGTCAATAATAAATTAATATGAGTGAAAATATAGTTTTTAGTTAAATAAGAATTAATTATCAAGAGCAAAAGTGGTTTTGAAAGTTGATATAAATTAAGTTTTTGTAGAAGAGTGTTTATGATATTAAAATTTTACAAAATATCTTAATAAAAGAATGAGAGTAGTTATGTAATTTTATCTAATAAAAAATAAAATAAAGTATAAGAATCCATTAATGTAATACAAATATGCCCATCCATACAATTATTACTATAATGTAATTTTTTGATGCCAATGTTTTTATAATGCGTCGGTTAATGGACTAATGCTCATGTTCCTATAGATTCTATTGTAAGAGTAGATCTTAAGAATTAGGTGGGCATTCGGTGGGATTAGAAATGCATAAGATGTTGCTGGCATTGGATCTTTTATTTATTTAAGTTAAATTTTTATTTGGGACTGTAATATTAGTTTTAAATTTAAAGATTTATTCAATTAGATTGTAAAGGCCATAAGGCCTATTTTTTGTGTATTATTATTAGGATAAATTACACCTAGACTCCTTAAACATTAGGGTAATTACACCTAGTGCCCTTCAACATTTGAAATTGACAAATATTCCTTTATTTTGAAATGTTGCTAACACTTAACCCCTTCCGTTAAGCTTCCGTTAGGGTTACAGTTAAAAATGATGACATCACACAAAAATTGGCTCCATAATTCCATTTTTACCCTTATTTGTGTGTTAGGGTTAGGGTTTTGAGGGGTGGTGGCTGAAGGTTGGGGTGTTGTCGGTAGCCAAGGGAACAGCGCTGTTGGAGTCTAAAAGATAAGCAGCGGCAAGCCGATTGGAGGGGCAGCGTAGGGTTGGAGTCGGTGCTGAATGCTAAAGACGCCAAGCTGCTATTTTTCCACTGCATATATATATATATATATGTATAAGCAGATCCAGCCACCATCACGGTGCTTCGCCCGTGGCCGATTTCTCTCTCTCTCTTCTCTTCTCTTGTCTCTACACACACAATTTTGTTAGGTCAAAATCAAACAAAATCCAAAAAAAAAAAAAAAAAAACCACAAATCCAATATATATATAACAATATATACGGCTAAGTTTTTTTCTTTTCCAATGCTCCAAACCAATCAATCGGTTGTGTTTTGCAATTAGGTTGAGAGAAACAGAGATTACCTATGGCAAAGTTGCAGCTTTCAAGGTAAATGCAAGGTCGATGCATTGGAGCTCCAAATTCGTGGGTTCTCTCTAGTGTCTCCTAATCAATCTATTTGCTGATGAGTCTGAGCCCCAAATTCGATGATTAATGTGTATACGGCCTTGAATAATGTTGAAATTTCAACTTTTTGTGGGAGATTTATGGAGTTTGTAATCTCATGCTTCAATCGGCGACTAAACAATTCCGGCATTCAATTAGCACGCTGCCAACTTCATTCTGGCGCCATCTTGATTGGATTTGACCACAAAAAAAAATCCCAAATAGTCTTTCCTCACTCGTCCATCCCTTTCCCAATTTTTCAGCACGCTTATCGTTCCTAACAAACCCTTCTCCGGTTACTATTCTGTCCACTGGCGTAAACTGGGTAGATATATGTGTATATATATATATAAAGAGTTTATATATTTTAAAGTAAAAAGAGAAAGAATGAAAGAGAAGGTATTTTTTGTAATTAATTAATTGAGTTATGGGTAAATTTGTCTTTATAATAAAATTTTAACAGAGTTAGGGTTCAAAGTAACAGAAGCGGGTCAAGGGTTATCAACATTCAAAATAAGGGGGTATTTGTCAATTTCAAATGTTGAGGGGTATTAGGTGTAATTACCCTAATGTTTAGGGGATCTAGGTGTAATTTGCTCTTATTATTATGAGATATGTTGGAGTATGATAGCTTGGCAATAGTCGAGACTTAGTTTATGTTATATTATTATCTTGTGTGGATGTCGCTCTAGGGTTGTCTTATTGCTCTGATCAGGAGAATGATAACTTAGTGCACAATAAGTATGTTATTCACTCACCCCTCGGGTCATGAGATCCGAAGCGTGACAATTGCACATATTTGAAATTATTTGAACATTATTTGGGTTCAAGACTATGCTTTATGTCACGTGTTATTGTTTGAGTTGGCTAAAAGGTCAAAAATCATGATCCTATGTAAATAAATGTTTTACAGTTAGGTAATATTTTCTGAACATTCATTGGTTAGCTCTATAACTCATCTCCACCAGTACAATTTCTCGATGAACTTATAAAATTTCAATTAATCGAAACCAACCAAATAGTTCAATATAATAACAAAGTCTAAGTTATTATTGTTAAAATTACATGGTTGGCTTTGTAGATTTAAATTGTCTACCTTATTGTCTCTAAGCAATATACTTTTTTAATATTGCCAATGTAATTTTTTAATGGTAGCATGGTAACCTTATCTATTTTTTTTTTTTTAACCTTTATAGCCTTCTATTATGATCACTCAATTTCAATCAAATGGAGATGTTATATCCGGCCAATGCTTATATAATTTGCAGCATAGTCAGGAATGCTAATTATTATTATTTAATTTTAACTAAAAAATGTGAATAAGATCATAACTTTTATTTTTCTTTTGTTTATAACCTTTTAATACAATATGTCATTCATGGTCTAATGTGATATATGATCCCAAAAATGTCATTGCAATTTTTAAATTGTCTACAATATGTTTAGGTAAGCCAAAGAATGAGTCTATTAAAATTAACATTATGTGGTTATTTCCTCTTTAACTCTTTACTTTACCATTTCAGTAAGTACATGGATTATGCTACTATGATATATGTAAAATGACTCTTATTAATTTTTTGGGTAAATAATTTTTTGGGTAAAGTACAACAAATACCACTGTAGTTTATAGTAAATTTGACTTTAATTCGTACATTTCTAATTGTAACATTTAACCCCCGTAGTTATGGTTAAGTTTCACTTTGGTCACTTACCAAAAAAGAAAAGTTTTAATTTGGTCATTTCATTAAATTTATTAACAAAAAATACCACATGTCGATAACATATAATTAACACATTGCATTTTTTTGTTAGCTTTCTTAACATTTGTTAACAAAAGAACCAATGTGAAAATTGATTATAACTAAAGAGGTTGACTGTTACAATTGGAATTATAGAGACTAAAGTGAGATTCACTATAAACTATACAGGTGGTTTTATAATTTATCTTATTTTTTTCTAGCATCTTTTCATGATGACTCATCCACATACAAATGTCATATCTGAAGTCAGAATGCCATTGTAAAATTTGAATCCTCTACATTATGATCCCTCCCATAGCTCTTTTTAGAGTGGACCTTAGATTTTTGGTTTCCTACCTTGTGTTAGACCTCTATTGTGTGAAGTTTTTTTGTTTTTTCTTCTTGTGAATGTGGTGGATGAAGTCCTTTTTACGTTTGGTTTCTAAAAATTATCGCAAGCCGATAAGACCCTAAAATCTTTTGTCCTTGATTTCTTATGAATGTGGTAATGAAATCTTTTGTGTTTGATCTCTAGTAATTAATCCCGAACCAATAAGACATTGCATTCTTTCTTCATCATTGCTTCAATACATATTCTATATCGAGGTTACATTTAGATTGGTCTTTATCAAGCAAACACATTGTAGATTAAGTTCCTATTAAACTAGGAGGTTTCCTACCAAAATTGACCAAATCTTTACTGATTTTTAATATATTTGCAATTGTTTTATATTGCAATGATGTTCTTTTCAATTTTAAGTTTTTCATTACATTAGAGAGCTTTTCTCTTTAATTTTAGACCAAGTTTTATAAAGAAAAGAAAGGTTTGTGTAGCTTTTACCTAGAACTCTCTTCAATTGCACCTTGTGTATTTCGAGAACTTTTAAACAAAATGGCAATGCCTCCTTAAAATTCAAAGCCACAACACAAGCCTTTGCCAAATCTTGATTTACGTTACCATTGCTGTCTTAGTGTTTTCTAGTTCAAGCTAAACATTGTGAGACGACTCGGGAATTACTTCTATGATGTTTGGACATTCGATAATCCAAATAAACTCTAAAGTTCAAGCTGCACTTGCGTCTTCAAGAAGCCATTGGGGGAAAAACATCAAATTTGCTGAGACACCAATCACCAATTTCTTAAGGCTACAAAGACCTCCTCTTTGGCATTTACTGTCCTCATCTTCAGCTATTAGTTCATAGAGCTGGTCAATTGGAAATTCAAGTGTTTCACTATAAGCAATGATGAGAATCTTCAACATCGTTAGGTGTCTCAAACCCTTTTTGGAAAGAGTAAATTTCGACAATTCCAATATAAACCTTTTCTGGAGAAAAGTTCACAGATAGGTGTGGAATAGGAGACAGCAACGACAATGACGGCGACGATGACGACGATGGGTAAAGAAAAAAGATAGGTGATGAATTCTCTAAATAACAAAGAGACAAAACTTGTTGCATTGGGAAAGGGAAAAGAGGAATCTAGATTAAGCTCTTCTCATGATGGATCTTTTCTGGGTTCAACAGCGTTGGTGGTTAAACCCTTAGAAAAATGCAAATATATCACACAAATATTTATGTTATTTGAATCCATTATGTAACTCTTGAAATCTTTCAAATTCAGAAATTTGAGTAAATTGATTCTATTTTCATTTTTTTTATCAATAGAAAATGTTATAATGATAAAATATAAATCAAAACTTACTAAGAATAAAAAAATAGAAAGCAAACACTCGTAATATATTCGAAAAATGTTTAAAACTAATGTTGCACATCAAAACATTAGTTTTTAGTTGGATGTTGAGGAAGAAAAATGCAAATTAATAAAATTGTTTTGATTCTAATGGCTGGATGTAAACTGTGTTTGATAAAAGGGCCTAAGGTCACCTTAATCAAACCTAAGGGTTTAAATTGTTACAATTAAAATTAATAGGAGTAAAGGTGTTTGGTTTGCAAACTTTTACAAAAAGAAAAAAAATTAGTTTTTACCAATTTTTTTTATTTTTTTCTAACTTTCTCTATTAAATGCGAAATTATTTTTTTTATAAAAAATTTTTAATTTTTACTAATTTTCTCTAACTTGGGCTTTTTTTTACAAAATTTTCTAACTTTCACAAACTTTTATCAACTTTTATAAAGTTTTATCAAAGACTTAGCACCCAAAAGTTTTGTCACATGTCAATTTAGTGTGTAGAGTTAGAACGACAAACGGCCCATAGAATGAGACGCAGTATAAAGTGTAGAAGTGATTTATGCACTTTATCCAATAATAACACAATAAAAAATTATAAATATAAAAAAAACAACCCAATACAAATTTATTAAAATATTTAGTAATATATTTAAAAACTTTTTTTTTATTATTATCGATAAAACACGCTGCACAATCCTGGGCTCCACACCACTGGTAGTTGAACATTGGTTGATAGATCCTACGGTAAATCCAGTAACCGTTGTACTTCTCAGGAAAAATACAATTGTAACCCTAGGCTCGCAGACAATAGCGAACCCCCCGAGCGCCGTAACGCAGTTTGCTCCGACTGCGAAGCACTTTCGACCGGACGAAATTCTGAAAACCAATCGCTACAGTGCTGAACGGTTTGATTGTACTCCCATGGAAGTCGACGGCTTCTTGTACGATGCCCTAAGCCCCCTCTCCGCCTCCGGCTCCGCGGCAACATCCACCGCCGCTTCTCCCACTGGCCAGCCACCACCTGTACCGCCTCCTCCCTCCATCGATTCCGAGCCCTACGCTGTATTCCGCAACGAGATTTCTCTCACTAACGTTCAGTGCCCCTCTCCGGAAACCGCCGCACCGGATTACTTCTCTCTCGACATTAGTGCTGATGCTGAGGAACCTACAATTGATTTGATTTCGACTCCATCGTCGGCGGCGACTCCTGCACCGGTTCCGGAACAGAGGACACTGGAGGGCGGTTGGTTTCGGGCGAATTGTCGGTTCAAGAGTCCCCTGCTTCAGCTTCACAAAGGTAATATATGCTTATCTTTAACGCCTTACAGATCAAGGTCTTGAGTTTTGTTCCCATCCCATGGAGTTGGGTCGTTTAGAAACAGTGATTATGTGATAAATTGATAATTTAGAAGTTGTTGTTTGTTAGGATTCACTCCTTAAAATTTTTTCCTTTTTAAGTAAATCGAACTGTACAAGCAAAAAAATCCATCGGGCTATATGTAACTAGTGGCATGTACAAGTTCTCAAAAATTCCTCAAACTTTCTCACTATTAAAAAAATATAGGGGATCATCTACTAAAATCTTTTAAATTTAAATGATATGCGGAAAAATTGTTTGTAAATTTTGGGAATTGGATATGTGGATTAGATTTTAGTTAAAAATTTATTGATAGAAGTTGCAGGGAGATGAATCGTGAATTAGGCTTCTGGAAATTTTCAGAACTGTGACCATCATATAAGTCTTTAATTATTTGAATTGTTAATGATTTTGGGAAGCTGTAGTCATTCTAGGAAACTTTAGGACTTAGATAACTTTTTAAAGGGTAGTTAGAAATTTTATTTATATAACATTACAAGTTTGTTACTGTTGACTGATTACGGTTGTTGCAGAGATTCTGGATTTCTGCGACTTTCTCTCACCAACGCCTGAAGAGCAAGCATCACGAAATGCAGCAGTAGAACGTGTTTTTGATGTTATCAGATATATATGGCCTAATTGCAATGTTCCTCTCTACCTCTCTCTTTTTCTCTTTCTTGGAGAGTGACAATTTTATATTAGTATGTTGCTTGCAGGTAGAAGTTTTTGGGTCATTCAAGACAGGGCTTTATCTTCCAACTAGTGATGTTGATGTAAGTTCATTTCTTTATCCTAGTTATTTTATGATTAGCTAACTTATGCCCCTGCATGAGTCCAATCCCATGCTCGTACGTGGTCTATGGTACTTTGTTTCTCATTTTTTCATGAATTTATCACTGTTAATATAAATTTAAATCTGTTGCACTTATCAAAAAAATTTAAATCTATTGCTTTATTTTTAAATCAAGCTAGCAAAGCTCATGATTACTGATGAAAAGTTCTAGCGATTTGATCTTCCCCTTTCTACATTGATGGTTGGAGTAAAAGCTTATAATTATTACAAAGACTACATTGTAGAGGACGATCAACAAGTGTGTTCATTTTGTGTGAGTGTTTGTTATTGATATAGTTGCTTACATAGAATTTATCAGTTTTTTTTTTTTTTGGCTGACCAATATTGGAAGGCCATCCCTACGAAAAATAAAAGAAGAGAAAAAGGTCTGACTAGGTTAAGAAATAATACAATGACGCACATCAATTGACCAGTCTTGGATAGTGTGTACTAATAATTATACTGGCATGCCAGATGATCCGTCCAATTTTTGACCAAGTGGGGCCATTTTTCTTTAAGCAGTCTTTGAAATATTAGAGAGGAAGTGTTTCTAACTGTTTTTCGATTAACAAATTTAATGTCTAAATCACTAAAGCTAGGCAATCCAATTGTGGACTTGTAGGTTGTGATTTTGGGGTCAGATATTAAAACTCCTCAAATTGGATTGCAAGCCCTTGCCAAGGCGCTATCTCAAAGAGGCATTGCAAAGAAAATTCAGGTGTGTCTCATTTGACTATTATTAATTTATTATTATCAACAATTAACATCCAAAGTGTATTTTGTTCAACTTGTCAGGTGATCGCTAAGGCACGAGTTCCAATTGTCAAATTTGTAGAGAAGAGAAGTGGTGTTGCATTTGATATAAGGTTCCAGAGTCTAAAATTTGTTGTTTTCATTGTGTTCAAGTAATATAAATTATAGTTATTATGATTTGGTTTATTGGACTTGAAAGGATAAAATTGTCGATTTAAAAATTTTACACTAATTATGCTCTGGTTGGAATAATATTTGCTTTGGCATTATTAGAAGCCATACAACTTCTTTTTTTTTTTTTAATATATATATATCGTCTTTTGCATCCTTGTTGATTGCCAATTTTTGGTTTATTATTTGTTTTAGTTGTTAAGGCTATGTTGAGTTGGGTAATTGTTAAACACGACACTTTAACCAAATCAAACCAAACCAAACCAAACCTTTTCCCACTAGGTGGGGTCGGCTATATGGATTTGTCGACGTCAATTAGATCTGTTTAGGGGCATGTCCTTCGATAAATCTAGGTAGGTCAGGTCATGTTTGATGGTTTCTTTCCCGCTTCTCTTGGGTCTTCCTCTACCTCTCCTACTCCTGGCAATCTTCATACTCTCACACTTTCTAATAGGTGCCTCTGCTGGACGCTTTCTAATATGGTCAAATCATCTTAATCAGTTTTCTCTCATTTTATCTTCAATCGGTGCTATTCCTACTTTGCCACTAATCTCCTCGTTCTTAATCCTATCTTTCCTTGTAATTCCGCACATCCACCTTAGCATCCTCATCTCCGCAACTGCTATCTTCTGACCATGATTATGTTTTACTGCCCAACACTCTGATCCATATAGCAGCACGACACTTTGTTGTCATTAAATTCTCACATGACCAATTTGCTTGGACACATAACCTCGTTGAAGATTTAAGTTCAAGTATTATAACATATACTGTGGCCATGATTTCTTTTATGACATGTAGCTTAGGAAGATTTTAGGGAATGTTCTGTGTTGGTTCCTAGTTTCCCCGTGCCAGTTTTTATTCCGTTCTCGTCTAGATACAAATGTAATGTTTAGTTGTTTTTCTTATTATGGGTTTATTATTATCTCTTTTGGTCACAGTTTTGATGCACAAAATGGACCGAAAGCTGCCAAGTTCATAAAGGTTTGATCTAATCTCTCTCCTTGCACTTAACCATTTTGATTTTATGCACACATAGTTGATAAGTAATCACATATATGGTAAATTTTTCGCTTCTTACAATGGACATACATGTGATTCTATCTGGTTCTTGCAATTTCTAATGTAATTTGTGTTACATTTTTCAGGATGCAATATCTAAGTGGCCACCATTACGGCCCTTGTGTTTGATCTTGAAAGTTTTCCTGCAGCAACGAGAGTTAAATGAGGTTTGAGTTCATTTTCCTTTTTTCAAATAATTTTCCTACAAAAAATTTTCTTTGATATGCCTAATTTTGTGGTCTTCGACATTTATAGGTGTACACTGGTGGAATCGGTTCTTATGCTCTCCTTGTGATGCTCATAGCAATGATGCAGGTAATTGAATGAAAAATTTCTTTTAGCACCTCACTGTTCTAATCTAGAAATCATATTGTTGGAGTGTCCACCTGTGTGGAGCTCTGACATGGACTGACTATATACCAAAAAATAAAATTAAATTAAAAAATTGAGCAGAATGAGTCTACCCCTCTGTCCAATTTTTCTTGTTTTTATATCCATTTTTGGAAGTTCCCATTTTATGTACCTTTGTTTGAAAAGTCAAAGACTTTGATGATCACTGTATGATATTTTCGTTCTTTTAATTTATGTAATTCAAACCCAGTAGCACGAAAAAGTTTTTGTTTTTTTGGACAACTCATAGTATGAAAATCATTCCAAGTTGAGATGGACTTGGAGTGAAATTTGTTCAATTTCAGATAAATTTGTTCAATTTCACGGCATTCGTAACTTTTTAGATTTGTAAAACAGATTAAACTATTCAAGCACAACTTGTTTTTGCTCACCACACACTCATTTAGAAGAAACTTGTGGTTGGAAACAAGCCAACATAACATATTTTGAAGCTCATTAATTTTATCATCTCGGTTTGATATGCTAGTAAACACTTAGAGACTTAATTAACTTGAAGGTCCTTGATTTCAACTTGTAATCAGCTCACTTGAACTTGTTTGAGTTTGACTCAAAAGATAAACAAGCCAATCTGAACACATTCTTAATGCTCATTAATTTTTAAACCAAACTTGGACCCGTTACTTGGCTTGTCTCAGCTGTCTGTTGAGGTTTAAGTTATAGAATGTGTTTTTGAAGGACTCAAAAGACAAACAAGCCAATGTGAGCACATTCTTTAAGCTCGTTAATTTTTAAATCAAGCTTGAAGAGCCCATTACTTGGCTTGTATACAGCCCTCAGTTCTCTTTTTGATATCAGTTGAGGTTTATGTTCAGTTATTGAGTGCGTTGTGGAAGGACAATAAGCACTTTTCACTTTTGTCTATCGAACAATTTAGTGGATTTCTTAAGATGAATGGGAGCTAGCCTCAACTGGTTTTCAATTCTTTCGTAAATTTCTTTTTCATATTTCAGCATCAGGCAATTTTGATGCAATATGGAGCTAATTAACGTGTTAAACATTCAGAAATGTGATAACTGTGAAGATTTTTACGCATTACATGCATATGCATGGAAAGTATGTATGCATGTACATGACAATTCATCTCTTCATCCTCTTCCTCCCCCATGGTCTTTTTTATGTAAATGCTGATTAATTTTCTATATGTTATTATTATTATTATTATTATTATGTGATTTATTACTTTTCTCTTTCATTTGATATACAGAGTCTCCGAGAGAAGCAAGATTATCCAGAACATAACTTGGGAATCCTTTTGGTATGCTTTCCCCAGTAACTAAAATGTGTCTACTTTGACTTCTCCTGGAGTGATTTGTTATTTAGCCGTATAATTACTTTCAAATGAAATCTCTGTCAAGCTACATTTGTTATTGGGTCTGGACCCTGGGGTGCTTTAAGAGAGATACTGCTGCAAAACAACCCATTTATGTGAAATAGTGAGAGAGCTACATAGATCAGATGTATCTCTTCAGACTACATAGTAGTTCTTCTACCTTGCCCTCCATTGACACTAGAGATGCATATTGATATGTGCAACAGAAACTGACTTTTTACTGATGATATGAAGCATATGAAATGCAATTGTAATGTGAACATTGGAATGCTTTTGTTTGAGCATGATCATTCTGTTTTTCAATTCTATTGGTTGAAAATTTTTGTTTTTGGTAACGAAGTAAATTCATTTAATTCCTAAATTCTTAATGATGGGTTGTTTTTGAAAGTTAGGTTAATTTTTTTGACACTTACGGACGCAAATTGAACACATCTGATGTTGGTGTGTCTTGCAATGGGTCAGGCACCTTCTTCTCGAAGACTAGCAAAGGGTAATTTTTTAATGAGAAACAAATTGTACCCTTTTACTGAGCCCAAAAACAAACAAATAAATAATAAATAGTATTCTTTTACTTTCTGATATTGAGTTAGGATTTCAATTTTGATCATTGCTTCTTGTTTTTGCTACCCGTTTCAGGTTTTCGGTTAAAGGACGGCCATTTCTTATCGCCATTGAGGATCCACAGGTCAACTTGGGCATTTTGATATTTTTGTGTTTACATTTTCTGCAAAACTATTTGGGGTGTGTAGAACACAGACACTGGGGTGTGGTTCTGGCTGGAATGAAATTCTTTTATTTGTCAAAATTTTTGAGCTGGTTTCAATTGGTTGGCTAGGACTAGGTGTACCATAGAGCTTGTCTAGAATGCCCAGATTTCCTCAAGTGAGGTTGGGTATACCTCTATGCTTACTTCTTGTTTGTAGAGTTGCATAATTTCTGCTGTGGGATTGTAGGTGGACTTTCTACACATTTTGCAGGTTCCTTGGTATTAGAAAAGGATATTTAAAATAGAAATCTAGGTGGCCCTTGCCTTTAAAGCAATATGATCATCTTGAGGTTGTTGATTGGATTATTTATTTGTTTATTTTTATGTTTTGTGATAACAGGCACCAGAAAATGATATAGGGAAGAATTCATTTAACTATTTCCAGGTTTGATCTGTGTTTCACTACTCTCATCTCTGATGCTTTTCTTACTTGTGAATGCTTTGCTAATTCTGTTGGTTTTATGGAAATTTGTTATAGCTGAAAAAGAATCGTGATCTAATTGCACAATAGAAGTTCTAAAATTTCAAAATCAATTATATTCTCTTTTAGGAATCATTCTCTATTCATTTTGTAAAATTAAAACAAACCATAGGGGTTTAACGATTATACCTTTGAAGTGTTTTTTCTATTTCCATCTTTGAATCTTCTGAACACGTCTTTTGCCTCCAAAGTGTATCTGCTCAGGTTCGAGTTTCATCTGAATCGCCTTACTGGGAAAGGGTTCTGAAATCACAAGGGAAAAGAGGCAAAGAGGGTTTTGACTCTCTGTGTGTGTGTTTGTGTGTGTGTGTGTGTGTGTATGTGTGGAGAGAAAGAGAGAGAAGAATGCCCTGTTCTCTGTCTATGACTGCCCTATGAGTGTTACATTTATGCCTCTCAAAGACTGAAATACTTTTCATATTTGACACTTTCCTCCTTGCCGTTAACTTATTAAACACCCTTTCATTCTCCAGGCTAACATTTAAATCCTCCGATATACCTTCTATTGAGAATTTAAATCCTTTCACTATCTGAAATAGTGTCGAACTGTGTTTTAGTTATATCTTGTAGTAGGAACTTGCTATATTAATCCTTTAATAGCAGAAATTAAACTCTTTAATTTGTAGTCGAATTAAAAACTCATTTCCTTTTAATTATCTTGCAAAGAATTAAATCATTTTGGATTCCCTAGGCTTCTACAAGTCATGGGTGACATCTAGCACCATATGCAGATGCAACCTGGATATTTCGGTGTAGTATTAAACTCTTTTTGAACCTTCATATAGAGAATAGTTAATGTGGAGTACAATTTTTCCATTAATGTCCCAATGGAGTCACTGGGGAATGGAAATTATCGAACCCCCAATTCCATCACTGTGTTCTTTCTAATGGGCATCCGATGATACTGGATACTCCTCCGTGACATACAACCTGCCTTGATAGAGGAAGTTTCCTTGCGTCATGTCCTAAAAAATGGCATAGTACATTTGTCTTTTTTATTCTGGGTGACAAATCTGTTCCGACGACTCATATGATTTCGTCTACGTTTTACTGTACCCAGAAGGATGTGTCAGAATTATTGTTGGGGATACTGACGTATAGTTCAATCGTATTATATTAATATGTACACAAGACAACCATGGTATCTCAAGTCAAAGAATGAATTCAAATGATCAATTTGGGAAATCAAGTTCAGCACCTTTGATCTTTAACAATGTCTCTATGCAAGTGACCTAAGACCAGCCATTGTAAAAGCAAGCATAGTGCGTGCTAGTCTATCCGGATAATCAGGTGATTGTCTTACAATTGGCGACATTTTAGGGATGAGTACCATAGGCATAGGTCTCCTAGTCTCAACTCTTGAAATGCTACTCTTTTCTCAATCCCTACAGATATCTACCATGAATCATAGATAATATTATAGAATAAATATCTTATCAATTAATAATAAAAATTGCCCTATGTTGAATAATTATTCAAATGAAATACTCTAGACAAGTACAAATGGATTTGGACTTATGGCATAACACTGACACAATACATTTGTTGGATTGTTAAGTCACCATTTCACCTAAAAGTTTTAAGTTCTTAGGGAGAGAGGCAGTTTTATTATTTATATTGACTTATTTTCTCTGAACAACTTCAATTTCATATGATCTATTGATTTGCTGTAGTATGATGTATCCATTATGGATCTCATTTTGAATTTGTGCTATTCCAATATTTGTCATGGAATGAATTAGAAAAATGGGTGAAAGGGCGGTGATTGAGATAGATGGTCTCATGAATGCTGTTCTTGAGATCTTGTAACTCATGAATGCTGTTCTTGAGATCTTGTAACTCCTAACGGTTCCTTCGAGCAGAAGTCTCTTGTAAATCCTTACACGAAAAAGTGAATTATGTGTAGTAGCAGCTTTGTTGACCTCACGTTGAGCAATGAATTCAACCACACTCCTCCATCCCAACAACAACAACAAGAAGAAAACACACACTCACATACAAAGGAGGCCCGAAAAGAAGGCGATGACTTGATAATGTCTCAAAGCATCATTTTTTTTTTTTCTCCCAAGCATGGGTTGTTCCCACCCTTGTGCTTGCTATTGATAGACAGCGCCTTATATTTTCTAAATGCTTGGGTTGTGAGTGCTCAAATCTAAAAAGTTTAACTACTAGTTCTTTTTTTTTGTTTTGTTTGAGTTGGATGATTGAGTTTGAGCCCCCACAGAAGCGCTTACCGGCCTTGCTCGAAACAATTCATACGATGTCATTTAGAGATGGGATTGTTCTTTTTGTGTGCCAGGGGGAAGACAAAATACAAAATATAATGATCATGCCTGGATAGGGTTAGAGCTGTTATTTTTATTCATTGCAACGTTGTCCTGAGCAGGCATGTTTTATTTTCGCAACTTTTTTGGCATAAATTTATTTATTCATCTGTTTTGAGTTTTTAGCTACACTTTTAGTTTTATAAAGCATAGAAACATAAGTAAACTGAAGCTAGTTTTTGTTCCTTCTTCAGGTTAGATCAGCTTTTGCCATGGCTTTCTCAACGTTAACAAATCCAACGACCATCTTGGGCCTAGGCCCCAAAAGGAGCATTCTGGGTACCATTATAAGACCAGACCCAGTACTAGTGGAACGAAAAGGAGGAATTAATGGGGACGTGACATTTAATAACTTGTTACCTGGGGCAGGAGAGCAGTTGGAGCTCCGCTCTGGTGATCACCAGGAAATTTATTGTAATTGGCAGTTGGGTGACGAGGAAGAACCACTTCCAAGGGGAAATGGGATTGCAGAGAATGCTACCCCATCTTCATCCGGGAAGAAAAGGAAGGCTTCTAAGGAGGAGAAGCGCGCTAAGAAGTTGAAAAAGAATGGCGGCTTGGGGAAGGTAAGGCACGAAGAAAGTGGATCAGGGAAAGAGAAGGGTAGAAGTAAGAAGCACCGGAGACATCATACAGACAGAAGTCGTAAAAATAGTTCCAGCCGTGGAGGAGGCCCGCCATGGAATCACACCTCTTGAGTATTCCTTCATCAGCGCTTCAAATTTATATGATGCGATGGGGTTTCTCCTGGTCATCCCACCGTGCTATCTGTTCCAGGTCCTCTCCTCATATGGAGTAAAAAAGTAATTTTGTCCTCTCCTCATATGGAGTAAAAAGTAATTTTGAATGTACTGTTAATGAAAACGCAGCATCATGTCGCATTTTCGACCCATGTAAAAACTCATCTTCATTTTGCGTATTTAAATAGACGTATGCTTGTCGTTTTCTAATTTGGAGTCCGCTTGAGGGAGTTCTTGGCCTGGGGACTAAACATTGGCTGTTTTGGACTGAAAACAGCCCATGGTCGGAGCTCTACATAGACAGGCACAAACACATCTGGGTGTGAATCCCTAGAAGGGCTTAAACTTGCAGATTGAAATGGGCCGATTTGCAGATTCAATGGAGGAACTCAGAAGAGAGAGATAATTGTAGAGAGGGAAAGAGAGACAGAGAGAGAGTGAACAGTGAATACGAGAAATGAAGTCGCGCTTTTACGTAGTTTGAAAATGCAACATTATATCGCTTTTTATTAACAGTGTATTCACATTTTTTTTTTTTTTCTCAGCCGTGCCAATATTATAATAATAATATTAACATTATTATATATTAATTAGCAACAAAGCCAAAAAAAAAAAAAAAAAGAAGAGAAAAAAAAAGTCTGTAGCACAATGATCTGGTACTAAACTGAATCGTGCCAAGAGTATATTTTGAGCTGAATAATCAAAGGTAGTTTTCGTAACTTTGACATCAAGCTGGAGCTGACAAATTAGGGGAGGTGGTAAGCTATTATTTCCTTCACAATTCTGGGAAAATTTTTGTTAATGAAGACTATTATTTCCTTCATAATTATTTTGCCTCAGAGATTCAATGTGCATAAGCATGCCAATTCACCGAATCGAATCCGGATCTGATTAACCGGATACGAATATAGTTGTTAAACGAGTTTATCTGATTACTTATATAATTTGTACAAATCTGAATATGGATTTCTCTATACCTGATTTAATTAACTTCATAATGCATAAATATTATGCTTTTACACAAATTAATAAAAAATAATTTATATGTGGAGCAATCCGTTTTTATTTCAATTAAACTTCACTAATGTCATAAATAAGAGTAGATGATTTTGGAGTATTAAATATGATAACACTCGAAATACATTATGTTATATATTACTAAAAATTGAGCGTGACCTGTAACTTAGTGGTTAAGAACCTCTCCTACCCGCTCATGACTCGAGTTCGAGTCTTCCCCCTCCCCCTTAAAAAAAAAAAAAAAACTTTACTTTTCAAAAAAAAATATATTACTAAAAATTAAATGATGAATAAGTAGATTTAAATTTTAGCTAATTACAAAATTATCCTTTAATTTGATCCAATGATGAAATTAGAAATTTAAATATGTTGTTTTATTTTGAATTTGTGTTGGTTAGGATGAAATTATATATTACTGATAAAATTTTAGATTAGATAATTTGTACTAGTTCTTGTTCAATAATATAAGATAAAAAGTATCATTGCATTAAGGGGGTTTGGAGTGGCAAAAAATTAGTAAAAATTAATAAAAGTTATAGTCTCGTTATTCGTACAGTAAAATAAAAAGTAATTTTTAGAAAATTTTGTTTATTTTTTATTTATTTATTTATTATTATTATTATTATTTTTGTAAATGTTAAAGCTCCAACAAAACCTAAATAAAAGCGAACTTTATTGAACTTGGATTTTAGTATCGGTGGCTTTGAATGTAGTAGATACATGGCTTAGTTTGGAAAGTAAATTTGTTGTTCGCGACTAAAAGGATTTTTTTTTTTAATTATGTTTGGGAAGGAATAAAAAAGTTATTATTTTAGTAGTTAATTTTTTAATTTTTCATTAATTTAATTTTTTCATCATTCATTATTTAAAATAAGTTTAAAATATAAGAGATTAAATTTGATCATTTTATAAAAAATAAAAAAATTGAGTAGCCAACAACTGAAAAGTTGTAAAATTTTTCAAATGGAGCCTAAGATTGTATTGTCAGTGAATTTAAACCCGGATTTGAAAATTTTTTAATGAATTTAGATATAAATATATATTTTTATTTAATAAGTATATCTTTTTACAAGTCTACATTTTTTTCTCCTGCTTTGCTTTTCAGGGGATTGAAATTTTCAACACATCTAGAAAGTGCTAGTTCCTATGAGACGCAACGATATTTAGGACATGTAACTTTGCTACTTGGACAAGTAATCGTAAAGAGCAGTTGCTTCAGGTTAGACTTGCAAACAAACGTAGGGGCGTTAGGGGTGTAATTTTTAGTAATTGTTGATATTTTTTGGTCAAAAGTTGCTGATTACAATTTTTGATATGTTTGGTAAAATAAGTAGTAACTTTTAATAATTTTTTGTAATTTTTGAGTGTTTGGTAAAATTTTTGACAATTTTTAGTAAATTTTAACAACTTTTGATAGTTTTTAGTAATTTTGGCATTTTTAGCGACTTTTAATGACTTTTAAGTTGAAAAATTACTGTAATTGAGTAAAAAAGTGATAAAAATTGATAATTTGCCAAATATTTAAAAATCAAAAATTGGTAATTCTTTGCTAAACGTTGTGCGGCCAAACGGCCCTCTATTGCCATCCTCATATATTCAACCAACAAAACCCTAGTTTTTATTTGTTTTACTTATTTAAACAATAAGATTAATTCATTGTCATGTGTATTATTCTCTCAAGATCAGGTTAAAGGGCCATACGGTGCAACAAAGCACCTTACTATAATCCGGGGCATTCTCCAACCGTTGGATCATTAAAATTAGATCAAATGGTCCCTATTTTAGACCCATCCAAAAACTTGGTATTGGTTTGAGCAAGCGGAACTCACTTGGAAGGAATAAACTAAAGTCCTGTGCAACGCCAAAGTTGAGTTTTCAGCTCATATTCTTCCCTCTCTACCTGTTTTTCTCTTCTAAAATTTTTGGGTCTATCATTCTCTCTGCAAATGAGTTTATTTCTTGATCTACTATTTTTCTTTCAAACAAATTTCTCTTTGTGATCAATTTCTAGTTTGCTCCAATAGATTATTTCAATTTCAAATTTTCAACATGGTATTTTCTTCTAGTTAAATTTTGTTGATTGATATTTTATTTTACCTTTCTTTTTTTTTTTTTTTTAATGTGTTCAAACGGGCACTTGAAAATACTATTGGTATATATTCTCATTTTATCACTTCTAATTCTGGACTTTTTAAATTAACATGAATTTTAATCATAAATAACTCTAACGACACATTTGGTAACAACCCTTTGATAATGGATGAATAACAAGATTGGATACTTAAAATTTGAATGGAGCTTGACACATTAGACAGGGCATTTAAGTTTTGGAGAGCCTATGCGAAAAAGATAGGTTTTGGTGTGAGAAAAGATTACAACAACAAGAATAAAAAAAACTAGAGTGATTACAAATCAATTATTTATTTGTTGTAAGGCAGGTCAAAAGAGAGAAAGAAAGATAATGACATGATTCGCTATAGATCAATTTTGAGAACTAATTGTGAAGTAAGATTGAAAGTGTTTTTAGACAAAGAGAGCGGGAAATATGTAGTCAAGGAGTTTGTCAAAGAACATAATCATGAGTTACAACCTCCTGCAACTAGTCACATGCTAAGGTCACATAGAGAATTTGCTACTATTCATGCCTTAGCAATTGAATTAGCTTCTGATTTAGAGCTTGCTTCTAAAGCAACACAAGAGTTAAAGAGTAAGGAAGCCGGTGGTAAGGATAACGTGGGTTTGTTATTGAAGATCAGAAATCATACTTAAGATCTAGGAAAAAAGGAGACATGGCTCATGGGGAACTTGGAAGTATTTTCACATATTTTGAGAACAAAAACATGATTGATCCTAAGTTTTACTATACTCTACAACTTGACAATGTAGACCAAGTTACTAATATATTTTGGGCTAATGCCAAAATGGTTGCTGATTATGTTACTTTCGTTGATGTAGTAACTTTTGATACTGCTTTCAACACTAATGAAGGGATGAGACCTCTAAGTGTATTTATTGGATACAACCATCACAAACAAATAGTGATTTTTGTAGCTGCTTTTTTACACGATGAGATTGCTGAATCTTTCATGTGGTTATTTAACACTTTTGTAAATGCACACAGTGGTAAGGAGCCTCGTACAATTTTCATTGATCAAGATGCTGTTATAGCAAGCGCATTGGTAGTTGAACGTGTGGCTAAAAGTATCCCATAGATTGTGCACTTGGCATGCCAAACAAAACGCAGTGAAACATCTTGGTTGTTACATGAGGAATAAGTCTCCATTTATGAAAGACTTTAATATGTGCACATATGAATATGATGATGAAAAGGAATTTGAGATCAAATGGCAGAAGATGCTTGATGACTATAATTTAACAGAGAATAGTTAGTTGACTCATATATATGGAAAAAAGAAGAAATGAGCTAAGGCTTACATGAAAAATTCTTTTACATTGGGCATTTGAAGTACGCAAATGTGTGGAAGTGTAAATAGTGACTTAAAAGATCACTTGAAATGTACACTGAGTGTTGGTGATTTTTTTAAACACTTTGAACGGATATTGGAGCAAAAGTGATATAATGAATTGGAGGTCGAGTACAAAATGAGGGAAAATGTACTTTCCCTGGGTTTCTTTAAGGCCCCAATATCAAAGCAAGCCTTGCAAAGGTACACTCCTAATTTTTTTAATCTTTTCAAGGAGAAATATGGTTGTGTTGATTCATTTATAATTAAAGATGAGATCCAAGACACGTGCATATGTTGTTGCTCTAGATGATTTAAAGGAGAAGAAATATAAAGTGGTTTTGTGATAAATGATTTAGTGACTTATAGTTGCATGAAATTTGAAGGTGAAGGAATGTTGTGTTGTCACATATTTTGAGAGTGTTTAGCCAACTCAATGTAACAAACATTCTAAACAAATACATAATGACTAGACTTACAAGGGCAATAAAGAGTCGACTGGTATTTGATGACGAGAAGTCGAAAGAAGAAGAAGATGCTAAAGATTGGATTCAAAAGGTTTAATCACAACTCTTACGGTTAACATATCAAGCTTCAGTGAATAAACATACACATGTTTGTATGGAGTTGATGATAGATGAATGTAGTAAGAAACTTGAAGAGTTCACAATGAGAAATAAAGTTGACCCCAACAAGTTGCTTGAAAGAAGGGTAAATAATTGAATGCAAAATATCAATGGATTGAAGAAAAAAAAAGGCCAAAAGGGAAAGAAAAGAGTGAGACCTCCATATGAGACACATCGAAGAGTGAGATCTCCATATGAGACACATCGAAGAAAAGTAAAAAAAAAAATCTAATTCTAGTATGGTAATTTTTACTTTTACATTTTTCTAATTGATTGGTTTTATCATTTTGGCACTTATCTTTTGTTTTTATTTAATGGCATTTAAGCAAGTCGTATGTGTTTTTATTTTAAGAGTTCGCTTTCAATGCTAAAAGTTTGGATATTTTCTTTATATTACTTTTAATGAAGTAAACAAAAATAAAGTAATTTCAACGGAGAAGTTATAAACCTATTACGCATATTTATTAATGCTTGGTTACATTTCCAAGAACCTATTTGGACTTAAATTTGAAGCCAAGTCAAGATTTTGTAGGTCTCTCACTCTCGGACATCCCTTCACCTCTTATTGAGGTGTCTCCATTGGCTAGTTGCTAAACAGGTGCTATTAGGCAAATTAACTTTTCACGACCTATTCAAGTGACTTACTTTACATGTCTATATTTGAATGTGAAATAGTTTTTACATGAGTAATATATATATGATTTAGTTTTTGTAATCTATTTTGTAGTCAATATCAAGTAAGGAGGTGGATGTAATATGAGAAGTAAGTTTGTATTAGATGAAGCATTTGAACCATACTTACATATGGTGGGACAGAAAGCATTGGTGATGCCACAGCATTGGAATCTTATTTGCAGTTAATATCAAATATAAAGCTTGATATAGGTGAAGGAGATCCTACAGAGCTTCATGTTGTAAGGCACAAAGGACAAGCAAGACATTTTGACTCAAGAAAAGCTTAATAATGAGGAGCATTATTATAAACACTAGTTTTCATGTATGCCATGTATTTTGATATAAGTAGGATATTGCTGTAAAAGCTAGCATTTATATATGACATATACTTTGCATTTAATAAGTGTATTTTGACTTCATAACTCAAAGGTAAGAGAATTTTGAGTTTGAATCAGATTTGAATTTAAATAAAATACTTGCTTTATGTTTATTTCATTTTGTACATATCATCTTTTTTTTAATATATATATATATATATATATTACTTGTTTGGTTGCTGATAAATCCTAAGAGAAAAAAAAATCAATATGTTGATTGTATAATTGGTTGAGGTTTAGTTAAGTTTTTTTTTTACTTCCCTAATTGTATGATTTATATATGCAAACAAGTATTTGTATTATGTCACTAGAAAAAAGTATTACCTTTGTACAAAGAGTATGTAGCTAATTGGGTATATTAAATGTTTTAGTTGTTAGGATGTTTGTAGCTTGGTAGAAGTTGTGTTTTTAATGAAGAATTTGTGTGTTTTTCTTATAATTTACAGTTTGTTCTTTCAATATGCAATGTAGCAATTGATAATATATTATTTTTTTTGCTGGAAAATGGACACATATTTTGATTTTCTTAAGAGGGGTTTGCCTAATTCTTGGTGCTTAGCAAGTATAATGGAATAATAGGAATACAATCTTTGCTGATTCCTTCAGCTATACAAACTGGTACACAAAAAAAAAAAAAAAAAACTAGGAATGAACTCTTTTGAGGATTCCAAAGTAGCCCCATTAGTCTCAGAAAGATATTTCTTCTCCTTCTTCTTTTTCTTCTTTTCTTTTTTTTTTGTAATTTTGTTTTTAGTTCATGTTCTGTTCAATTCATTTTTATGAAGTTTCAGTTCATGATATAGGTCTCAGTAGATTGGTTTATTACGGTCCCAATTGTGGAATTTTGCTAAGTTATATTTGTTATTGGTTTAAGTACTATTCATGAGAAACATTTAAAGTGTACAGAGAATTCTTTTTTCCATTCTTGGGTGTAAAAATAATTATTTTTTATTTGGTTTAGGTTCAGTACTTGTCTTTTTTTTTCCCCGATTTTTTTGTTTTTCATTCAAAAAAGAGCTTTTGCTAGCTCATTTAATTATTTGCAAGGTACAAGTCATGTGCAGCAAAAGTTTACCATCATGTAAAACTTGGTGCTTAATGTTTAGATTAACAACGAATGGTTACTCTTTTTCAAGGAAAAGAATCATATGCTAGTGGATTTTGTTGAGTTGAGGATGACAAAAAATCTTTTAAGACATTTGTGTTTGTTGAATTAATTAAAAAGACAGCTGCATGAACATGAATTAGATTGCTCAAAAAGATAAATCCAAAAAAGAAGTAGCTAATTTTTATTGCCAACTGGAATATATCAGATCATACAAAACATCATTTCTTACAAAGATACACAATAACTCCTCACAAATCCTACAAGAACTTCCTCGTAAATCCTACATTCTTGTATGAACTATCCTAAAAACTCTAGCATAACACTATTTTTGCAAAGAAATACATTAACAATAGTGCTAACTAATTTATATAAACTTTTAACAATTAAATTCTTTAGCTTCCTCCATCCAAGCAATAACTTCATCTATGCTAATGAAATAAGTAAACAGATGCATGACCACATGTAAGCCATATCCATAGTCGCCAATAAAGCACCCAAGCCAACTCCCATTTTATCCAAAACCTAATTATAGTAGTGGACTAAACCATGTTCACTTTCTATAGGACCAAGACTAATTTTAATTTCCCCCAAACTCTGGAATCTGGATTTCTAATTTCTGATTTCCACTACAGTTGAGAAGGTTCCTACAAAAACAAAATGTTTAATACCATTGAATCAATCATTTGTAGCAATCTCAAATTCTTCACAAGTTGTATCTATACAAACACAAATATGATATACAGAAGGTAAGCAAGTAAGGTAACATCATTTGAATAAAGACACGTGTACATATACACGAATGCATAGACCAATTAAAAAATACAGGCCTACACGGAGCTGGAAAATTCAAGTACCAATCAACAATGCAATCTAACTAGATCTCACTTTAAACAGTCAATTTAAACTGATCAAGCACTCAAAAGAGCTTCCACATTCGAATAGAAAAATCACACACAAATAAAGAAAATTTGCCTTGAGTGAACTGAAGGTTCCAAGTTTTCAAAATAGAGAAATACAAAAAGGAAACGAGTAAATGGAAATAAAAGGAAAGATTGATGATAGACCCATATTTTAATTTTGGAAGAGAGGAAAGAACGAAAGTTGAAAATCTTCTCTTCTTCTCTATTTCTTGCAAATTCTCAAATCGTGCAAATCACCATCAATTTGATTTTGAAGCGCTTGGTTGCTTCAGATTTGGATCAAATTTCTATACAACTATAAGAGAGTACAAAATCTCGTATCGTAACAAGAAACAAAGCCGACAAATTGATTTTCTCTTTACCTGCTTTTCACTTCGACAAACGGAGATCGATCTCCCCCTTACTTGTTTTTCACTTTGGCAAATAGGTTTTAGATTATTGCGTGAGACTTTTTTTTAGGGTTTAAAAAAAAAGGCTGAGCTTAAAACAGAAACCATTGGATTTAGTTTCAAAGATCTAACGGTCAGAAAATGCACCGGATTATAGTCAGGTGCTTTATTGCATCGTATGGCCCCTTAACCCCTCGAGATCTTAACTTGCTTGATGATGATATGACACAGTGAGAAAGAGAGAGAGAGAAAGAGCTAACAACTGGATTTGTTGTGATTATAACACAATGACTACTGTGTTGTCATCGCAATTGTATTTTAATTAATTATTATTTTAGTCTGTATATAAGAAGCCTTATCTAATGGAGAATGGGAAGGGGGACTTTTTTTTTTTGGTTCTACTGATATTGTATACACAATATCAGGAATTGCTGTCGAATGAAAACTATTTGGAAATATACTGTTAATGAGAAAACGCGATACCATATCGCAATTATGCATTCTACCTCTTGAAGAAACGCGGTTTGAAAGCACGAGTCTTGAACCGTAAAACATGATAACGAATGGCGGTTGTCTTTGGTCCCTTTACGGCTGGAAAAAGAAGGTGATAACGCGGCAAGAGAAGCAGGTTGGTTATTGAAGAACTGTGATTATCATCAAGAACCGCTGTCTCAAAACGCAGTTGTATCTCTAAGCCTAATTTTTGCCTTTTTTTTTTTTTGTTTCATTCGCTCTTCTCTTCTTGATTGTATTGCCTAACTCTACTTCTTTTAGTTCCGCCTATTTAATTCCATTCTTGAATCTCTAGTGTATTCTAATTTCTTTTCTATATCTCTTCCTTTCTGTCTTTAAACCCACCTTCCTTTTGCTCAACAAAAATTTTATTAGTAATTCTAATTTTAAATTCAAATTGGTAAGGCTGACTAAATTAATAACAATTAAAATTGTCAAAATTTGTATTAAATTTTTATTTGTCACAATTTTTAACAATTGGGATTTTTATTTATTTCTAATAGTTTTAATCATTGTAATTTTTAATTAATTTTTAGTAGTTATAATCTTATAATTTTTTAATCAAAACCCCCAAATAACAGAATTTTAATTATACGTTTTAGATAAAATGCATCATTTTAAAATATTTTTTAAATTTAACTTTATGAATTAAAAAATATAATTTATAGTCAACTTTATAACATTAAGCCCCTGTTTGGTAATGTTTTTATTTTCTATTTTTCTGTTTATATTTAGAAAATTTTGTAAACTACCAATAGAAATATATTTGTTAAATTTTTTTACATTTTTTTAGTTTTTCAAAAAAATAAAAAATAAAATAGAAAAATGTAAACAAAAAATTTTGCTTTCACTCTTTTTTTTTTTAAATATCTATTGCAAACATTTTGTCAATTCTAATACTTTGTCTATTTTTGTTACATCATATTAAATACACTATTTTATTCAAATATTTTATTATACTAAAATTTATTTTTAGTGTAATAATTAAATTGAATTAAATTAATATGTAATGTATATTACTAATTTATTTTTAATAAATAATTAAATTAAATTAGTTAATTTAATTAATAGGGAATACTTATCATTAAATATTTTTAATAAATAATAAAATAAAATATATTAATTTACTTTTATTTAATAAATAATTTAACTAATATAAATGTTTTTATTAAATTATTTTAAACAAATAATATAACTAAAATCTTAGCATTCAGTTGCCTAAAATTGGCTTTGGTCTAAAACAATTGATCTAGAAATGCTTTGGAGTCTTAGGCCGCCGTCATGAGACATTGTCTCTTGCTCTTTGGGGATCTTTATTAAATACTTCCAAGCATCAAAATTTAACTCTATAATCTTTTCCATTATTAAATCAAACTTGCGAATCTATGGGGTTTTTGCAGCATGAGACATCAATTTATTTAAATGAGAGTTAGGAAATTTCTTCTTAAAATTAGCCTCCACGTGCCTCAAACAAAATCTATGGAAGGCATAGGGGCCTCATCCATAGTTGGGGGTGTTTATAATACTGGTAATGCTATTGTGCCTATCAAAAACTAAACACAAGCCTTACCTATTTGAGACTACATGTCTCCTTAAGTTGTGCAGAAACCAGTATCAACTATCAAAGGACTCTTCGTCTACAACAGTAAAAGCCAGTGGAAAGATTTGTAGGTTAGCATCACTTCCCATAACAATTAGTAACTTCTCTTTATACTTTCCATACATGTGAGTGCCATCTACTGTTATGACGGCTCGGAAAAATTGAAAGTCATCGATAAATGACTTGATGCCCAAAACACATACTGCAGGATGGCGGTACCAGCGACCAAACCAGGATGGTAGCGATACTCGACAACGGTGTTGGGATTATACTTTTGCATTGCATTCAAAAGTACATGTCATTTATTGTATGATTCATTCCAATCACCAAAAATGCTGGCTATTACCTTTTATTTTGCAGCCCATGCTTTTCTATCTAATATTATGCACTGAAATTGATTCTTCACTACCAAAGCTAGGAAAGCAGCTGAAATTGATGGATCATTCTTCACTAATTCTTGTATGTGCATTGCAACATAACCCGCATCTATTTGATAGTGATCTCAATTCATCCGAGCATAAACACAACTGTGAGGGCCCTCGTACTTGGTGATCTCAAACTGGCTATGTGTTTTTAGTTTAGTAGCTCATAGTTGCCAAAATACAAGGAGTTTCACTGATATCTTGCACTTAATAGCCCACCGCCTTGTATCTGACTCAAATGTCTTAAATTGAGTATATGTTCTCACTGAGTACGTGTTCATAGACCTAATTAATTCAGTTTTCTTTTTGAATAGAACTCCAACACGAGGCTCATTTGTCTTAGGGTCCCAATTTAGGCAATTGAACCTAGACGTAGAAGAAACTGCAGTGCTTGGCTCACTCAGAGTTGTAAATAATTGGGAGGCAGGTTAATGCATTTCTTCTTCACCCTCCTTGTCACCCTCATTAGTATTAAACCTAGCATCAATGTCGACATCGTCGTTGCCTTCAATGTTAACACTGTAATCGACATCTATCCCAAAGATTAAGTCTTTCTCTTCTATCATATCTTCTAGGGTCGGAGGCACAACCGTATAGTAACACCTATTTGCTTTTCATGCTTAGCTAGTTCCTGAACTGCAACCCATTCAGCAAATTGTGGATGCATGGGACTATTAAGTGATTGGAGATCATGAGAATTGGAACCATGATCTCTTTTAGAATTAAAGATAGGTTTTGCGTGCACATTAGCAAGAATTGGCGTGTATTAAGGAGAATTAACCAACAATACTTGATAGTCTAAGTACAAGTCAATGTACAACAACTTCAACTGATCTACTGCATCCATCATTCCCCTAAACCCATTCTCATTTTTCACTCGAAAATGGCCTATGACGAGCTGTAGGTCCAAGAACCACCAAATACTAATATATAATATTAAGTTTCACCCAAGTTTCTTCTACGCCCAATATCTTGCACAGTTCGACTATTAGTTGCTTATAACTTATAGTGCTAGCAACGCAAATGCTCTTTTCGTTGTCACGATCATAGGACAACCCCTCATCAGTTGAAATTACATTCCTAACCCAATAACAAAATACAGTCACGTATTTTTTCGACATCGTACTTTCTCTTACAAAAGATACAAACTCAATATTAGCAAATTTCAAAACATTAAATAAGAATGATTGCTCAACGAATTTAGATTCACAAAATTTTTCAAAAAGAGACTATTTTTTTGGGTTCTGCAAAGTAATTCACTTGGTCATGAGTTCCCAAAAAAAACCATTTGCTTAAAATTTTTTTTACGAAATGTTTCTATAAAATTAGTCTTTGGGAAGTGATTTTTTCCTTTTAAATTCTAATTTTAAATTCAATTTTGTAAGGTTGACTAATTAATAACAATTTTTAATTGTCAAAATTTGTATTAAATTTTATTTGTCACAATTTTTTAAAATTGTAATTTTTATTTATTTTTAACAATTCAAATCGTTGCAATTTTTAATTAATTTTTAATAGGTCTAATCTTATAATCAATAATATAATTAAATTAAATTGATTAAATTAATATGTAATTTATATTACTAATTTATTTCTAATAAATAATTAAACAAAATTAGTTAATTTAATTAATAGGAAATATATATCATTAAATTATTTTTTTATAAATAATAAAATAAAATATGTTAATTTTATTTAATGTAATAAATAACTTAACTAACAAATATATTTTATTACATTATTATAAATATATTTTATTAAACTAAATTATTAATAAATATTATAATTGAATTATTTAATTCAATTTAAATTAATAATTAAATTAAATTAATTAATTTAACTAATATTATAAATATATTTTAGTAAACTAAATTAGTTAATTTAATTAATAGGAAATATATATCATTAAATTATTTTTATAACTAATAAAATAAAATATATTAATTTCATTTCATTTAATAAATAATTTAACTAACATAAATATATTTTATTACATTATTATAAATATGTTTTATTAAACTAAATTATTAATAAATATTATAATTAAATTATTTAATTCAATTTAAATTAATAATTAAAATAAATTAATTAATTTAACTAATGTTATATATATATTTTTTTATTAAACTAAATGAGTTAATTTAATTAATAGGATATATATATCATTAAATAATTTTTTATAAATAATAAAATAAAATTTATTAATTTAATTTTCATTTAATAAATAATTTAACTAACATAAATATATTTTGTTACATTATTTTTAGTAAATATTATAATTAAATTATTTAATTCAATTTAAATTAATAATTAAATTAATTAATTTAACTAATGTTATAAATATATTTTATTAAATTCTCTTAATAAATATGATTTTATTAATTTATTTAATATGAATATTCTTAAATCAACTTCAATAACGGTAGCAATGTACCGAAACTCACTAAATAAGCCAAACCCGCCAAACCCGCCAAACCAAAACTGACTGAATTAACCAATTAATTTAACTACCAATGTAGTTAACTACCTATCATTAGTTGCAAGTTTAGGAATAAAGGATTCATGGAATTTTGGAAGCCCAAATGAGCATTTTGCAATTCACATTTTCAATTTAAATATCCAACTCAACAATCTAATTGTATAATCACACCAACTGTGTGAACAATATTACATACTAATAGAGTAATACATAACATACAGAAAATGGTGGCCACAGGTGATGGATAGATCGCTAGTGATGAACGCTGGTGTTCGGAGCTGAGAGAGTTCAGTTGAGAACGAGACAATGAGGGCTGAGGGTGAGAGAGCGTGACAGTGAAGGAGTAACTCTGGAGAGTGTGGTGGCCACCGTTGTTGGAAAGATCACCGGTGAGTTCGCCGGGAGCTGAGAGTGCAGTGAGGGCTAAGAGCGAGAGAGTAAGACAGTGCTGTAAGAGAGATTAAAAGATCGAGTTGTGGAGAGACTGAGAGATCAAGCTATGGGGTTTTATTTACACAAGAATCGCTATCTCATATCACGGTTTATCACTGCTAATTAATAACCGCGATATCAAACTGCGTTATTACTATAGTAAGACCAACGTCAACACTCACCATTTTAGATCGGTATTCTTCAAGAAACGCACTTTCGACCTGTATTTCATTTGTTTGGGTAGAATCCCATAACTGCGGTACCATAGTGCGGTTTCTCATTAACTGTATTCTTCGAAATAGTTCTCTCTCAATAGTATTTCCTGATACACTCTGTGGATCATCTGTAAAAAAAAAAAAAAAAAAAAAAGTCTAGGAAGTGGGGGTGGTTCCAAAGTCGGAAAATTTGATGATCTAGCCACACGATTCAATATTCTCTGTAAATTTACATTCTGTGGTTAATTTCAAGGTTAAAAAAAATTACACTTTGACGGTTTGGAGTTCTTAGTTTTATTAAAAAATATAAAAATTTTTTAAAAATATCAAGTTTTTACCCACTAAATGAATTATAAAATTGTCACGCCTCAGATTTTCATAACTCGAATGCCCGGGGGTGACTTGGGATTATTTGTTAGATATAAAAATAAGATGATAATAACACGCTGTCACTCCCTAAAATTTTCCTCCAAACTGGGGTTGACCCGCAATAAAAATTTAAGGTATGCAAAATCCCTTATTTATCCTAAACAATATTTATAAGTCATTAGATTGAATCATTTGATGGGATTTAACTACAGGGTACAAAATAAAAGATAGAGAATAGTATTACAGAGCCATCTAAGCGTCCCAACCACACAATTAACATTACATACCAAATAAAAGTAAACTAGGTCTAAACTTAATAATTACAATCATCCAACAATTATTATTACAGACCACAATAATAAATAAAGTTTTCCAGTGCTGCGCAAGAAAAAAATATAGATAACTCTTCTGGTGGAATCTTTAAGAGAAATTAATCTCTTTCTAGCTCATCTTCGGTATCTCTGTGTTTAATATCCTGAAAAAAAAAATTTCCATAAGGGGTGAGCTACTAAAGCCAGTAATCAGAATCTCCTAAGTGCCTATATGCAGTGGTTGTAATGCTACACTGTATTAGGTGACTCAATACAGTGAATGTGATTAGGTGGCATACTGTTCATGCAACAATTAATTCAATAGATCCCAACTGAATAATGTAAATTATACTTCCAACGGTTCGATAAAACCATCACCGTAACTACTATTTTACTTAGATGTAAAATAGTTAAATGTTGATATGTGTACCACAATGAAATCGGTGTTGCAGTGGTGGGGATCTCAGATTCATATCTTCAAGATCTCAGGATCAAACCTCATAGCGATACAGGTTTCGTATATATATATATTTTTCTATATCTTTTTATAAAATATTCATCTAAAGGAATTAAATGTAGTTAAATAATTCTAGCACATCATTCATACATAAGCAAAAGAGATTGCCAGTCATAGTAAAATCTGATAAAGGGGTTTAATCTAAATCCTCCTAAGGTAATCATACTTCTATCCTCATCTACCCCCAGCCTTGGGAATTAGTGACTTTACGGGCTTAACATCCAATGCATTTCGACGGTGTCACCCACCAAAAACCTAGCCGTCACAACCGGTTACCTGACTGGCCAGGTCAGAAGGAAGCATCTCCCAAATAAAATGCATATGTTCCCATCTCCATCTAAAATGCCATTTCTATCCACCCATCACCCCATTGCCAAAAATAACTTTAGCACCGAGTGCCTTAATTTATTCTCACCCTTTTACATTCCCAAGGGTACTTTGTATGGAAATAAGACATTTTTAATAACAACCGACAATGTTCCTGGGCGATGAATCAAAAGTGAGATTATTCAGTCACATGCAATATATTTTTAAGGACTTTATCTAAATCCATAATTTAATAATAATTCTCAATAAATCAAAGATTTAACATTTTCACCAATATTATTATCACAAGGTAGGTACTATATGTAAATTAACAATTATCACAAGGTAGGTACTATATGTAAATTAACAAATAGCAAATAGCTAGAAATAATTTAGAATTCGAATTAGTATTTTAATTAATTGTTTTGACAAGTTTACCGTACTACATTTGATAAGAATAAAATTATTTTTAATGGTATATTAATTAAGCCGGGGTTGGCAGCTTAGTGGGTGGGCGACCCTAATTGCGATTTGAAGTCGCGAGTTTGAACCTCATTGGCTGTGATCTCGATTTTTGCCTCTTTTACCTTTTTATTTTATTATTTTATGAAATATAAAGATAATAAATAGCTCTTTGGACTAATATTTAATTTTAAAAAAATTTATAAGTTTTATTTTATTCTAACTGGATAATATAGTACATCACCTGAACAATTAAGCCAATGTGAGATTACAAAGCTAATTCATTCTAACCCTTTTATTTGGTAGGAGAATAACATTATTCAAAATAATTTGAATAAATTTCTAATCATCATCTTATTTATAACCTAAACCATTATCATGGTTTTCAGCTTCAAGATATCTACAAATGTCCATAGAATTATTTCAAATGTTTAGGAAAGTATTAAATAAATTTTATTAAGTTCACCTAATCATAAAAATATAGTTATATAACTTGCTAGGTTGACAAAACAATGCCTAAAAGAGTCAATTAAAATAAATCAAATTCATTTAAGGAAGACCAAATGAGGAAAAAATAAGTTTATTGTTTCATTTGGGTATTTTTATCAAATACTATAAGTGTTTTACTAGATTAGGCCTTGTGAACAAAATCACACATAAATAAATTATTAACATAACTATAACTAATAGAGGGTAATTGGGAATTTAAATAAATCTTTAAACATAAAATTCTAAAAAAATCCAAACAAGCATCAATTAAAGGTTAAGCAGAAATAGCAGTTTAAAAGAAAATTCATATAAAATAGAGCAGAATTCCAATATTTATAAACTTTATATCTGTAGAAACTAGATTTTTAAGACCTACAACTTTTATGTTTTGCACTTTTTAAAATTCTAAAGTCTAAAGGTTCAAAAATAGCCTTGAATTTAGTTTGTTCAAAAGATACAATTTTACATGTGTTCAGTATTTTGGACATAACTTTTGACTCACAACTCGGATTGATGCAAATCTTTTTGGGTTGGAAAGAAAACTTAAAGGGCTACAACTTTTATGTTTTAGCCAAAGCCCAATTCCGCTATTTTAGGGGTCAGAAGCACATCAGAAGTTACAAACAGAGAGCTGTCAGCATGCTGAGCTACATCAGTCAAAGTTTTGGCTTCCCTACCCCCAATATGCAGGTATTTATTTTTATCACAATTAAGTTTCATACTTCAAACCCGGAAAAAGCATCAAATACATTTTAGGAGGTTCGTCATCCTACCTCAATGAAGATATTGGTGACTAAGTTTGAGAAGGAAAAAGGAGTTGAGCTTTGAACACTACCCAATTGGAAAGTTCCAAGCCTTTCTTCTTCCTCCAAGCAACACCAATCTCCAACCACACTAAATAATGATTTATTTTTGTCTCTTAGTTTTTTTTCTCTTTGAAGGCACACAAATTTATAGAAAGTCATGGGAGTGAAGAGAAAGCGTCAGTAGAGAAAAACAACATCCACTTCCTAGACTTGAAAGCCATTAAAGTAGGATTACAATAGGTAGTATAATCCAAATAATCTAGCTTTGTCTTTTTGACTATTTAACCACATAATTTAAGAGATGTATTGGAGGATGAATGGAGATGAGTGGCATGATCCGGGAATCATGTTAGCTTTTTAACAAATTAAACAAAATACTTTAAGTCTTTAAATCATGCTCGCTAAATTATTTGAAAGAATACTTTAAAGTCATCAATGTAGGGTCTTCTCTTTAACTAATAAACTAAATAATTTGAGAGATGTGAGAGATGTATGGAAGAAAGGATGGATGAAAAATGAAATTTGCTGGGGAATGATTTAGAGCTACTATTCATTAGTCAATTCAGTGAGTGATAAAGTGAGTTGAAGTGAGTTGAGGTGAGTCAAAAAAAGGGTTGACCCATGGGTTAATGGGCTTGGATTGAACCAAATAGATAATTGGGCTAGGAATTGTTTGGATAAAAGTTTAGAAATTCTACATTAAACTCTCACATTTGGTGAAATTAAATCCAAAAATCTTTCCAACTAATTTTATTATTCTAAAAATTTTCAAATTCTCAATTTTTTAAATTTTTACTATAATAAATATCACCACCATACTTAAGCAAAATAATTAAGAGAAAAAAATTTTAAGTTATTACAAAAAATGGCAACTTTTATTAAATTTTTGCTACTTCGAAGTTCAAATGCACCTTTTATCGAATGCACCTTTTATCGGAATTGGATTAAAAAATATGTGGGCCATCTAATTTGAAAGTCAACCTATAACTTTTCTGAGTAAAATTAGCTGTTGGAATTGTTTTTACAAAAATAAATAAATAAAAAAATATTTTTGTTCAATTTTTATGTTAAAGTAAAATACTATTTTTTAAATAATATTTTTCCTACGACGAGATATCTGGAATATGTAGCATAAATTAAATTAAATTAAATTTTTTTCTTAATTTTACACTTTTATCTAAATTACAAGCACTTTGTTTGGAATGGTAGATTGAATAGAATTTGATTTTATATAATAAGAAATTTTACCAATTCTTACGCTTAAAATCAAAACAAAACTTTATTTATTGAATTTTATTTCAATTTATAACTTAAATTTTAAGATTTTATATCATTTGAAATCCAACTCAAAATGATAGAGTTCAATAAAAATTCATTATTTTCTCAATTTATTCAAGCAAGTAAAAAAATTTATCTCATATCATATTTGCCGTATTTTTTTATTTTCTATTAATATAATCAAATTTGATATTTTTATTGAATTAATTTAATTAATTCTCAAATTCAAATATGTATTTCAAATATAAAATTTCATTTATCAAATTAAATGAAATCAAATTTTTATTTTAAAATTAAACCAATATTAAAAGAGAAATATTTCCGAACAAAATGAAAAAGATTATGGATTGATTTGTGAACTAGACCATGGTCAAATATTTTTAGCCAGGAGGTAATGTGTAATTATCCTAAAAAAATTTGACCCACTATATTTTATATTTTCACAATTAATATAGCTTAAAATTATCCATTAATCAAATTCAAATGATAGCAAAATTTATCAACTCTGATAAAAGTATTCATATTAAAAAAATTATTAATATATATATATATATATGTTTGAAGTTCTGAAATTTATTAAAGAACATCAAAAATTTTTAAAAATAATTTATTTTTTATTTTACTGATTAAATTACAAATTTTTGTTTATCAATTTTTATTTCTTCTTATCATTTTAAACGCTCCCCTGATTTTACAAAAGTGCCATTTTGCGAATTTGCAGTTTGGGAGACTTGAATATATCACATATTGCAAGCGCGTGGTGATAATTTTTTATTGTTATCGTATGCAAGCTTTATCCATTAACTATTTTTCGAGAAAAATATGTATGCAATTCCACCCCTAAGCAAGAAGGTTTATAATAGTCGGGCCCCGCCCCGTTCTTTCTCCACATCTGTCGCGTCCACATTCGCAAGTTTCCGACGCGGAGAAATACGAATTCAATGACGATCTGTAGTCCTTCCTCCTCCTCCTCCTCCTCCTCCTCCTCATCGTCTTCTTCCTCCTCTGAATCCTTAAACTCAACCAAAGTATGGGTGGCGCACGGCGTCGCGGTGGCGGCTGCGGTAGCGGTGGCGCTCGGCACTCGTGCATACCTTAACCTCCGCCGATCCGCCAAGTTCCGGAGACAAGTCGTCGGAATCATACCGGCTCGTTTCGCTTCGTCACGGTTCCAGGGCAAACCCCTCGTTCAGATCCTCGGGAAGCCCATGATCCAGGTATATGTTTGTATCTCTCCTGCCGTTGCTTTACTCTGTTTAGCATTGTAATTTTGAGTTTGGGCCTGAACTTTCAATTTTGACTTACCAGAAACACGCGTTTGTATGCATAAATACAAACTTCTGTTGCCTTTGTTAGTTTGATTTTTGGAATGGTGCACGAGTGTAGATTAGCTTACCCACAGAGTTGATGAGTTGTTTTCGGTTTCAAGTTATAATATTTTCCAGATCTAGTCTCTTTTTGCCAAATAAAAAAACAAAAATGAAATAGTTGTGGCATATCAATTGGAGAAAAAAAATGAAAGTTTATTTTATTTGATAAAATTAAACAAAAATCACATAGTTTTTAAAATTGATAAAATCACCTATAAAATCAGAATTTTATTGGTTTTACATCCCAAAATTGATATTTTACCCCTATTAAAATTTTACATAAAATCAAACAAGTTTTCTTACTCTAATATCGTAAAATTATAAGATTTTAGGGAATGTTTGGAGTTCCAAAAAGTTAAAAAAGAAAAAATCAGAAGTTAGCGTTGAAGTGATGTAAAAGTGATATGTGGCGAAATTTGATTGGAGGAAGTTGAAAACTTTTGGAATTTTTGGGAAAAATTTGAGGCTCCAAGTGGAGCCTTAATAATATTGAATGCAATTCAGATCTCTGGTGTTGTTTATTTAAAGTTGTCAAATTACTGCATTTTTTTCTTTTTCTTTTTTTTTTTCTTTTTTTTTCTTTTCTTTTTTTTTTTGGGGGGGGGGGGGATATCAAGTTAAGTTACAGAGAGTTTTTGGTTTGAAACATTAGCTCTAATCCTGAATGATGGCATTTTTTTTTCAGAAAAGCAGCTACTCAATGTTTTTTCTTTCTTGGAAGCCTAAGCTTTTACCAATAGACATGGATTAAAACTGCAGAAGTCAGTGATGGTGATTGAATCACCTAAACAATTGAATGAAATTTGCAAAGATTTGGTGTGACTAGAATTCTAAGTCTGTGCATATACTGAAGAGAAATATGGCACTGAGAGGATATTTTGTGGGATAGAAATATTATGCTCTGTTTGGATAGCTATGAATTGTAAATGAATGGATTCAGGATTAAGCTCTACAAAAATATGGTATTATAGGTATATTTATAAATAGTTAGGATTTTTCTACAACTTCAGTCATTAATGGCTAGAATTTCAAGTAACTACTTTTATATGATTATTTCAATTCCATCATTATCATCATGTCAGCTCTTCTAATTTCAAGTTGAAATCCATATCAAACCTATGTTTGAGTTTTTATCTATCAATAATTAGTGTTAAATCCATAAATATGAATACAACCTTGATTTTTTCTAGGCCCCTTGTTATTGGTTAAAGGATCATAAATCCTCCTTTTTAGTAATAACTTTGAAAATGAACAAAGTTATTAAAAGAAAATAGGAAATTTGCTTATTTTGAAAAAGTCCATCCACGGGTGAGTTGTAGTCATGCACTAGTTTATTAGCTTCACAGTGGAGGAGCAGATTTATAGGAAATTTAAAGTTAAGATTTAGCTCAAATTTTAGTTGCAACTTGCAAGGGAGAGTGTGATGGCTATGCAGATCTCTTGTCCTTGCTTCGTGTATGCTATTTTGTTTCACTTTTTACTATGTCTGTTCAAACTTCTCTTAAATTACCTTTATATTATTACGTTATTTACAATTTCACCTGTACTGTTATTTAATTGGTCACTGAAGTGTCATTTTTCTTCTAGGCACAAATTTCCTGCTTGAGCACCTGTAATGTTAACTTCTGGCATGATTTTACTGTGTCATCTTATAGGCACAATTTTCACTGCTTGAGCAGTTGTAGTCTGAGCAGTTGGACCTCATAAAGGCTTTCCTCACTCTTTTAATTGCTCATGTGCAGAGAACATGGGAAAGAACAAAAATGGCAACTACATTGGATCATGTTGGTATGACTTCAGCTTCATCTGATGTGCTATGGTTCTTTACTCCAGTTGAGCATACCATTGTCAGAACATATCTCTTAAGCGATATTTCAGACTCAGTGAAAGTGTTGTTTTCTGTTAGTCAACAGGGTTTCTATATAGACAATGTTAAATGATTTACCTGAATGTACATAATTCAATGGTCATGATTTAGTGATGACTGCCAGATTGTCAATTCTGGTTCAGTTGTTTGACATTCTCGATTTCAACTTTATTGCTTGCTGACACAAAAATATCTGTTGTTTCAGTTGAGTATAAGTGTCTTATCCAACTGCAATTGGAACATTCACGTGCTTCCAAAAGTTGTTGACAAAAAATCCCCTTCTCATGGATGAAGAATTTTGGATTTTGAAAGATTTTTGCCTCATTTTTTGTTTTTTTTTTTTTTTTTGGGGGGGGGGGGTGTTTCAAAATGTTCAATTTTCTTAATAAAATTTCTGCACCTATATAAGTACACGTACACATGCAAACAACAAGAAACCGGGGAGGAGGAGCTTGGCTCCTCGCTGGTTTTTTGACAGTGAAAAGGACTGCTTTTCTCAATTTTCTGTCTACGAAAGAGATTACATCTCCCTTTTGATGTGCTTAAAATCACGAACTGAGATCTGGGAGGTTGCTTTACCTTACTTATCTTAGGATAGACAAGTTCTTCATTATTTTTAAGTCAAGTTTAATGCTTGACTAATAGTTCTGCATTGATGATATTATTAATTGTAGGATTCTTTAGATCTCTGTTGTTCCTCTAGTTTGCTTGTGTAGCTTCTCACTGTTAGCTTCTTGTTGTAGTTGTGGCAACGGATGATGAAAAGATAGCTGAATGCTGTCGAGGATTTGGTGCTGATGTCATAATGACATCAGCATCTTGCCAAAATGGTTAGTCATATTTTATTCCTTCATTCCAACTTTCCTTTTTTTGGGGGGGGGGGGGTGTTTCCAATGGTTAATAATCACAATTAAAATTATAGGTACTGAGCGATGCAATGAAGCGCTACAGAAGCTTGAGAAAAAGTATGATATTGTTGTCAACATTCAAGGGGATGAACCTCTAATTGAACCAGAAGTAATAGATGGGGTTGTCAAAGCACTGCAGGTAAGGATTCACATGACCTCATAATCAACTAATCCATGATATTCTTTGATAGTATCCAGTTGTTCCCTGATTTTTCCAGTTAACAACATGATGTTTGTTCCAAGCATACTGTCATGCTACAGTAGATTTCATGCTTGACTAGTCACATTGGTTTCCAAAGAGCAAGGAAGGAGCATGGCTCTATGGAAAGGGATCTCCTACCCAGACCTTAGATCCTGGGTTTGACCCATGTCCTCTTGCCTAGACATTAGCCTCCTATGTACCTGAAAATGGGTTCTCAAAAAGCACAGTGTATGCCGTCTTGTCTGAGTTTGACGCAGATATGAGTCATATGACAAGCCTAATCTCAGTCAAACTTTACCTTTTGTTTCAAAACTAATGATCTTTTAAACTCTCTTCAATGTAGATTAGTAGCCATTTAATGTATCCTATGATGTGTCAATGAAAGTTTTAAACCACAGCTGGCGAGTTGCTCTGGTTTTCATATATATATATTTTTTTTTCCCTTCTCTCCTTTGTGGACAATTAGTTCAAATCACATAGTGTGTGTGTTAATGGTATGCAAGTTCTTCCTATTATATTATCCAATTTAACTTGACCATATTTTCTGCCTTCTGCAGGCAGCCCCAGATGCAGTGTTTAGCACTGCAGTCACATCTTTGAAACCTGAAGATGCATTTGATCCAAACCGAGTGAAATGTGTGGTGAATAATCATGGCTATGCAATTTATTTTTCAAGAGGACTGATTCCATATAATAAGTCAGTGATTTGTTATGTTGAATCTAGTTGCAGTTTCATTTTTTATTCCCTTCTGCATGCTAAAATTGATGGATAATCTACATGCTGAGTACAGGTCAGGGAAGGTCAATCCTAAGTTCCCGTATTTGCTTCATCTTGGGATTCAGGTAACCATGAAATATTTTCCATAAAAGATCTTTCTCCTCTCCCTTCTATTCTTTTATGGCATTGTGTTCTCACAATTTTGGTTAACACCCTATGAGTAACAATGCTTTGTTTTTAATATATATGGCCAGAGCTATGATTCGAAGTTCCTCAGGATATATCCAGAGCTGCCACCCACTCCATTGCAACTAGAAGAAGATCTGGAACAGCTAAAAGTACTTGAGAATGGCTACAAGATGAAGGTTTCTTCCATTCTTTATTCCTTACCTGATTCATTTTCTCCCATTTCTTGTCAAAGCTGATATTTCAATGCTTTGAAGGTTTTATAAGCATTAGGAGATATGGTTTCTATTAGTATTTGTTAGAGATATTGTGAATATAGAAATAGGGTTAGATTGATTATTTATTTTCTAGAATAGGATATGTGATTAGAGTGATTGATCATTTCCTAAACTGTAATGTTCATGTATATAAATATACATGGTCCTACTCATAGTGGTTAAGCCATTCCATTCCATCTCTACTTTTGACGTGGCATCAGGGCAAAGGTCCTAAAATCAAGAACCCTAATTTTATTTCAGAGATTTCTTCAATTGGAAATCAAATTGCAAATCTTTTGCTTATTTTGGCTGATTTGGAAGGAAAGAAATAGGAGGATATTTGACAACATAGAGAGGACTGTTTTGCGTGTCAAAAGTTTATTTCTCTCTTGTTTGTATAGTTGGTTAGAAGAGGGAAGAGAGATTGATCTTTGTTCTTTTATGCAATTTGTTGCTAGCATGCAGTGAATAGGGGAAACTGTAACTTGTTTCTCTCTTTTTCAGCATCTCTTCGATGCTATTGATAAAACTTGCTTATCTTTTCCCAAAAAAAAAAAAAAAAAATTGCAAATTGAACCCTCTAATATTCTTCATCAATCTCAAAGTCTTCCTCAATTGTCTGGAGACCTTGATCGATTGGTGTTCTTCTAAGATAATTGCATAGTATAGCCCAAATACCCTCAATTGCTATCGCCGACTATCGCAAAAGCCCAAAAACGGTCATGACCTCTAAAATCACAATTGTATTCATTAATTGACATCACTGGAGTCTTCTCTTATCCACTCTGGCAACCATCGTTGTTCCGTCATCGACATAAGGTTAGGAGACTAAAATTACTTTTGTGCTTGGGCACCAAGCTGAAAGTACTTTTGTGCACCTGTTTCTCTCGCTCTCAACCGCTTATGATGGTTTCTTCAGATGTAAAAAATGCCTCCCTACACGGTAATCTAGAGGAAGAACTTCATATAGTGTAACTTCCAAGGTATGTTGCTCAGGGGTAGTCTGGACTAATGTGTAAACTCAAGAAGTCTTTGTATGGTCTCAAATAATCTCCTCACGCTTGGTTTGGCAAGTTCAGTACTGTGATTATAGAATTTGGCCTAATCTGTCATGGAGTTGATCATTCCGTATTATATGACATTCAACTCATGGAAAGATCTGGCTTCTTATTTATGTAGATGATGTAGTCATCACTGGGGACGATACATGAAGCATTGATGAGTTGAAGTCTTTTTTCTAGAAGAAATTCAGTACTAAAAATTTGGGGCCGTTGAAATATTTCTTAAGTATTGAGATAGTCAATCATATAAGGTTATTACTCTGTCACAAAAAAAGTATGTTGTAGACTTGCTTTTGATAGAAGTATGTTGGGATCTAAACCATTGATACTTCGATAGATCCTAATACAAAACTTATTACAGATAAGAGTGATTTGTTAGAAAATCTCAGTCAATATCGGAGATAAGTTGGGAAACTAAATTACTCGACAGTAACAAGGCTAGACATTTGTTTTCCTATAAGTATGATTAGCCAATTTCTAGAATCTCCTCAAACTTCTCACTGCGATGCAGTTATTAGGATTTTGAGATATTTAAAGAAAGCATTGGAGAAAGGTTTATTGTATCAGAATCACGGTCATACTTCAATTCATGGTTATAAAGATGTTGATTATGTAGACTTACCATTAGATAGATGCTCCATTACTGGTTATTGTGTCTTTACGAGAGGAAATCTATTGTTATAGAAAAGAAATAAGCAAATTGTAGTTCTTTGGTCTAGTGTAGATTAGGATACAGAGATATGGCTCATAGTTCATGTGAATAAATCTAAATACAACATATGTTAGAAGAGTTGGGAGTCTGTCATTCACAGCCTATTAAAATATTATGTGATAATCAGGTTGTAGCACATATTGCTTCTAATCCAGCATTCAGTGAAAGAACCAAAAACATCAAAATAGGCTGTCATTTTGTTAGAGAGAAGATACTATAAAGTATTATCAATATAAGACATGTTAAATTAGAAGACTAACTTGTAGATTTATTTACTAAAACACTTGGCGGTCCTCTGGTTAAACACATTGTAACAAACTTGAAATGTATGATATAATACACTCCAGGTTGAGGAGGATTGTTAGAGATATTGTGAATATAGAAATAGATTGATTATTTGTTTCCAAGAATAGGGGATATGTGATTAGAGTGATTTGATCCTTCCCTAAATTGTAAGATATATCTATATAAATATACATGGTCTTACCCAAAGTGGTTAAACGATTCCATCCATCTTTACTCTTGACAGTATTTATAAAATTTATTTGTTTTTCTCAGTCATTGACCTCTTTCTAAATTGGTAATTATTTTGCTGACTATTATCTTGTTTGAACTTGTTGCCTGATACCTTGTGAAATTTTGAAATGAAATTCATAAGATCTTTTCTAGTCAAGCACCAGGTTCTCCTAAAATTATCTTTTTTGTTTTGTTTTTGTTTTTTTTTCTTTTTCTTTCTTCAAGTCCCTACATACAAAATATGTTTCCTGTAAACTATTATAGTTGTTGGACTATTTTTGGAGCCCAAGGCACCAAAAAATGCCCATCCATCATAAAAAATGGTTATTTTGGTCATCAGTGGTGTTATATTGTTCTTAGAGCGTAATAATAAACTTTGTCAATGGTCAGGAATGAGTTTTCTGAATGATTGTTGCCTAGGAAAGGTTGCAGACCTGCATGGTAATTGCTCTGCTTAAATTGGTAAAGGATCATCATTGAAACAATTTAGATCTGAACAAGCTTTCTTAAGATCTTCCTATTATAAATAAATGACACTGCTTTCTAGTTTCTTCAGTATCTCCACCTAAAGTTTGTGTCCTATTTGCTTTACAAAGGAACATGTTTTCTTGTTTTCTATTGCATTCAAGCATCTCTTTCTGGAAGGCGATTTAGTCTGCCATTTTTTGTTCCATTCTCAAGTCTCTAAACTTATGAAGTCTCATTACTGTAGTAGACCAATTCGTTAACATGCCACCAAGCTATTTTTTAATCCTCCAAGTATAGAGTCTTTTGAGAAAATATTGGAGTCATATGAGATTTAGTGCCTCCAAACATGTGTCCTATGTAATCACTTTAAATCCTTACGAGTCACAATCCTACTTGAAATTCCAACACCCCCCCCCCCCCCAAAAATGTGTAAATAAATAGAGGGGGGAAAAATCCATACAAATCACCAAGATTTAACCGGCCGTCTAGACTGGTTCTTGGAGTTTCAGTCTGCACTCATCTACACCTATGAGTTCCAATACCGTTGCTTGTCTTCTCTACATTGAATTTTGCTTATTCTTTGAACTATTTTATGTTAGCCTGAAATTTGAATTAAGAAAGATGGAAAATTGGAGGGTATAGTTTTTGTTGGAAAGTCCAGAAATAAAAATGATTGTTCTCCTTGCAGGTGATTAAGGTCGATCATGAGGCTCATGGGGTGGACATCCCAGAAGATGTTGAAAAGATAGAACGTTATATGCTTGAAAGGAACTTGTCTTAGTTCTGGCAAAAATGTATTTCGTGTGAGACTATATAAACGAGCATTTACTGTCCAGAGGTATACCTTCAGTTGATTTCTACGTGGAGAGCAGTGGCGAATCTTCTACAGTTTCACTCCCTATCAATCCTGTGCCATTTTTTCGTAGTTGTTTTGAAATAGACATAACTAGTTTGCTGCTAAGGTTTCATCGAGTTGTGTTGAGTTATGACTCAAAATTGTGCTATTAGTTGGCAAAGTTGAAATTTGAAAGTTCCACAGTGATGCATGTGATGCATATTCTATTTGTCTGTCATTGTTTGTGCTGATTTTTGATCACGTGATAATTTATGAGAAATTTGAAAACAGAGGCTTATGTACAAAATTTGTGGAACTTTCCTGTGGTCACAGATTCAGTTCTTGATGATCCGAGGAAGCTTTTATTTATTTATTTATTTGGAATTCTTCATTGTACCTGAATGATAACAGATTAAAGCATGATTTGTATTGGCAAATTTTGGTCTTGCACTGTCTTAGCCACCTGTTTCATGACTTTCAAATATGCTTTGGTGGGTAGAAAAATATAACCTAAATATTGATTATTAGTAGCTTATTGCACCTAATGTTTACCGTTTGGGTATATGCCGATTTCAAATGAATAAAAGTTGAGACTTATCTTTGGAGATGACTATTTTAGATAAATTAGAATTTAATTTATTAAAATTTGTGTGACTTAAATCTTTAGTTTTCAAACTATCACATTTCCTTTCTTTTGGATGTACTGCTTTATCTCTGTTAATTTAATTCCCACCTTTCTCGGAAATCAATATATATATATATATATATATATGTTTATTGGGGCTTCTCGTAGGTACCAATGGGCTTTGTGCAAGCACCAACGGGCTTCTTGTAAGCTCTGGACAGTGTTGCCCTTGCTCTAGTTCTTCGGTCTTGATTGGTATTGGACCTGATATAATGTGTCTCTGGCGATCTTGCATGTATCATGAGAATTATGATGATGTTTAAGTATGATTGAGTATATGATACTTATTTATGTTGGTTAAAATATAAAATTGCATGCTACGTGAGACATGAACATGCTATGATTAGATATGCATTGTTTTTTTACGTAGTTTATCATGTGCATTGTGCTGCGTTTGGTATCATCCATATTTTATTTGGTTTTGATAGCCTTGGTATTTATATGTTGATGTGTTGCTACCACTTCTATATTTATAAGCTGAGGATGAGATTTTATAAAATATTGAATAATTCTCAATCGACATTTATAAATAGAAATTGGTCATTGGAGTTGGGATTTTAATATCAAAAATCGTTTATTTTGATTCTATGGACCAACGCCCTAAGGGCGGATATTTATCATGAGATATGACAAAAGAATTGATGAGAGACTGTAATTGTATTTACACTCTACAGGATAGTGTGCATCCGTGGGATGCTAGTTTGCCATTATTTGCTCAAAATGGTGTGGTTGGTAGATTTGTATTAATTATCACTAGATTACCATAAGTTGGTAAAATAGTGTGGCTATTGACTTTATGTTAATTATCACCGGTCCCAGAATAAGACTGTGGGTAGAGAGATAATAGACTTGCATGGTTATGAGACTTGCATCACGTGCTTTTTTTTTTGGTAATTACATCACGTGCTTAATATTTTTGATTGAGATTGTTAACATATTTATAATGTGTACTATGAGCATTTGTGTACAATTCTATCAATTGATTTGTCAAGTTCTCACATCATTATTTTAGGAAATTTTTTTGAAGTTGGAAAGTTAAGTTGAGTTGTGGACTAATAGTTGATTCAAGTCGTATTAACTATAATTATTGATTATATCTTATTAAGGGCTGTTTGGTCTAACAAAAAAGACCAAAAGTTACAAAAAGTTATTAACTTTTTTCAATCAAATTTTGTCACATATCACTTTTATATCAAATTTTTATATTTTTTTTGTATATTTTTTTTTTTTTTATCATTCAAACACCCCATTAGTGCCACCCAAAGTGTAGGCCTTAATTTGTGCTTGTTATGTTACTTTATTTAAACTGCAATTATTATTGTAATATGGGAATGAGGGGCGGCGATATTAGTGCTCTGGACTGTAATAGATTGGTAGTCATTATTCCTTGTGGTAACTAGATTATCGTTAGATTTTATTCAATTTTTATTAAACTCCACTTTTCATTCTTGTCCACACTAAACATTTAGGTTAAGAGTGTAAACAAAAATTATATTTTATTGTGCTTCTTGGTTAAGTTTTCTAACATGTCAATTAAATTTAAACTTATTTTTTTTTTACCAAAGTGCTTGTTGTTTTTTCTTTTAAGAAAAATACATTAATTATTAAAAATTCAACTCTCAAATTTCAGTAAAATATTTTGTGCTTCTTGTGATTATTATGTGGGTTGAAATTTTTGAAAATTAAACATACATGTTTGATTATATTATATTTCTTACAATATAAACAAATTATTTTTATACATGCCATTAAAAATATAATTATTGAATTAAAATTTTAACCTGTGCTAGTTGGATGCTGTTGGAATAGAGTGAATTTGGGCCACGTGGCACCATGTCGAGCACATCGACATAGGACATGTGGCATTTTGCCGAGTGTGATTTTAAGTGCTCGAAGTTGGTCTAATATACACGGATTGGCTGAGTATGGGTCCCACTATTTTATAAATGCACCCCTAACCATAAATGCCTAAAGGTAATAAATGAATCGGATTTATTAACTGAAAGTTAACCAACATAGTTTGTTTCGTTACAAATGGCAGATAGATGTGATAGGTGGACAGTTCTAGAGTTGCATTCTATCTATTCAGACGCCTCCAATCGCCCACGCACATTAAATGAAGGGCGAGAACATTAAATCAGAAGTGAAAGGCATTAAAAGAAAGGGAATGGGTGAATATCAGGAGGCATAATTGCAATCCGATCTCAGGTATTACTTTATTTCTTTTACTATACTATAAATACCGCACTTAACTCAGAAATCTGGGTACGTTTATTATTACCAACTAAACACTTTGTACATTTCTTTCCTTCTCTTAAAGCTCTTGCTAATTTAAGCATCAGAGGGTTTTCCGGTCGGGGATCCTCACTCCAGCCATAACCTCCGTTTTATTTGTGTTCGGCAGGTCGGCAATTAGATTTTCGATTGGCGTGGTGAGCAATTTAGGTAGCAAATTTTTGTTATCGAACATTTGGCACCCACCGTGGGGCTCGTTTCTTTGTTCCCTACACCTCTCTATTCTCATAATTTCTTCATTCTTTTCAACCCCATTAACAATGACTTCAGGCGGGAACATAACTCCCCCACATTCTCCACATGCGGGGGACGAGATGACTCTAGCAAAAACGAAAGCAAGTGCGTTGGTTATGCAGACTTCTGGGTTAGAGCCCACAAGAAAAAGAAAGATAGAAGACCCAGAGGCGACGAAATGGAAACAAGAGTTGTTGGCTAAGGCTAATGAAAAGCAGGCTGAGCTAGAGGAAATACTCCTGGAACTAAACAAGGAAAAGGGGAACTAAGCGGCATAGGATGAGGCCGATCCCAATGATTTGGGGTTCGATTCTGATTGAAAGTTATGACACCATGTGTGGTGACTCAAAGGATGCATGCGATGAAAGGGCGGGAGAACCTAATGAAGGACAATCTCACTCCAGGCGTGGAGTCGTTTCCGTCCGAAAGGAGATCCTCATTTCCAAGTCTTCCAGAGAACGTGCAACGCAAACTTAATGCCCGTAAACTTTACAATTACAGGGAAAAAGGCCCCCCCAAGCTTCACCATGAAGGAGACCCTCACAGGAATAAACAATCAGGCCGTAGAAAGCACAATGATGTGAGCGATGGCTCCTCCAGCGGGGAAGAAGCTCCCACAAAGTCCCACAAAGTCTAAGAAGTCAGGCAAAGCAAAGGTGGAGGAAATGGGGCAATACGAAGAATGGGAAGCCCCTAACCAAAGTACCTGTACGATGGTAAGGAGGGCCCTTAGACGAATCTTAGCTTCCTCACTTGTTAAAGAAATTTGCGAGATAGAGCCCCTGGAGAAGTTCCAGACTCTAAGGCTTAATTTTTATGACGGAAAGTCAGATCCTCTCGCGCAATACCGTCACTACATGCAAGCAATGACACTTTGGAGCTGGAATGACAACCTTATGTGCAGAGTATTCCCTCAAGTTTAGGAGACACGGCTCTTCAATGGTTCCACAAACCGCCTCTAGGGAGCATCAGGAGTTGGAAGGTAGCTAGCTGAGGAGTTTGTCACAAGGTTTTTGGCCAAGACCAAACAGCTAAAGAGCACAAATATGGTCCTAACGATGAAGAAGAAGGCCGGTGAAAGTTTAAGAGATTATTCTCAAAGGTATTTAAAGCTTTATAATAAAGTTAAGGAATGCTCAAAGTAACTAGCGGTGACCTTATTCAAGCTGGGGCTGCGGAAAGAAGATAGGCTCTAGCTATCTCTGACAAAAAAAAAAAAAAAAACTGACGGCCAATATGTCTGACCTCATGTGCATAATCAAAAAATATGCCAAGATCGAAGATGAAACCAGACTCGTTGAACAAAAGGAAGGGAAAGTTTCAGCCCCTAAGAAGGAAAAAAGAAAGAGGAAAAGGCCAAAGTACGCTGGAGAGAACAAATCCATGTTTGAGGCTATTAATACAGTTTTTAAGGAGCCCATCTTCAGGATCTTGCCCTAGATATGAGATAAGTCGTATTTCGGATAGCCAAAAAAGTTGCCTGATTTTTCAGATAAGAAAAGTCATAAGGACTATTGTGCTTACTACCAGGACAGGGGGCATCGTATTGGATTTTACCGTTCCTTACGGCAACATTTGGAGGACCTAGTGAGACAAGGGCACTTAAAGGAATACATTGATGAGGCTAAAAGAGGAAACGCCGGAAGTCCTCCCTAAGTTCAACGAGGGGGTTAGAGAAGAAAGAGGGAGGATACTGACAAACAAGATTATGTGGAAGACGCCGAGCTCCTACTAAGAGCAAAGGCACATAGAGAAGTAAACAAGTAAACAAGCTCGCAGTCATTCATGTAATTCATATGAAGCAACGCCCCAAAGTGTAACTATTTATCCACAAGCGGGCCGAGCGGACGAAGTCTTGGGAGTTACCGGTCAGTTAAGTAAACGTTCATGGAGAGAAAGTGCTCCAGGGATAACGTTTCATGAAGACGAATACTCTGGTGTTCGGCAGCCACATAATGATGCTCTGGTGATCACCTTGAAAATGTTTGAATCAGACGTGAAGAGGGTCCTGGTGGACGCTGGAAGCTTAACAGAAGTCATGTTCTTCAGTTTATTTAAGAAACTTGGCCTGATAGAAAAGGACTTAGAACCAGCAGAATGCCAACTCATAGGGTTCAACTTTGCACTTGTGTGTTATCTAGGCAAAGTTATCATTCTAGTCTGTGTAGGCCTTGTGAAGCACGAGGTAGAATTCACAGTGGTTGACTCTCTATCTTCCTACAATGCTATAGTAGGAAGATCCTGAATTCATGCATTAAAAGTCGTCTCCTCAACCTATCACCAAGTGCTGAAGTTCCCTTATAGTGATGAAGTGATTGAGGTCAGGGGAAACTAGGACGTATCGCGGAGATGCTTTACTGCCGTACTAAAATCCAAATCACTTCCCAAACAAGTCCAACTAATAAAATTGCCCGAGGACACACTAAAGATCAATGATGTCGAAGGAGACCTAGAGAACAAGGTAGTCGAAAGTCTAGAAAAGTTCTAAGTGAGCCTTGCTGAGAATGGTAGATTCTTCTTAATTGGGTCCAACTTGAGTGCCGAAGAGAAGCTGGAGCTTATGGAAATGCTGCTGAAAAACATTGGAACCTTTACCAGGAATCTACAAGAAATGCCAGGCATTTCCCCCAAAATTATGACTCATATAACCCAGGGGCGAAACCTGTGGTATAAAAGGCAAGAATGTCAGCATTACAGTATGCTGAGGCTGTTATTAAAGAGGTTGGCAGACTATTGGAAGCCGAGGCCATCAGAAAAGTTTCATACCCTGAATGGTTGGCTAACACAGTGGGTGTTAAGAAGAAGAATGGGAAATGGAGGTTTTGTATGGATTACACTAACTTAAACAAAACCTATCCCAAGGAGCCATTTTTCTTGCCAAAAATTGATCAACTTGTCAATTTAACAACTAGAAGCGCCAGGATGTTCTTCTTGGATGCCTATAGAGGTTATCATCAGATCCCAATGTACGGCGCTAACGAGGAGAAGACATCATTCATCACTCCAAAGGGGGTGTACTATTACAGGGTCATACCATTTGGACTAAAGAATGCTGGTGCGACATATCAAAGACTCGTTACTAAGATCTTTAAGGATGACCTCGGTAAGATCATGGAAGTGTACATAGATGATATAGTGGTAAAGAGCAAAGAGCTAGAGACCCATTTCCAGCATTTGAAACATGTATTTTCCACTCTAGACAAGTACAGGTTAAAGCTTAATGCCGCCAAATGTGCCTTTGGAGTGAGTTCTGGGAAATTTTTGGGTCATTTGATCACCAGAAGGGGAATTGAAGCTGATCCCAACTAGATAAAGGCTATACAATCAATTACCCCGCCACGCACCAAGAAGGAGGTTCAAAAGCTTATAGGAATGGTCGCAGCACTAAACAGATTCATAAGTCAAGGTTCAGATAAATGACGGCCATTCTTTAAGCTATTGAAAGGGGCGAATAAGTTGGTCTAGGACAGTAAAGCAAACCAAGCGCTAGGAAAACTCAAGGAGTACCTGATGACTACCCTAATTTTATCAACCCCCTAGCCAGGGGATGTCCTACAATTGTACCTGACAGTCTTAGAACATGCAATTGGTGTCGTTTTGCTAAAAGAAAAAAATGGAAAACAAAAGCCCATTTACTATGCAAGTAAGGCTTTACATTAGGCAGCAACTAGATACTTTCCCTTGGAAAAGTTAACCTTGGCGTTGGTTATGGCCTCCAGGAAGCTTGCCCACTACTTTCATGCTCACACCATCCAGGTAGTGACTGACAAACCAATTGGCCATCTGTTGAATAGGGCAGACACCATGGGGAGAATGGCCAAGTGGACGGTTTTACTCGAAGTTTTTGATATAGGATTTGTGTCGAGGATAGCAATAAAGGCACAAGTCTTAGCGGATTTTGTAGCTGAGTTTATCACTCCAGTCCCTGAATAGGTAGAGGAGGTGTGGCAGCTTAAAATCAACATCGAGGCTAAAGATGTTCCAAAAGTAGCCACACTTTCATGATAGATCGAAGTGGATGGGTCCTCATCAAAAAAGGGAGCTAGAGTAGGAATAGTTTTGATAACCCCGGAAGGGGTAATAGTTAAGTACGCTATAAAATTAGATTTGAAGGAAACTAATAACAAAGCAGAGTATGAGCCTCTCTTGGTTGGGTTTAATATAGGTCAGCATCTTTTTGCTAAAAATGTGTTAATAAAGACAGACTCCCAACTGGTAGCAAACCACTTAAAGGGTGAATACGTGGCCATGAATAAAAGGATGGCTAAATATTTGGAGCTGTCAAGGAAAAAGCTGGAACACTTCAATGTGGTCGGTATTAAGCTTATTATAAGGGATCATAACACCCACGTAGATGTTTTGGCAACTCTGGCTGCATCCCTAAGGGACAAATATACTGACAATGTCTTCCTGGAAATATAAGAAAAGCCAAGCGTATCCAAAGGAGAAGAAGTAGCATGTATTCAGTTGGGTCCATTTTGAATGGATCCCATTATTTCATATCTAAGGATGGTGCCCTCCCTTATGATAAAGTTGAGGCAAGGAAGCTAAGGATCAAGGCCACGAGATTTTGATTTTCTCTTGAAGGTAAGCTACACAATAAATCCTTCATAGACCCCTATCTTTCTTTGTGTTCATCTTGACCAGGTGCAGGACTTTCTTTATAAAATATATGAGGGGGTTTACGGGGCACATATCGGGGGTAGGTCCTTAGCCCACAGAGTAATTACTCAAACTTACTAGTGGCCTAAGATAGGAAAAGATGCGCAGATCTATGTACGAAAATGTAGAAAGTGTCAAAAATTTGCACCAATTCCTCATCAACCTGCTAGGGAGCTAAGCCCACTCACTAGCCTTTGGCCGTTTGCTCAATGGAGACTTGACAGTGTGGGGCCATTGCCAACTGCTCCTAGAAACAAAAAAGAGGTTGGTGGTCGGCACTAACTACTTGACTAAGTGGGTGGAAGTTGAGCCATTGACTCACATCAGAGATACAAATACCATTCGATTCCATATGGAGAAACATTATCACAAGGTATGGCATTGCTTGTTCTTGTTTAATTACCTCACTTCAAGATAAAAGCTCAAATGAAAATTCAGATTATAAATTCAAAGTTAAAGAAAATGTTAAGTGAGGTAAGTCAAGACAAGTTTTCCCCCTAAGTGCAAGGTGTGGTTGAAGCACAAAATAACTGGTAAGTCCCAGGTCATTTCCACAGGGATCTAGGGAGCAATGAAGTGAATGACTCTAATGGACATTAATTTGGCAAAACACTACTCACAGAAAAATGTAAAATAGAAAATTAAAATCTGATTTGGTTGGTTGATGATTTTGAACTAACTTTCCAAAAGCAAAGTGAATTTAAACTAAAAGATTAAATGATAAAAAGGTTGAGCAAGGCAAGTTTAATACCAATCCAAATGAATTTCAAGTGCCAAGAGCTTATAAATTTACCAAATCAATTTGTACTGATTTTTGAGAAAATTAATTTCAATTGAAACAAACCATGGATTAAACACTCAATGTGCATAACCTATTTTAAGGACAATAGGAGTTCTAATTCTAGCAACCCACATACAACAATGTCATGAGAGTTCTAAGTTAAGCAACACCTATGAACTCATCAATAGGATATACAAAGTTGGATTAATCGGGTCTTGAATCAATGAGTTCTAAGACACCCAGCTGCAAATTGATTTGATAACCATAAAAACTCAAGGTAAATTCATGAAGTTCGGCCACTTGAGATTCATTGGAAGGGCATTACCCTTGCCTTGGCTCAAGAAAACTTAGCCGAGCATGTTGAAAAGAAGAAAAGCAGAAATGGAAATCTGATTTGAAGACATTGCAATCTGAAATTGAAAGTTAAATGGATTTAGACTTCAAAATCTGATTACAGAAATTGGAATGAATTCAATGTGTAAATCTCCAAAACTCCAATGCTGAATTAAAATTCCAATATAAAACTCTGAACTCTCAATGAAAAACTCCCTCAAACTCTATCTACCAAATCTGAATTTTCTTCAGCCGAATGCTCTCCCTGTCGCGTGGGTCTCCTCCCACTTTCTTCCTTCTCTCTCCTATATCTTTTCTCTCTCCTCTAACCGAATGTTCCCCTCATGATGGCTTCTTCTCTCTCCTATATCTTTTCCTGATTTGCCCTCCCTGGATTGCAGATTACATCACGTGGGGAAGTTGGGGTCACATGGAATTCGTTGCTGTGAAGAAGCTCATATTCGAATACAGTAAACCCATATTCGAATACGATCCCCTGCTGCAGAAATTTTCCAGAATAGTGATTCTGATTTCTTTGCACTGATTTCAACTGAATTTTCTTCTTCTTCTGAAATAGCTTCAATCCTTTGATGTGTTGTGCAACATGCTTTCTTCTCAACATCCTCAATGTAGCTTAATTTCTTGTTCTTGTGATGGAAATCAACACACAATCCACTTTGGAGATATGGAGATGAAATCTGCACAAAACATAGATTTTATGTCTTTTTATGATGTGTGCAAGTGTAATTTGAATGTATAAATATGTATCAATTGATGTCCAATCACACACCCCCCAACTACAACATTACTAGTCCCTAGTAATGCTTCTAAATAGAAGAAATAGGAGAGAAATCCAAAAGCATTAATTTCATTTCAATTCGAATGATATTTCAGCTATTCATATGGAATTAGTCAACACCATGAGCAAAAATTTTCATAAGCAAAGTTTAAAATTTAAAATTTTATAAGAGATGTGAAACTTGCCAAATGTGTGAAATGGATGTGAATGAATAGCAGCTTTTAACTCTATCAATCTTGACATACATCTTTTAGAACTTCATTTAATCCTGAACTTTGCATTCCATTTCATTCCCAAGTTTTGACTTCAAATCTCACCTTGGAATTCACTCCAAAGAAACTAGAGCACACAAGGTTTCACTCAAGATGCCCCTATTAAGAGTAAATGTTCATCAAATTCTAGAAGGTGGCATCAACAAGTCAAAAACGATGTATTCAAGAAAGAATTAGACTTGGCGTAACTCCATGAAGGAATGATGTAGCAAAATAATTTCAGAATTTTCACCATGATTCCTTAATTCCTAAATTTCACAATTGAATGAAAATTCTTTCAAAGATCAATTAGGACTTGCAATGGGTTGTAATGGGGCCATGAGGTTTAATAAGGTAATAGAAGGGAAGGATAAGGAATTCAAAAACTGATTTGGAACACTGAAATAAACTTTCTTCCACCCTTCTCCAATTCTGCTGCTTTTTTTTTTTTTGAAATTGACCTCAAGTGAATGTATTTCAAAAGTAAAACAGTTTCCACCTTTTTGATTTTCTTTTTATCAACAATTTCCCTTAACATTTTCTTTTCCTCATTCCATTTGTTTTCTTTCTTCTCACCTCAAAATCCCAAAATGTTGTTCATTTCTCTTCCTTAATATTTTCAGTGTATTCCAATCTGTTAGGGAAGGCTAAAAGCATTCATAATGGTTAAAGGTATGATGTGGTAAGAATAAAGAAGTATGAATGCTCTAATAAAGCTCAAACTTGGCTCCAAGGATGATGTTCATCAAAGAAAGGCATTCCAAGCTCAAATGTTAAGAAAAATGGCCTAATATCATTTCTATGATTTCATTCCATTCAACCATAAAAGTTAAGAATCAGAAGTCTAGTTCCATTCATCCATCACTTCACAAACACCCAAAGCAAAATAGTATAAGTGGAGTTATTGAAGAAATTTGAAGTGCAAAAAAAAAAAAACTTATCTCATGACAAAGTTTAAGGCTCAAATATCTCACTTCAGGTTTTAAGTCTCCACTATATCTAGGAAATCCATAAAACACATTATTCATTCATAAATTCATTCTTCAAGACAAATGTTAGATCAACAATCCTCAAACTAAATCATTCACACACTTTTCAACTTAAAAACACATGGCAACCACAACAACTCTTAAAATTTCATACTTCAACTCAGCTCAATCCAAATTATGCAAATGACATTACTAATTCCAAGAAAACAGAAATTTCATTCATTCCAAGTAGAAAGTTCAAAGTCCTAGGTAGCAAAAGTAAAACAAAACAACTTAATCCTAATCAAAAGAAACAAACAGCAGGAACATTAATCCCAAATCCTATTGTTGACAAAACATATTTGAAATATTCTGAAGATTTGTTGTCAAAAATCTGGTTTCAAGGACAAAAGAGTCTGGATCATGGCTGAAGTACTGAAATTAAGCATTTCTCCCTTCTTGACTCCATTCGAATATGCTTTCCACCATTCGAATAAGCTTCTGCTGCCCCTGTCTCAGCTCACTCACTTCCCTCATCAGCACTTCTTGATTTTTCTGGATTAATGTCAACTTCTCCTCTGTGCTCATGGGGGCTGCTTCAGTTGCCTCCTCCTCTGCTGGCTGCTGCTGGTTGTTCTCAACTGCAGGTGGAGTAGCCTTCTTCAATTGTCCTCGACTTCGATTCATGGATATTTTGTCTATCAAAGGAGCAGCTTTCACAATGGCCATTCCTGCCTCTTCCTCTATTCCCAAAAAGTGCTCAATTATCTCTGTAATTAAACCTCCAAAAGGCAGCCCAGCAGTGGATTCTGGTTTCTCTACCACATGAGAAATAACCAACCAAATGTGGTAAGGTAAATCCTATGGGAATGCCTAACAACATCTTTCCCATAATTATGGCTTGTTCAAGAGTGATGGTTGACTTGTAAGCATGGGGCAGAAATAAAGAACAGACCAGCATGTGAAGGATATTACTTTTGGGAGTAATTCCTGACTTGGACATCCTAGAAAGTGGTCCATTGAGCTCGAGGGTTGGCTGTGAAGAGCCTAGCCAAATTGTCCTTATGCAATTGCTTCTCCCATTTTGCTTTTTGTTTAGGTGTGGATTCGGGTATCCTTTCAACAGGCAAATGACCTATGAAGGAAATCTTCTCAAGATTCAAACTAATTCTCTTCCCTCTAACCTTAGAGTTTATCTCAGGTCTCCCATGAATCATACCCAGTTCAGCATTTGAGTAAAATTCCCTCACATATGGTACCACAGCCCTCCTACTGGTTGTAACCCAATGTACCCAGCCCCTTTGCTCAAATAACTCTAACAATTCATAGGGTGGTTCATTGTAATCCTCCAATTTGATTCCTCTTTCAGTCAACACAGCTCTCTTGCTGTAATTCTCATCAAATTTCAGCTTTGAAGCTTTGTTGGAAAACCTCAAATTATCAAAAGAACCCTCATCAAACAGATCATGGCCAGGTTGTGCTTCAGGTTCATCTTCAGGAACCTTTTCAGAGGTGTGGACCTCATCCTCAGGAGCAGAGGTGTGTTCCTCAATCGGCACATTCTCATGAACTCCAACAGAGTTTTCCTTTTCAACATTAGAGACATGAGCATCATGTCTCTCACTCAAACTCTCATTGCCTACAGAATGGAATGATTCTGTTCTAGAGGAAGACCTACGGTCTGATTTAGAGGATGACAGTTCATAAGTTATGGGTTCCTGAACAACAAGTGAAGAACCTTACCATGTTGGCTCAAAATCCTCATGCTCCTTCTCTTAGCCTTTCCTTTGTAAGCCATCTTCTTCATCCTCTTTGGTGGCATTTTGCTTCACTTGATCTTTCACCCTTTATCAGAAATTCTCCAAAGCTGTAAACCCTAGCTTCTTCAATCGCAGCTCTGTATCTGAATCTTCCTTTCAATGTCAACTCAAAATCTCACTCAAATATCTGAAAGTAAAAGGCTGGAGGAAGATGTGGAATGGTGAAGTTTCAGGGTTGTGGGCACCAGGGCTCGTATTCGAATAGAACAGGACCTTAAATGAGGCCACTTACGGGTATATACAGGATTTAAAACTGACATCATATCGAATACCCAGACCCATATTCAATACAGGTTATCAGCACTTTGCAATTCCAGTGTCCAGAAAACCAGAAATTCTTTTCCATTTCTTAAGAATACTCAAATTTAAGTTTTGCCAACAACTAGGATTCGAAAATTATTTCAAAAGAATAACTAATTCAAGAAGAATTTTGCAATTTTTCCAAATTTCCCAAAAAAAAAAAATTTTTCAAATTTTCAACATATGCAAACTCAAACTGACATAAGCATGATCTTAATTCAATTCAAGCAATTCCAAATCATATTCAAAACATTCTGATCATATCCAATCACCCAATTCAGCAAATTTCAGCAAAACTATTCACATTCACAAACTCAGATTGTGTCCCCCCCAACTAAAACAAGCATTGTCCTCAATGCACAAACAAGTCAATCAATTTGGAATAAAGTGCAAAGGAAAAGGGTACCTGCTGAGTTTAAGGTTAACATGTTTGAGTGATGTAGACCAGCTGAAACTCCAAGGTATTACCAAAACATTGCTCCCCCCAACTTGTTCAATGCAATATTCTCAAAGAAAATGCAAATCAGTAGAACCAAAACAACAAAATGGGTGAGTGTAATTAAAGATCATGAGGTTTTGCCAAGCATCACAAACAACCAAGATGCAGGAAATCAGTAAGTATGCAAGATGGGTTGCTGTTCACAGATGAGATTTTGTGCTCAGATGGCCTATTCAAATGACTATTCAGCTATTCAAATGAGATGATTTGGACTTAATAGCAGTACCAGATTTGATCAGTTTTTGTTGCACCTGCTGATGTGACTTGATCCTTAATGAAGCATGCTCAACTGAAATTCTTTGGCTGCATTCTGAAACAATTTGAAAGCATGTGCTACCCACTTGGTTAATGCATTATACTCCCAAAACAAATCAAGCCAATGCATTTATTCCACTTGACTCTCAAGTAGGTCCACCACAAGTGATGTTGCTACCTCAAATAGCACATGTCAGTTCCAACCTTTGAAAATTCAAATATCAGTAAAACATAAAGCAGAAATTCTCAATTCTTCATGAAACTTGCTGAACAAATGTGTTAAAAACTTGCAAACTGAAATTTTTTTTTTTTTTAGATGAAAGAAAGAAAATTACAAAAACCAAAGAAAACAGAAAATCAAAAACATAACAGAACCTACACTACTATGATACAAAATCAGAATTCTTCCTCCATTCAAACAGAATTTGGGGGATCTTCAAGATCCCAACTCTCCACTTCAGCAACAAAATTCTCATGATACTCTTTCAATCTCTGTCCATTCACTCTAAAAACATTTTGGAGGTTGGATTTTGAATGTCACAGCCCCAAACTCAGTGATATTCTGAATCACATATGGACCACTCCATCTGGACTTCAATTTCCCGGGAAACAAGTGTAACCTTGAGTCATACAACAAGACCTTTTGACCCACAAACAACTCCCTTTTGAGGATATGTGTATCATGCCATTTCTTCACTCTATCCTTGGTGATCTTAGCATTCTCATATGCATCATTTCTAATCTCCTCAAGCTCATTTAGTTGCAATTTTCTTTGAAAACCAGATTCAGTGATGCTCTCATTAAAATGTCTCACTGCCCAAAAAGCCTTGTGTTCAAGTTCCACAGGAAGATGATAAGCTTTTCCATACACTAACCTATAAGGAGACATGCCTAGGATAGTCTTGTAGGCAGTCCTATAAGCCCAAAGTGCATCAACCAATTTCAAAGACCAATCTTTCCTTGTGGGATTCACTGTTTTTTCAATGATTCTTTTGATCTCTCTATTGGCTAATTCAGCTTGTCCACTTGTTTGGGGGTGGTAAGATGTTCCAACCTTATGTAACACCCCATACTTCTTCATCAAAAGACCAACATGTCTATTGCAAAAATATGTTCCCCTATCACTTATCATGGCCTTTGGCATTCCAAATCTTGAAAACACATTTTCCTTCAAAAATTTTATCACTACCTTGTGGTCATTGGTCTTAGTTGGTATGGCTTCTATCCACTTTGAAACATAATCCACTGCCACTAAGATATACTCATTGCCAAATGAATTCACAAATGGTCCCATAAAATCCATACCCCAACAATCAAAGATATCAAGCACATAAATGGGGTGAAGTGGCATCATGTTTCTCCTAGTGATCTTACCAAGCCTTTGACACCTATCACAAGCAACACAAAAGGCATGCACATCCCTAAACATGGTAGGCCAAAACAATCCACTCTGTAAAATCTTTGCCACTGTCTTCCTAGCTGAAAAATGACCTCCACATGCAAGAGTATGACAAAAACTAATGACACTTGTACTTCACTCTCGGGTATGCATCTCCTTATGACTTGATCTGAGCAATACTTAAACAAATAGGGGTCATCCCAGAAAAAGTGTCTCACATTCCTAAAGAACTTCCTTCTATCCAACATGGTCCAGTGAGAAGGCACAATACCTGAAGCTAGATAGTTGGCTATATCTGCAAACCAAGGTACCTCAGAAGAGTTTATGTGGAACAACTGCTCATCAGGGAATGTCTCATTGATGGGAGAATCAAAAGATGCTAAATCTTGATGTGGGAGTCTAGAAAGGTGATCAGCTACTACATTTTCAACTCCCTTTTTGTCCTTGATTTCTAAATCAAATTCTTGAAGCAGAAGAATCCATCTAATAAGTCTAGGCTTAGCATCAGGTTTGGTCAAGAGATACTTCAAAGCAGCATGGTCAGTGTATACTATGACATGAGAACCTACCAGGTATGATCTGAACTTGTCCAAGGCATATACTACTGCTAGCAACTCCTTCTCAGTAGTAGTGTAATTCCTTTGTGCTTCACTAAGGGTTTTGCTAGCATAGTACAACACATGTGGTCTCCTATCCCTCCTCTGTCCTAGCACTGCACCAATGGCACAATCACTAGCATCACACATGATCTCAAATGGTAAAGTCCAGTCTGGTGGCTGCATAATGGGAGCTGAGGTGAGCAAACTCTTAAGTCTATCAAATGAGGCCTGACACTCTGGTGTCCAATCAAAGGGAACATCCTGGGATAGAAGGTTGCACAATGGTCTAGCAATGGCACTGAATGATGCAATAAACCTTCTATAAAACCCAGCATGACCAAGGAATGATCTGATATCCTTAACACATCTAGGGGTAGGAAGTTTTTGAATAATTTCCACTTTAGCTTTGTCTACTTCTATCCCCCTAGAAGACACTATGTGGCCAAGGACAATTCCATGAGTTACCATAAAGTGGCATTTTTCCCAATTCAAAACCAAGTTTTTCTCCTCACATCTAATCAAAACCTTCTCTAGTTTCCCAAACATGTATCAAAGTCACTGCCATATACTGAAAAGTCATCCATAAAACTTCAAGGAATCTCTCTACAAAATCACTAAACAGACTCATCATACATCTCTGAAATGTTGCAGGAGCATTGCAAAGACCAAAAGGCATACGCCTATATGCAAATGTGCCAAATGGGCAAGTGAATGTGGTCTTTTCCTGATCCTCCAATGCAATCTCAATCTGATTATACCCAGAGTAACCATCCAAGAAACAGTAAAATGCATGCCCTGCCACTCTTTCCAATACCTGATCTAGGAATGGAAGAGGGAAATGATCTTTCCTTGTGACTGCATTCAACTTTCTATAATCTATGCACATGCGCCATCCTGTTTGGATGCGCATTGGAACTAATTCCTCTTTTTCATTCTTAATCACAGTCACTCCAGATTTCTTAGGCACTACCTGAGTTGGACTCACCCACTTAGAATCTGAGATGGGGTAGATAATTCCAGCATCCAAAAGCTTGATTACCTCCCCTCTAACAACCTCTTTCATGTTGGGATTGAGTCTCCTTTGCATTTGCCTAATAGGCTTGGCCTCATCCTCCAAAAATATCCTATGGGTGCAAATCAGTGGACTGATTCCTTGCAGGTCTGCTATGGTCCAGCCCAAAGCTCCTCTATGCTTCCTCAAGACTTCCACAAGTCTATTTTCTTGGTCCAAACTCAGCTGAGATGAAATGACAGCTGGATAGGACTCTCCCTCACCTAAAAATACATATTTCAAGTCACTTGGCAAAGGTTTTCTCTCAGGTTTTGGTGGCTGGTCCAAAAATGACAAAGGCTTGGCTATGGGCAGCTCTAAAGACTCAACAGTTGGTCTCCACTGATTCATCATCAGCACTGAATTTTTCATTTCCTCAAATTCTCCTCCCTCACAATTCTCCAAGTCAAAATCAGCTAGGAAATCTACTTGCTCATTATTCACTAAAGCTTTCTCCAAAGGGTCATCAAAATACTCTCTATCAAAGTGATCTTGAGTGGTTGTTTGAATCCAATCAACTTCCTCTACCTCCTCATAATCACTCGGCTGCTTGGTCACCTTAAAGATGTTTTTCTCAATTGTCATGTTTCCAAAGGAGAGCTTGATAACTCCAGTTCTACAATTGATCAAGGCATTTGAGGTGGCCAAAAATGGTCTTCCTAGGATAACAGGTACAGCTGGTTGGTTTCCTTGAATGGGCTGAGTGTCTAACACTATAAAGTCCACTGGAAAGTAAAAATGATCCACTTGAATCAAGACATCCTCAACCACACCCCTAGGGACTTTAACTGACCTATCAGCAAGTTGTAATGTCACCCTTGTAGGTCTAAGTTCTCCCAACCCCAGCTGTTTGTAAACAGTGAATGGTAAGAGGTTGACACTTGCACCTAAATCTAGCAAAGCTTGATCTACCCTTTGATTCCCAATTAAGCAGGCTATGGTGGGGCAACCTGGATCTTTATATTTGGGAGGAGTTTTAAATTGCAAAATGGAGCTCACTTGTTCAGTCAAAAATGCTCTTTCTTTCACATTCATTTCCTCTTAACAGTACACAAATCTTTCAAAAATTTTCCATAGGATGGATTTTGTTTAATTGCATCAAGTAAGGGAATATTGATTCTGACTTGTTTGAACAATTCATAGATGTCAGAATTCAAATTCTCTTTCTTGGCTTTGTTCAATCTTTGTGGAAATGGAAGTTTTGGAAAAAATTCAGATTTGTCCAAATTGGTTTATTCAAAATTTCTTTATTTTCAAAATCTTTCTCACTCTTTTCAAACTGATTTTCTTCAGAAATTATTTTCTTATTGTCAGAAATTTCCTCTTTATTTCAGAATTTACCTGCTCTGTTCTCTGGATTCTGATTTGCTGCTTACTGCTATTCGAATGTTGCTTGCTGGTATTCGAATATCCCTCTGGCTGCATCAGAATTTCCTGATTTTCTTGGTTCAGATTCTGCTTTTCCTCAAATTGTCTGTCCAACTTGTTGTCCCCAATTAGTCTTTCATTTTGCTTCAATTCTTGCTCTTCATTCTGAAACATGACTTCTTTCTCAGAAGTGCTAAATTTCTGTTTTTGTTCACTTTCTGTTTTGCTGTCCAATTTCTGTTTCAGCTGCACTTCTTCTTCATTTTTCATGATTTCTTGCTCATTTTCTTCCTCAATTTCTTCAGCAGGTGGTTTGTAATCTGGCTTGACAATTTGCTTACCACTTCTCAATGTTGAAACAGCTTGTACATGCTCCAGATTTTCATTTGCAGCAGATGAAGATGATTCACTGAAATGAACTTGGCTTGTAGGATTTGGTCTTGGCTGAGATGGAAGCTTTCCTGATTCTCTGATGGTTAAAGCTTGAGTTAGCTTTGACAATTGACTTCGGATGTCTTCCATGGCCCTGTTTGTCTGCTCTTGAAACTTGGAATTCTGATTGTTGGTTCCAATCTGCCCTTGCATAAATTGTTGCAAGGTGTCTTCCAAAGATCTTTTGTGAGGTGGCTGATAAAAATTTGAATTCTGCTGAGGTTGAAAAGGCTGAGGAGGAAATGGTTGGGGTTGCACATTTTGTTGAGGTTGGTATTGTTGGTTCTGTGCTTCTGCTTTCCAAGAAAGGTTTGGATGATTTCTGTAGCCAGGGTTGTAGCTATTCGAATATGGACTATGGCCTTGCGAATATGTGTTCATCCCCTGATTTTGATTGAAGGGTCTTGCAGCTTGTGTGGGATTTGCTTGACCATAGAGAACTTCCTTAAAGGCTGGAAGTGTTGGGCAATCATCAGTCCTGTGGTCTGCGGTTTCACACATCACACACTTAACTTCACTCTCCTTCAATGTTTGCTTCTTTTGCTCCATCAATTCAATCTTTCTTGACAATGCAGCCAGCCTAGCTCCAACATCATCTGCCTCATTGAGATGGAGCTTTCCTCTATCATTTGATCTGTCAGAAAATTCAGAACAAAATGGGGAGACTACCTCCCACTGTTTAGTGTTTTCAGCTAAAGCATCAAAGAAATGTAAAGCCTCTTCAGCAGTTTTGTCATAGAATTCACCATTACACATGGTGGCAACCAACATTTTCAGATTTGGAGTTAATGCATTATGGAAAAAATTAACAATTCTCCAAGATTCAAAACCATGATGTGGACATGCTTGCAATAATTCCTTGAATCTTTCCCATGCTTGAGCAAATGTTTCATTGGATTTACACACAAAATTCATTATTTGCTGTTGAAGAATCACAGTTCTATTTGCAGGAAAATACTTCTTCAAAAATTTTGTTTGCATGTCTCTCCAAGTACCTATTGATCTAGGCTCAAGTGAATTCAACCACATTTTTGCCTTGTCTTTCAATGAAAATGGAAATAATTTAAGCCTAACCATGTCCTCATTAACATTCCTATCCATGCAAGTTCCACAAACATCTTCAAATTCTTCATATGCATATAAGGATTTTCTGAGTCCATGCCATGAAAAGTTGGTAACAGCTGAATTGTTCCAGGTTTAAGATAAAAATTCTGATGTCCATTTGGAAGAACAATGCAAGATGGAGTGGTTTGTCTAGCTGGATAAAGATATTCCCGGAGAGGTCTAAGGATGTTTTGATCCATTTGATCATTCTCTCCTTGAACACTTCCTTCCGGCAGAACAGGTGGTGGATCCATATGTGCAACAGAAAATTCAGATTGGGAATGTAGTGCAGCAAATTCAATCAATTCAGCAAGAGAAGATGGAGAATGCAATTCAGATCTGTTTCCAACAAGTTTACCAGACCTTAAAAGCATAAACAGAAATTCAGACTGACACAAAACTCGAATCTAAACTCCTAACTTCACAATTTCATCTACTGATTCACAGAGAATTGCAATTACAGCTCTCAGCAAAGAAATGCAGCCGTATTCGAATATCAGATGAAATAGATTCGAATCAGAATTTCAGGATTCAGATGCAAGCAGTTCTAAAACTAAACTAACAACTAAAACTATAAAAGAAATAGAAATAGAGATGAAACAAAGTTACTCAACAAGTTAAGCAGCTCTGTTGTTGAAGATGATGGTGAGATGTACTGCCAGTCAATGCTCCAAAGGCTCAAAACACCATTGCTTCTCAAAGATCCCCGGCAACGGCGCCATAAATTTGTGCTTGTTCTTGTTTAATTACCTCACTTCAAGATAAAAGCTCAAATGAAAATTCAGATTATAAATTCAAAGTTAAAGAAAATGTTAAGTGAGGTAAGTCAAGACAAGTTTTCCCCCAAGTGCAAGGTGTGGTTGAAGCACAAAATAACTGGTAAGTCCCAGGTCATTTCCACAGGGATCTAGGGAGCAATGAAGTGAATGACTCTAATGGAGATTAATTTGGCAAAACACTACTCACAGAAAAATGTAAAATAGAAAATTAAAATCTGATTTGGTTGGTTGATGATTTTGAACTAACTTTCCAAAAGCAAAGTGAATTTAAACTAAAAGATTAAATGATAAAAGGTTGAGCAAGGCAAGTTTAATACCAATCCAAATGAATTTCAAGTGCCAAGAGCTTATAAATTTACCAAATCAATTTGTACTGATTTTTGAGAAAATTAATTTCAATTGAAACAAACCATGGATTAAACACTCAATGTGCATAACCTATTTTAAGGACAATAGGAGTTCTAATTCTAGCAACCCACATACAACAATGTCATGAGAGTTCTAAGTTAAGCAACACCTATGAACTCATCAATAGGATATACAAAGTTGGATTAATCGGGTCTTGAATCAATGAGTTCTAAGACACCCAGCTGCAAATTGATTTGATAACCATAAAAACTCAAGGTAAATTCATGAAGTTCGGCCACTTGAGATTCATTGGAAGGGCATTACCCTTGCCTTGGCTCAAGAAAACTTAGCCGAGCATGTTGAAAAGAAGAAAAGCAGAAATGGAAATCTGATTTGAAGACATTGCAATCTGAAATTGAAAGTTAAATGGATTTAGACTTCAAAATCTGATTACAGAAATTGGAATGAATTCAATGTGTAAATCTCCAAAACTCCAATGCTGAATTAAAATTCCAATATAAAACTCTGAACTCTCAATGAAAAACTCCTCAAACTCTATCTACCAAATCTGAATTTTCTTCAGCCGAATGCTCTCCCTGTCGCGTGGGTCTCCTCCCACTTTCTTCCTTCTCTCTCCTATATCTTTTCTCTCTCCTCTAACCGAATGTTCCCCTCATGATGGCTTCTTCTCTCTCCTATATCTTTTCCTGATTTGCCCTCCCTGGATTGCAGATTACATCACGTGGGGAAGTTGGGGTCACATGGAATTCGTTGCTGTGAAGAAGCTCATATTCGAATACAGTAAACCCATATTCGAATACGATCCCCTGCTGCAGAAATTTCCAGAATAGTGATTCTGATTTCTTTGCACTGATTTCAACTGAATTTTCTTCTTCTTCTGAAATAGCTTCAATCCTTTGATGTGTTGTGCAACATGCTTTCTTCTCAACATCCTCAATGTAGCTTAATTTCTTGTTCTTGTGATGGAAATAACACACAATCCACTTTGGAGATATGGAGATGAAATCTGCACAAAACATAGATTTTATGTCTTTTTATGATGTGTGCAAGTGTAATTTGAATGTATAAATATGTATCAATTGATGTCCAATCAGGCATCCCAAGGACTCTTATTTCTGACAATAGAATACAAGTTGATAGTACTCCATTTAGGGAATACTATTTTAGATATGGGATTAGAAATGTCTAATCGACTCCTGCCTACCTTTAGAGCAACGAACAAGCTAAAGCTTCCAATAAGATTATCCTGAATGGTATTAAGAAAAATTAGAGGCAGCTAAAAGGAGGTGGGTGGACGAATTGCCATCAGTGCTTTCAACATACAAGACAACTCCAAGAATGTCAACGAGTGAGTCACCATTCGCTTTAGCTTATGGGATGGAGGCAATAAATCCACTAGATGTTGGCTTGCCAACTATTCTTGCCCAAGCTTTTGACCAGGGGGAAAATGACCAAGCGATGGGAATCAGTTTGGATTTGATTGATGAGAAGAAGGAGTTAGCTGCACTTAGGCTTGCAAATTATCAATAAAGGCCAAGAGAGAGTATAGCAAAGGGGTCAAGCTTAGAGAATTCAAGTAATTCACTAAAGGTTGGCTCTGCTGAGCGTTGGTTCAAGAAAGATTGCCACAGTTGGTTTTTCTAAGTGCCGGTTCGAAAAGATTAACATACCTGGTTCAAAAAGTTTGCCAATCTTGACTTGCCGAGTGCTAATTCCAAAAATTGCCATCCTTCATTTTCCCAGGAACTTATTGGAAAAGCCTAAGTGTAAGTTTAAGGGAGATTGCCTAACTGGGGTTTTCTAGTTTGAGAAAAGGTATTCCTACACTTGGCGTTTTAAAATCTTGGTCTGAAAGATCATTACACTCTTGGGAAAGAAATCACCGTCAAAAGGTCCTCTTGCTCGGCATGTCAGAAGATCAGTCTAACTCAAGAGAAAAAGGATAAGTGCATTTGTTCAGTCAACTACTTTGATTTTCATTTCCTTTCATAAGAGAATTTCATAAAACAAAAGAATTAAAAGCCCGACTGTATCATTTCAACAAATTGGGTAAAGGTACTGTGCAAATTAAAAAGCATTAATATAAAGCTTGCCGACCACTTAAGAAGTGTTTGGCTCTTGCTGATACGACACTTCAATATTGGTGTGATAATTTGAAAAACATCTCTTTTGAATAAGTTTACTGAAGGCCTCCGATTATTAATTTATGCATAGAATTTCAGGACAAGTATTGATCTTAAGAATTCTCCTCAACACTGTTGTCCAGTAAGTTCTATTTTGAAACAACGCTCGGCGTTGAATAAGGAAATACTTTGAAAGCCATCATGTTTTAGCTATAAGATCTTTACTTAGAAAGATGGAAAATACACACATAGGAGGGTCAAATAAATACTTTATTGATTTGGAAGTACAAATGCAGGAAAGAAATAATGGAGCTAGACTTTACAAAAATTATAATTGAAAGGGTACAATTGGAAGAATTTATTTTTATCAATCTTGTCATGCAAAAAAGTCAAAGTCAATCACGGTTACATAAGAAGCTTAGGATTTTTCTAATTCTTTGATTTCGCTATCTTCTCGGTAGCCTCTTTGATATACTCTTCTGTGGCACAATTATCTTCTAGGCCATAAAGGCGAAATATCCATCAATTAATTCTTCATCATCTCTGGAAAAATCAAAACACACATTGCATAAATCAAACAAAAGATTCATTTTCTATTGACTTGCAAGAGAGTTTTACACGCAAGATCAATTACCAAAAGATATAAAAAAAATAGGTGAGCCCCACTTCTCCCCCTCTTTAGTAGGATCCTTCTCAAGTATAAGATGTATTTCATTATCAGCGCTAGGATCTTGAGCACGGACTTGGGGAACACCAAAAGTAGTGTCCTTTGGAGAGCTTTCAACTTTGAGTTCACCTTCCTAAACTTCTTCATCAAAAGTCTGACTAGAAGGAGTTTGTGGAGGACGCTCGAAGCTGAAAAGCGGGATCGGCTTGTGTAGGTTGGGGTAAGGGATTTCTCTATATATTTGTTTGGTATGTTCAACGTTATTCCTTTTGATTGCCACTTCCCAACCCTCTAGGAAATAGTCATTCCTGGCATCCTGCATTTGATCAATGCAGTCACTAATTTGGGTCTGAAGGTTAACAGCAACCTTCTTTTCATTAGCTTTCAAGGTTGCTTCTTTTTCTTCTGATAAAGAGGACTTGGCTTTCAGCTGTGGTTTCAATTTTTCAATCTCATTTTTTAGGCTCACCTACTTTGCCCTTGATTTTTCAAACTCCATTGCTAGGCTTTCATGCTCGGCCTTAGAGAATGAAAGCTCAGATTTGGTCGACGCAAGCTCACCGATCTTTCGCAGAAGCTCCTTGTCCTTATTTACCAGAAGCTTATCAAGATTCGCTGCTCAGCTACTGTTGGCTTCTACTTGAGCGCTCGCAGCGATGACTTACTGCTCAAAAAACTTCTTTTCTTCTTCGAAGTTTTTTCTTTCTTCCTTAAGGTCATTTTTTCTTGACCTCAAGGTTATCAATTCTCTCCCTCAAGCTCTTGATGTAAACTTCATCAAGGTCGGCCTTGGCTCCTTGTGATGAGCTCCATGGTGTAGAGGGTTGACTGAAACAAAATGAAGAAATACGAAACAAGATGAAAAATAAAGGTAGAATTTGGAGAGTTATGGAGAAGACTTACAGTGATTAGGCTTTTCATTATTATGGAGTGGAAGCCCTCTATTTTATTCTTTCTCGCATCTTGAACATCGCGAGGGGGTAAAATCCCTCTGGGGTATTCTTCATGGTGATTGAAGCGGTGTCCTTAATCGTGAAAGGCTGCCCTTTAGGATGTTCAAGACTTGGGATCAAAATTTGTGGGATAAAGGGTGGAGAGTCTAGAAACTGGATTTTTAGGGTAGATCGTTTGAAGAGGAACTTGATCAGGAGGATGTGAGGACTGCACTTGAGTGCTCGACGGATAAGAAGCCTGTGAATTTGAACTTATAATGCCCTCTGGTTAAGTTGGGGGCACCTCGGTTGCTGTTGGCGCCTCCAAAAAAAGAACTTCATCATGCTGATCAACCCTCAGCCTTTTCTTGGCTTGAGGGTCATCATCATTTGCTCGATTCTTTTTTGCCTTTTCGACATTTTTTCCTTTGATCTTTTGAAGTTGCTCAGCCTTAGCAACTTCGTTGGCCTTGTCGTCCTCAATTTTCTTCTTTGTGGCCACTCTCCTTTCCTCGGCCCATTTTTTTGCGTTCTCCAACTTCTGCTTTTTAGCCCTTTCTTTGGCCAGCTTCCTAAAGTCTTGTTTAGGGGCCATATCTACCCCTTCAGTGTCAAAAAAATGCTTGGTGGCCCTTTTTTGATCTTCTTCTTCTTCCTCTTCCTCAAGTATAAGCTTCCTCTTGCGTTGAGGCTGCTCGGTGTGCTCAGATACCTGAATAATTGGTAGAGCTTTTCAGAAGTGGCAAGAAGAATAACAAAAGGTAATGGCAGTACCTAGTCTTTACGCTTTAAAGCGTGGAACTCTTGCTTCTTTCAAGGCTTGCGTCAAACCACCACTGAAGTCTTCTGATAGCCTCCCCGATTACAAATCCTTAAGGAGGGGAAATGAAAGACCGGTAATGTGGAACGAAGTTGAGTAAAATTGGAAGAGCCCTCGTGAATGGGTATAATTTGGGTCCTCCTAGGAACTTTAAGACCTCTTTTATGTGCACTATATCAGCACGTATGCCTTTTGTCCAAGATTTTTTTTGCTTGCTCACCTACATAAGAACATATAAGGAGTTAGTTTTAATCTATATTTGAAGAATTAGTAGGAAGGGTAGGTGAACAAATGGTGGTCTGAAGCCTGCCGACCTGGGCCCAAAGATATTAGAGGCACTGGAGAGAACGAATCTTCGTCTGAATCGTGTGCCTAGTGCCCTGAGACGACGTAGGTATCATCTTCTGACTTAATGTTGTTAGGGAACATGTGGACTAAGGCTCTCTCCAATTGGGGCTTCAGATACCATTTGTTCTCGTCCCTTCTAATTTTTTAAACCGTATAGTAGTAAAGCAAATCCCATTCAGAGAGGTGGAACCCATAACGCCTGTTGATCTCGATAACCCCATTAACTATTCTATAAAAATTGTTGGTGATACACCTGGGGGAGAGGTCAAATATGCTCATAATAGAGTAAAGAAAAGGATGAAGGGGAAATCCAAGGCCACCTTCTGTAATGGCTATTATGGGAAACTCTCCTAGTTCACGATCCCCTTCACGGGAAAGCCTAATGTTTACATTAGGAGGAATGTTGTACTTTTGTTTGAAAGCCCTAATTTTTTCCACCGATCCAAGTTCATTCGCTAGTCTACTCATGGTATTATCTAATGAGGAAAGAAAAGTAAGAAGAAAGGGAACATAAAACTCACCGAAATGACAAGTGCAGAAAAATTCTTAACAGGAGGAAGAAGTGATCATAGAGAGAGTTAAGGGAGCTTAAAAAAAAGCAAGTTTTAGGAAATGTCGAATGAAGAAGATGATACGTACATATATATGTATAAGAAGCCAAAAACTCGAATAAGTGGCAAAAATAGCATTTATTTTTGCCTCTAATTTCAAATTGTTAATTACGTGCTGTGGCACTATAGACTTAGGGTTTCGTGCAGGCAGTGCGACATGCTGAAAAGACGAAAAGACGTGTCACGCACAATAAGTGAGACGGAAGGGTCACTGATCACAGAAAGGCACATAAGAAGTAAGAACATTACGAGGTATTTGAAAAGACTCCATATATATCAGATGAGACTCGTTTCGTATACTTTCTACTCTACTTGGGAAATAAATTATCTAAACCAGAGTGGGGGCATAATGTTGGAATAGAATGAATTTGGCCACATGGCACCATGTTGAGCACACCAACATGGGACACGTGGCATTTTGCAGAGCGTGGTTTTAAGGTGCTCGGCATTGGTCTAATATATGCAGATTAGCTGCGTATGGGTCCCACTATTTTTTAAATGCACCCCTAACCATAAATGTCTAAGGGTAATAAATGAACCGGATTTATTAACTAAAAGTTAACCAAGTTAGTTTGTTTCGTTACAAATGACAGACAGATGTGATAGGTAGACAGTTTTAGAATTGCATTTTATCTATTCAGACGCCTTCAATCGTCCACACGCATTAAATGAAGGGTGAGAACATTAAATGATAAGTAAAAGGCATTAAAAGAAAGGGAAAGGGCAAATATCAGGAGGCATCATTGCAATCCGATCCCAGTTATTACTTTATTTCTTTTATCATACTATAAATACCACACTTAATTCAAAAATTCGAGTATGTTCACTATTGACAACTAAACACTTTGTACATTTCTTACCCTCTCTTAAAATTCCTGCTGACTTAAGTATCGAAGGGATTTTCCAATTGAGGACGTTCATTCCGACCGTAACATATGTTTTGTTTGTGTTCGACAGGTCGACAGTCACATTTTCTTGTTAGCGTCGTGAGCAATTCAAGCAGCGAATATTTGTTGCCAAATAGATGCAATTTGCAACACCTGGATAAATGCTAAGTAAGAAGCCACTTTGGGTTGTGATTTGTTTAATTTCAATATTAAAAATAATTATCTATTAAAAAAAAAAAAAAATTAGACGGCGGTTGTCCCTGAAAGTCGACTTGTCCAAGTTCGCGACCGCTGGGCCTCCAAAAAGGATTATCATTATCGCCAGCGCAGGCCCCACAGGCCCAATATCAGGAGCCTATAGAAAGCCCTAACGTGTCGGAGCGGCAGGTGCGACGCACGTGAGGTTCGAGATCACACTGAGCAGTAGTATAAAGCAAATAAAACAACGTTCCACATTTGTTCCACTACTCTCAGTCTCAGCCACATACCTGTTTCGCGCTCTCACTCTCTCTCTCTGCTTGGCTGCGAAAAATCTGATCGCAGTCGCAGATCTCCGATTATCTAATTGACTCTTCTTTCTATAGCTTCGATCGTCTCTTGCGATGGCCGGTATGATCGAAACCCTAACTGTCCCTCGGGCCTCTGGTTTTACGGCTGCCTCGTTGGCTCCGATCGGGAGTTCAGCGGTTTGTTCTCTCTCCGGCGGCCGGATGTCGGCCAAATTTCCGGAATTCAGAGGCCTGAAGATCCATTCCGGTCCTACGATCAACTGTAGGGGACCGGTGAGCTCAACACTCGGTCGCCGTGCGGGACGAATCGTGTGTGAGGCTCAGGGGACCGCTGTTGAAGGTTAGAGCCCCCTCGCCCTTTCGGTACTTGATTTTGTATTCACGTCCTTTAATATTTTACCTTTTATATTAATATTTATAATTATAATAATATTAAAAATAAGATAAAATTCTTGCTGCGAATATTTGTATTCATCCTTCTGTAATTTTCTTTGTAAATTACATTTAGTTGCAGTAAATGGCCTCAGAGTCGACGAGAAGAGGAATTAAGTGATAGTTACTAGATGAATTTGATTGTTGCTTTCTCATTATCCATGCATACTGATAGTTAGTGCTTGAGATTATTAGGAGAAAAGACATTGAAGTAAGATGCTATTGAACTTTGTTGACGGACATTGTGGCTATCAGCGGAGGGAAAGAGCTGTGGGGACAATGCACTATGGGGGCCTTGTCCCTCACAACTGCTAGAATTATTTTAGATGTCTTATATTTTGTAGTTGAAATTTTTAATATTCACTGTAGTTTTTATGCTTTTTAAAGGCTTAGGCATTTTGGCCAACTCATCTAACAATCTTGGCTCCATCTTGGTGGTTATGATTTGAAGGGATAATTATGTGCAAAGTTGTTAAAATCTCGATTTAAAATCTTACAATTTTATGATGTTAGAGTGAGAAAACCTTTTTAATCTTATGTAAAATTTTAATAGGGGTAAAATAAGTAAAATCTCAATTTTATAGGCAATTGTACTGATTTTAAAGTTGAGTTTTTTTTGTGTAATTTTGTCAAATAACAGTCTTCTATGAGTTCTTTTTGTTTTCTAGTGATAGGTCACAACTGTCTCAGTTATTACTCCTAATTTTTTGTAGCTTGTTTTTTTGAATTCAATTTATTCTTTTTAACGCTATACTAGTTGACGGCCATGTGCATTGTTTCACCAAATTAATTATTGTAAATTAGATGTAGTACTTAGGATGAGAATCAAGAGACTTATAATAAAATATTACAAATATATTCCATATCCTACCAAAATTAAGATAACATGAAGTCAATATTTTACTGTCAATTGTATAGGTCACATTAAATACTTTAAAGGTCTTGATTGTATAGTTGGGTAAAAGATTATATGGAAGCAGATATACAGTCTTTTGTAAACTTTGTTGAGGGTTCGTTTTGTTGATATAGGTAGGTTTTTGTGTATGGCATTTTATTGATGCGTATTTTTACTCTCTTTTCTTATTAATAAAATTATTTATTTATAAAAAAAAAGGGAAAAAAAAAAAGAAGCTCTAAATGAAGAATTGTAGTATAATAGATTACCTTTTCATGTTATTAGGCATTGGATAAAATCTCATGATTCAAACTTCCTTCTATTTCTCTCAAGCCAAAGCTCCCAGCGGAGAAAAATAGGAGTGAGTTGAATGTAGCAACCCACCTGAGAATGACTTCTGCCCTTTTGATGGAAAAAGAGAAACCTGGTGTGAATAAGCTGGGGCTGTTAGAGATTCCAAGGATAAGCTCCATGTTGGTCCATAGAGCTCTTGCTAGCTTTTTTTTCCAGGCCCGACCAAGAGCACGAAAGAGCTTTATGTAGAATTAGAGTAAGGGCATGCTAAGACATTCCTTTTCTTGCTTTTGAAAGGAGAAAGGATATATTACGACCCTTTCTGATAGATAACCAAAGAGCAGACAGAAGCAAGCCAGAGAACTATTCCATATGAGCTAGCTGCCCAATGAGATGAGCCACCCATTGCAATTCGATTTTACGATTCTATTTTTTGCTAAGTAAAATCTTGATTTTAACAAGTTTGATTATGTGCATGGTAATTGAACTCATTGAAGTATTTGAGATGTAAAAAACCAGAGCTGTAATTGGAGTGATACCCTTTGGTAAAGAATGTAGTATAAATTTGATGTGGGCTGGCCGTATTCATTGTCTGTTCTCATGAGATATGCTTACACCATGGTAGTCCTAAAAATTTGACTTTCTTGTTGTTAAGGATCTTCTGGCTTTACCAAATGTGGGATCCTGAAGTCTATTGGTTGCCACAACTGGATCATTTATTGAGGCTCCCGTATTTTTTCCCCCTCTAGTCAGCGAATGAAGTCAGAAAGAGGCACATATGAAGATCTAGAGAAAATAGGACAGAAGAGAGAGTTTTGCAATTTACTGCAAGGAGTGTAGCCTGTTTGTAAGCTCTAGAAGGATCGCATGCCTTGAAGTTAGATTTCAAATTCAGGTTCTTATGTTTCATTTTAGTCACAACTTCAGTTGTTGGATGCATGTGAAGGTTTATTCGACAATTAAAATGCAAATTTATGTTTTAAACTTGTGCCGTCAGATCAGTCTTTGCAGTAGCCAACTTCAGGTCCCCCATCTCCTATAGAGAACCCTAAAAAATTCAGAGACATTGTTAATGTATGTTCTACCGTAGGCTACCAATAGCAGGAGCAAGAGCTGATCAAGAGTGCATGTATATAGCTTGTGTGTTAAAGGTTTCCGTTAAAATAAGTTGTATGGTCTGACTGTTATTGTAGCATCTTGACCTGGTGGACCATGATATCATTTCACCAAAAATTATTCTTGGTTTTTCTCCACCAAAAATTTGGTCTGTAGACATGGATCGGTCAAATGTGGAAACTAATGCAGTCAAAATACCATAAATCTGTGGCTTCCATTCTCCATCTTGTGAGTCTCAAATTTTAGTAGTTTGCATACCTTGTAAGCTCGAAAAAAATTAGACAGCATGGATCCTAGCACAGTTGTATCTGTTTTCTGTAAAGTTGAAAATACAGTAAAAAAATAATATATATATATTTTTCCTGGTAAGGGTCTGGGGCAGGGTGAGGACAAACTATTATCTTTAACCTTGGAGATATTGCCAATTACCCTAAAATCATCTCACAAAGTAGCACTCGTAACATAGATCCACAATGTGAAACCCTGTCAAAGAAGAAAGGTGAAAATATCTCTGTTCCCGCTAGGGTCTTTGAGAGCAAACATCCAACCGGGCTTCTCACTGTTGTAGGGATCTGTTTTATCTGTTCTTACCAAATTAATCAATAGTAGTGACCTGGGACAGAGAGCCTCAAACTTGTTGAGTTTGATTCCTTTTATCAATTTCTGTTATTCTGTCATCGAACAACAATATTGGAAAATTAGCTTGTAGTAGTCCCTGAGCGTCAGCGAGTGCTAATGGGTGTTTGTTGGTGATATATGTTTCAATTCAAGCAATGTTCTTTGATTTTCAGCTACCAAACTGCCAACATGTGCATGTTATTACTCTATTTTGTAAGCATGCCATCATTACTAAATATTTTTAACAAGCATTAGTCATAAAATTCAGGACTTACCTTGTGACATCTCATATTTGGTGTTTAGATTATTTTCCATGGGATGCATGTAATTAACATAAAGCGTTCATAATTCTTATAAAGCTATACTTTGCCATCCTGGTATCATTATCACCTCGGCATAAGGAAACCAACTGCTTGTTGTGAAAGTGAAACGATCATATTTATTTCTTTACAATTGCAGTGGCTTCTGTCAATGGTGCAAGCTGGCAGTCACTTGTCCTCGAGTCTGATTCCGCAGTGCTGGTTGAATTCTGGGCTCCATGGTGTGGGCCATGCCGGATGATCCACCCTGTTATTGATGAATTGGCAAAGCAATATGCTGGGAAGCTCAAATGCTACAAGGTAAACACGGATGAGAGTTCTTCAATTGCAACCCAATATGGGATCCGTAGCATTCCGACTGTCATGATATTCAAGAATGGAGAGAAGAAAGATGCAATTATCGGTGCTGTTCCCAAGTCAACGTTGACCACCAGCATAGAGAAGTTCTTGTAGAGGAGGGCACCTTGTTCTTTCTTGGAGCTGTTTCTCGTGCTTGTTTCTTTCTTTCTTACCCCAGCGGTCAGACATTCTTCTGCCTCAATAAACTCCTGTATAGTTGTTAGTGGATGCTGCTGTATTTCCTCTTTCTTTGAGTTAATGTTAGTTGTCTGTGTATGTCTCTCTTTACTAAATGGCTTAATTTGGTTAACTTCCATTAATGGATTGAAGTCTTGCTTGCTGGCTAGCGCTTGAGTTTTTTTAACTCAATAGATAAGAGTTAAGGCAATAAATACCAGAATAGGTCCGAAATGGATTTATTTATCAAAATAGGCTCAAAAGCATTGACACGTAGTGCTTTGATGAAGGCGTTATCAGTGCCAGCGCTTTCACCCAACCAAAATAGCACGCTTTCATTCTAACCAAAATAGCCTTGAGAATTAAAATAGCATGCTTTCATCCTAACCAAAATAGCCTTGAAAACGTAGTTATTGTTGATAGTGTTAAATGTGTTGTACTAGAAAGTGTTGGTAGTGTTAATGTCTTCTTTTAAAAGGCGTTGATGCTATCTAGGCTTTTCAGTCGGTTATAAGCCTTCAACTCCTCTCTTCTTCTCGTGTTCATAGCGTTAAAACATCTTCTTTTAAAAGGCATTGATACCATTAAGGCTTTTTGGTTGGATATAACCCTTCAACTCCTTTTTCGTGTTCCTCTCATGTTCAAGATCTTTTCTCTGTTACTCAGCCTGATACTGGTTGCAAGGCACTCACTCCACAGTCATTCATGGTGGCGTCACTGTTAGATCACGGCGATCTCCTCCCAGACGGTTTTCCTCTATTTTCAATGCGGTATATGTCGCCTGACGCTTTGAAACCACCTCTCTTTTTCCTTGCAACCCATTTGGGGTTGCTCTAATTTTGCTACCTGCTTAATTGCCCCCCCCCCCCCCCCCCCCCCAAAAAAAAGTATTCCTCCACCTCTCTTTTGTCCTTATACAACCACTTTGGGTTGCTCTAACTTTGCAATCTACTTCAATATTTTGTATCTTCGTTCCCTTCTCTGTCGCATTCTTGACTCTGCAATCAAGAAAATGCAAAATCAAAAACATATTCCAAACTTTGCTGAACACAAAACTAATTAAGGTAGTATTTGTAAAGATAAATATGGTTGTATTCATGAGCTATATAAATGTGATATATCCCTAAATCGTGCAGGGACTCCGTGGGGTTTAAAAATGAAAATTTTCACCTTCGTTCACTTGAGCGGAAGGTGCTGACCCCATCAACACTTTCTCAGAGCTATTTGGTTAGGTTGAATGCGTTAACACTGTAAATAATTTCGTTTCATGAAAAAATAGCTATTTGGGAAGACACCAAAAAAAAAAAAAAAAAACTAACTTTTTGTAGTTGATTACTCGTTAAAGAAAATTCAATAAAATTATTAGTGATTTTTTATATTTAAATACTCCCAAGTAAAAAAAGTTCAATAAAATTATTAGTGATTTTTTTTTTTGGCTGGTGAAGACAATTAATTAACCAAAAAAAAATACATGCACTGCATCAACTTTTCTCCAGTTAATTTTTTTTTTCTTTCTTTTTTTTTTTTTTTAAATGAACCTATGATGAAACATAACAAGCAGGCGTAAACAAAGGTAAATTTGTTTTGTTATTGCTTTAGTTATAAGCTTTCAACCGCGCCTCCTAAGGCCTCCTTTTTCCAACTTTGTCCCTTTAATTTCTGCTTTGTGACCAGTTTGCCCTTTTGTCTTATTCCCCTTTTTTGTGTGTGTTCTTTTTTTTTTTTTTTTTTTATGTAATCTATTTTCTATATTGTGGAAATGTGATTTTAGTTTTCGACGGCCCTTTTTGAGCCAATTTTTCCAATTATGCCCCTTTTGTTTTTTTTATTACCATTTTATCCTTTTACCGTTTTTGTTTTTTTGATTCTTTTTTTTTTTTAAAAGAGTAACAATGAAGGTCTTTTTGGCACTTATTTTATTTTTCTCTTTTATTTTGACCTTCTTCCTATATATTTATGGTTTATTATCATTTGCCATTCTGTATGTCTTTTTCAGTTCTTTTCAAGAGTTATGCATTTCTTTTTTTTAGTTTTAGATTCTTTTTTCAAAGTTGCATTTTTTATTTTCATTTTGTTTTATATATATATATATTTTATATAATAAGTTGCAATGCACTTTTAATGTACATATTTTTAACAATTTTTTTCATTTTGTCCTTATTTTATACTTATTCTTTAAGTGTTGTTTGTTTGTTTGTTGTTTTTTTTTTTTTTTTTAATAATAAGTTACAATGCACTTTCAATGTATAAATATATTTTTATCAATTTTTTCATTTTTATTCTTATTTTATATTTTTTGTCATTTAAGTGTTCCTTTTTTTTTTTAGAGTTTTGGTTTTGTTTTGAATAAACTGAAATATTATTTTATTAATTACCTTTTTTCTTTTTTATTATGTTATTTCATATTTATTTAATTTTTTTCTCTTTCATTCGCATCTTTATATTTATTTTTTCTTTAAAAAAAAGAAAAAAATATATATATATATAAAGAAAGGGACAAGGGATTAATTTTTTTTTTCTTTTATTTAGGTAGTGTTTGATCAATGCAAGGAAAGATATATGAAATGTAAATAATTAAATTAAAAATTTTGATATATTAATTAATGTATTTTATTTTAATATTTAAATCCATTTTGATAAAAATATACGTTTAGGATTTTATGATTTTTTCTTTTTATTTTAAAATTTTCTTTTCTTGCACCAAATTCTTACCCCAAAAATACTTTTTTTATTTGAGAGTTCTAGACTTTTTTTCAAAGAAGCTCAAATATTTTTATTAACTATTTTTCCTGTTTTTTAATTATTTTATTTCATATTATCTATTTTTTCTTTTTCACCTATATCACTTTCTTCGTAAAAAAATTAGGAAGGGATATGAATATAAAATTTATTTTTTTATTTAGACTATAATGGAAAATAAAAGAAAAAATTAATAAAAGTAAGAAAATTAAAAAAACTAATATATTGATGAATGCATTTTATTTTATTATAATTTTTAATCCATTCGTATAAAGGTAAAATATTTTTCACAATTATTTTATTTATTTTTTATTTAATGTTTATCAATTTTTACTCTTTCACGTCTATTTAGATTATATTTGACTCAATAATTTATCACAAAACAAAAAATGGGATATAAACTTAAAATTTCTCTCTTATTTAGATTGTAATAATTATGTAAAAAATTAATTAATTAAATTAAAAAAATTAATATATTGATGAATATTTTTGTTTTTTATTTTTTTAAATCCATTCAAATAAATTTATATTAAGAAATTTATATTTTTTCTATTTTCTTACTTATTTAGAATTTTATATTTTTTCTATTTTCTTACATATTTTTTTATTTATTTTTCTTTCATTTTTTTCTTCTCTCACTAATTTTTCTCCAAATTTAACTTTACAGCTTGTTTGGCGCAACAAAATTTGTTAGAAATTTCTGAAAATCTCTAAAAATTTTTGAAACCCTCTATTACATTTTTACACTTTCTTACTTTTTGAAAATTCGAAAAAAGTTCAATACCTTCTAAAAAAAATCGATAACTGGAATTTGATTAATTAAATAGCAAAAAATATTTTTTCATATTCTTACCATGGATTTCCAAATTACCAAATGATACACTGTGACTAATTTTTCCGAAGTCGTTTCGACGGATTGTAGAAATCATTTGGATGCATGCATAGAAAGATAAAACATAAAGCGTAACAGTTTAATATCGTCCAAACGGTTTACACCAAACTGTTCTGATAGTTTGGTACTGTCAACTTCGTTCAAAAATATCATCGTAAACTATTCCAAGGGTTTGACACTACTAACTTCCTTCCAAACAGACCATTGTAAATCGTTCCGACACCAATTGTATTTCGAGTCCAATTTTGTCCGTAAAGAAATCATAACTAATATAAAATTTTGAAACTATTCAAACGGAAATCTAATTTGTTGGAATGAAAAATCTTACTATTCATTTCAAAAAAATATAATTTGAAATGCGTGCAATAAACATTGAAAGTTTTTTTAAATCATATTTTTTATTATTTTTCATCATTCCAAATAGGCTATTAATATATATATATATATTTGATATCCGTCCGTGCGTTGCACCAAATTGTTGACTAGTGTATATATACATATATATATATATATATATAATAAAAGCTGAAACGCGGAGAAGCAACGTTGACATTTCATTAGAATGATGAAGAAGTGATGAGTTCGGTACCCTGAAAATAAAACTTTTTAGCTAACAAAATAAAAATTAGTATTTCATCGTGCGATGCACGGAACCATAACACTTTAAATACAATCCCCTTATGGCCTCGCAAAGGAAAATCCTCCGCGTCCTAATTTTCTATTTTGTGTCGTGGTTCGAGTGACTTAACTGAGTATGTACCATAAAGGTTTCGTGCAGCACTCCAAAATTCTCTAAAAATTTTTAGAAGGTATTCATTTTTTAATACTATTTGATGTGCCAAAAGATAAAATAAAATAAAATAAAATTTTAATAATCTCTAAAAATCACTAAAATTCTTTACTACACTTTTACATATTCTCATTTTTACTAATTTATAAAATGTTCAATATTTCATTAAAAAAAATTGAAAACTCAGAAGGAGGTTAACCAAGTGCAATTTTTTTTTGGCAATTATGTTCCCTAATCCAAAACTTTTAAACGAGTACTATTGTGACCTGTTTGAACGGTTTACTTCATTTTGTTTCTATGGTTTAACGTTTTGAACTATTTTAAATAGCCTAGCAGACGAGATCTTAACTGGGGATTTTTTTAATCTATTAGAACGAATTTAGAAAAAATCGTTCTAATGGTTTACCACTATTCATTTTCAGAAAATATGGTTTGAAAAAAAACATCAAACACCAAAATTTACCAAAAAGTATATTTTATCTTGTTTTGTTCTTATTTTTTACCACTCTAAACGGTACTTTTATCTCACTGTACAAATTATAAACTTATAACTTTTTCAAATTATCTCATTTTTTGATGCTCCAAACGCCTTCAAAATAGCTTATCTGCTTACATACCTCTAGTTTTTCTCTTTATTCAAAATTTTGATGATTAAAGCTCGTTTGCATGACAATTTTTTGGTAATTTTTTTTTTACCAGGCGTTGAGATGTGTCACTTCTATATATCTATATCTTGTAAAAATTTATAAAAATTAAAAAAATTAAAGATAGTTAGAGAAAATCAATAAAAAGTTAAAATAAATATATAGGTAAAAACTGGTGGTTTGTGTGTAGAAAGAAAGTTAGTGTTTGATAAATTTTAATAAAACAAATTGAAGAAAACTAAAAAGTAAAATTAGGAGGTTGGAGAAAATTCATAGTCCTCCAAACACATCCTAGGACTTTGTTTAGCAACAAAATTACGAAGTCAACTTTTTAATTTTTTTTTACGGAAATAAAAAATATATTTTATAAAAATTATAAATGTACTTCCTTAGATATTTTTAATTTTTGTGTAGAAAAAAATAAAATTGATTTTTTTAATATAAAAAATTAAAAATTAATTTTTTAAGTTAATGTTTTAGTTTCCAAACGAACCCTAATTAATGGTATCGAAAATAAAGGATACCATGCCCATTCTAGAAGCTCAAAGCTGTATTCTTATCCTAATGTATGACAGCAACCACTTCTTTCTGGCACCCACCTATTTTATGTTTCATATTTCTTGCACTCAATCGGTTCTCTCTCTCTCTCTCTCTCTAAAAATCAAAAGGTCCACAAGCCGATATCACGAAACTAACATTAAATTTACTTAATGTATAAGGATGAGAGAACTTTTTCCTCTCAAAGTTTAAATTCGTACAGATTTCACATTTTATTATGGATATTTATAATGTAATTAAATTTTTTATGATTAAAAGTTAATTATATATAATTATTATGAAATTTAAATTTAATTAAAAAGTAAATTTTAACAATACCAAATTATCATAATAAATTAATTAAATTTGAACAACATCAAATTACCATAAACCATTTAATCAATTGTCAAAACCCAAGCATATAATGAGAAACTAATAATATATATATATATATATATATATTTGGTAAGTAAGTGTAAATTTGGATTTATGGGAAAGTTATGTATAATATCTTGGGGGCATACCTCCGTAAATCAAACATAAGCAACTAGTGGATTCCCTAACTATCAAGCAAGCTAGAATCTACATTGGCCAAGTTGACACTAGATTGCTAGACTTTAGTTCTAACTTCATGCACTATCCTTTGTTCAATGGTAGCCACGGGTGAAGCTTGTCCCTTGAAGATTCGGTTGTTTCTTTCCTCCCATAGGTGGTATACAAGGCCGGCCCAAGCAATTCTACATATAGTGCGATTGGTTTGCTTTCTACTAAATTTACCTATAGCCCAAGAGACTTCCAAATTCCAAGGTTGCGAGGGTTTAATGATGGAGCATTTGCGTAGAATGGTGCCCCTCAACTCTGTTGAAAATGGACACATGAATAGAAGATGATCATTCGTTTCAACATCATTACCACATAGCACACATGTAGGGTCTATGTTCATTCCCCATCCCAACATCCTTTCCTTTGTACTCAATCTTCCATTAATAGCAAGCCAGAGTATGAAGCTGTGCCGGGGTATATGTTGAGAGAACCATACTAAATGATGCCAAGGTTTCTTACGGATTTTTCCTTTTATTGCATTCCATGTTGCTGCTGTAGCATAAATTCCATTTCTTGATGCCTTCCAAATGAATTTATCCTCTAAATTGGTATCTGGATGGTAGCTAGGAGGGTGCTCAAGGATTACCTCTCTTAGCTCCCATGTACATGGGTAGGGCCACTTCCAATTACCTTGAACCACGATTCTACTCACTTTAGCATCACTCAGCAAACCAGCATCATAGGCTATCCTTGCTCCATATCTTGGAATCAAAGGTCCAAGAGGATGCCAATTGGAGTACCATAGAGATATAGATTTACCATTACCCACTTTGTAGTATGATAGTCCACTTGCTTCTTCTCTAAGCTTGAGTAATTTCCTCCAAGTCCATGAGCAATCTGACGGTGGCTTTATCTCCCAAAAACACTTTCCTTTGAGAAGGTTGGAGTGGCACCATTCCACCCAAAGTGAAGGCTTTTTAGAGCATAGAGCCCGTATGTGTCTCATCATGGTTGCCTTGTTCCATTCTTCAAGTCTTCTTAGTCCTAGTCCCCCTTCCTTCTTTGGCTTGCAAACCTCGGCCCAAGAAATCTTGCTTCCCCATTTCTTTAAATCAGCTTCCGTCCATAGATACCTCCTTAGAATTTGCTGAATTGTATTGCAAACTTCTTTGGGAAAGATGTAGTGAGCACTCCAATAAATTTGGATGCTAAATAAAACTGACTTGATAAGGACCACTCTACCAGCATATGAAAGGTACTTTGCAGCCCAACTCTTTACCTTCTTGTGACTTTTTCAATTAACTCCTTGCAATCTTTATGTTTGAGCCTTGTGGTAATCAATGGTACTCCGAGATATTTAACCGGGAGCTCTCCAAGTTGAAAACCAAGCATGGAGCATAGGTGAAGCTTGCTTTGATGGCTAACTCCTGAGATGTAAACTTTGCTCTTGCTTCCATTAGGCATCAGTCCTGAGTACTTGTGAAATTCCTGGAGTGCTTGATGGATAATCTGAAATGAAGTGTCATTAGGAGTACACAGTATGAATAGATCCTCTGCAAAGCAAATATGATTGATGAGAGGATTGGTGCATTTGGGATGATAAGTGAAATCACTTTGTTCCACCTTCTTGTTGAACATTCTCGAGAAAAACTCCATGGCAATGAGAAATAAATATGGAATGAGGGGATAACCTTGGCGAAGTCCCCTAGCACTTTTGAAGTATCCTTCAAGTGAACCATTCAAAGATATAGAAAATTGAGGAGAAGTGATACATACTTTTATCCAATCAACAAACTTGCTTGGTAGACATAGTGCTTGTAGAGCATCAAGGATGAGGTCCCATGAAACGGAATCAAATGCCTTCATCAAGTCAATCTTAAGGGCACTCCTTGGAGACGTATTTTGCTTATGGTAATTCCTTACCAATTCCTGCATAAGAAGGATTTGGTCTGAGATGGACCGGCCTCAAACAAAAGCTGCTTGAGAGGGACCAATTATGTGGGGCATAAGCTTCTTGAGCCTGTTCGCTATGATTTTGGATATGCATTTATAGATTGTTGTGCAACAAGAGATTGGTCTGTAATCTGTCACCTTGCTTGGGTTAGGAACTTTAGGAACTAGAGCAATGGTAGTTGTATTGATCACCTTAAGAAGCTTCCCCGAGCTGAAAAAAGACTTTATAGCACTTAGGAAATCATCACCTACTATACTCCATGCTTTTTTGAAGAAGTGAGAAGTGAATCCATCCGGTCCTGGGGCTTTGTGACTTGGCAATGAGAATAAGGTGGCTTTTATCTCATCATCCGCAACTTCACTATCCAATGAGACCATGAGTTCCGGTGGTAAGCTTGTGTTCATAATACTTTCAACATAAGGTTTAGCATCTTGTGGATATGGAAAGGGGGTTCCCAAAAGCTTCTTGTAAAATTCAATAAAAGCTGATTTTATCTCTCCATAATCTTCAATTCTTTCACCTTGGTCATCAAGTATAGAGAGGATCTTGTTCTTTGAACAATGGCTTTTGACTTTTCTATGAAAGTATGAGGTGTTTTGATCACCTATCTTTATAGAATTGTCTCTAGCTTTTTGTTTGTAGAAAGCTTCCTCCGCTAAAGCCAAATGCAAATAATCATCAAGGGCAATGCTTTCTTCAACTAGGAGATTGGAGTTGACATTCAATTGCAACTCGCTTTGTATAGCTTCAAGCTTATCTTTTGCTTCGGCCACCTTTGTAGAAATACCCCCATAATGCTTCCTATTGAATTCTTTCAAAGCCATCTTGAGTATCTTGAGCTTAGAAACAAGTTTGTACATTGGAGTGCCTGAGACTTGTGTGCTCTAAGCTTCTTCTACCAGCTTATGAAACTCCTTGTTCTTGGTCCAATAGTTGAAGAACTTGAATGGTTTCCTTCTGGTTTGGTCATTACCCCAAATGTTTATGACTATTGGACTATGATCTGAGATGCAAGCATTAGGGAAGAAAGCTTCTGAATTGGGAAAGCAATTTAGCCACCTTTCATTCACAGGAGCTCTATCAAGCTTGCTGAAAATATTATAGCCATCCTCTTATTTGTTGGACCAAGTATAAAAGCATCCAGAGTATCTTAAGTCTACCAATTCAATGGCATCAAGGCATGTGTTGAAGTCATTAACCGCAACTTCGTCAATACCCCTTCCACCTCTTGTTTCTTGCTCCTCTTTTACTACATTGAAGTCTCCCAAAATAACCCAAGGTGAAACAGCCCCAATCATGTCATAATTGGCTTGTAGATCCTTCCACAAAAGCTCTTTTGTTGTCCTATCATTTGAAGCATATACAAATGTAGCAAAAAATTCTATTGAAATAGCATGATAGGTTACATGGCAAAAGATAGATTGGCTAAAACTTGAAATAACATGAACTTTAACAGTTGAAGGATCCCACAAAATCAAAATTCTAGCTGGCAAAACATTCAAGTGATTCCCCGTATAGCAAAAAGAGGAGTTAATGCTTTTGCAAACTTTATCTACATTAAGACTTTGAACCTTAGTTTCAAGGAGGCCGATTAGGTTGAAAGAAAAAGTTTTAATCAACTTCTTGACTTCAGCTTGCTTTATGGGCCAATTAAGGCCTCTAACATTCCATGCACCAAAATTCATTTAGATGTAGAGGAGGAAATCGAGGACTTGGCTTGTAGGGCCTTGTTCTTTTTCTCAATGGCAAACAACTTTTTCCTCTCCTTCTTACGTTGGGTTTTTGAAAGTTGAAAATCAGAACCCAATTCATATTCCAAACCTTTTTTTATCATAGTTAGGGGTTAGAGGTTGATCATCTTCCTCTTGGCTTGTTATTTCTGCATTTTCTTCAGAACATTTCAACAATAAGACATCCTCATGGCTGGTTGCTGGATTTTGAATTGCTAAAGGAGTAGTCATTATTGGAGACTCTACTTGTGGTTCCATTAAGCAAAGAGGCTTAGCATTAATCTCTTGTACCTTAAGGGGATCCGATGATTCCATCTTACATGGATTCTCCTCTATTTGGTGCTGAATTTTACCTCCAATTGTGGAATCTGCAAGGTGCCTATTAGAAAAGCTCACGGCCATGGGATTTTCATTAGGAGTTTGCTGAATTATGCTCTCTTTGGGCTTTGGTTTCGGCCTCCATTGCTGAGACACATTCTTGGGGCATTGGCCAATTCTATGACCTAATTGCTTACAACCTTCACAAATAGTGGGTATCCATTCGTACTCAATTGGTTGTTGGAAAATCACACCATTATAGTCTTTGATTTCAACAAAGGAGGGAAATGTGGCTTGCTTATCCACTTCAATACATACTCTTGCATATGAAAGCCGTTCCATTTGAGCAGTCATCCTATCCGTGAACAAGGGTTGCCCTATTTGGCTTGCAATCTTGCTCAGTGACATGGCCAACCATAGATGAAGCTTTAAATGTGGGAATCTGATCCAAACTGGAATAGATTCTGGGCTAGCTTTATCATATACCTCATTGGAAGACCAAGGCCTCAAAATTAGAGGCTTGTCATAGTAGCTCCAAGGACCCAATTCTAAAACCTTGAGTTTTGTTTCCACATCTTGAAAATTAAAGATGAACAGACCAGCCTTAAGGATGAACACTTCAATGTGACCAAAAGCTCTCCATCTTCTTTCTATGAATTGCTTTATTAGCTTGTATGGAGGTTTAGCTCCTATAACATGGCCGACTATGGCATTGTCCCATTTTTTCAAGTCTTCAGCAACTTTATCAAGAAAGAATGAAACCGGGGTCTTGGTGTTTTTAGGGGTGTTATGGGTGGGTATATATTTAAGCTCTATTCCATTAGCTTTAACACGGTTAGAGGAAAAGAGTTGTGCCCAGGTAGGTTTTGGTTGATTGGCTTTTTCGGCTGGGTTGGCTTGTTGTTGGGTTCTATTAGTTTGGTTATCTTGACCTTTGGGTATTAGCTTTGTCTGGGTAAAGGTTGGAGGGATTAGATACATGTGGACTATGGGAGCTAGCATGGGTCATCTTCATTTCGGGAAAGCTAGAACCCGAGAATGAATGAGACAAAGATTCAACCGAGATTGATGGGAAGATTGAAGCCTTACCTCTATCCAGCTTCATTTGATTCGGTTCAACAAGGTTCTGGACATCCAAATTAAAAGCCAAATCTTCTTGAACTCCTAATTCATCTTCATGGAAGGAGTCTTTCATTAATATGATTTCAGCTCTCAACTCATCAATGGAACGGCGATGGTGAGCTTGTTGACCTTCTTGAGATGGAATAGAGAGGGATGAGAACCTAGAGGGGATCTTATCCAATGCTATACCTTCCTTATTGCCTGCAAGCTTCACATTCTTTTCTTCCTCATTCACCGTGACTGGAAGGCTACCCGAGCCATCTTCAACTTCATTACTAGGATTTGAAATGGAAGAGGAGGAGATTAGGGACAAGAGGTCTTTGGATGTAAGGGAAGTTGGAAGTGAATCAGCCATGAAAACTTAGAGAGAGAAAATCCTAGAGAGAGAAGCTCTTATCTTTTATCACCTGAGTGAGAAACTAATAATAGATGTCAATTGAGTACAAATATCTACCAATAATATATGTTAATCAAGAGAAAACGACTTAACAAAAAAAAAATTATAAAAAAAAAGTGATAATAATGAGAGTTCATAAAAATTTTGAATATGTGAAAAATTAAAGTTATTTGTTTAAAATTATTATTTTAAACTCTATTAAGTCAAGTTAATAACTAACTAATTAGTACAAAATGACTCTTAATGTTTAAACACTACAAAAAAATAAGAAGATAAAAAAATTTTTAATTTGTCAATGAAAACATATATCAATTAATTAGTTTAACAAATAACCTAAATACCCATAATGGTAATAAAATGATCCATTATAAATTTATTACAAAATTAAAATAATAAAATAAAAAATAAAACATATAAAAGTGACACGTGTTGATTTTTAAAGCGTAAAAGTAAATTAAAAAAAAAAATAAAAATACCAAGAACACGTGTTCACGTATAAAAGTACACTACTATGGCGTGTAGTATTTGAAGGAGATGTGTGTTAAATAGAACCAAAATAAGTATAACATTAAGGTCATCATAATTTGAAAGAAAATGTACAAGGTTAACACTGGACACAATAATAATTTTAATAATAAACAGTGAATGGATTGACATATGATTTTACCGAAAGCAAACACAAGTCGTTATTTTTTTATATTAACAGTCCGTTTGGGAATCACGAAAAAAACTTTCTAATTTGTAGCAAACTCTGTAGAAACTATTTCACCCTCTTTTTAAAATTACCAGATTACCCTTACATCATTTCCTTCCCAAGATTGGCTCTGTGCTTGCTTTGCACAGCCATGTGAAGCAGCAAACACAAAGGGTTCCGCTCTCTAGCTCAAGAATTTTTAACACTACAAATTTTTAACAATATTATCGTATTTCTAATTGTATTTGAATATAACTAGAGATTAGGTTAAATGTAATTATTTGAATGATAAATAAACATATTATTTTTATGGCAAAGATCTGAAATAGTATGGCTGATCAAACTGCTGTCGTTATATACACAATCGATAATAGAAAGGGGTCGACCTCTCCGAATTGGTGTCGACCCAATTATTCAAATTTTGAGGAGTTGAGCATTTGTATATTTAAAGGTAATTTTAGAAAATAACATAAAGTAATGAGGGTATAAATGTAAATATATAAATTTAGTTATAGTTAGATTAAGTTCCCAAACACAAAAAAACTTGCTTTTTTTTTTTTTTCTAGTTTGCTAGAAAAAAGCACTTGTTAATAGTTCCCAAATCATGCCTAAATGTTATTTTTATATTAACAATGTCATAAATTATTGATGATTCAACATGAGTCCCTTTTTGTTTTTTTGGGTCTAGAGGATCAACATGTGTTTGTTTTTTTTTTAAATTTATAATGAATCATTTACTTTCGTTGGTAGTATTTGATTAACTGTTGGTACTTCGGTACATGTTGTACTTTTTACTTTTTGTGTTTTATTTTTTATTTGGAGTATCAGGTTACATTTTTTTGTTTTTTATTTTTTATAGATCTATAATAGATTATTTTGCTATAAATTTAGTATTATATATCTATTGCATGAAATATTATTTTATATTTTAGTTATGCTAATTTTTCATTCCCTCACAGCAAAACGCGAACATTTCATTAATGACTTATCTTTCAGTTAATGTTGGTGTGTTATAAATTGGTAATGTGAGTCTGGTCTAACAGCCATTTAGGGGGAAAAAATTAATTAATTAATTAACAAATAATTGTAAGGAAAGCAAAGAGAAAACTACTCATACAATTCCCAACAAAAGATAATTAGCGGTGACACTGATTCTTCATCTAAAAATTGGGTTGTCCCCTTCTGGGTAATGCCAATTGAATACCCAAAATTATCCTTACATTTGGATTTGAACTACTATCTCTAAAGGGTATTTTTGCCTTTCCAAAGCTGGTCATCTTAATGAGTGTCTAAAGCCCTGGCCTTGGAAGCCATGAAGGTAACACGCAGAAGGCAGCATCTGAAAGGAATGACACGTGTCCCTCTTTCAGTGAAGTCACGTGTCATCTACTTAGGCTCCTCTACCATTCTCACCTATTAGTATATTGAATAAATTATAGAATAACTTTTAAGATATGTTAGTATTACAGCCCTCTGTTTAAGGTGTCAAAATTAAATATATTCTAATCTTTATTACAACACTTAATTTTATTTTTGATTCCATTACATTTTAGATTGACCACTATCTGTCTTTATTTTTTCCTTTCTCATATTTATTTTCTACCTAATCAAGTCCATCACAAGCCTAATATTTCATCTATAATTTTTTCAAATCACATTGTATTTACGTCATCACCAAATAAAAATATCCCCATTAAAACAATCATCGACTTTATTCGATCTCTTATAGATTAATAATTATCATTAATTTTTTTATATCAAAATAATACATCAAACTAAGCTATTATTATTGAATAACCATATCTGTCACGTCCTGAATTTCGAGATCTAAGTGAGTGAGTAAATAAAACACACACAGCATGTATCAAAATATTCATAATCTTGATCAGAGCCATAAACTATCTTGAAGTAAACATTCACAATAAAGATAATAAAATAAATAATTAAGCCTCAGTCCAATCCAGGCTACAGTGCTCTAACAACCAATCCAAAGTAAAATAAAATCAAGATCTTATGGCCTTTACAACCATATCAAATAAAGTCTAAATTAATTATATAGTCTCGAATATTAAATAATAAAATCAACTACATTAATATAATATTTAAGTCCCACGAGATAGTCCACCTAAGCTATCAAGTTCTGCACTTACACTATAATTTGTAGGGATGTGAGCACTAATCTACTTGTCTCCATGATATGTAATGAAAATATATATGATATGCAAAGAAATAAATTAACAACACTTTAATATTAATATGTCACAAATTACAAGTCATCATATCTCAACATCAATATAAATTCCAAAAAAAAATAATCTAGTTATCTTTATCATCATCACACTACATTTATCAAATCATGGGGTGGATACTATCAATGTTATTTTTTATGGGCTAATGCCCAATGGAAACGATAAACTGAAAACGTCGTCGTTTTTAGGCCAACACACAGGGCCACGATTAGACAAATAAACGTCATGTTGTAAACTACTAACCTATCGGCATGAACACTAATTCCTGCACAGGTTTCGGGTCTTTCAACCTTAGAGTAATCTCTGTACCATTTTTATTTTCCCAGTATCTTCCAACCCCACACATCATATTTTATTATTTTTTTATTTATTACCGTTATCATAACATTACTATTATAACAACTCATCATCATCTGTAATTATCACATTGATATTTATTATTATTATTATTATTATTATTATTATTACTATTTTATCTAATATTAAGCTATTTCACAAGACATTAAAAAAATTGTCAAAAATATTTCAAAATAACAAAAATTTTATTTATTTAAAAATACAAGTCTTTATTAAATTTTTCAATATTAAAAAATTTTTACCCCAGTATGTTTAAAATAACAAAAGGTAAAAAAATTCATTCTGGATAGTAGAAACTCGAGAGACCCGAACCCCCTGTCACTTCTAAATGTGTTCCAAAAAATCAATCTTTGCCTTCAAAAGTTTTTGTATGTGTTGGCTTGTTTGAATAAGGGATGTTATTTATTATTATTATTATTATTATTATTATACATACACATGATATTTAACAATTTCTACAAATTTAACAAAATAACAAATTTTAAATTTTAAATTTTACAGTCAGAAGTCAGATTTTATTTTATAAACCATCACTTTCCATACACTAAAATATAGATATGTATGTAATGCTAACTGGACCCCAGTTTAAGTAAATAGAACAAAAATAAACACCTAAAAATTTCCACCACATTTTCTATATATCATATTGACCTTACTCCACAAGTGCACAAGTCGTCCTAGGTAGCAAATTTAAATTTATAAAAATGGTATGGAGTACCAGTTGTTTTTTTCTATAAGGAGAGTTTTGTTAAAAGCACTAGATTGTTCTCTTATTTTAGTAGGTGAACCTAACTTATTCTAACTAAATTTGGATTTATGGGATGCTTAGGTATGGGTTGAGTTTAGAATGGTGGAGTAAAAGAATTAAACTAAAAACAAAATCATTAGAAATAATATTAACTAACACAATCTTGATTACAAGCCAAATTCAGTATTAGAGAGGCTATGGTTCTCTCAAATGCGTTTATATCTCAACTCAACAACCGCACATGCATTATTGGGTCTGAAGAAGTTCTTTAAAATATGCTCTGTGGAAATCTCAAAGTAAGTAGAGGCTTTTGAAAATATTTTCGGTCTTACCGGGACATTGAATCAAACACCTAATGTGCGCAAGTACAACCAAGCTTTGATTATAATATGGGTGAGTCGATTTCATAGGAAAACCTATATTTTGGTTTTAGGAAATAAGTTCTAAGTCAGCGAGCCATTGAATCAAGCATTCGATATGCATGAGGAAAAACTTGTAACCAAGTAAAAATTGTAACACGGGTGACTTGATTTCAAAGGAAAACCTAATTTGGGTTTTGGAAAATAAGACTCTAACACACTAGGACATTGAACCGAACATTTGGTGTGCACAAGTGAAAACTTGTAACCAAGCTACAGTTGTCACATAGGTGAGTAGGTTTTGAAAGAACCCTAACTTTATTAAGATATTTCAATTGAAAGCCATGGAAAATATTTTTCTGGAAACCATTTTCATTCGATTAAACCAAAACGGACCCCAATATTTCAATAGTTTGAAGCCAAAAATAAAACTAACCTACAAGTATAATGAAAATCTAAACTAACAATATGCAAAAATATTGAAGAACAAGTGCAAGGAAAAGTAAATTAACACAATAATGAAACAAATGAATAAGTAAAGTGCGTTGAAATTAAACTTATGACTATTGAAGTATAACCAATCTAAAATGAAGACTCAAAAGCATAAACCCTAACCCTAACCTACTCTAACCTAATCTAAAAATATAAAGAAAAGAGAAGAAGCGCGTTGAGAGAGAAAAGAATGAAAGAAGAAAAATGAGAAAGTAAAGTTCTGACAACCCCCTATTTGTAAACATCCAATGATTAGGGGCAAAATAAGAACATTAGGTCAAATAAAGAAAACAAAAAATCAGCACTGGAGGTGCTCATGATGGATGTTAGGTGCCTATGGTAGATGTGGGGCACCTGTCAAATATTTCCCCAGCTATTCGATGAAAGTCCTCTTAGACTTGAATCTTTCTCTTAATAGTAGCTCTCGGGAGGCACTCATTTGATGGATATGGAGCGCCCATCTGCTCCTCATCAACCACAACTTCAATTCTTTCCTCGTTTAGTTTAGATTCTCATCCTTCTTCCTCTAGTTGATCACAAGATCCTGTAAAATGCCACATGTATATCAATCAACTCCTTTCATGATAATGCCTGGGAATTTAGCAAATGAAACACTTAAAACCAGTTGTAAAATCATGGTAACGTAACATTATATGTGCACAAACATATATGTAAAATAATATATATTGATTGCTACCTCAAATGTCCAAATGAAGTAAAACTAATGTTTGCAGGTGTCTGGTAACTACCTTGTACGCTCTAACTATTAACTCTAATACCAAAATAAATATATCAATATTTTTAATATACATTTAGTTACAAAACTATACAATTAATTTGAGTTTAGTGGAGACTGGATACATTTATCAGTCCGATCCCAGCTCCTTCACTCTCGGCTTCCTCTCACAAACCAACTCAAACCCATTCTTAGCTCTCTCTCTCTTAGTTTATCCTATAGACCAACCCAACACTTATAACTAAGTGTCAAAATATATATTCATACAAAGCATCTTTATGCCCGAGTAAAGCCATTAGGATACAATATAGGTTACACCTGCTTTCCCTATTCTTACCTTAATGTTACAAAAAGTCAACAAATATATATATATATATATATATATATATATATATATATATATATATATATATATATATTTGGAAGGTCTTTAGAGGCCAAGCAAACAGTTAGTCTGCAAATGCCTAAACCCATACACATGAACTCAAAGATAAAATGGAGCAAAGTGACAAGGCCACGTTTGGCCTCTCTTCATCATTTTTTTTTAATTTCTTTTTCTCTTCCAACAAACCAACATACTCACAACCAAACATATACATTATATACATACTTATATATTCTAACTTGGTGGCCAAGCAAACACCTAGCTTGCAAAAGGCTAAAACCCTCCCCCTGCATTAGATTTAACTTAATTTTGACTAAAATGATTTTTTTTTAATTTTAAAAAAAATTAGGTTATTACGATATCTACTACTAATGGCCTAAATATAGCAGTAAGTTAAGATTTTGATAATAGTTGTAGGTAAAGAAGAAGTAGAAAAGTTAGGAGGAGAGAGCCTTTAAGTGTGAATAGGGATGACAATAGGTAGGGTCCTCTAATCTCCTCCCTATGCATACCTATTTCTAATATTTCTATCATACACATGTGGGCACGGAAGAGTAGAAAAGGGGGGCTAAAACGTCAAGTTAGGTGGAACGTCATCATTTAGGGCATAATGTACACTGTACAGAAGAAATGGAGGATAACTTGCCGGGTGTAGAGATTACTGAAAAGACACATTTAGTCTTTCAATCTTTTGTTTGGATGAGCATTTTTATTTCTCTTCACAAAAATAATATAAAAAATAGTGTTTTCTTTAAGAATATACTATCATATTGTTTGTTTGGACCTCCATAAAATGTAATAAATCTCTACAAATTTTTATAAAATTTAAATTTTCTACTCAGTACAAATTATGAGACTGTAACTTTTAGATATTTATATTTATTTTTTTCACTCTAAACACAAACAACTAACAGTAATCTAATTCATGGTATTTTATTTGTTAAATTTATTTTATTTTATTTTGTAAAAATATATATTTAATGTAAATGTGAATAATTTGCTTTTAAAATAAAATTATTTTATCTCATAAACATATATTTATTTAAAGAATTTGTGTATAATATATATTTATGAAATTGTTATCTATGAATCAATTCAATAAAGTAAAATTACAACAAATATCAATTTTATTAAAATAGTTAAAAAAATAAAGTTATCTTATCACTAAAGTATTGTATACTCCATTCCCCTATTGAATGTCAAACATTTAAAGTTAAAAAATATATAATTAAAAAAATAAACTAATAAATTATAAGAATTATTAAATATTCAAAATATAATAGTAATAACTATTTAAAATATAAATTATTTTCATGTTTAAAAGTAAATTATCCACATTTACATTAAATACATATTTTTATAAAATAAAATAAAATAAATTTAACATATAAAATAGTATGAATTAAATTTATGGTTAGTTAATTGTGCCTTAAGTGAAAAAAGTTAATATAAATTTGTAAAAGTTGTAGTCACGTAGTTCATATTGTGAGTGAAAATTTTAAATTTTATAGATATTTGTAAAGATTTGTAGAGATTTACCACATTTTATAGAGCTCCAAACACAACTTATGATAATATAATCTTAAAAAAATAATTAATTTTGTTATTATTTTTTAGGGAGAAATAAAAGTACTTGTTTAAGAAAAGGTTAAAAGGCTAAAATTGTCTTTTCGATAATATCTATGCCCAGTGGATTGCCCTCTATTTCTTTTGTACAATGTGCATTACACCCCAAATGGTGATGTTTAACTCGACTTCAGGGGCTGAAGTTGCCCCCCCAACTTTAACCCTCCTTTTCCGATGGAAGAGGATAGTCCATATCCTACTCCTACTATTAGAATGTTTTTTTTATTTGCATTATAAATAGATTTTTATGATGAACTAATGATATTTGTATTATGTTATACTTCTATTGTTGTTATTTTGAGCATGCATATATTGTATAAGATATAATTGAAAAATGTTTAAAAATCTAGCATGTAAATGAGGGTCTCTATCCATATCTTAAAGATAGTCATTAGGATATTTTTTTTGTTATTCATACTCTTAGCCATGAACTTAGCGAGTAGAATATACCCTATCCATAGCAAGTAAAGTTTATTGATACTAAATAGATATGAGTAAAATTGTCATATGTCATGCTTCTGGTAATTATGATTGTTAAGTAAAATGAACAAAAAATTTAAGTCTGACCAATGGCACTATTTATGAGGTCAAATGTCAATTAAACTAAATCTAATAAAATAATACATATAAAAATTCCAAAGTAACTAAAGTACATCACTATAACTCACAAAAATTAGGATAATAATAACTAATAATCTAAGTAAAGGAAAATAAAATCATCCAAAATATGATTCATAACTTATAGTACAGTGATCCAACATAATATAAATAATATTGCTGACCCAATCTTATCTAAAGTACCCATAAGTTAGGCGTGAAAAAATAAATATAAAGTCAAATGAACATGTCAACTAAGTTACGGGATCGTTGCCACCAACAACTCCAACAATATCACCTAAAATACTTGATAAAAAGGTGAGCTAATAAGGTAGTAGTAAAAACTACCAACAATATCAGCAATATAACCCACTGGACCTGTAATATTTACAGTTCTACCCTAGGGCAATAGCAACCAAGACTGGGATCTATAGCAAGAACAGTGTAACCTATTTGACTAGCATCACCCTGGATGGGAAAAAAAAATAAAGATTAGTTGCAATAATCGGATTAGCCCCTATTACATCAAATAAATTATTAGGACCACCAGGGTATACTTTCATTTATATTACTTTATTCATAATAAATTGAATTTTGATTTAATCATTATGTTGATATGATTAGTTTGATATATGAGTTGACTCGACTGCTCAGTTTTTGGTTGAGATTGGTCGTGTTAGGATTGTGACTTTGATATGCCAGAATCCACTAGGACCACAACATCCACGGATTTCCATCTACCTCATCCTGTGCTGTAAGCATTAATAAAAGTCTAATAAGTGCTAATAATGACCTATCTCCTTAGGAAATAAAATATCAAACAAATAACTTATTTCCCATGCAAGTTGGTCGAATACATACTACATAGATCTTGGTCTCCTATAGGCCATCATAAACTATTTATCTCTTTCTCTGTTAACCAAGACCCTATATTTTGCTTTAATACCAAGCTGCCATACCCCTATTTTAGGATACATTTAGTCCCTTAGATAGGGTGGACATTACCAAATTCTCTACCTAAATATATAAAATACCAGTATTTACTCAACATGTAAAGTTTAAAACCAAGAGGCAGTCAGAAATTTTCCATCAAGCTTCAACATACATAAACTTACGATTCATAAAACTCATCAAACAAAGTATTAGTCTGACACTATTCTATTCTCTAATTGCTTATACAAACTTTGGACATAGAATCAGAAGAAGAGATAAACAATTCAGGTTCTTCTCTAAACACTCGCAGCTACTTCTAAATTCAACCTGAAAGGTGTAAATTTGGATGTGAGTAACACACACTCAGTTGAGGTGTTGTACTTAAAATAAAAGATAGTAAATACACACCAAAAAAAATTCATTCACAATAATTATATCAATAACTATTCCACAACCAACTCATAATTAATTTAATTGTGTCACATCTAATAAAAATATCTTAATACACAATCCATCATTGCTAGGCCCCAACTGGTCATATCATAGCACATTTGCATAATAAAATGATTTAAATAATAATACAACACACATTCTGCCCCATTTGACCTATGAGTTAAGCGCTCAACAGTGGACATTAGCTTTAATTTAATTTGTCCCATTAGTCTTATCTTGCTATACCATTTTCTCTGGCCCCATCTGGTTGCATATTATTAATTACTAGCCCTATCTGGCCTTATGTATTTTTTTTGCCCCATCTGGCCTGGTCCTATCTAACCATAATACAAGTGTAATGCACATAACTCATGCTGATATGCAACAATGTATTATTTTTTTCAATAAAAATACTATTTCTTATATTTATCATTTGATAGATAACCACAATTCTCCATTAACACAATAATTTAAAAGTAGCAAGCAGTATTTAGCAACACGAATATTCGGCAATAAATAAATTAAAATTTAGCCATTCATATTCAATAACTTTTATTTTTAAGTTAAATACACCCACTTGAACAGTAGACATTCTGAGAAAGTCAATTTACTAAGGTGGTGGCTGCTGATTATCCTTGTGTCCTAATTTTTTTTAGCTCAATAAAATATACAAATTAGACATTGAATAGTTAAAATTTATCCTAAAATTAATTGAAAATAAATAAAACATAACCATTATACCCTCCACATATTTAATTTATTTAGCCTAAAAAATTTAATTTTAATTTAATAGCATAAAATAAAATAACTTACCTGAATCTTCTAGCCAAAATTTTCTAAGATTTCTTCAATTTTTTTTCTCCTTGCCGTGAGTTTCACCCAACTTCTCTTTCTCCAAATGTCACTATTCCTCCACTGTCACTCTTTTGTGTTGGCATAAATCATAAGTCATATATATATAGGCAAGACTTGGCAATTTGAAGTCCCACATGTCAAAAAAGAAAAAAAATAATTTATATATAAATGTTTTGCTCCCCACGTGGCTTAGCCACCATCACCCATCCAACTCACATATGTGTTTTACTAGTCCTCTTCCACGTGGAGCCCACCTCTCCAAGTAAAATATGATGTTTATCTATGCTAGTTAACTTAATTTACTCATTAAGTAATTTAGAAAAAGAAAAGAAAATGAAAAAGAAAAAAATAGCTAAAGTTTTAACATAGCACCAAATTAATACAATTAAATTATTAAACATTAGACAAATTTTAAATAAAATAAGAATTTAGGGTGTGACAATACTCCTCCTCTTAAGGAATTTCGTCCTCGAAATTCTCACCTGGAGAAAATAAATATGGGTATTGTTTTCTCATATTCTTTTTGCTTTCCCAAGTGGCCTCCTTCGTGGTCTGACTTTTCCACAGTACTTTTACTAATGGTATAATCTTATTTCGCAAAACTTGATCTCTTCTATCTAAAATTTGCATCGGCTTTTCCATATAAGATAGATCTTTTTTCAGTTCAATTGGTTGAGAGGCCAATACATGAGATAGATTAGAGATGTACTTACGTAGCATTGACATATGGAACATGTCATGAAGTCTAGACAATTCTGGAGGTAGAGCCAATCTGTATGTGGTTTTCCCAATTCTTTGTATAATCTCATAAGGTCCAATGTAGTGAGGACTTAATTTTTCCTTTTTACCAAATCTTAGTACGCCTTTCCAAGGAGAAACTTTGAGAAATACTTTATCACCCACAACGAATTCCAACCCTCATCTGCGATTATTTGCATAACTTTTCTGATGACTCTAGGCTATCTTCAATCTATCTCGGATCATCTTTGCTTTATCTACTGTGTCTTGCACTAATTTTAGTCCAAGTAATTTTTCTTTCCCCCACTTCATTCCAACAAATTGGAGCTCTACATTTACAGCCATACAAAGTTTCAAATGATGCCACGCCAATACTGGAATGAAAACGATTATTATAGGCAAATTCCATCCATGGCAACAGATCATCCCAATTTCCCTTAAATTCTAACACACAAGCTCGTAGCATGTCCTCTAAGGTTTGAATTGTTCTCTCATATTATCCATACGTTTAAGGATGAAATGCAGTACTAAACTTTAGAGTCGTTCCCATAGCTTGTTGTAAACTAGGCCAGAATCTAGACGCAAATTTTGGGTCTCTATCAGCCACAATCGACACAGACATACCATGCAACCTCACAATCTCCTTAACATACAATGCAGCATACTTATTAGTTGTATAATTAGATTTTACCGGTAAGAAATGAGCTAACTTGGCTAACCTATCTACGATCACCCAAATAGAATCAAAACCTCTTTGAGTGCGTGGCAATCCAATAATCAAATTCATAGTAATATGTTCCCATCTCCACTCTGGAATATGGAGCAGCTATAGTAACCGTGCAAGACTTTGATGTTCCGCTTTTACCTGTTGATAAGTCAAACACCTAGTAACAAATTCTGTAATTTCTCGTTTCATACTAGGCCACATGTCTCGAAAATCTCGATGCATCTTTGTACTCCCATGATGCATAACATAAAGAAAATAGTGTGCCTCATCTAAAATTTTCCTCTTTAATTATGAATTCTCTAGTACACAGATTCTATTACCATAACAGAGTAACCCATCTTCCCTAACTACAAAATCTGTCTGTGTATTATCTATTATTTGTTTCCAAATTTTCAGTAATTGGACATCTTCTAATTGTAACTTCCTAATACGATCGAGTAGTAATGGCCTCACCTTAATTTGAGCAATCAATGTATCTGTTCTGGTTACAAATAACTCTACACCCATATGTGTCAAGTCATTAAATGTGTGAATCCTCCAACACTGATTACAAGCTAGCATTCCCACAGTCTTGCGACTTAGAGCATCTGCTACCGCATTTACTTTACCTGGGTGATAATGGATATTGCAATCGTAATCTTTCAATAACTCTAACCATTTTTTTTTTTGTCTCAAATTTAGCTCTTTTTAAGTGAACAAATACTTCAAGCTTTGATGATTAGTGTAAATATCAATAGCCTCACCATACAAATAATGCCTCCATAACTTTAAAGCAAATACAACTGCAGCTAACTCCAAATCATGGGTTGGATTATTTTGTTCATGAGATCTTAATTGCCTCGAAGTATATGCAATTACCCTTCCATTTTGCATTAGAACACATCCTAACCCTTGGTGTGAAGCATCACTGTAAATTACAAGTCTGCTCTTACCTAAGGGAAGTGTCAACACGGGAGCTGTAGTCAACCTGGCCTTTAATTCCTGAAAACTCTTTTCACAATTATCATTCCATTCAAATTTATCACCCTTGCAAGTTAATCGTGTCAGAGGCGATGCAATGGAAGAAAAATTTTGAATGAAACGATGATAATATCCTGCCAATTTAAGAAAACTACGCACTTCAGTCGCATTGGTTGGACACTCCCAATTCAAAATTGCCTCAACCTTCTTAAGATCGACACTGATACCATTATCTGAAATCACATGACCCAAGAATATTACTTGATCCAACCAAAATTCACACTTACTAAGCTTTGCAAACAGTTGTTTTTCCGCAAGGTTTGTAAAACTATTCTAAGATATTGCACATGCTCTTCCTTATTCTTTGAGTAAACCAAAACATCATCAATAAAAACAATTACGAAGACATCAAGATAGGGTTTATATACCTTGTTCATCAAGTCCATGAAAATAGCTGGTGCATTAGTCAATCCAAAAGGCATAACAAGAAATTCATAGTGCCTATATCTGGTTCTGAAGGCTGTCTTGGGCATATCACTATCTCTTACCTTGATCTGATAGTATCTAGATTTCAAATCAATTTTCGAGAACACAATAGCACCTTGTAATTGATCAAATAAATCGTCAATTCTGGGTAATGGATACCTATTCTTTACCGTTACTCGATTCAGTTGACAGTAATCAATACATAACCTCATGGTACCATTTTTCTTTTTCACAAACAAAACGGGTGCTCCCTATAGTGATACACTAGGCCGAATAAAACCTTTGTCTAATAAATCTTGTAATTGAACTTTCAATTTCTTCAACTCAACAGGTGCTATTCTGTAAGGTGCAATTGAAATTGGTGTAGTTCTAGGTAACAACTCAATAGTAAATTCAACATCTTTATCTAGGACCACTCCTAGCAACTCATTAGGAAACACATCAGGGTACTCACACACAATTGGTAAATCATTAAGCTTAGTTTATGGCTTTTTAACATCTACCACATAGGCAATAATTCCTGGACATCCCTTATTCAACAATTTCCTAACTTTTAATTTTGATATCAAACAATTAGCCAACACCCTTGGGTCACCACTAAATACTAAATTTGGTTCTCCTTGGACTTTAAACATCACTTCCTTGGTAAAGCAGTCAATAAAAGCATGGTATGCTGACAGCCAGTCCATACCTAAAATAATGTCAAAGTCATATATGTCCAAGGGTATCAGATCAACAACTAGATCCTTACTAGTTATCTGTACCACACAATTTTTATATACATCTCGTGCTAACATTGTATCACCAGTAGGTGTAGCTACAACTAACACAGAATCTAATTAGGAGAGTGGTTATAAATCTATCGCATTTCGCAATTTCATTGTCTTGGGTATTTTATTTAATATGTGTGTGTATATATATACATTTGTCTTAGAGGTAATCACAAATTTAGTAATATTATGAATTTCATTGCTATCGTCTGATCAGCATACACAAATATATATATATATATATATATATATATTTACATTTACATATCGTTTTGACTATACGCAAAATGTTAGTCTATCCCTATACTGAGGTACATATCTATCACTGGGTCAGTGATTTCTAAGACTATACATGGATCAGTATCATACAATATCATTCCCAAAACTATATGCAATTGCTACCTATTGTTCCCAAAATTATATACAACCGTTACCTACCCATACGCAATGGCAGGACCCCCATCACTGTCGCTATCCGACTCACTAGTTAGGTTAATAAAAATAGGCTCCTTCGGGTCCTCTTCTGGGTCTTCCTGGTTAACCTCTTCCTCGAGGACATGTTCTAGTACTAGAGCAGGTTCCGGCACCCCGTTAGGTGCTTGCCCACCAGCTGGTGCAAGGGCGGGTAGGGGAGCTAAAACAAATGGTAGATGACTCAAGTCAGGATGTGTAGGTCCAACAGTCAATGGTTGATAAGCCAGGGTACCTTCCTCTACCATTGTATGCACTAAACCCAAAAATGTCTGGGGAGTATCTAGCCATTGTAGCTATCGTTATGCCACTAGCAATTCTAATATAGTCTTTTTTTGTGTGATCACGTTTTGGTTATGTCTTGTTTCTTGTGCCCAAAACTCAACAGTATTTAAGATATTTTGTCGAGCTAGCTCTCGAGCCCGCATTTGGATGAAATGTTGCTCTTTTATATCGAGGTTAGCTAAAGCCTTCTGATATGCCATAATCCACTGGGACCACAACATCCATGGATTTGCCATCTACCCCATCCTGTGCTGTAAGCATTAATAAAAGTCTGATCAGTGCCAATAATGACCTATCTCCTTAGGAAATAAAATATCAAATAAATAACTTATTTCCCATTCAAGTTGGTCAAATACATACTACATAGATCCTGGTCTCCTATAGGCCATCATAAACTATTTATCTCTCTCTCTGTTAACCAAGACCTCATATTTTGCTCTGATACCAAGCTGTCACACCCCTATTTTAGGATACATTTAGTCCCTTAGATAGGGTGGACATTACCAAATTCTCTACCTAAATATATAAAATACCAGTATTTACTCAACACGTAAAGTTTAAAACAAAGAGGCAGTTAGAAATTTTCCATCAAGCTTCAACATACATAAACTTATGATTCATAAAACTCATCAAACAAAGTATTAGTTTGACACTATTCTATTCTCTAATTGCTTATATGAACTTTGGATATAGAATCGCAAGAAGAGATAAACAATTCAAGTTCTTCTTTAAACACTCGCAGCCACTTCTAAATTCAACCTGAAATGTGTAAATTTGGGTGTGAGTGTCACACACTCAGTGGAGGTATTATACTTAAAATAAAAGATAATAAATACCCACTAAAAAAATTCATTCACAATAATTATATCAGTAACTATTCCACAACCAACTCATAATTAATTTAATTGTCACATCTGATAAAAATATCTTAATACACAATCTATTATTGCTAAGCCCCAACTGGCCATATCATAGCACATTTGCATAATAAATGATTTAAATAATAATGCAACACATATTCGGTCCCATCTGGCCTATGAGTTGAGCGCTCAACGGTAGACAGTGGATTTAATTTAACTTGTCTCATTAGCCTCATCTAGCTATATCATTTTCTCCTGCCCCATCTGGCCTTATGTATTTTTTTGGCCCCATCTGATCTGGTCCCATCTAACTATAATGCAAGTGTAATGCACACAACGCATGCTGATATGCAACAATGTATTATTTTTTTCAATAAAAATACTATTTCTTATATTTATCATTTCACAGATAACCACGATTCTTCACTAACACAATAATTTATAAGTAGCAAGTAGTATTTAGCAATACGAATATTCGGCAATAAATAAAAAAAAATTTAGTCATTCATATTTAATAACTTTTATTTTTAAGTTAAATACAATCACTTGGACAGTATATATTCTGAGAAAGTTGATTTACTGAGTTGGTGGTTGCTAATTATCCTTGAGTCCTATTTTTTTTAGCCCAATAAAATATACAAATCAGACATTGAATAGTTAAAATTTATCCTAAAATTAATTGAAAATAAATAAAACATAACCATTATACCCTCCACATATTTAATTTATTTAGCCTAAAAAAAATTTAATTTTAATTTAATAACATAAAATAAAATAACTTACCTCAATCTTCTAGCCAAAATTTTCTAAGATTTCCTCAATTTTTTTCTCCTTGCCGTGAGCTTCACCCAACTTCTCTTTCTCCAAATGTCACTATTCCTCCACTGTCACTCTTTTGTGTTGGCATAAATCATAAGTCATATATATATAGGCAAGACTTGGCAATTTGAAGTCCCACATGTCAAAAAAGAAAAAAAATAATTTATATATAAATGTTTTGGTCCCCACGTAGCTTAGCCACCATCACCCACCCAACTCACATATGTGTTTTACTAGTCCTCTTCCACGTGGAGCCCACCTCTCCAAGTAAAATATGATGTTTATCCATGCTTAGTTAACTTAATTTACTCATTAAGTAATTTAGAAAAAGAAAAGAAAATGAAAAAGAAAAAAATAGCTAAGGTTTTAACATAGTACCAAATTAATACAATTAAATTATTAAGCATTAGACAAAATTTAAATAAAATAAAAATAAAATAAGAGTTTAGGGTGTGACAGACTTGGTGTTGGTTTGTGGGTTTATCATGCTCACCCTAAACTTATTATTGTGTGTATGGCATGTTCCAAATGTGTTAATGCAAGTTGCTTCTCCTTTCTTCTATAATGCCGCTTGTCTACCTAACCTATCTCCAACCTCACTGACTTTGTCATCTCACCCACTTGTATCTCATTTCCTTTATGGTGGAGAATCATTGGTTTATATGTACATGTATAGGTGTTGAACTCATAAAGTTTATTTGAAACTGAGTGTGGTTGAGTGAGTTGGTGAGTGATAGTTCTTCCTCAAATTAAGCCTTCCTCTTCATTTTATTATCAAATTAAAGTTGTAAAGAGTTTGTTGTGAGGCTTAGTTTGGTATTGGAGTCCTTGTGTTGATTATGGTGGAGTTCCGACATTTTCGAAGTTGATACTTTAATACATGTATATCTATATGTTTTTAAGGGAAAAATATGATGAATAGTATTATCAATTCATGTTAAACTCTTGTTGATTTGAGAAATTGATAATATAGTTAAGCTTATACACTGGTAATGACTAAAAACGAGTATAAATATAAAATTAAATGGTTTAGAATTAAAAGAAACAAATTTGAAGAAGTGGAAGTTAAAAATAGTGCTTGATAGACTGTTGTTGTAGAAAGTCTATCGTGTGCATGTCTGTTCAAAGGTCGTGCACACTACCTAGTTTTTGGTACCCTAAATACATGAAAGAGGAGCCCTCATGCACACAACTTGTCTGCTTGGCTCTCGTGCGCACAAGATTGTCTTAGTTGCACATGACGTTTCGCCTCGCATACATACAACTTTCCCTCAAGCCTCTCATGCATTTTCCTTTTCTATCATCAATTTATCTTATATTATTGGGTAAATTATTCATAAATCCCCTAAACATTAGGCTAACTAGACATACAATTTGTCAACATTTAAAATTTATATAGACCCCTTTATTTTATAAGTTAATAACCCGCGACCCTCTTCTGTTATTATTACTCTTGACTCTGTTAAATTTTTTACTATGAGCACAATTTTACCCTTGGTTCTCTGTCATTATCTCACGCACAATCCCTAAATTCATCTTCTTCAATGGCTTGCCACAACTTAAGCAAACTTTAATCTTAAACTTTTATACACTTATACATCTTATGTATATATATACATATATTTATATTAAACAGTGTCTTCACAAATCGACCAATGAGGGGCAAAAAATGTTAAACGAAGGGTTAAGATATTAAACCAAACTCGTCGGAATGAACGGCGGCAGCAGAGGACGCTACCTAGGATTGTAAATCAGCAAGGAGGTTAATAAAATTCGATGCTCCAGCGCCAGAAAAAAGTCGAAGATGATGGGGGTAGCAACGTGATTTGGATGGGCGGCAATTTGAGTTTTATTAGATGAACCATAGCCGGCATAAGGTGCTTGAACACGTTCGGATGCAACAGAGGAGGCCTAAGCAGGCTGAGCATCAACAGAAGAGCTAACAAAGGCTGCCGGAATTACCTCGGGCTGATCGAAAATTGGAATAGCAGGCATGGAAGTGTCGGGCGGAGGGCGACATAGCCAGATCGGTCCTCACAACAAAACCCAAAGCACTGATCTACAGTTTTTTTTACATCCGAGTGTCAACATTCTTTTTTTTTTTTTTTTTTTTTTCCTCTTGCAATCCCCTTTACATTCTTTCCTATAAATTTTGTTAAAGCATGTATATTGCTTAGTCCATACATAAACTCTTTCCATTATTGGACGACAAAACAAATTCTCAGAATTCAATGTCTAGTGAGGGCTTCTATCACCGTAACCCCTCATCTCTTTGCTTATCATCCACCTATGGAACTTCTATCACCGTAACCCCTCATCTCTTTGCTTATCATCCACCTATGGAACTTTGTGGGTGGGGATTTAGTTGGCTTATTTGGAGTTAAAACAAAATAATACAAAATTTTTCAAAATTTTTATAAGTACAAATTACGAAATAATAAAATTTTAATTTTTTACTTATTGCATAAAATACGAGACATTAATTTTTATAATTTTATACAATTTCAAACATATTTATGTCTTTTTTTTTTTAACTTTAACATGCACTAATTTCATTAGCAAGTGTAGCATTATTGAACACAGCTGTTTCACCTAATTCTATAAAGGTTAATGATGATATGCATGCAGGAGTTCTAAAAATACCATGGTTCTTAGGCTTGTCAAACAATAACATCTCACTCCGGTGGAAAGAGGTATCACATATTAGGAAGCAAAAGTAGGTTTTTAAGAGCTCTCAAACCAGTCGATTTGACTGGCTAGTTAGGATGTGTGGACAAAAATTGGGGACAAATGTTATGATTCAAGTATTTGATAAAACTAGGATGAGAAACTATTTTTATTTGATTAACGGGGACGTTTAAAGTTCGTAAAAGTTACAGTTTTGAAATTTGTATTATAAATAAAAATTTAAATTTTTTAGAGATTTATAAAATTTTAAAAAATTCTAAAGAGGTCCACTTAGCACCTAATTATGATTGCATTTGACGTGCCAAAAAGTGAAATAAAATGTGATTTGGGAAAATTTTTTATATTTGGTGCACACCGCTTAAATCGTATTTTTTTGGGATAAATAGTAAAATTTCATTCCGACGGATCGGATTTCCGTTTGGACGGATTTAAAATCTTAGGCAATCGTGATTTCTTTATACTATAATCCGTCCAATTAGATTGTAGAAATCGTTTGGACAAAAGTTACCTGTGCGATTCCGTCGGAACGATTTTTACAATCTATTAGAACGGTATTAAAAATATCATAAAAATAATCAAAGTGAGTGTCATTTGGTAACTTAAGAGTCTATAGTAAGAATGATAAAAAAATTTTTATTATTTAATTAATCGAATTCTAGTTATCCACTTTTTTTTAAAAAGATATTGAACATTTTTTAAATTTAAAGAAGATAAAAATGTGTAAAATTTTATAGAAATGTTCAAAAATTTTCATCAACTTTTTATATACCAAACACAGCCTATATAGTTGGTTGACAGAGAAGAAAAATAAAAGAAAATCCAGTGTGACGGAGCACTGTCAAACGGCAAGGGGAGATTCTCGGAAGCTTGATTAGCAATCTACAACGGCTATGAAAGTGGTAAGTAGACCTCACCTGTCACGTGGCATCCATCATCAATCCCATAAATATCCAGCTACGCTCTTACCTAACGGACCCGAACCCGATTACTTTCTGTCCTTTCTCCTTCATTTGCTGTCAACCATACCTTCAGGCTCCAGCCCCCCCTCTCTCTCTGTCTCTCTCTGTGTGCGCAATAGTTCGATCAGCCATTAAAGTTCTGTTTCGACGTCTTTATCTTTCATTTAATATTATTACCTTCCTACATTAAATCATATTATTCTACAAATCGTGGTCTCGTTTGTAAAGGCAGCGATCCAACGCTGCGGCTGGATTTGACGAAAATCTCATAGCCTGTTCTCTCTCTGCCGTTTACTTCGTCGGTATGTTTATAATCTTTCTCTATATGCATGCCTTCTGTGTCAATTTGATGATGCTAAATTCTAAAACATTGTTGCGTTCTTTACGCAATTTTGCCTTTTCTATTACCAATTGATCTATTTCTGGGTATGTTTCTTATTGTTTGGGAGATCGTAATCAGAGTATTTCTCGATTTTTTTTTTCTCTCTTAGAAATGTGGTCGGTGCCGTGTTTGGTTTCTCTGAGAATTGATGAGGAAATATGAGAAACCACCCCTTTTATGAATATTTTCGGTTTCCGTGGGTTCTTCCGACAGACAAACTGGGGTTGGGAAACAAATGTGAGAGAAATCGGTTAATCCCTGGTTTCTAATTTGTTGGACAAATTTGATTTTCAGGTATATTTTTCCGCCTCTCTCTATGGGTTGACCTACCTGTTGAGAAGCAATGTTCATGAATCTGCAAATTCTTGTGTGTGTTTTTATGGACTAGATCTCAAATCTTCTAGCTTTTCAGGCGAAGTTACTAGATAAACGTACCGACTTTTAACAACCAAATGAAATGATAATTTTCTTGCCAGTTTTTAAATCTTTAATCTGTTGTGTTCTGTTGTGCAAACGGATTTAAGTTCTGGTGTTCAATTTTGAGTAACAGTTCAGCAAACATGTTTCGGCAAATCAGTTCAGGCATATTGGAGTGTCTTGATCTTCTATTTTTTCTTTTGGCTTTTTAAGAAGCTGTATCTAGTGGTTCTAATATCTTGTAATATCATAAGCTTAGTAAGTTCTTATACACCCCCAAAGTTGTCTTTCCCTTAGAGATTTGATTAGCATCAAAGCTTCTAATTATCAATTGAAGCCCAATTCATCTGTAAACTAGGTGGTTTCTTCAAAAACATTATGCAATGGATATTTGGCATGGTGTGAAATAGTTGTGGACAAGTTTACAAAACTTTGACAATCTCAAACCTTAATTGAATTTTGTTTATTTTGACTATTGTTCATTTTGTATAGTTCTTGAGAGTTTATCAAGAGATTGAAATTTTTATTATTAGCTAGTTATATTTTCAGGGTAGTAGGATTGAGGCTTAGGCTTTGTTTGGCAACAAAACCAAAAATACATAGTTTTTTTGGTTTTTTGCAGAAATATGTTCTGTCAAAATTACAAATATAACCTCATAGGGTGACTTTCATTTGGTTGTGCATGAAAGGGATAAAATTGACTTTTCAAATGCAAAAAACCAGAAAGCTGATTTTTTTTTTTTTTTAAAAGCTAGCTTTTGGGTTTCTAAACAAACCCTTTGTCTGGGAAGAGAAAGAATTAGCTTATTTATTGTTATTATTATTATTATTATTATTATTATTATTATTTTTGTTTGTGTTCAAAAAAGGAAAAAAAAGTTAGCTTTGGCTGCTAGCTTTTTTGCCTTTTTTGTTAATTTGACATATATATAGTTGCCTTTTATGTTTTGAAAGAACCTAAAAATGTAAAAATGTAAGAGGGTAACTTTGATCATTTCAAAAAAAGCCAAAAAACTAGCTTTTGGCTATTGATTGCAAACGGAGCCTCAACCCTTGATCGTTCAAATATATGTTAAGGTCGCTTACTTAGCTGCTGTTATATCGATTAAAGCAATATCAAAATTTACCTTTGTTTGCATCAGCTTGATTTATTTCACCATTTGTTCAATTTTTCCCCAGGAGTGTTGAATAAATTATTTGGAGAAATGTTGACTCAGCGAATGAATTTTGTTCATTGTGTAATTTTATTGAACTTTATTTGGAGTATTTAACAATATTTCTATGGCCCTGTGGGCTCTCAAACGAAAAGTCCTTTGCGTCCTAATTTTAAAATTTTCTATTTTGTGTTATAGTTCTTGTGACTTGACTGTGCACCATAAGATAGCTTATTTGCCTGCATCTCTCTCTACCTCTTATAATTATTATGATTACTTAATGGCATCAAAGAATCAGCATTGCTACTGTGCCCATTCTAGGAGGTCAAAGCTCTATCCTTATATATGAACAGTGATCAGAGTAACTCTTTTTGCTGGGAGGTGATACAATCGCCGAACCTATTTTATGATTCTGGCACTCTGTTGGCTGTTTTTTTTCTGACCTTTCTCTCTTGGTAGGACCGTAGGAATGGTGAGTGGTGGGGCCCAATTTAGGGGGGCTGAGGGAACCTTCGACTTTAGCCCATCTTTCAATTATTTGGCCAGTCTGGGAATTTGAGATGCCTTCCCTGACACTTTTGTCTTATTGTTTCCAATAATTTCACATTGTGTTTGAAAAACAATCTCGTGATTCCCTTTGCTTCTCTTTGTGATTATACAAGCGTTTAGATAATTCTTTTTTTATTAACTTTGGGAGGGTGCTTTGTTGCAGTTGGACTTTGATGTTTACACCTGGAAATGTTCTCTTCTTTTTTGGTATGTGAAAGTGTGTTCTTATTTTTGGTTACATGTATAGGTGCGGTTTACACAATCAACACAAGCATATTCATATGTCCGTGTACCAAGGAAATATTTAGTAGATGTACCTCATCATATCATCAATTTACGTGTTAGGTAATATCTAATAATATCATGCCACTTATATATTAAGGGTTAACATATTTATTAGCATTTAAATTTAAAAAGCCTGCCAAAATTTTAATTGGTTATTTTTACGAATGATATGACATGTTTTCTGATCTAATTGGCTTGGTACTATTAGGTGTTGCCCACCACTTAGGCTGATAAGGTGGTGGGTTATGCCATTGAATATTTTTTTTTTGACCGTTTAGCCATTTCTTCTATGCTATGGATATAAAGTAGATGTTTACCTGAATCATATCCATTATTAATGATTTAATTTAATCTTCATCCTAAGAATCTCAATTTTTGAATCAGAGCTGATGGCGTATGAACAAAACATCCAAGAACCCCGTTCACATTTTGAGTCTGATAGAGATGTTTCACCAAAGCGAAAGTGGAAATCCGTTTCAGCTCCAACAGCAGCTTCAGAAAATGTGAATGGCTGCTTTGATTGTAACATTTGTTTAGATTCAGCACAAGACCCTGTAGTCACCCTCTGTGGTCACCTCTACTGCTGGCCCTGCATTTATAAGTGGCTTCAAGTCCAAAGCTCCTCTGAATCAGATGAGGAGCCCAAGTGCCCCGTCTGCAAGGCTAACATATCACAGTCATCATTGGTCCCATTATATGGCCGAGGATCATCGACATCAGAATCTAGTGTCAAAAGGCCCCAACTGGATCTAGTCGTACCTCACAGACCAACTGCTCATGGGCTGCACCCCTTGGTGACTGCCGCAGCCTCCATGACTTCCCGTCCAAATCATCATGCTCATTCTTATCCATTCCAGCCGCAGCCTCAATCATTTCATCGCCAGCAGTACTTTCCTCACCCTTATAGTAATTATGCTTCCATGGCATCATCTAACTTTGGTGGCACGGCAGTGGCTAGTGTCTTCAGCCCAACTGTTGGGATGTTTGGAGAGATGGGAGAGATGGTTCTTGCAAGGATGTTCGGCAGCTCAGATACAAGTTTATTTCCTTATCCTTATGCGAATGCTTACCCTCTCACTGGGAATGGAAGCCCGAGGATGAGAAGGCAGGAGATGCAGCTTGATAAGTCTCTCAACAGGGTTTGCATCTTTCTTTTCTGCTGCTTTATGTTGTGCCTTCTGTTGTTCTGAGTCTTCTCCCTTGTTGGCTGCTGTATAGCTGTAAAAATTGTGCGATTAAACTCGTGTAAGCAGTCAGGAATAGATTAGATTTAACACTTTGTGTGCTAAGGTGATTCTGGGGATGGGTATCTCTTATGAAACTGTTTGTTTGGGGAGATAGATCTCGTATGAGACTCTGTTTGAGTCAGGTAATGTCAGGTATTTGCGGCAGATTATGATTAAACTTGCCTTTATGTATCAATTTCGCTATTGTACTTTATAATGTGTAGAGCGAAGTGTATTTTCAGTTTTGTTCAATGTCAATTCATCACTATGCATAATCTCATCACCTCGTAATATTGTCATTTTTTTTTTTTGTTCCATATTTGGTGCTTTCTTTAGCTTCTCCTTGTTCTACGTTGCCTCTTTGATTTTAGTGGTGCTAATTTAATTAATTTTTCGTGAAATTTCGTTTTGTATCGTAAAAATTGGCAGGTTTGAGTCACTTGAAATGGTGCCAGTAAATCATTTCCCCCAATTTTTTGAGCCCACAAGTGGGAGATATTTTTAGTTTTAGGTTTTGTTCTGGTTTTTGGTTTTGCGCTGGTCTCCTTTTTGAACGAAGGCACCGTTTGGCAACATAATTTTCAATAGAAAATTATCAAAAGTTACTTCCCGAGTGTTTGATAATAAATCAATTTTTATCACTAAATGTTACAAAAAAATCACTAAAAATTGTCAAAAATTACTAAAATATTTACTAAACCCTCAAAAATTATAAAAATTGTTAAAAATTGTTGTTTGTTTCATTAAATGCACAAATAATTGTAACTAGTATTTTTGGGCAAAAAATAAAAAAAAATCACTGGAATTTAGACTTTTAAATGGCACAAAACTGTAATTAGATTTTATTGGAAAGAATGATTATGTCGAACTGAGCGGAATGAAATCCGGAGTTGATCTTGCACTTAATAATGTTGATTAACGTGCTTGCCTCATAATTATCAACCCATATTGTTGCTTAAAGTGCTTGCATTCTAATTGCTTTTGATAGGAATTTTCATTTTCGTTGAATTTGATCATGGTTTTTGTCTTCTTTTAAAGGTTTCTCGCTGCTTTTTGTTTCTTCTTTTTGAATATTGAACGACTCCTATGCCCAGTGAGCATGTAAAGGAATTTACAAGATAAAACTGGTTTTTTAAGGGCTCAGAAAGGGTAAGTTTACCCTACTTTTTGTTTTTTTGTCTTTTCCCCGTGATTAGACAACATGACAAATATCATTGTTTTCCCATTCTAGATTCAGAATTTGAGGGCAATTTTGTCACACACACACACACACACACACACACATATATATATATATATATATATTAGAAATATTAAGGGGATACTTTGTTTTTAACTTTCTACGCGACATTTCATCTCACAATTAATTATTAAAAATAGTGGGTGTTTGGTGGTAAAATTTTCGACAAAAAATTACTAACTTTTGATTTTTTAGTGTTTGGTAAACTACTAACTTTTATTACTTTTTTATTCTATTACAATAATTCCTTAACTTAGAAGTTATTAAAAATTACTAAAAATTATTAAAAGTTGTCAAAAATTGTTAAAACTGTCAAAAGTTATCAAAAATTTTACTAAGCACCTAAAAATTACAAAAAAGTTGTTAAAAATTGTTATTTATTTAGCCAAACACATTAAAAATTACAACTACTAACTTTTAAAAAAAAATACTAAAAATTATTAAAATTTGTGTCTCTAACCGCCCTCATAGTATTATTAAGTATGTGAATATAAAAGTGGAGTGAATTTAGTATTTTTTTTTAATACTTTGAAACCAATTGGAAATTGCATGAACATGGTTTCGTCCCTTGAGTTTTGCTGCATTTATTCAATTTTCTTTTATTTCAAACTTTTTTTACCGGGGCTACAATTTGACTTTGATTATTTTATTTTTAATTAGTTTTTGAAACCCATGACTGAAAGAAATTTTGATTCGCAGCCTATTCAGGCAATAGCCTCCAAGTAATTTTTTCTGTAAAAGAACAATTAGGATTAGACTTTTAAAAAATAATAGTAATAATAATAATATTTTTTTGAGTAAATAGGAAATATTATTATTATTTAAAAAAGAAAAGGAAGAGTTGAATTCGATTCCAATGTTAAATCAGAGACAATACAATTTAAGGCTGTTGGATTAAAATTTAATAATATAAACACGTTCACTTATTTTTAATTATAAAAAAATATAAATGTATTTAAATTATTTAAATTTTAATCCGAGAATTCCGAGCTGCATTGTCACCGAATTGACGATGGGCGCGCTCTCATCCAAAACCACCAAACGAACTGACTGTATGGCATGCCTCCTTCCGAGAGACGCCCCCAAAGATGTAAAAACATGGGCTTAAAAGGAATATTAATTGTGTTTTCTTCTACCATTTTGAGCCCCCAGAAGCTGACTATGTGTACACTTTCATGGGGAAATGGCGATACATAGCATGTGTCTGGTTGGCTGTCAAGGGAAAAATAAAAAATAAAAAAAATTGAAAATAAGGAAGAAGGTAATTAAGAAATGAAAAACCAACCTTTTCTCAGTCAATTGTCCTAATAATAATAAGCCAATGAGTCACAACTGATGACTTGCGTAGGATACATATATATATATATATATGTATTAAGGAGTTTTTGAGTTTAATCTGTGATCTCTCTGCAGCGGTATCCAACTTGCCGTCTCACTCCCGACGTCAAAGTGGAGACCCCAAGGCACGTGTTGAAAATTTGAAATGAAGAATAATAAGAGCCGTCGATTTATAATCAAAAATAAAAAATAAAAAATAAAGTGATGAATTTTCATTGGAGAAAAAAAAAATAAACTTTAATATGAAAGATAACTTAATTGGTAAGATTTTGATTTTACTCTGTAATGGTTAGTAGTTTGAATTTCTTTAAGACCATTAAAAATTCACTCAGTTGTTAATTTTAAGATCTTTATGAATTAGTCGAAATGCGCATAAATTAATTTAAACATGCTGATATATTAAAAAAAGATAAAAAAAAGGAAGAAAAAATAAGCTGTGGTACAATCATTCAACGGTCATTTTTCTAAATGTACGCTATTTCAATAAAAAAAAATAGTTATTAGACCGTAGAAATATAAGAAACAGTAAAGTCAGAATTATATGGCGGTGAAAGTGACTAGGACTCCACCAGACCTAGGTTCAAATCCTAAGTTGGTTGATACAAATTTTATTTATTTTATTTTTTCGAAATTAAACTATATTTTTAGATAAAAATATTTAAAAATTTTTAAAAATAGTTTACTGTTAAATTAAATATTTTAAAAATAATTTAATTTAAAAGCTTAATTTTTGTGGAAAATAGAAAAAATAATATATATATATATATATATATAAATACATAAAAATATATATATAAATATAATTTTCTAATGTAACGGGCTGGGTTAGGGCCTACATACATGAAAAATTAGAGCGTCAAACTTAAAATAAAATTCTATAAAAAGTTTGTTAATTTCAACAACTTACTAGTATTTAAGATGCGTTTAGAGTGATAAAAAGTGATATAAAATGAGATAAAATAAGATAAGTTGTGAATTCGTAATTTGTGCAGTAAAATAAAAAGTGAATACTTTTTAAAATTTTTTAATAATTTTTGTTATTTTTTAAAATTTTTTAACACTTTAAACAGGACCTTAATCTCATTCTAATTATTTATTTATTTTTATTTATTATTATTATTTTTTTGGACAAAACTTACATGACCACGCCACAGTCACTGACTGCATCTATTGTGAAACCAATCCACAGCGAGTGCAACCAGCGTTGGCTGATCGTCACTTTCCTTCCAGTGAAACCACCTCCACCGTACCTTTATTTACATTCACCGTTCATATTTTTACCACTAACTTTTAAATAAAAAATAATATTTTATTACTGTAATAATTTTAAACGAAGTACACATATTATTACTTATAATTATTAATACAAAATAGACAAATAGAGACTTTTTTTTTTATTTTTTTTATGACCTGAAACCTGGGTCGGACAGAGTCCTTTGGACTCACCCTGACTTGCCAAACCAGAGGGGAAGTGGCCCGACCTAAGGTATCTCATCGTTTAAGTCGCGAGCACCTGAACCGATTCGAACCCTCACACTCCAGTATGTAAATTTTGGAAAAGACTCACTTCGACCACCAGACTAGACTGCAGAGCCGACAAATAGAGACTTGGGTCAGTGAGAATAGTATTTTTGCTTTCTTCTTTATGGATTCCGTCAATTTGCGTCCGTATCTATTGATGTGGCACCACACGTGTCAAGTGATCTATGGTTTATAATAGTCTCTTTTCTCTCTCTCTCTCAATTGAGTTAAAAATAATTAAATTAACTTGTAAAATAAGTCATACTTACCTCCAAAAAAAAAAAAAAACTAAGTCATACTTCTAAATTAAATTAAAATAATCAAATTAACTTGTAGATTAAGTCATACTTATTTAAAAAAACAGATTAAGTCATACTTCTAAATTAAATTAAAATAGTCAAATTAACTTGTAGATTAAGTCATACTTATTTAAAAAAAAAAGGGTTAAATCATACTTCTAAACAAATTTACTCATACGTTTGATTCGCCTACTATACCCTTTAGAATTTGTTGGAATACGTATAAAACAAAAGACTACTAATACAAATCTATAACCCATCAATCTATTTTCTATTTCTAATTAAAATCCACTTGGAAACTGAAATTGTAGTGTTTGAATGATTAAAAGAAAATAAAAAATTAATATAAAAGTAACATGTGATAAAATTTGACTAAAGAAAATTAAAAAAAAAATTGATAAAAGTTGAAGTTCTTTTAATTTATTTGATAAATCGAACATGCCTCCTAAGTTCTTCTGCTGAAAAGTTAGTTAACTTATCAATTTACCCCATTTCTAATTTTTTTATTAAATTTAACTTAAAAAGGAATAAAATTTTCTATAAAAGAAATAAATTCCAACTCACTGGACTAAAGTACCATTTGGCAAAAAATTTTTTGACATACAAGAATCAACTTGCAACATAAATCTATTAATTTTTAAGAAAAATACAAAAAAATTACTAAAAATTAAATTTCCAAACACTCCTTTAAGAGAATCACCTGATGCTAGATTGGTACTATACAATGCTGAATGAAATGTTTACTTTTCACACGTAACTCTATTTACCACATTTTGTTTGCATATGGTAAGTGGAATGTCCAAATCTCACACAATAATTAATCCCACATTTTCATTAACTTCCACTGTATGCCACAAAGAAAAAAAAATAGTAATCGCTGCCTAATTAATCGTCGCTAACTCGACTAGTTTCTACTGTCACAATTATCCACTTTCCCTGTTATGCACCACCATCCATCTTGTCACACAGAATGAAAAACTTTTTAAAAAATATAATATCAAGAACTTAATTACAGTATTTATTAAAATATTGTAAATATATATTTCAAATATGTTCTTTTTATTATAAAATAACAGAACCATAAATATATAAATACATATCCAATGAGTTAGATATATTTTAATTTTATTATTCATATTATCTTGTGATTAATTTAAAATAATAAGAATTATATATAAATAACATGTATAGTTCAAATAAATATGTAAAAGTTGCAACTTAATTTAGCGTTGTAAAACTCGTAACACCATTGACTCATCTCTACTGCTATTATTTCAAGCGCGTGGTTTTCGTGAAATAAATTCAACAAGAACCGAAGTTGATTCACACGAAATATATATATATATATATATAAGTATTTGGAAAAGTTCTAGATTTTAGAAATTAAAAATGAAAATTAGAATGGTGATTGTGGTTTTAAGCGGAGTTCTCTTTGAAAGTAATCAGTTGAAATAAAGAAGTTTCAGCATCTGGATCATCTCTTAGATATATGTGCTTTGATTTTTCATTCAATAAGGTTTGATAACTAATCCCTTGTGCAAAAATGATTTGGAAATACAAATTAGAATAACATTTTCTCCCTTTTATTAATAAATGAAAAAGCGATTCACATAAAATTCTAGTTATAAAAATTTTGTGATTCAAAAGACTCAAATGTGTCAACAGCAAAATTAAGTCAATATTTGATCAACTAGCTTCAACAAAACAAAACAAATTATTCAAAAGCTATCATTCATCTTCCATAAGAATAAGATTCACCATTGCAAAACTAGGAAAGTAATACCTTTATTGAAATAAAAATATCCACATATAACCCATTTGAATTCTCCCACCGCTAAGCTCAGAGTGTTTTGTTGCAAGCCACTGCAAAAGCTTACAACTAGGGTTTTTGTAGACAGAAGAGGCTGAGAGAGAACATAGATAAAAAGAAAATGTTACCCTAAAAACTCATAAACTGAGCTATGTATATTTTACACTCAAAACCCTTGTAATAAAACAAAAGTAATCAACAAATACAATTTAAAAAAAAAAAAAGGATGGTTCAGTTAGGGTGTTCAAATGTGAAGTGTATTCAAACGTGGTTTAGGTTGCTTGAGAAAATTAGGTATTGCCATACGTCATTCAAATGAAGCAAGGGTGTATCTGAACATGATGTGCTAGACCACCTCTTTAGACTACTCTTCTTCAGATGATACTCTTTTTCTGAATTAGGTCATCTGACAGTTAATTTTATCCATACATCTCGTTAATCACAATATCAGATAAAATAGATCAAGTGCAATTATTTGTTAAAATAATCATGCAATTGTTCTCATGATCAATATAAATCAAATAATTAAGCTCAAAAATTAGCTCAATTTACGAGAATAATTACACCCCCAACCAAGCCACTACTAACCCCTAGCAATGGTTTCTAAATTGTCCCTAGAGGTGTAAAACAAATATGCAAGTTAACTACTCCAAAGATTCCAATTTTGTAGTAAGACAACTACGCTTAGCATGTGTAGAAAAAATCTAAACTCCTAAATTTCTTATAGTGGATGGGTTATATTCTCTTGAGGGTATTTAGAGATGGTACCGCAAAACATCTTCAACTTCATACTTGAATTCTAACATTACTCCCATTTTCTCCATCTGCACATATCAAATCAAGAATATTCAATTTCAATTACTCACCATATATTCTCACTATCAGCCCTTAATTGTGCAAGATACATTAATGCCACTTAATGATTAGCAAAATAAATTTGCATATTTATACAATATTTTAGTGTGCTAATTGCATAGATAAGTTTATCTGAGATTTGATTTTAATGTCATTTCTTATACATTTGTGGTTTTTGGTGTTTTTGTATTTTCAAGAATTAAAAGTTAGCATTTAAGGCATTAAAAAATTTAAGCAATGTAAATGGAGGGAGCCAGAAGGAACCAAGTGGTGAAAATGCAGGAAAAAAGAGAAAAATGAGAGGAGGTAATATCTCATGCCCAAACGAAGTCTGCCCTCATGCCAACAAGAATCATTTTCGTGCCCATGACAAAGGATGCCTTAGATTAGATTTATGTAGCTCATTAATAGCATTTTTGTAATATTTTGCATTGGGAACCATAAGTACACCTTCAGGTTCATGAGAGGAGGATCTTATCATTTACTTTAAATTGAAATTAGGAGTAGATTAGAGAGAAGAGTGTGGATTCTCCACCTCTCCTATCACTTGGATTTAAATTTCCATGGTAAATTTTTTATTTTCTTGTAATTTCTGTGTTCATAGAGTAGAGTTTGAAGGTAGATCCTTAGACAACTGGAAGATCAACTTGTATGGATCAATTTTAAGGTATAATGGAACTTCAATTTTATTTTCTAGGGGTTTGTTTGGAGTAAGAAAAAATGAGATAAATTGAGATAAATTGTGATTTGGAGAGAGTTCGTAATGCGTGCAGTGAGAGAAAAAAGTTGATGTGATATAAAGTTAACAGAGATTTATAGAGATTTTCAGAGATTTTCAGCAAATTATAGCACGCCAAACAGGCCCATATTAGATGTTTGATTGGGTGAGTATCATTAAAACTCTTGTGTGCATGCTAGTTTTGATTTTGGATGTCATGCATAAGTAATACTTGATGAAATGCCAATGAGTTGAGTGTGTTAGATTTCTCAATATTCTTAGATTTTATTTCCCTTATGCAGTTAACACTTTGAATCTCTTGGTTATCTAGCTTCAACCTTATTTTTTCTAAAATTAATCCACTTTGTGATGGTTTTACTTATACGTATAGATAGAATCCATCCATCCTCAATATGATTTATATCACGATGGGATAGTTTACCTTTAACTCTTAGCACGTTTATTTTATAATTTATAATTTAATTTCTATTGGTTTTAAGTGTTAGCTCCTAGTTGTTTGACAAAAAGACTAGGTAGGTTTATCTTTTAAAATTTAAACCCATTTCCATTCATTTTTATTTATGTGAGATATACTAGCCTATAGGACTAAATTTTGAGCCGCCATAGTCACTATTTCGCCGATGAATAGGATAGTGCAAGGGAGTAGTTTATGATTCTGCTTGTTCTAAACTAGGGATGTAAACGAGTAGGGTACTCATCTAATTAGCCAATCTCATTAACAAATCCGTTTATTTTTTTACTTATCATTACTGTCCCAAACCCGTTTATTTTTTCAGTTGGAATCTCAAACCCATCTCGTCCTAAACTCGTGAAACCCTTCCCAAACTTGTGAAACCTGTTTATACTCAATTGGTCAAATTGCCCATTAAGTACGTATTAGAAATACCTGATTTGAGATAAAAAAATAAAAAAATTAGTAAGTGACAAAAATGTTAAATTTATTAAATTGAACAAATTCACTAGTCAAAGGACCTGCAAGGTTTTTTTTTTTTTGAAAGGTAAAAGAAATATACTATAAATAGTAGAAATAACAAAATACATAGGGCATACCCTTGAAATAGTACAATAGGAATCACAGTTTATAAAGGACTTCCAAATTTAATATGGAACAATTCATGACCTTTGAAAATAATACACAACAAAAATTTTATTTTACGGATAAAATTGTAAATATATAAATATAAATACATATTATATTATATTATATTATATTTTACTAAACGGGCACTTAACGAGTATCCTGCAGGTATCGAGTACTCTATAAGTATAAATGGTGTATCAAGTATATTACAAGCAAATTCCAAACGCGCCCCAAATCCACACGGGTATTAAATTTCAATTCCAAACCCGTCCTAATCCTATTAGGGTATTTTCTAATAGGTTTTTATCAGGTTCGGTCAGATCGAGTACCCTCATGTACCCGTCCCATTAACATCTCTATTCTGAACTCTCTTGATCATGTGCCTTTTTTTACCTATACCAAAAGTCTCGCAAACATCTATTTAGTATGTGTGTGGCCCATTATCATGAATGCAAGTTCCTATCCACACCACTTGTTGAGCCCTTGAATGATGCTTGTCTGTTGTTGCTTGCTTGATTCCAATGTATTAATATTGGCTCGACCCCAAGTACAGGTGTCTATTGAAGCACAATAACCGGTGAGAATCGGATTGAGTCCACAGAGAACCTTGATAAAAATTAGTGAACAAACAATTATTGGAAAAAGTTTTAGACAAATTTCAAACCCACAATGAATGAGAGATTCAATTTGGTTCTAGCAATGGTTGTTTGGAGAAAAATTTTTTTAGAAAACAAATTAAAGAAAACAATGGATCCAAAACAAGCTCGTAGTGATTGACAATAAATTTCAAGGAATCAATTACTCAATCTACACCTAAAAGGGTAGATCGGAAGATATTCGATATATAAAACCACTTAGGACAATCTAAATCTAATTTGAGTAAGAAATTAAGAACAAAAATCTATTGAAAATTCAAATCAAACACCTAATATGCATAGCTCATAGATCTTACATACAAATCCTAGGAATAGCAATTACCATACAAATCTAAGAGAAATGCATGATAATTCTATGTAGAAATCTATAAGTAAAAGCCATAAACCATACAAAATTGGAGTTCAATTGAAATCTCAACTCAAACATCAATAATCAATTCAAATCAAACATAGATTGATCCATTAACACAATAAATTCCAACATTAAACCTATTACCTTGAAATTCTTGCAAATCAACTACGAGACTTGCCTTGAATCCAAGAGAAAAGTCCACTCAAGCATAATGGAAGGAGAAAACAGTAGAAAATGAAGTAAATCCATTAATAAACTGAAAATCTGCTACAAAACTTCAAGAAATTGAAGATGAATTCACTTTCTCTCTCTAAAATTCTCTCTCTATATAAGGAAAAATAAACTGAATGTAATGTACGTCTCTCCCCTCTCTAAATGACATCTTCTGTACATATATGAAATATAACATGTGAAAGTACATAACTGCCCCTTTCTCAAAAACTGAATTTTAGGATCCTCGCATTGCAGGTTGGTTCGAACATCTGTTTGAACAAACTGATTGGTTTGAACAAAGGTTTGAACCAATTTCTAGGACTTAGTCAAATTTCACTCCAGTTGGACCTTGCACAGCCTTTGTTGTTCAAACCAAGGTTTGAACCAAGGTTAGTTCGAACAAGGGTTCGAACCAAAGTCTGGGACTTAGAAAATTTTCTTCCAGTTGAACCTTGCACAGCTTCTGTTGATCGAACCAATGTTTGAACAAGGGTTAGTTCGAACCAAAGTCTTGGATTTAGAAAATTTTGAGCTTCTGATGCTTGTCACATTTCTATCGATCGAACCAAGGTTCAAACCACATGTGGTTTGAACAAAGGTTCGAACCACTTTGCCTTAGTCAAATTCTACACTTGTTGGTTTGCGCTTGGCTTCTGTTGTTCTAACCAAGGTTCAAACAACCTATGGTTTGAACATTGGTTCGAACCACTTTTTCCAACACTTAACCAAATTCTGTTGCTTCTTTCTCTAGTGTGCCTTCTGTAGTTGGAACATTGGTTTGAACAATAGTTGGTTTAAACAATAGTTGGTTTAAACATGTGTTCGAACCATTTTCTTGATTTCTTCCAATTAGTCCAACTTCATCCATTTTAGTCCCAAACACCTACAAATCACAAGAAATCCTCATTAATGAATTTAAAAAATAACTTATCATCTTTTTAGGATATAAATCCACCCCACAAACCACAAATTAAGGTTAATGATTGTACTTTTCATAGTACAATCAGTCTCAAGTGCACGATTGATGTAACAAATAAATTTACCGACGAGCTATTATATTTTCACGCCTCAGGTCTCATAACTCAAGGAGTGAACTAATAATCACATGTAATAAACATATAAACTAACTATAAAACCTAATTAGACCTATACAACGATCCTAGAGTAGACAAAATAATAATACATAATAAAGCCTTAGTTTTAGCCAGGCAATAGTGCTCCACTTATACATAAGGGCTTAGTCAGCCCGATATAATTGTAACAAAGTACATTAAATAATTAATATAGCTCACCACTCTATCGAGGGTTTTAAATACATAAAATGATAATCAAGAAATGAAATAAAAGGATAATATAAATTTTTTAATCATGATCTGCATAAGTAGGCCCATCTCAAAACCTATAACATAACTATGTGCCTGTTTGGTAGGACAAAACTTACCAAAAGTGGCAAAAGATACAAAAAGTTACCATTTTTTTCAAACTTCACCAATTTCGTGGTCCGTGCAAGAATGATCCACAACGGGTTAATTAGAATTGTCTACTTTTTTCAGAATTGTTCGAACTAGCTCGTGGTTAAATGCTCCAATGCTTAACTTAACTACATGCTGTCCACTCCCCACTACCTCAATCCATTCTAATGGTTAAAGTTGAAGTTATTCTAACGGGTTAGAAATAAACACTTTCTACCATAACTGGGGAGAGAGAAAGAGAGAGACAGAGGAATAGACTACTCGAAATTTTCCCCAAATATTTGCACACACCGCTATTGGTAGAATGCCGTAGCTCCGCCATAGTGTCATTTCGTCGTCGCTGAATGCCATATAGTGTTTGGGAGACTTGGATCGAATAGAGATTAGTGCTCTCTTATCGTTTTGTATGCTTCCTCACAAAAAAATAATCCACAGGTATTTCCTGTAACCCTCCACCACTCTGTTCGAACCTTCTCTCTTTCTTTCTACTATTTTTGGTTTTTTTTTTTTCCAATTTAGTTGTTACTATGTTATTTGTATATTAGTATATGATTTGTGATTTGTTAGTATGTGATTTTGTTTATGTTTGGTAGTATGTGATTTGTTTCATTTCATTTTTTTCCCCATTTGTTTGTTAGTATGTCATTTGGTACCGTCTTGTTTTTTTCTTTTTGTTTGTTACTTTTTTGTTTATTTCATAGATGAGTTTGGACAAAGTTAGAAATAATGCCAAAACATGAATTTAAGTTATACGAAAATGGGTTGATCTAGTGGATATCATTTGTTTAGGTTTTGTATGTAATTTTCATTTGGGTTTCATGTTTTCTATTCAGTGTGTGCGGTGGTGTTCATTGAGTTTCTTACATACTAACAATTCCTATGGATAAAATACTTCCTCAATTACCTAAAAGAGAATGGCTTGAAGATAAACCTCTGGATGCCTGTGGGAAAGGCTCAAGATGAATATTTGAAATACTTTTAAAATGTCAACAACTTTAAGGGAACCGCCTATGGGAAATTTTATAACTTAATGGATATTTTAGGACTAAAACATGCTCCCTAACTCCAAGAAAACGTGATAAGAATGCTTTTACTTACTAACATGCTATTTGGGAGTAGCTAAGTTACTTTGCATATGTGGACAACCATATTTGATTTTGTTTTGCAATCTTTTGTGAAACCAAAATAACATTATTTAATAGTAGAATGTAAATCTTAAACTTTCATGTCTTAGTAGTTACTATAAATGGTTGGTGTTTAGTTAAAGAATTAAATGAATGATTAATGTAGGATTTTAGGGTTTCTAAGTCATTAATTTGTGTCTCTAATTGTAAACTTTTTATCCAGTTAAAGTTAACATATTCTTAATTTTTTTTCCTTCTCTTGGTTGTATGTTTGATTGACCTAAGTCACTATAAGGTTAAAATAATCCTATGGAATTGTGAAAAGTTTTTCAAATACATGGATTTCAAGAACTATTGTTGATTGCAAACATTAAACCATTGCTGACTGTGATTATTCCATTTTGACTTTCAATTTTGCATGTTCTTTTATTACATTTTGGAGTATTTCTCAACTTTTATTCCAGCAGGTATAGAAAGATTTTCTATTTATGGGTATACGATGTACAAATGTATTTGTATCTATCAATTGTTTTCTGTTCTTGTTTTTGAGTTAAATGTGTAATCATAATCACACTTTAGGTTTGTTATAGCAATTTTGATGCAACAAAATGTAAACTAAGTTGTTGTAATGTTCATTCAGTGAATGTGGGGTTAGGTATTTGATAAGTACATGTTATTAGAGTTCCCTTTTTTTTCCCTTGTTCATTCAGTTAGATAATGTCAAAATTGATCAGGTGGTGAAAAGAACAAGGACTTCAAAATTTGATGTAATAAGTAAATTTGAGCTGGGGTTTTTATGTTAATTGACTGACTATGAGGTTTTGGTATTTGATAGGCATGTGTTGTTACATTACAAAATTTTTTTCCCTTTTTCATATGGTTAGATGCTATGAAAATGGATCAAGTTATGAAAATTAAGGTTCTTGATTAGCTTGCAATATTATACAATTCTATATCCTTTGTGTAAGCTAATTATGAACTTATGCTTGTTAATGGCTAGATATTAGCTTAATTATCTCATTTCCATGCATTATCACTGTTTGTGTTTTTAAGTAATATAACTTGGAGCTTTTGGCCTAAACAACACCAAAGTTGCATGTGAGGAGGAGCCAAGGCAAGCTAGAATAAAGAAAGTGCAAGAAAAGTCCAAAGACTCCCAATACTTATTCAACTTCCCAAGAGCCATCCCAAGGCATAAGATCGACTACCATTGCTGCCAAGGAGAAGGAAATGGTTCGAAGTTCAAAATGGTTGAAGTGGTGTGCGGTTGAAGTTCTAACTCAACACCCTCTCAGTTTTCCAACCATAACTTTTTCCTCACAACTCAAAGTGGTGTAATTCTTTGGGTTAGAAAAAGGACTTGAAGGGCTACAACTTTCGTGTTTTAGCCAAAGCCCAAATCGATCATCTTGAGGGTAAAAATCGTATCGGAAGTTAGGGACAGAAAGTTGTCAAAAAAGCACTATTCACTGTGGTTGCAGACGGGCACCCTACCTTGACCATGGGCGCCGCACAGGTGTCATGGGTGCCCCACTATTCATCAGATGAGCACCCACTGAGAGCTAATTTGTTTGGGAAAGTTGACTCTCAGGAGCAATTCATCAAATAGTTGGGAACACGCCAACCATGGGCGCCCCTCTGTGCGGCGAGTTGGACTTAATTTTCAGCTAACTTTAATATTTGAATTGACTCTTTTGCCCTTAAAATTTTGTTGTCTATAAATTTGGGCATGTCAGATCTTATTAAAATGGTTTTTTTCCCTTTTATCTCCCTTCTCTCTCTTTTCTTAGTTTAGTTTAGATTAGGGTTAGGGTTTAAGCTTTCAAGTTCGTTGTTCAAGATTGCTACTCTATTTGTAAGTTTTGCTTTCATATTTTAATTTGAAGTTAAGTATTTAGTTTTTTTTTTCTTTGCGCATCCAATCTTACTTTGTTTCAATGGCATGTTTCCTATTTCTTCTTTATGATTTCCCTATGACCATGTTAGGCTAGTTTTATTCTTGGCTTTAAGCCATTGAAAGTATTGTGGTTGGTTTTGGATTAATCAGATACAAATGGTTTTCACGAATATTTTTCATGGCTTTTAATTGAAATCTCTTGGTAAAACTAGGGTTCTTACGAAACCTACTCACCCGTGTTACAACCGTAGCTCGGTTTCAAGTTTTCACTTGTGCACACCAAGTATTTGGTTCAATGTCCCAGTGAGTCAGAGTCTTATTTTCCCAAACCCAAATTAGGTTTTCCTATGAAATCAAGTTACTCGTGTTACAATCTTCACTTGGTAATGAGTTCTTACTCGTGCATATCAAGTGCTTGATTCAATAGCCTAGTGACTTAGAACTTATTTTCTAAACCAAAATATAGGCTTCCCTACAAAAGTGGCTCACTTGTGTTATAATCAAAGCTTGGTTGCACTTGTGCACACTAGGTGTTTGATTCAATGTCTTAGTGAACCTAAAATTATTTTCAAAAGCCTCTACTTACTTTGACATTTCCATAAATCATATTTTAAAGAATATCTTCCAACCCAACAATGCATGCGCATTTGTTGAGTTGAGTTATTAATGTATTTGAGAGAACCGTTGCCACCCCAATACTGGATTTAGCTTGTAGTCAAGATTGTTTTAGTTAATATTATTTCTAATACCTTTGTTTTAGTTTAATTCCTTCATTTCACCATCCTCAACCAAACCCATGTCTAAGCATTCCCATAATCCAAATTTAGTTTAGGTTAAGTTAGGTTCACCTACTAACTAAGAGAACAAGTCTAGAGCTTTTAATAAAGCCCTCTCTGTGGAGATGACCTCGGTTCTCACTGAGTAAGACTACGACCACCCTCTTGCACTTGAGAGGTAGAACCTGAACACATTTTAGGGTTGGTCAGTTCTCTCAATAAACGATGGTTTTGTTCTCCCGGGTTTGTAGAAGATGATAAATTTATTAAATTTTCTTCCGTTGGGTCACCCATCAGTTCTAGGAGGATTAATTCAACTCAACACATCAAGCCTTCTTCCAACTACTCTTTTTAGGTTAAATAAATATATTTTGCCACTCCATAATATCAATGGACCACAATATTTGGTCAACATGCAATGTAACTCTTTTTCTGGGGGGAGGGTTTTAAATCTTAGCTTATCCCACCTAAGTTAATTTTGCATCTCTCAACCCTTCATGTTGTACTTAATGTGAATTCCGTACTCATTCTAACCATTGCACTTATTGGCCTCCATTGCATAAATTTAAAGAATCTTAATTAATTTTCTCTCATTTTATCATCAATAGATGCTAACTTTATCATCTTGTGATCTCTTTTTTGTGTTATCATGCATCCCCTTTTGCATTCTCGCATCAATTGCATTTAATTAGTTAGCATTATATTTCTTAATTCCCAGCATGCTATTATAAAATGTAGTTGGTCTTATAATCGTCATTCAAAATCTTGTAGTATCTGAATCTCATTATTAGCCATCGATACTCTTCATTTGGAAGTGGGGAAAAGGAGAAGAACACATAACTTTGAATCTAAAATTTTATAGGCTTTAGATTCTAGTAATTTAACTTGTCTAAGCAAATAGTCCTTGCATTTGTGAAGATGCATGACTATATAATTGCATTTTCTAAACTGCATGGATGTAATTGCCAAGTTTTTTGGTCTTTGTCATCAATTTTGGTTCATCTTCTAGCTTATTGTGTAATTGTATGAAAAGTGGGGCAAGTTGTTATACATATAGAAGCATGAAAGTTTGTTGGTATTTTATTTAAAATGTGTCATGTATTTTATGATGTTTACAATTAAAGAGTTCATCACATATAAAAGCAGTGCCTAGTTTAAGAACCTTGTTTGTGTATTTCAACTGTGGAACATCATCCCTGTTGATGACATCGCCTCTATTCTTTCACTGAAAGCCATGTTGTCTTCCTGCATATTAATATAAAGTGCCACGTAATTAAATTATAAATATATTTAATTGATTTGGTGCCCATATTAAATATACTTTGATTTCTTCTATTTACTAACTGTTGGTTATGTTTCGCTTTTGTGTGTTTTTAATTTTTATATGATGCTAAATCTAGCAGTTGGTGGCAAGGAATGTTTAAGAAAACAACTGGTAAGGGTCGAGGGTGTGGCCATCCTTCATATGACACATTCAAGTTTAACAGTGAATATGCAAGGTCATGGTGGTTGAGTGCTATGTCAAGTTTAGCAATTTCAAGCTCTAAACCTTAGGACTGGTTTTAGAGTTTCGGAGGCAAGGGTGGGAAAAGTTTCTTATATAGACGGGCCAAGTATATGAGGACATCGTTCAGGAGTTCTATATGAACATCACCAATATTGACCGCCACTAGGATGGGACTTGCATCATGTCCAAACTCAGAGGGAAGCCTTTTATCGTTGGCCTTGATGACTTCGAGTCGATCCTAGGCTTCCTTGTGGTTAAGGACACAGATTTCCATTTTGATCACACCAAATACTTGAAAGAAGTAGTGGTCAGAATGATGAGTCACAATAACACCATGGCTGACTCCACAATACAAGCACACTAACCTTAAGGACCAATTTCACCTACTCCATCACGTCACATGCTCCAACCTTAGTCCACGAAAGAAGACGTTAGACTTTTCTGTGGACTAAGCCAATTTGATGTGCACTATTATGTCCAAGAAAAAGGTGGATGTCATAAGTCTCATCAGTGATGTCATTCAGAAATTATAAGTAAGTACAACACCCAGGCGTACTTCATATTAGTCTTTTTATCACCAAAGTTGCCAAGGCAAAGGGCATAGAGCCAACTAATGAGAACCACATGATAGATCTTGAGTGCTAAATAGACAAGTCCACCTTAATGGTAGCAAATAAAAAAAAATGAAAAAAGAAGGTTAGGCAGATGTGGAGTCGGATGGGGAGGGCAATAGCGTAATCCAAAACGTGCTTAAGATGGTACTAGCGATCTAAGCTGCCCAAGATCATGAGTGGGAGCTTGACAGGGCCTCCTAAGAAGAGCTGTGTGAGGAGCTTCGTAGTTCAAGGGTCGAGTAACAAAGCTTCTTCGACTAGGTGCATAGACAACCTTTCTTCTTCTTTCTCGATCTTGGCTAATAGCAGTGACTAGTACTCGTACTTGATCATCCTACCATGGATCTCTTTGATTGCATCTGTATATTTTTGTTTGACATTTTACTACACAATAGTTGTATTCCCTTTTTAGGTTATACTTATTTTAGAACAAATGTTTGTACTGTTTTGAACTAGTTTTTTAGTATTTTCGTATTTTGGAACTTCAGTCAGTAGTTCCATCATTATGATTGCATACAATGAAATATTGTTTTTATTAATTTTTTTTTGGCTAAAATTGTTTCTAGGCAACAAAGCCATGGTTGTGTAGGTTTTATGAGATAATATAAGTGCATGGTCGTTCGTTCTTTTCTGTTTTGTTTTATAAAATTTACAATAGAAACTACGTTTTAAAAACTTCACCAAACATGTCCCCACCTTGTCATTTCCTATGCTATCAATGAATGGTTTATTTTACAAGGCTATGTGTTTTGGGGTATAATATAGGTGCATAACTTTATATTTTTGTCATATCATCATCAAAGTTGTGCATGAGGCTAGTTGGATTCCTATGTTGATCTGAGAATGAATTTGTACCTTTCTATTCTAATATGGTTATATATGTATTTTTTTTTTTGGGTAATTGGGATTTGTTCTCTAACAAGTTTGTTTGGAATTTGTACCTATGTTTAACATATTTTCTCCATAGTAAGGTTGGTTTGGTATTGTTGGTGAAATATAATGAGAAGAAGATATTTAAGGTGAAACTGAAAGAAATGAAATTTGCACTAGCAACACAAATAGCACAGGAGACTAAAATATTTGAAGTCATACAAACAATGAAACAGCATGTAAAAGATGCTAAATTATTGGACATTGAGGCAGTGTGGGTTTTATGGGATGCTATAATGGATGCAGTTCAGCGGTCTGTGAAGAACCAACAGTTGAACGCTAACACTGCCCTTCGATAGGTATACCTTACATTTTAGATTACTTAGTGTGCCATAAAAATTTTCCTCTTTTCATCTTTTCTTGATTTTATAACTTGTTTGACTAACAAAAACCAAAAAAAAAAAAAAAAAAAGTGGGGGGAAGAAAACAAAAGCCAATTGGTGTATCAATCATTGGTTGATGTTGCATGTTATGCTTTCATTATAAATACACTGTTTCATTTGTTTGTTGAGAGGTTTTACTTGGTTGCTTTGCCAAAAAAAAAAAAAAAAACTCTATTTAGTCACTTTTGTTTGGTTTATGAAAATTTTGGACTACGGTTCACCCATTAAATGCATTAATGATTATAGTGCATCCTTAGGTATTCGTTCATAATTGGTTATTTTAGGCCTTTTATGGTTAAGGGCCAACTTAATTATTGAAGTTGATCATTTTTCATATTTTGGTAGTGTTGAGAGTATAAAATAATAATATATAAAAAAACAAAAGTTAATACATTCGAACTTTTAGGTGAGCGGTGGCTAACAATTTAACATCTTAATAAGGCTACTAGCCACTTTCTTACGTGAAAGGTCAAGTTGTTAAAAGAGCAGCATTTTTAGTCATACTCATATCTTATACTTCCAAGTTTCAACATAACCTCCTCATATATGGCCACGCGTAACATCTTTTCATCTTTTCTTTATTGGAATGGGCTGAAGTCATGCGAACATTAGTGCTATTGAATTGCTAGTGAGTTTTGAATTCAAAACTTTTGATTGCATTAATATTCTGTTAAAATGTTATCCACTATTATGATTTAGAACTTCGAGCTATTAGGGAGGGGCAACTTTATTGCTTCTATCATATTTGTTCTCAATGTAATGATTGACTTATAAACACTAAACATGTTCTATAAATTGAGTCATTAGTTATTAAAAAATATATAAAACTCCTTTGATATCAATTTAAAATTAAGATATGGTAACTATATATTCATTGATTCCACAATTATTTGTTGAGACACCCGTAACAGGATACTCTTCACTATCTAAGGTTTGTAAGCAATGTGAATTAAGAGTTAAGGATGGTATTAATAATCGAGAATACTACTTGGTGTTTGACTTAATCGGCATTGATCGAGTAACGCTCCTTTTGAGGGTCTTGAGGAAAATAGTGAGGTTGTTAAGGACCCATTGCCTATAGTTACCACATTTGAGCCTACATACACTTACATTAGTGGTCTTAGCCCCATATTTTTTTTTTTTTTTTTGGTAAGTGTCTTAGCCCCACATTACCCACATCTAAGGTTGATTGGTCTCAGTTTGATAATGATGATACACCTTTGGAGACCACTGATTTAGGGGATGGTGTGGGGGTGGAGTTGGTGACTCCAATTGATCTAGACTCTCTTAAACATGTACTTTCTTTCACTTACACTGAGAGTCCGATAGATAATAGTCCAGTATGTGTGGAGCCTATCACTAGTGTTTGTTCTTCACCTATAACCACCCCCAAGCATAATGCTCATCTTATCTTGATTATTTAGGCTATTTTTCAGAATCTTAAGACTCATTTTTGGAGGGGAAATGTCACTTAGCCTAAGAAGATTTTCATGGAGTCAGTCACACCCATATCACTCACTTTTGCACCTGAGAGTGAGAGTGATACACACTTTTCTTTTGTTGATTTAGCCCTACCTGAGAGTCATATTTGGGGTTTAGTGACTGACTTGTCTAAGACAGACCATACTTGGGTAGGGATTGTGGATTATCATATGGAGGTAACTCATATTGATTTTCTTGGTATCAAGTGTTTATTAGAGCATTTCATGTTCACATTTGACTTTCATTGTAGGCCTTATCCGGGGTGCTATGAATCCCAATTGGCCATCTTGTCTCTGGTGTCGTATACACCTGAATTTTACCCATTTCGGTCCTTTATGGGCTAGAGAGAACATCTTATTAATAAAGTCATTTGGTGCGGCTTAGGATAGGGTAGGTATTAGATGACCCTTCTCTCCCATTTTCTTATACATAGTTAGTAGATTTTTTTATTTTTTCTTATTTCTTGTTATTTTAGAATTTTACTTCTTTGATAATTTTATTTTCTTTTTATTTTCTTTTACTTACTAACTTTTTTCTTGTTTTGTTTTTCCTTTATTTTTTCCTTTATTTCCAACATTTTTCTTGAATAGTTTTTTCTTTCCTTCAAATAAGAAAACTCTTAAGGTAATATCCTTCCTTCTTCTTTTCCTTAATCTTACACTTTCAATCTAGTACTTAATGATTATATATGCTTGCTGTTGAGAATGTTGTAGAATCTAGGTTGGAGGTGGATTAGGTGATGTCTTAAGTAGTTTAAATAATGGGTGTATGTTTTACTTCTATTTATGCTTGGTTATTTGAATTGTGCCTTAAGTGGTTGTGATTTTATGCTCTTCATCATTCTCACTTTCACACTACCAACCCACATTAGCTTCATGGTTGTTACATTAAGGGTTCGCATGATGATATTTGTGTACTTACCAAAAAAAAATGATGATATTTGTGTTTTTCTTGCGAAAATTGTCAAAGTTTTTAAAAATTTGACATATTTAACCTTAAATAACTTGACTTAGCATGAGTTAGACCTTGCATGTCTCTCTTAATTGGTTTCATATTGATATTTTTTTGGTAACCCAAAACCCTCACTACTTTATTACAGTTCTCGACAAACTGTATAGCCAATAGGTAAACAAATGAGATGTATGCTGCCCCTCACACATATCTTGTTTGAGTCAAGAATCAAACCCCTGTGAACTTTGTAGGGAGCATACCCATGAGCCACTCAGGCTAACCCTACCGGGACATATTGTATTATATTTATATTATATTGATATTTTTCATAAGAATAATTAGTGATTTGGTTTCAATACTAAATAAGGTGTGTGTTTAAGTTGAGTATATAATTTCCTAATGCTTAAGAACATGTCCTCTGAGATCATCGGATGAGAGTGTGTTAAGGATTGTTGCTCATGAGATTTAGTTACTTGAGTATGCCATGATATAGGTGGAGACTTAAACCTTATTGCATAAGCTTTTGAGCCTTACCTTTGTTTTTGAGGGTTATATACTTCATGCTCTATCTTTTGTTCATCTCATTAGTCCTTGAATAGCTTCATCACACTTACTTGTTTTGCCTTCTATGCACACAAGGCACTACATTAACTTGCGGGAGTTTATCAATGTATCTTATGAGTTGTTGTGACCTTAGGGAGTGATGTTAGGCCATCTTTTATATTTTTGAAGCCTTAGTCCTTTCATTTGATTAAATTACCTTTTGAGCCAATTTGAAGCCCATGAAAAAATGCATGCAAGTTCTCTGAAGTCTTGACTTCAATTCTCACAAGGTTTACACTCTTCAAAGAATAGGAATTGATTTCATACCCTTGGAAGATTCTTTATATAAGGAGTAAATGTAATTTAAATTCTAGTAAGAATCTTCCTTAATTCAATGATGAACTTTATGTTAATGAAAAATATGAATTGGCATAACTCTATTAAAGGAATAATTCACAACAACAAGACTATGAACTATTCACATTAAAATCTCCATTTTCACCAATTTATCACCTTAAATCTGTTAACTCTTTATTTAGGTTGTAACGGGTCCAGGGGATTAAATGTGGGACTGAAGAAAGATGGATAATCAAAATAAGTGTCTCGGATGCATAAATTTCATCCTCACCTCAATCTCATATAACACTCACTTTTTCTTTTTGTTACCCTCTTATTTCTCAATCTTACTAGAGCCAATTCCATAGATATTTTCTTGAATTTCTCATAATGCTCATGGAATATTTTCATTCAATAATGCTACCAATCATCTTTGGTGTATATATATATATTAAATCAATTAGTATCAAATACAATGATGTCTTAACTTGAACTCCCTTTTTCTTCATTTCTCTTTCTTTTTTTTTCTTTTTTGAATTTTTTTCTTCTTTTTGTTCCTTCAATCCCTTTCACCCACTTTTATCTTTTCCAAGACACTTAAGGGTTCTTTTCAGGGTTAAGGGTATTATCTTAAGAAAACAAAGGAAAAATTAAGGCTCAAAATGGCTCCTAGTGATAATGAAACAAGAAAATGTCATAAAGCTCAAAGAGTTCAAAGATGGCTTACTTCACTTCTAAGACTTCATTTGAGTTACAATCAAGAATCCCAATGCTCATAGCTCAATTATTTTTTCATGAATTCAAAGCAAGAAATTAGAGCAATTGAAAGAATATAGATGAAACAATAATTGAATTGCAATACTGCACTCATAAAAAAACACTTTTAGCCTAGTCTCGCAGGGGTAATCTCCACCTTTTAGAGAGTAAATGCATACACTTCTTGAATTAAAGCTATACTTCATGAATTCATAATCACACAATTCATTAAATCTCATAAATCAAATTCAAGTAGCTTGAAGAGTATTGATACCTTTAAAGTTCATGATAACATTCATAATCCCAAGAACAATCACAAGGAATTTTTAAAGACAAACATCAATCAACTATGTAAAACATTGAACTAGGTTTTGAACTAAAAAGCCATTTTATTCATTTCATCTCAACTTCGAGTTCACATTCATCACACAAATTTTTCATTGAAGCTTACAAAACTTTCTTTACTTCATCACACAAAATAGACCTCAAGACTTACAAACTTCCAAAACCAAAACAAAACAAAAGCTAATCAACTCGACTTGGTGAAATGACTCAAAACACAACCTAGAGTGCTCTAGTCTTCTTGAGAGGGATTTTCATGAGAAGAAGGTTCAGAGGTGAGTCTAATGCAAGGGGATGTTCTGTAAATGGAAGAGGTCCAGAAGTGGAACTTTTAGCTTTGTGGGCTTCGAGTCTTTTACCCATGCTTTGAAGTTTTTACTAAATAAAGTTCCTTGAATTTCACCCAGTTTCACATTCACCTCATCCCACTTGCTGTACATTTTCTCCATGAATTCCTCCGTTGACTATGGTTATTTCATTTTCAATTGACTCTCACTCCGTTCTCGGAAGGAGGCAGTGATAAATCCCAATAGCTTAGCCACTTACATTTCTAGCTTAGAAATAACCCCCTTCCTACAGATGAACTTGGTTATAAAACCAAAAAATGGCAATCCAGAAATACCCTTCCTTATCTTTGACACAACCACTATGTTGTTCTATATTTGTTGAGCTAAATCTATCCACAAACTAGCATCAATGTCATATAACAATAACCCTCTCTCAGCTCTCCTCTGAATTGTTCAAGATAGGCATTAACTGAGAACAAACCAGAAAATACAAGGAATTAAACCTTGGAGTCAGTCGATTCTTTGCAATCTTGTTCCTATGACCCAACTAAGCCCATTCTTCCCAATAAAAATTTTGGCCAATTCATCCTTATCCAAAACCTTATCTTCAGAAAATGGGAATTGTGAGCGCTTCACCTTCAACAAATTAAATAACTTCAATACATGCCTAGGATGGAATATAAGATCCACTCTCACTTTTTTTGTTATAATAGAATCTTCCTATTCAAATTCATAATCATTGATGTTGGCATAAAACTCCTGAACCAAAGGCACAACCTCAACACAACTGAATTGAGCCCACTTCTCCCAATGCCTTTTCCCAAAATTCTGCTTCAATGCATATTCCTTCAACTGAAAATGACTTAAATTCATCCCCTTCTCTACTATAACATGTCTCTTACTCAAGTATTTTCCAAAGTCTTTCTGTGATTTCTTATTAGAAAACCCATAGTCATCATAAGGCTCTTCATCATCCTCTTCTTCAGTAGACAATTAATTCTCACCAACAAGTTTTTCTTTAACTACCTCAACATTTTCTTCAACAAGACCTCACTTACAAGTACCGTAGCTGTCTCGATAACAAGTTCAGTCTCAGTTTCAAGTTGTAGGGTAGGGTCAATGATTTTGGCTTTCTTTTTTGATGGCTCAGGGTTTGAGTTGGGTTGAGAACCAAAGGCTTTCTCCTTCCCCTTACTCATTTTCTTTGGTACCATAATCAATTCACACAATTCAGTCATTAGAACTCTCTCATGAATTAATTCAAATACCTAGTGTTCACGACACACCCCTCTTCAACCAAAACTAGCCCTAGAATTGTTCTTCAACCCTAAATTTCTCAAAACAAATTCAAAGAAAACTGAACAGCATGCCCTCTCTTTCAAACCAACTAAATCAGAAAATAACATCAAGTTTAGAGCCATACCTCAATTTGTAACTGTCACCCCTGAACGCCCGACCTTGTACTTCAATTGCGTTCAACCTCGAGATGAGATGGAAGTTGAATTAAGTATGGTAAAAGCTTATAGATGATCTTGAAAGAGATTGAAATGGGGAATGGAAGAATTTTATTTTTCACTTGCAAGTTTCTTCTCACATGTCGCACAGAGGTTCAAACACAAATGAAATAAAAACAAAAACTTGCATCAAGTGTCCTTTTTTATAGGTGCTAAGAGTTTGACTTGAGATGCTGGCAGGTCCGCACATGGGTCCAGACAAAGCTAGTATGACAAGTCTGTCGGGACAGGTGTCCGAACAATGGCTCCACATAGGGGGTTCAAGGGGGCTGCAGTAAAAAAATTCACTGCAGGGGTGACTACAGGGGCTACAATAGAGAAACAAACGACTAAGATTTCTTTACACTTTAATAACACGTGATCTTTGACATTCTGCATTAATTGTGCTCCAATCAAAATTTTCAAACTTCTATTTTTATTTTGAAAATAAATTTAATTAAAATAAATTGGAACCATTGGATTAAGTATATGTCTGGACAGGTGTCCGAACAATGGCTCCACACAGGGTTCAAGGGGGTTGCAGTAAAAAAATTCACTGCCGGGGTGGCTGCAGGGGCTGCAATAGAGAAACAAACGACTAAGATTTCATTATACTTTAATAACACGTGATCTTTGACATTCCGCATTAATTGTGCTCCAATCAAAATTTTCAAACTTCTAATTTTATTTTGAAAATAAATTTAATTAAAATAAATTGGAACCATTGGATTAAGTATAAAGAAACCTCAACCCCTTCATTTTCTATTGCAGCTCCTGTAGTGGATTTTTTCACTGTAGCCTCCTTGAACCCCCACACAGGAACGCAAATAGCGAGCTGTTCTGGAACTGTTGAGTTATTTTGCTGGTTTGGATTTCAATAATAGAGCTAATGTCCACCAAAGAGTGTTTTAAGTTCACCAAGTATTTCAAGGACCCTTAAAAATAGCAAGCTTATAAATGGACTCAAATCTCACTTAAAGAGGCTCAATTAACATGCACTTAAATTCAATTTTGTTAAAATTTTTCAAAAATTCTCAATTTTATTTATTTCTTTTTCAAAACCCAACAAAAACAAGGAATTATACCTAGTCACCATGTTCACAGTCCAACATTCAAATTCACTAATGTAAAACCAAAGGTTCCTTCCCCCTAAATTGAATTAAACATTATCCTCAATGTAGATATATCAATGTAAAACAATATATATCAACGTAAAACAATAATAAGTATGGTTGGAAGTTACCTCGATCGCTTGCAATCCATGGATATTAATCTCAAATCACGAACATCACAATTAAACGTCTAGAATTAATATAAAATCATCTTCCTTTCTCACCCCAACTTGAATAGTACCATAATTTCAACATTCATAATAGCTCACAATGAATTCGAGGGTTCCCATAGAAAAACAATTCATAAAATACTACAAAACAAAACAAAGCAAACCAAGAAAGTCACAACAAAGAAAACAATTAAACTACTCTACCATTTATTCTTCAAAATCACTTTTATTCAGTTTTTTCAAACAGGGGTGGGTCTTTTAAATCCCATGACTCCACTTTGGCCACAAAATTTTCATAGTAAGGCTTCAATTGATGACTATTAACTTTCAAAACATGCCCATTAGATGGGTCTTCAATTTCACACGATCGTAACTAAAAAATAGACTTAATGATGAAAGGTCCAACCTACCTCGATTTCAATTTCCCTGGAAATAAGTGCAGTTTAGAGTTATATAAAAGTACTTTCCAATTAACACACAAAAACTTCTATTGGATATAGTTATCATAAAACTTCTTCATTTTACCATTCGAGACCCTAGAATTTTCAAAAGAATCCTCACTTGATTCCTCAAGTTCTTTGAGTTGGAGCTTCCTACGTAAGCCTACCTCATCAATGGTTTCATTCATTTGGTGGATGGCCTAATAAGTTTTATGCTCCATCTCAACTGAGAGATGGCAAGCTTTACCATAAACCAATTGATATGAAGGCATCCCTAAGATGGTTTTGTATGTGGTTTGATATGCCCACAAAGCATTAACTAACCTTAGAGACCAATCATTTCTATCTGGATTTACAATTCTTTCCAAAATTTGTTTTATTTCTCAGTTGGCCAACACAATTTGACCACTTGTCTATGGGTTGTAGGCAATCCCAACTTTGTGTGAAACTCCATATTTTTGCATTAGAATGCCCATTTATTTACTAGAAAAGTGGGTTCTCCCATCACTTATCATAGCACGAGGCATTCCAAAGCGCGAAAATATGTTTTCTTTTAAGAGTTTTATAACCACCTTGAGGTCATTTGTTCAGGATGGGATTGCTTCTATCCATTTAGACACATAGTTAGTTGCCATAAGTATGTATTCGTTACTGAAAGAACTAGGGAAGGGTCCCATGAAATCTGCTCCCTAACAATAAAAAATTTCAAGGAGAGGCATCATGTTACGCCTAGTAAGATTCCCTAATCGTTGACAATGATCACAGGAAATGCAAAAGACAAAGACATTTTTAAACATGCTAAGCCAATAAAGGCCGCATTGAAGGGGGTTTGCGATGGTCTTCTTCACTGAGAAGTGATCGCCACAAGTAAGGGTATGACAAAATGTCATTGTACTCTGGGTCTCGTGATTAGGGATACACCATCTAATTACTTGATCAGAATAATTACTTGATTAGAATAATATTTCAAAAGAATTTCTTGCAGTCAATTAAAGTCTAGTGAGTGGGAATCAGTCCAGCGGCCAAATAATTAGCAATGTCAGCATACCAAGGTGTTTGATAATGGGATACTGTGCTCATTTCAAACAATTGCTCATCAAGAAAGTGTTCATTTATGGGTGGGTCAAAGTAAGTAAACTCTTGCCTAGGTACATGTGAAAAGTGATTGGCCACTACATTCTTGACTCCTTTTTTATCCTTAATCTCAAGGTCAAACTCTTGTAAGAGGAGAATCCAACGGATAGGTCTAGGTTTGGCATCCTATTTCGTAAGTAGGTACGTAAAAGCTATATGGTCAGTATACATTATCAATCGGGACCCAACCAAATATGACCAAAATTTATCATAACCAAAAACTACTACCAAGAGCTTTTTCTTAGTTGTGGAATAGTTCAACTAGGCTTCGTTTAGGGTCTTACTAATATAATGGATAACATGAGGTTTCTTATCTATCCTTTGACCCAACACTGCTTATACAACAAAATCACTTGCATTGCACATCAACTCAAAGGGTAAGGACCAATCTGGTGTTTGCATGATAGGTATGTGTATAAGGCTACTCTCAGGCTTCTTAACGGACTCTTAACAATCTGACAGCCATTCAAATGGTACATCTTAAGCTAGAAGATTAGTCAAGGGCTTTGCAATAGTGCTAAAAGATGCAACAAATCTACGGTAGAACCCTACATGTCTTAAGAAAGATCTAATGTCCTTAACACACCTAGGGATGGGCAATTTCTGAATGGTCTCTATCTTAGCTCTATCAACCTCTAGCCCCTTAGATGATATGACATGACTTAGGACAATACTTGTGTGACCATGAACTGACATTTTTTTTTAGTTAAGAACTAAACTCTTCTCTTCACATCTTCTCAACACATTCCTTATATTCTCAAAACACTGGTCAAAACTATCATCATACACAAAAAAATCATCCATAAAAACCTTTAGGCACTTCTTGGCCATATCATAGAAGATGCTCATCATGCATCTCTAGAATGTAGTTAGGGCATTGCACAACCCGAAGGGTATGCGTCTATAAGCAAAGGTTCTATAGGGGCAAGTGAAAGTGGTCTTATTCTAGTCAGCTAAGGCGATCTCCATTTAGTTATATCCTAACAACCATCAAGGAGGCAATAGTAGGGTCATCCCATCACCCTTTCTAAAACCTGGTCAAGGAATAACGATAGGAAGTGGTCTTTCCTACTCACAGCATTTACCTTCCTATAATCAATACACATGCGACACTTGGTCTAAATCCTAGTAGGCACTGGTACATCCTTATCGTTCTTGACTGCTGTGACTCCAGACGTCATAGGGACAACCTACACAGGACTCACCCACTAAAAATTAAAAAAAGATATATGATCTAGATATCTAAAAGCTTCAAGATCTCTCTCTTAATGAACTCCTTTACATTACGATTCAATCTATGCTAAGGTTGCCTAATTGGTTTTGCTTCTTCTTTTATGTATATAGAGTGTGTTCATTCTAAGGGGCTGATCCCATGAAGATCGACGATGGTCCACCTTATTACTTTTTTGTGGTCTTTTAATAACTTCACTAACCTTTCTTCCTGTTCTGGACTCAATCTAGATGAAATAACCACCAGGTATAACTCATCATTTCCTAAGAATGTGTACTTTAACTCACTAGGAAGGAATTTCATATTAGGCTTAGGGGGCTTTTCTATAGAAGGCATAGGCTTGACCAGAAATGGCTCTAGAGTCTCAACAATTGAACTAGACTACTTCATTGACATTAAATTGGTGCGCAATCTAGCTAATTTAAGACTTATAAGACCTTATCATCCTCAACTTCATCCCTATAGTAGCTTCCTTCTTCTAAAGTCAACACCTTCTCTAGTAGATCCTTTAAGAACTCTTTCTTGAAATATTTTTCTGTGACTAATTGGATCAAATCTACATCCTTGACATTATCCTTCTCCACCGGTTGCCTAGAAACCTTAAATATGTTCATCTTTACCATCAAATTCCCAAAATAGATTTTTATCCAACCATGTCCACAATTAATTAGAGCATTAGTGGTTGATAAGAAAGGTCTGCCTAGGATGACCGAAATTAGAAGTATAGGGCCTTTGGTGGGATGAATATCTAGTACTGTAAAATCCACTAGGAAATAGAACTTGTCTACCTGAACAAGCACATCCTCTAAGATCCCCTGGGTATCTTAACTGATCTATTGGCCAACTGTAAAGTCACCCAAGTCAGTTTCAGCTCATCTAATTCTAGTTGCTAGTAGACGGTATATGCTAAGAGATTGACACTAGCACCTAAATCTAAAAGGGCTTGTTTCACCTCATGTTTCCCTATTACACATGAGATAGTCAGGCAAAACCTGGGTCATTATATTTCGGTGGGGTCTTAATTACAAAATAGCACTTACTTTCTTAGTCACCAAAGCTTTTTCCTTAACACATAATTTCCACTTTATTGTACACAAATCTTTCAAGAACTTGGCATATGATGGCATTTGTTTAATTGCATCCAAAAGAGAATATTTATTCTCACTTGCTTAAAGACTTCAAAAATCTTAGAGTTTATTTAATTATTTAATTGAATCAGGAATGGTGGTCCGGCTTGGTACTCTTTCACTAAGTCTTTCTCCTCAAACTTCTTTTCATTTATATTCTCCTCAATTATCTTATTATTCTTTTGGCTTTTCTCTCTTCATTCAGATCATTTTCACCAACCTCATCATCTTTCTTTTTTTTTTTTTTTTTTACTCTCGCTTGTAGACACCCTAATTTTGCCCCATTTACTTAAAAAGTTATAATATTTAATACTTTTAGTTGACTACTGATTAAAATTTCTTAATTATAGGATGTGTCCAAGCATCAGAATCAATAAAAACCAAGCATTTAACAATATGATGATTATACCCCTAGAGATAGGGAAAAGTCAAGCTGAAGGCTCAGATCAAGGTATAAGGCCACCAAATTGCATAGACATGTCTAAGACTCCAAATTAAAGATCCCTGGATCAATAAAGCATTCAGAGTTTAGTGTTAAGGGTCAATTCGGTCCAAAAGCCAAGAATGGCCTCTACTAATGCACCCAAAGGACGATATTGACTAGAATACTCAGATCAAGCTGAAAACATATAAGAAGATATACAATATCCCAAGATATGCAAAAAGATATAAACGTAGGCTCAGAACACCCAAAATGTCATTCCAGAGGTCTTCCAAGCCCCACCAGCTCAAAATGCTCCTACCGAAGAGAAGAAAGCTACTAGGCACTAGACATAATTTGAGACATTAGATAAAGTCAGAAGGCCTACAAATTACACAGAAATATCAAGGCATCATCTTTTGAGGTAATGACATAGCTAAATCTAGTCAAGTCAAACCTTAAGAGGTCCCTCCATAATCTCAATTGCAAAATTCATCAATTTTTTATAAATTTATAAAAGTGTCATGAATCCTACTAATGGCATTTTTGGATTCCTTATATCGAAAAATTTGGTCTTGGCTCTAAGAGTCAGGCAAAGAATTGGTTAACCCTATCTCTGTTTCAGTTTGTTTCGGAGCAATAGTTTTCAGATAGACATAACTCAATCTCAAAAAATCCAATTTAAGCCTAATTTAACCTAATTGGTATAAATCACTCCAAAATGTGCCCTGAGGTCCTAAAAGCTCCTGAAAACTATGCAGGAGGTCTGAGAATGTCCTAAACCTATCAAGGTAGAACCTGAACTCAGGCCAAATAGCCTGACCTAGCTCAGGCCAAATAGCCCACTTTTCTTTTGCCTAGCCACCACTTCGCTGGCCACTAGGCATGGTGGTAAGCTATTTTGCCTACCTCGAGTGGCCACTTGCAGTCTTTTCTGCCTGGCGAGATGGGCAAACCCATCTAGTCAGGCAAATATGTTTGCCCAAGGACCCGGGTAATCATTATTGCCCATTTGGCTTGGTAGAAGAGTTGTTCAACCAGAAAATCTATAAATAGGGGCCTTCTTCTTCTCATTTCATTCCTTCAACACTCGACGCTCGAAGCTTTTAAGTTCGAACCTTCTCTATCTAAAAAAACCCTGCATTGGTATAATTTTCTCTCTCTTAAAATTTTTATTTTATTTTTCAATTTAATATATTTACATAATCAGAATAAAATAATTTTAATTGTGTAAATAAAATTATTTGTCAATGAAAGGTATTCAGATCATAATATAAGTTCGAACTGGACCCGACGCATGATATTAACCAAATTTACACAATATAATTTTGTAAAATTTTAGACATAACTTATATGACATGACCACATCATACTACCATGTTATACTATCTCATAACATCATTTCACCACGACATACCATGTCATAAAAGCATTTCAGCCATACCATGTTATGCTGTAACATTATATTACCATCTTAAGCCATGCCAAACATCATATTTTTTATACCATGTCATCTCTACCATGTTATACTATGTCATTGTCATCCCACACCGTGCTAATATATCATATTGTCATGCTATGCTATGTTATGTTATGTTATATCCTGCCATGACATGGCCATTATGTCATATTATCATATTATTCTATGCTACCTTACTCATTTGCCATCCTATTTCATGATATAGCATGCTCAGGCATCTATTGCGATCAGATTTGCATGCCAAGATCAATGTGTGTAGGTCGAGAGTCTTTATTCTGAAGTGGTACATTTGAGATCGCCTAAATGTGAAAAAGTATGTTTTGTTTTGAAATATGGCCTTAATTACAAAGACTAGGAGTTGCCACATGACATTTTCAAAATGGGTGTGTCGAGAAACTCAAGTTTTAATTATAATTTAAAATATGTTGTTTTATGTTCTGGAAAGATATGGCAAATGACCCTTTTTAGTGACTCTTAACTAGTCTGTGTACTCAGAGATAATGGGTTCAAGGGTTCAACTATGCACAGAAACCGTTATGCCTAGATACCTAGAGACCTAGAGATATCCAGAGTCCCTTTCTATTTTTTTACAATCATGATTTCATAATATAATACTCCACTTTATAATGATTATTGCATGTAACTCATGAATGCGAATGATGTACAAAATGCGAGGTGGTTGAGCTTAGCTCATGTGCACAAGTGTAGTGTAATGTCTGCCTATGTGACGTAATGCACCCTAAGGGGTTCATGGAGTTAGATGTGTGGACTTATGTGGTCCTTATAGATGAGTGTGTGTTTGCACGTGCACACTAAGAAATAGTGAATATTGAAGATGATCTGTAGAAACCAGAGTAACCGGACTTAAGTTATGTGCTCCAACTGCCTACGTACCTTGAGAAGGGATCAGGTCGATGTAATTCAGATCTAAGGTGGTCCAAACTAAGTGTTTATGTGATGATAGATGTGTGTGAGAGCCTCATTCTGAGTGTGGGTTGTGCCTTACGCAGATGGTCTATGAAGATCGTGACGACTACACTCAAGCTATCTACTTGAGCTGCCTACATTCACTTCTAAAGGATCAGGTTGACATAGCTTTAGGACAATGCCTAGTGCGGATTTGTTATACAAATAGGTATGATATGGTTAATATTGTATATAGGTTCAATGTGAAAGAGCCTCGCACCTGCAACAGGATAAGAAAGAGCCCTAACTCTAGGTATGTGTTAAGAGTAAATGTCTTTGTATTATGAGAGCCTAGCTCTAAGATTGAAATGAAAGTTAGTGCCTTGTGCATAACTTGGGAAGAGAGATTCACTCTAGATGATAAAAGATAATTAACACTTCATGCTTATCTGGGAAATAGAGCCTAGCTCCAGATGAGAGAGAACAGTTAGCACCTAGCACATAATTGGGAAATGGTTAACTAGAGAAAGTAGCGTCACTCCAAGTAAGAAGAATAGTTAGCGCCCAGCACATAACTAGAAAATAGAGCCTTGCTCTAAGGAAAAGACGGTTAATGCCTTATGTTTAACTAAGAAAAGGATCCTAGTCTTAAGGTAGCACTTTGCACTAGGGTAACCGGACTCAAGTCTTCTACTTGAGCTGTCTACATACCCTGTTAATGGATCAGGTCTACATAGCTCTAATACTAAAGAGACAGATAGCACCTAGCGCATAACTATGGAAAGGAGTTTAGCTTTAGACAAAGAGATAGTTAGCGGCTGGCACATAACTAGGGAAGGAAATAAGCCTTGTTCTAGATGACAGGTAATAGCTAGTGCCTCGCACATAAATTGACATAGAGTTTCACTTCGCTGGGGAGTCCATTACAAAGGAATGATAGTTAGCGCTTTTCATATAACTGTGGAAAAGAGCTTTACTCTAGGGATACGCCTAGTACATGTGAGTGAGTGTCTATCATTTGGGAAAGGAAATTAACTTAAATCTAGAGCTTAGTTCTTGGTGATGATGATCAAGTCTATGTGAAGGGCCTAGGAGCCTAGTGTAATGTGAGTGATGCAATTATCATGATCAAGTGCAGGCATGTTGAATGTGATGACAACTTATATTCTATCATGGATGGCAATTCAAGGATGCATGTCAGATATGTCTAAAGAAGTTATGACTTAGAAATCAACAGCTTAGCCAATCCTATGTCATTCTCAGTCTTTGAAGCCTCGTTCATTTATGTGAATGCTTTTGATTAATAAGCATTTGATTTCTAAGTTTGTGTCAACCTTAGCAGGTGTGTGTTTGCATGTTTGAATGTGCCCTAGCATGTCAAAACATAGTGTATAGCATGTTATAACGTGCGCTAGCATGGTAACTGATGTCCTAGCATGTTATATCATAATGTAGGATGGTCAATGAGCATTGTACGTAGCATGGAATAATCATGACAATATGACATGTTGGTATGATATAGCATGGTCATGGCATGGTATAACATGGCATAGCATGACAATATAGCATGTGAGCATGGTATAGAATGACAATGATATAGTATAACATGGTAAGGATGACATGACATGTTGAATATGATATCTAGCATGATAATGTGATATTGACTTGGCATAATATGGTATTAGAACATGATATGGAATGACAGAATAATGTTATGGCATGGTATGGCATGTTAGCATGATATAGTATGTCATATGTTTGATTATTTGGAATTTTGTAAAATTTGTCTTGGGTATATTTGGTCAAATATCATACATCGAGTATAACTCGGCCTTGAATTATGATCCAGATACCTTTCATTGTCAAAGAATTATATTTACACAATTGAAATTATTCTATTCAAATTTTATTTACACAATTAAAACTATTTTATTCTAATCATGCAAATACATTAAATTGAATAATAAAATAAAAATTTTCTTAAGAGAGAAAATTTTATTGATGCGAGCTTTTTCTAGAGAAGAAGTTCTGGCCTTAAGAGCGTTAAAAGGCCACCTATTGTGGATGCGAAAATGAGTAGGGGGAGGCCCTCATTTACAAATTTTTTAGACTCGAGCAAATGTTTTGCATAACTTAACAAGCAAAAAACATTGCTCATTTTGTTAGGCAAACAAGTTTGCCCGGCAAGGCGAGCAAAACTCTTTGTTAAGGTCATTTTGCAACTTTTTTTGCTAAACAGGATAGGTAAACAAGTTTGCACAGTGTCCCAGATAATTGAGATTGCAAAACAAATTGGGACAAACAAGTTTATAATTCAAGATAGGCAAAAAAGTTAGCTAAAATCCTTTGTGGCAAACAAAATGGCAACAAGGCCAAATGAAGGCCACTGTGGCCTAAACCCCTCGCTCAAGCCATGCTCAGCAAAGCTCAAGTTTCACTTGCAAAAGTTTGGTCAATTCTAAGAACTTTGATGTAGTTTTTGGGAGTTTCCATGACCTTTCGAGCACTTTTTGGAGAGAATTAAACCAATTAGGTCAAAATTTAGTTCAATTTGGATTCTCCAGGACCAAGTTAGGTCTCTTTAAAAATTACTACTCCAAAATGGGCTGAAATGGATGCAGAGTCAGCCAATCCTTTGACTTAACCCCTAGAGGTACCACCAGGCTAATTCATCCTACCATTTTTAGGTATGAGAAATCCAAATATGCCATTAGTAGAAATTTAAGATACTTCTATAAATTTATAAAAAAAAAAAAAAACTAACAAATTTTATAATCAAGGCTGTACCTCCTAAGATTTGACTTGGCCAAACCTAGATATGCCATTATCTTGGGAGATGAAACCTTGACATTCTTATGCAATTTGAAGGCCTTCTGACTTTATTTGAGATCTTAAATTGTGTCTAGGGCACCAGCAGCTTCTTTTTTATTGGTAGGAGCCATTTTGGGTCGATGAAGCCCAAATGACCTCTGGAGTGACATTCTAGCTGCTCTGAGCTATGCTCTATGTTCTCTGACATATCTTGGAATTTTTGGTATCTTCTTATGTATTTTTGGTTTGATTTGGGCATTCCGATTGATGCCATCCTTCAACTGCTCGATAAAGGTCGTTCTTGACTTTTCGGCCGAATGGACCCTTGATTATGAAACCTAGCTCTTTTGTTGATGTTAAAGTTGTTTGTTTGATGTATTGAACTTGTTTGTGCAGTTTGGTGGCCTTCTACCTTGATCTAGGTCTTTAGTTTGGCTTTTCTCTAACTCTAGGGATATAACCGGCATTTCGTTGATTATTAGGTTTTTGTTGAATTTTGGCACTTGACATAGCCTATAATTAAATAAAGTTGATCAGTAGAGCACCATCCAATTAAAAGCAATAATGATTGTAAAATTTAAGAAAATGGGCAAAATTGGGGTGTCAACAACATCATTTATCATGCTAGCACATGCTATGATATGCCATCATCATGTTTTGATATGCCTGTACATACTTTGACATGCTAGGACATAGTAAAACATGTAAACACACACCTACTAGGGTTGACATAGACTTAGAAATAAAAAAAACTTACCAATCCAAAGCATTCATCTGAGCAAGCGAGGCTCCAGAGACTAGAAATGACTCAGGATTGGTTAAATCGATGATTTCTAGGTCATGACTTCCCTTAGATATATCTAACATACATCCTTGAACTGTCATGCATGTTAGAATATAAGTTTTCGTCACATTTAACATGTCCATAGCATATTAGATCATAGAAACTGCATCATTCACATCACATTAGGCTCCTAGACTATTCACACAAACATGATCATAGAACTAAGCTCTTACTCAGAGCTGAGTTCCTTTCACAAATGATAAATACTCACTCACACATGCAAAGCACACCCTTAGAGTTGAGCTCCTCATCAGAGTGAAACTCCTTCCCCAGTTTTGCACAATATGCTAATTATCTCATTCTTATCAGGAGTAAGGCTCCATGCCTCTAGTTATACGCCAAACATTAACTATCTCATTCTCATCTGGGCTAAGGCTCCTTTCCCTCAAATATGTGCCAGGCGCTAACTATTCTTTTTTATCTAAAACAAAGCTCTATTTCCCAGTTATATGCTCGGTACTAACTATCCTTCTTGTTTGGAACAAAACTCCTTTCTTTAGTTAACTATTTCCCAATTATACGTAAGATGCTAACTACCTCTTTATATTTGGATCAAGGTTCTTTTCCTAATTAAGCACAAGATTCTAACTATCTTTTATTGTTTGGAGCAAAGCCCTTTTCTAAGTTATAAACGAGGCGGTAGCTTTCATTTCAATCTTAGAGCTAGGCTCTTATAGTACAAAGACGATTACTCTTAATACATACCTAGAGCTAGGCTCTTTCTTTCCTTTATCTTATATTAGGAACAAGGCTCCTTTACACTGAGTGATGACCTGATCCCTATCATAGGGCACGTAGATAGCTCGAGCAAACAGCTTAAATGTGGTCTTCATAGTCTTTATAGACAATCAATGCTAGCCGCTCACTTATAGTTAGGCTCTTGCATTCACCTATTACAAACACTCAAACACGTAGTTTTGACCACAGGTCTAAACTACTTTAACCTGATCCCTTCACTGGGTATGTAGGCAGCTTGAGTAGATAGCATAAGTTCAGTCAACTCAGTTTTTACAGACCATCTTCCAATTCATATTGCTTTCTAGCACACACATTCTTGTATAAGGACTACATAAGTCCATTCCCATATAAAATATAGTTTCCTAGTACAAATCTCATTCTCATTCATAAAATTAATCTTTTAATTACATCTAAAGTCAAACCAGTATATAGATACCCTTAGGATGCATTATTGCCACACAGGTAGGCATTACACTATACTCGTACACAAGAGCTAGGCTCCACTGCCTCGCATTTCATGCATCATGTGCATTTAGGGTTGTATGCAATGATCATTATAAACTGAATTATTATATTGTGAATACTGCAAAGAATATAAAAGGACTCTGGATATCCCCAAGTATCCAAGCATAATAGTTTCTGTGCGTAACCGAATCCCTAGACCCATTATCTTTGATTGCATAGGCTAGTTGAAAGTCACAAAAAATGGTTATTTTATCATAATTTCAAAAATATAACTAAAATATATTAAATCATAACCAAAACTAAGGTTTCTCGACACACCCATTTTGAAAAAGTGACTCCTACTCTTTGTAATCAAGGCCTTGTTTTAAAGCAAAACCATACTTTTTCACATTTGGGTGATCTCGGATGCGCTATATCACAATAAGGACTCATAACCTATGTTTGTTGGCTCGGCGCACGGATCCAATCGTGACAACTGGTGATTCTAATAGGGATTTAGCTCCTACTTCAAGGTTCAACCACAGTTTTCCCACTTCGCAGTTGCTATCTCACACCATAATCTCTAGTTTATTTAATCAAAGCATGTACCTCATTTTCTACTAAGATGTATTTATTTTACTATTTCATTTATATTGTGCATAACTAACCTATTTAGCTATAAATAAACTCCATGTACGTGTAGATCTTGTTTTATTTTGCAGGATGTATGAATAAACAGGATGAATGCTTTAGTTTTTTCCTTAGCTATCATAAATTCGTACTCTCTTAAATCACACACTATGCACTACATTGAGCATATTTAGTATAACCTATTTCACCCACTAATTACTTGAGGGAGGTTAGTAGGTCCCTTAAGGGTGTAGCTGTGCACATAGTCCCCCTTACGAGTGTACCGAACTTCCTCCCGACTAGATCACCAACTTAAGAAGGTTTTCTTCGTAAAATTAGAGGTTTAAAGATCTAGTGGTCGTTAACCTTTTTAGGGTGCATTAAGTTAAGCCATAAGCCTCATGTCATATGCAGTCAAGCCATAGGCTAGAGCCTCATGGAACCTAATAGTGAACCTTTGAGTTTCACCCTTTTACAATAATGAGATTGTCATTCAAGTCCATATTTTTGTCTTGCATTTTCCCATTGAATCAAAGTCAATGTATATCCCAATTTAAACCTAGATTTTATCAAATCCCTCCTTAAAAGCTGTCAAAAGTTTTAACCAGAAACATTGCCAGATTTAAGTTTGAGATTCGGTAGAATCTCTAAGCCTAGGTAGAAATCTCAAGAAATAATCTCTAGAGTTTACATTTTCAAATCTAATCATAGTTTCAACTCAAAAGTCTGCCGGATTTGGGATAGAAATCCCAAGTTAGAGTTTCTCTAAATTTCTATCTAGATTTGTAATTTTGTCGAAACCCTACCACTCTGTTTGAAAACATTCCACTTTTCGAGTTGATTTCATTTTAAAATAAAGAATTAATTTGATTTGATTTGGTAAATAAAATTTTCTGTTTGGAACATAATTTGAATTTAAGATTTAAATTGATTTGCTTTAAGTAAAATACCAATTTTGACCATATGAATAGGAAGTAGAAAATAGAGTAAATATGATATAAGAGGATAAATTTTTCCACTTAATTAAATCGGTTTAGATTGGCTAAGAAAATAATGAATTCTCATCAAATGCTATTGTTTTAGATTGGATTTCAAATTCTACAGAAATCCCAAAACTTAAGTTATGAAATGAAATCAAATCTAACTCATAAAATTTTATTTTAATTCCGAACATAAGAATTGATAAGAATTCTCATAAAATAAAATCAAATCCCATCAAATCCACCATTCCAAATGGAGTGTACATGAAAATCTGCAATAGTTTCAACCTAAAACTCAGTCGGATTTAAGGTAGGATTTTCGACAAAACCTCGCACTAGAAATTCATCAAAGTTTCTACTTAAAACTCAACCAAAATCCTAGTAAATTTTGAACCAAAATATGTAAAGATAAAAACTCAGTTGGGTTAATAAGGGGCACCCATTCAAATAAAGAGGAAGTTCTGTCTAGCCAGCCAAATGTCCAAAGACCAAGAATGAAGATCCAAAGACTCAAAGAGTAGATAAGATTTTTATTTACTTCTTGTTCTACAATGTTAAAGTATTCACTAAATTTTATAAAGTGAATACTTATTTTAATTCATTCATTTATGTGTAATATTTCTTCTAATGACAATTTTGAATGGGACAAGGTAATAAAACGAGGATTATAGTGACAATCTCTTTGCATATAATTCAAATCACATTACCATTCTTTCTCTCATAATGAGGATGACCCCATAAATAAAATCAAATAAAATTTCATTCAAAACAATTTTTAATAAACTTTTATTTTCATAACAGGTACTACCACTAACATTTGCTCTATCATCATCTTCAACACTAATCTATGATACTAGATCCAGAGCTAGAAACATGGCATCCTCATCGACGTAGTCACTACTATTACCTTCGGAACACAAGCGCCAATCATAGTTGCATCAGAGGGCATAAGTCAACTGCCCCCATTCCCAACTCTCAATGCGAACATCATTGCTGACACCACTATTGACATCCCTTTAGCCATGACAACCTTTACTACTAGTGGTCTACCAAACATACTGGTTTCATTTTTTTTTGGAACCCTACCTATTCTCATTCCAAGAGTGATAACATCCCTACCAAAACCCTCAAACCTTTCTTCCAAAAGACCAATAAATTGCTAACTTGACTTTGGCTCTCAACCAGGCACTAGCCCATATTCCTATCTCTCTACACTGCTAAAAGCTACCTACTCACTTATAAATACTTTTGCTTCTACCATACATATCAACAGAGCTAGCCTTAACCCAAAGGATCAAGACTATTAAGGAGACTCTAAAAATTCTCCTTGACATACATATGCATGGGTTGATAGTAGTTCAAGCTCTAACAACTCCAATGTCACCTACTGCCAGATCAAACTGCAGTCAACACCAACTCACCAGAGGAAGTGTTAGACCTACCCTGCCTGATAGGAGAAGAAGGATTGTCAAAATTCTACCTACCAACCTTCATCTAATAGTAGACCTCATCGCTACCATCAATAAAGAAAGCCCAATTAGCCATTCCTATAGCACTAAAACTATCAGCCTTCCACCTCAATTAGCAACCATAGAGTAAACCTCTATTATACCTGCTCATCCAATCTCAATCTAACTTAGATCGACCTTTTGCAATGCCTGCTTTACCAACCCTGCTAATCATCCATCTCACTATACTCTTTCACCTATTAACCGAAAAACTTACAAGCATTTGACCTAAACAAAATTAGCACAACTAGTAAGCCCCATACCACACTAATCATTCTCTCTCTCCGATTATCTAAAAATGATAAGAATTTGGGCAATGAGTCCTTAGATCCATCTTTTATGGATCCCCCTCCAAGTCTAAAGTACCCTATTACCTAGGATAATGTCCTCAATTCATTCTGGGAAAACCAATCAAGCTAAGATGAGTTCCTCTTCTACCCTTATCAATTGAACTGTAAAACTCATGACAACCTACCAACTTCAGCAAAGATCTGGGAGAAGTACGCCTTTTTAACCTTTGAGTCCTCACAAAGAAGTACTAGTACCCTAGCTTTTGGAAATCTGCCTCCAATTGATCTAGCGCATGCTTCACAATCTATATTAGAGATCAACAGTTTTATGCATGAGCCAATATTTGATGGCAACATTGAAGGATTGAATGTAGAAGCTATCCTGCTTAGGACAAAAGAAGATGGGCAGAATTCCTCCAGCCTGAAAGAGCCTACAAAAGAATGGGATTCAACCCAGATAGACAACTAGGGAAGGATCAATCAGGCATGATTGAGCCATTGGAATCTAAAAGAGTGATTCTAATTTTAGGCCTTGGAGCAAAGCTCAACCACTGGGAAGAAGAGAAATGGGTTAAAAGAGTAGAGAGAGGCTCAGAACTTAAACCTATATATGTACAGGGCATGTTCACCACTCTTCCCACATACTTCTACAAAAAAAGAGGAGAAAATGTAGTATATCCTCCGATACCTATACTAGTAATAGGATAGGATGTTACTCCTAAACCTAAAAAGTGGAAATTTTAGCTGAAGACCCCCTCCTAAGCACATTATGGAGGCTATTAGGGCCAACACCATTCTCTGGATAAAAGAGAATAGACTGCCTCTACAAGAGATAAGAGCCATGAAGTCCAAATTAGTTAGACAACACTGGAGAGAGAATATAACCTGTTTCCCTCACCCACCAAAACTATTTCTTCTTCCTGTTTCTATACAGAGGAAAAAGCTGTTGACAGCTTCATCAAAATGACATTAGAGGAGCAAGGATGATTATGTGACCATATGAAAGAAGCTCAATGGCTAGCGATGCAGACTATTTTCTTCTACCAGATGCAATGATCAGAAAAAAGGACTTTAAGGATCAATCTCTAATGAAGCAATCAAAGCCTTCAAGCATCAGCGAAAAGAGGCCTGCAGGAGCCCAACATTTTTGTTTTCTTTTTTAATTTCTTGTACAAATTAAATTTTTTAAATATCAATTCTAATGCACATGTTATTTTCAAAATTCTTTTTATTCATTTTTTTAGGTATTTAGGATATAGCAACATGATAATAAACACATTTTAGTAACATTATACTTAGAACATTAACATCTTCCACAGTCACAATTCACTAACTCATAATTTTGAAAATAGCACAAAACTAGTGATGGAAATGGGTTGGGTCAGGCCTGACCCACCCCTTAACATGGGGCCAACCCAACCCACGGCCGACCCGCCCCAACCGCCCCTCTTCATTTTCAGGTTGGGTCAGGCCGGGCCAGGGTCACCAATCCCCATCCCTGACTTGCCCCAGTTAACCTAGCCTAATTTTAAATTTTTTAAAATTTTTAAATTTTTTTATTTTTTAAATTTTTTATTTTTTTTAAAGTAATAAAATACAAAACAAAACTCAACCAAACACATTAAAATAATTATTGACAAAAATTAAATTTATTAAACAACAAGCAATTACATAATTAACATTAAATTTAAAATTACAATTTACAAAATATAAAATTATAAAAAAATAAATAAATTATAGAGTAATAAATAGGTGCATCACTTCACGTCTTATACTTCTCAACTAGGTTGGCATCTACAAGAGTGACTATCATTTGCAAACATTACTCTATCAATACTTCATTATTATTCATCACTAGATCCACTAGTGTGTTCTTCTCTTTCACCTAAATACATTGCATCAAAGTCAAGGGTAAGTTGCTCTTTTTGGTATTTTCTTGTTGTCTATTTTTGATAAGACACCAATCTCGTAAACACATCAAGGCTTCTACTGTTGAAAGGGCCAGTCGACTCCTGAATTGACTGATTATGCCCACTTGCACTAAACGCTTGCTCGAATGCTATGGTAGAAACTAGAAATGCAAGGATATCATGAGCTAAAGCAGAAAGAATTAGAAACTTAGATTGTCGTCCCTTCCATCAGTCTAAAAGATTACAATCACCTTCACTTTCTATCAGAGGTGCACCGAGATAATGTTGTAGGTCGGATGAACTTGATGAACTAGCACTTGTTGATGAATCTGTCCGCCAAGATGTTATTCTTCTCCATAAGGATGTATTGCCACCAAAGTCACGATGAGAGGAGGACGTTGTGGCAGTAATTGTTTGGGCAGTTGTACGATTAGTATCATACCGACCCATTAGAACTTGCATTTGCTCTTTAATATTATTTAATTGTTCTTGGACACTTTCAGGCTCATATATCATCTTTAATAATTGAAAGAAAAGATCTTTTCTTTATATCTAAGGTCTAAAATAGTGGTAATACCAAAATATATGGGAAGTGGGTTAAAATATTTATCAAATTTTTCTTTCATTGTAAGAATCATAGCAGCATTATATTCTTGGATAAAATATTATAAAAAATTTCATCAATAACCCCCAATTGATAAATAACAGTAGAAGAAGTAGGATAATAAATTCTATAGAATATTTTAGTAGCAATATCAAATACAGATAAAAATCCTTATAAAAAATTACATTTGCCCAATCCATCAGCTCAATACTATCTAAACCAATAGCTTGATTACTTAAAATAAATAAATCAATTACTTTTTGATATTTAATAGCAACTTTTAACAAAATATATGTTGAATTCCATCTTATATTAATTTCCATTAATAATTTTCTACATTTTAAACCAATTTGAGTACATATACCAGCAAATAGATTAATATTTTTTGAAGAACTCATTGTATAAACTACAGCTTTTTTATTTTAATAATAGAAGATTCATAAATATCTAATCCATCCTTTATAATTAAATTAAGTATATGAGCACAACAATACCCATGAAATAATAGACCCCTCGCAGGCAAAGCATTAGATAAGTAATTAAAACAAACATCATTATACGAAACATTATGTAAAGTAATAGAAAATACTTTTTTACATAAATTCCATGATACAAGTTTGCTACAAATAAGTTCTCCAACACTCAATCCAGTGTAAGGTTGTTCAACTAATTTAAATGAAAGAATGCATTTATTTAATTTCCAATTTTCGTCAATATAATTTGCGGTTATACAAAGATATTCAATATCTTGGCAGGATTTCCACATATTAGAGGTTAAGTAAATATTTCCTTCAAAATTCTTTCAAAATCTCATAAAACTTTATTTTTTGAAGTATTTCTTGAAAAACTGCGATATTGTGGCATAAAACTATCGCGAATAAATTCTTCAAAATGTTGATTTTCACTCATTGTGAAAGGTTGTTCATCTTTAACAATATATCTAACTAAATTATTTTGTATTCTCATAGGGTCATAAGAAAAAAATATTTAAATTACCTCATTCGTTACCTAATTGAGTTTGTGTTGCATGTGGAAAATATTGATCAATTAGAGAATTTATGTGGGGATCGTGTTGATGCTTTCTATTTAAATGTCTTTTTAGGTGACTAGTCCCAGAAGTAATCCTACCATCTAATAAATCCCCACAAATATTACATTTAGCCTTGTGCATTCCATCATTGCATGAAATTCTTTTAAAAAAGTTCCATACTTTTGAAGAGCCACGTTTTTGTTGGCCGTGACAGGAAGATGATGCACCAACATCACCACTTGTGCTAGCAGGTGCTGGTATTTGTGGTGATGAAAATTGTTCCATTTGTTTCTTGAGGGGGGAATGATATTGAGTTCCCACTCTCTAAGTCAAAAAATGGGTGTCTCTAGGATCCATTTAGGAAAAGAATAATTTGATTGAAAAAAATTAAAGTTTGCAAATTAAAAAAAAATGTATGTATGCAAATTAAAAAAATTAAATACTAACTTGGAATAATTTGAAGCTTTGAAATACTTAATCTTTAAATCTTGACTTCAAATTTGACAGAATTGGAAGCACTTAAGCACAATTGAAGAGCACACTTGAGAGTTGGTAGCTTAGTAGTGTAGAAATTTGAGAGAGAATTTGTTAGTTCTTTGTAGGTTTGAATGAATATGAGTGTAGGGTATTTATAATGGAAGGTTGGGGGGATTTTGTAATTTTTGGGGAGAGATTTTGTAATTAATTTTTAAATTAGACCGTTGGAGCTTGGGGGCCAGGGCTAACCGTTGGTCATGGTCAAACTCCCACCCGTTGCAAACTCATGGAAATTAAAAAAAAAAAAAAGGCTCCACTGATTCAGAAACGGTGAAAAAAAATAAAAGAAACCCAAACCCCCAAACGATCACTGACTGGGGAGAGGGGATGTTCCGGTGTGGCGCGACGTGACGTAGGGGAAAAAGAGAGGGGCGGACCAGGCAAGTTGGGCCTCAAGTCAAGGCATGCTGACCCAAGTCCTAACCCAGGGGTTAAGGGTGGGTTGGGGTGGGCCATACAGACCGGCGGGTCAGGGCAGGCCATGTCAATTTTTGGGTCGGGTCGGGTTGGGTCGGGCCGGGCCAGGCCAAGTCTCGGGCCGGCTCGACCCATCTCTATCACTGCACAAAACTAAACCCTAATTGTCAAATCACTAGCAAAACCAAGCACCCCCATTCTCGATACATTTTTTACCAAACACTATTTCTGACAAATTAGGCTAGTAGAATCATTGCTAGGCACTAACACATTTTAACATAACATGATTGAATACCTACACTTAAAGTCTTCAATTAGGGAATCATAATGTTAACCAAAACTAAGGGTGAGTTGATTCTTAGATCATTGAGATACATAGGCAACCAAAATGGTTTGGTCACCATCGTTATGAGATCAAACAACTGAGGACGTTTTCTATTCCCTAAAAGTGGTCATCAATGTAACTTAGAGCTTAACATTAATAGACCATATTCAATATGACAAGGAACATTCAAACTTCAAAACTCCAATTAAGTTAAAGCCTCAACCAATATAAAAATTTTGAGCCTTTAGCTTATTCTTCTTTCAAAAAAAAAAAAAAAAAAATTGCTTTAATACAAACTAACATTCCTAGGACAACCATACTCATTGCAATATTGAGAGCTCAAGGGACTAAGTTTCCAAAGTTAAAATGACTAGAGGCCATTATTTCAGCTATCCTGAGTAGATTAGGATCATGCATTTCCAAACCCTTGGAGCATTAAAAAAAAAAAAAGGCATTCTTTTCATTTAACCCTACCTAAGATCATACCCCACATTGGGGCAAGCAAGAAAGGCAATTCAGACACTAGGGGCATTTCTCATTAGAATGATCATCATCGTCTCATCCAACTAAGTTAACTCAACTCAAGAAGAAGCATCAAAGTGACTTAGAAGTGGTTGATTTTAGCAAAGCGGTCAAATTCAGAATGAAGATAGGCCCTCATTTTTGCTATCTTTAGATTAAGACAATTATATCCCTTGTAAGCCCTTTGAGCTAGTTTGTACTCTTTTGTTATAAACCCAAAAAGGTCATCCCCATATTGGGTCAATGGAAAAGAATAGAGTAAAGCTAGGTGATATAAAGAAAAAAAGATAGAATCAATACAGAAGAAGAAAAAGCTTTGGAGTCCAAAGGATAAAATCAGACAAAAACTAGAGTTAAAGCAAAAAATAGAGAAAAAGAACAAACATCATCAAAGACTCAAGAACCTTAAAAGGAGGAAAACAAGCAATGACCAAAATTTCACTCTCAAGCATCAAGAACAATAAAGCACACTAGCTCATCAAATGAAGAATCAGACGACCTTGGGATCACTTAAACCCAGAAAAAATAATTTAAGCCTAAATATCCTTCATTTCTACAAATTTAACCCATGGCCTACACTACGGTCCAAAGAAAGCCCTCTTGGATTAAAAGAGATGACTTTGTTCAAATACATCCATCGATGGCACGCAAACTACTTCTGAAAGACAAAGGAAATAGTCGCAAGCACAAGACCTTGTAGATGATCCTTGGTAAATTTTACCTAAGTAGAAATAAGAATTTGAGCCTGCACATTTCTTCTTTTCTTAAAACCCTAAAATCAAGCCTACATTACAAGCCAAATCTAAGTCCTCTTCAATTGGTAATGGTCATTTAGTTAGAGAGCTCTCATAAGCTAGGGGCAACCATTTCTTTTCAAAACCATCCTTGCAACCATGATCAAACCAAATAAACCAAAACCTTGATCAATCAACACCATATTCGTTAATTCAAACCCATAACTTTCAAACCAGATGTAAGACCCCCTTCGATTAATAATGGTCTATGAATCAAAAAGCTCCTGAAACAAAGAAAATCTTGAAGGAATAGAAAACACACTCAGTGATTAGGTCTCCTAATAAAGCCACAAATATGGTTAATACTTTATTGAACACTTCAATAGTATGGTCATTCACAAAATGAACAATCCCCTCCCCCAAAAAAAATTGCACAAGCATTCATTCTACTAAACTAGTGAGTCACACACCTTGTAAATAACCAATCATTTATTTTCAAGCCAAACATCAAGAGCATATTTTGACCAGTACGTACCAGATTCCTTTATCCAAATTCATTTTACACAACTCAATTTTAAAAAATAATGCATTCTTTGTTCACAAAACAGATCGCACATAATCACATTCCCCAATTTTCAAACTCCTAACCATTTTTAAAATCATAGGATCATACACATGAAACTGCATAAAATAAACCATGAACGTACCAACTCATGAGGTTGGCATTCTTCTCATCAATGTCTGGTGCAAGGCATAGGACCACCAACAACCAAGCAGTAAGGTATCCTTCATAAAATCAATTATAAAGCATGGACTCAAACATTGACTTAAGAACAAGGATCAAACAATAATTCAAAAATAAGCTCTTGTTAAGAAGATAGATGCAAAGGCATAAATTCATCAAACCTATTACCTAAATCTGTGTATTGGACACAAGATTCAGATGCTTGAGGTTAAGCATAAAACGTGAAACTCAGATGATCGGTTTAGAAACAAAGTTTCCTTTTCTGAAGTAAGGTGCTAAGCACATACTCAAATACTGATTTGTTACCTGAATCTAGGATTCAGATGCTTGAGGCTAAGCATAAAATGCAAAACCTAAATGACCGATTTGGAGATAAGTTTTCCGTTCTAAAGTTAGGTGCTAAGCACATAATCAGATGCCAATTTATTACCTAAATCGTGGATCCAGATGCCTGAGGCTGAGCATAAAATATGAAACTCTGATTATCCATTTGCATACTTGGTGGGTAGATTCTAGTGCTACTACTCATATACGTGTGTCTATGCAAGGTTGCTTGTGCAGCCAAAAGTTAAATAATGCTAAAAGATTCATCTATGTAGACGATGACAAAGTAGTTGCAGTGGAGGCAATAGGAACTTTAGATTATCTTTTAAGACTGGTTATTTTTGGATTTGAAAGAGACTTTTGTAATATTATCATTTAAACGGAATTTAATTTCTATTTCTACTTTGGACAAATTTGGTTTTTCTTGTTCACTTGGAAATAATAAATTGAGTCTTTTTTCAAGATTCAAATATTATTACAACTAGTTCTTTGATTGATAATCTATACTTATTGGATACAATTGTCTCATATAATGAAACCTTACAAACAACAACTCGTGGTACAAAATGCAAATTAATGATGAGAATTCTACCATATTATGGTACAAGTGTTTAGGATGTATCTCCAATCAAAGAATAGAGAGACTTGTGTCTAACAAAATTCTCGATCCCCTTGATTTAACAAATTTCAAAGTTTGTATTGAATGTATAAAGGGGAAACAAACGAACATGAGGAAATTAGATGCCAATAAGAGTTCAGATGTCTTAGAACTAATACATACTGATATCTATGGACCATTCCCTACAACTTCTTGGAATGGTCAATAGTACTTTATTACATTCATAGACGATTATTCTCGTTATAAGTACCTATATTTAATTTATGAGAAGTCACAATCATTGCATGTTTTTAAGTCTTTCAAAGTCGAAATTGAAAATCAACTAGGCAAGAAAATTAAGGCTATCAAATCTAATCGTGGTGGTGAATACTATGATAAATATGATGGATTAGGTGAACAACATCCAAGACTTTTTGCAAAATTCTTAGAGGAATACGGAATCATATCTTAAATTCTAGTTTTAAGCCTAAACCGCCTTACCCTGAATCGTCACCACCTAATTTTTCCAATTTTGTTGCCGATTAGTTTCATTGACTTCCAATTCATTTACTGAGCTCTTAGGCTAACACTTCAATTCAACCCCTGCGCCATCAATTTACTGATTTGTTTAGTTCAAATGGCATTTCTTAGCTTCTAAGATTTCTCTTATTATCACCTTCGGGTACTAAAAACACTTTGTACTAAATTTTGATTAGGTTATTGAAATACACAACTATGGTTATCAGTTCAGCGTCACATTCTCCAGCAACGTCATCTGCTCCACCTTATACCCCCTAAAGCTCAAGTCATTTGCTCCATCCACCATCCCTATTTCTTTAAGCACTATGATTGTTGCCACTACAAGCTCTAATCTAGTTGCCACATCTTTGGCCCCTGGCATTGCTAGCACCACATCTTACTTCGTTTTCATCGCCCTTTCCATGATTCCGAAAAAAGTCGTCGCTACTTATAAAAGCTTTACCACTAAAACCCCTAAAACAATCCAGCATGTGTTCAACTGCCATCTCCTTATTTTCTTAATTATCTATAACTCCCTTTCATTATTTTCTTAATTCCCTACAACTCCCCTTTATTGCCATCACTTTATTGCTACCAGCAAAAATGCCACATTTTCTTATATTTTCTATTACCGTTTTTCAAAATTTCTTATTTACCTTCGCTACCCTAACGTCCCTTAATTACCTTCACTTTCCTTATTTTTCTTTCCCATATTTTCTTAATTCTACCATAATTACCTTCTTTGAGCTTATATCATGTCTAGTTTTCTCAAATGTTAGAACATTTCTTTACCCTATCTGATGAAGACACTTCTATTGGAGACAATTCAATCTATCTATTAGAGACTCTATTGTACTCAACTAACACTCTGGCCGTTCAACGCGATCCCTCACACTATGCTTTTTCATGCTTTCATGACCATTCAACGTGCTTTCTCCTGCCTCTGACTATTCAATGTGCTTTCTTGCAACCCCAATCATTCGTGCTTTCTCATAACCCCAATCATTCGTGCTTTCTCGCGCCTCCGTCCTCAATGCGCTTTCTTGCACCTTTAGTAATTTGCACTTCCCACAGTTTAAAATGCTTCCTTGCACCATTGTACCCACACTCAGCTTCTATGCCTCTGTTTTGGTTCAGTCCTTTTTTTAGTCTCCTCCAAACTCAAGTTGGTTAATGCTTTACCACCTTGATTTTACCAACTTGAGTTCGAGGGGGATGTTAGTATATATCTAATATGATTCTGATATCTTAATATATATCTCTATATTAAGTGTAGAGTTTAAGTAGAATAGGTACAGTAGAATTTGATTATTATAGATTTGCAAAATTTGTGTTTTATTTGATTTCTCATTCTCACCCTATAAATAGGATTAATTCCCCATCACACATAGAAATATATATTCATTATTTTCCCATATCTTTCTTCTCTATATTTTATCTAACAGTACTAAAGGCTCGGTACTTCTTTCAATGAAACGAAAAGAAGTTTTAGCTAATTTGACCTTAATACAAGTCTGACATTTATGATCTAAGTTAATATTAAATTTAGTTAAGAACTTAAAGTAACTATATAAGTAAAGTATCATAATCAACTTGTCCTAGCAGTTTATAGTAGTACATTCATTTTATTATTATTATTAATAAGTGCAATGGTTTGTACATTCATTTTAAAGAGGCCTTCAAACATGTACCACTTTCGAACATACATCCCATTTCAGACTTAAATACCAACTTAAACCCCTTCTACTTACCCAAAAAAAAAAAAAAAGATTTAAACCCTTTCTTACATGATAAAGATCCTGATTGTTGAACACATACACATCAATGAGAATATGTTTTTTCTTCGAATTTTCTTTAAAAACAAACTTTTCTTGTCATTCAATAGTTGAGAATGTTGAATTTTCTATACATAATTGTTCTTTATCCATGGCATGGTTATAGTGAGAACATTCACCTACTAGCACAAACATGACGAGCAGTACCAATGTCCCCACACAGTTCTTTAGAATTTAGAATTCCTAATCTGATTTACTTCAAAGACAGCAACGAGAAGATGCATGTCATCAACATCATTACAAAAAATTTTCATTAATTTAATTTATTTATTTGTGTTAATTTGGATGGATTAAATTAAATGTATGTTATTTGAATTTTTATTTATTTGTTAGAATTTGACTTGAATCTAATACTTGACCAAATTAACTCAATTACCCAATTGAACTAAAGTCCATTACCTATGGTTGGATTCATTAACAACACCATTAACTAAATAAAACCCACACCCGATTGTTAGAAATCTAACACATAACACCCATGCATGATCCTTTTTCTTAGACAAACCTAAATGTTAGTGGGCTTTGAAAGCTTGGCTAATAGGTCTGAAATAGAAGGAAAATGGGTTTTTTGATTTTGGTTTGCTTTTCTAGACTTGGAGTAGTAGAGTAGGCATGCATAGGAGAGTTGGAGAGGTGAGATCTAATTCATTTTTCACATGATTATTGCAGAGAAAGTATCTAATAATGTGATTATAACCAAGTGCTTCTTCTTCTCCATTTTTTGACTTCATCACCATCACCAATTCATGGTTGTACTAGATAAAGATAGAGAGAGACTGAATGAGATAGAAAAGGCAAAGAAGAGACCAAAGGGGGATGACTTTCTATAACTCTTTTCAACATCGTTAAATTAGAATTTTCTTCATTGAAGTAATGAAATAAAGACTTTGGCTTATGATGACCAGACTCATGAGTGGTTTATGTTAATTTCAATTTATTTTAGACTTTAGATCTCAAACTTTACTATTATTTTGATATACCTAGCTTGTGGATGTTTAGATTTCAAACTTATTATGTAATATTTAATCTTTTAGAGATGGATAACTGTAATAACTATTGTAATTTTTTTCTTCAAATATTAGTATTTCATAAATATTATTTTTATTGGATTTCATAGACATAATAGTAGGTGTTCTAATTTGAATATTATAATGTTATATTGATTGACTGGGTACTTAATTTTTAGAACGTGTCTTGCTTTTAACTTATTTTATTTTACTATAATAATTACTATTAATTTCTTAATCCATGCTAGTTACCCATGATTTGGGTTTCGAGGTGTGACATTTATGCTTGTGGTACTTACTAAATTTCTAGTTGAGTGTTTTTTTTTGGTAAGTATTCTAGTTGAGTGTTTATATAGTATTGTTGTTGCATTAGCATAATGTTACCAAGCCACATTCATTGTGTTTGTTATTCAAGATAGTGCAGTACCATATCCACTTTATTTAATCATACTAGGAGGTCAGCTACTGGAATTTATTGAACTCACCCCATAGTGGGATAATATTTTGTAGGCAATGACGTGATTATAGCTAATGATTTTTTTTGAGGGAGTTGGTGTTTAGCTTGATAAATGGTTACTTGAGATATACCCAACTTGAGGGCATTTTACCTTTTAGAAATATTTATTATAATTATTTGTAACATCTAAATGTAGCAAATCCAAGCAAAATTGGAATTAAATTTGCAATAGAATTTGTTTCCTAATTCAATGAAGAATAGAATTCCAAACTTAATGAAAAATTTTCAAAATTATTCAGTTGTTTGATTAATCAAGAAGGAAACTTGGCGAAGAAAGAAACTTAGGGAAGAGGGAAACTTAGGGAAGAAAAAAACTTGATGAAGAAGTCTACATGCATAAGGAAGACCTAGTCTCTTATTCTATCTGGATCTGCAAAATCCATATATATATGCACCTATACTCAATGAAAAAAAAAAATTGATAGAGAAAGTATATTATAAAGTTGTAAGAGAATTTTATTGTTATTGTTTGTTTGATTGAGTGTGTTGCTAGAATTCATTATTGTTGATCTAGTCAGATTCGAGAATTTTCATTGCTTAATATTGTTGATTGTAAATTATTTTCATTTAATAGTACAGTAATCTAAACTATTTATTTTTCATGGGTTTAGGGTTGTATTAGTAGCTCTAAGATTTTATGCATTAACTATATTGTGTAAATATGCTTATGTCTAGTAGATACCTTTACTTTTGTATTACGATGAGTCACCACACGCTTATTATTTTCATTTATTACTCTTCTTTACTTTTGCTGGAGGTCAGGTTTAGATCTGCTTCCTCCTTATACTAATTTTTTAATAAACAGATAGAGGTCCATGCCAAACCCCTCCCCACTAAGGATGATTTAAAAAAAAAAAAGACTATATTGCACAAACTGATTTCGGCATTTGACTTTTATAATTATTCCTTGACTTAATTTACAAAAAGAATCTATTTTCTTTCTTTTATCGAATCCCATTAACTCATGCCCAATGACTCATGGATTTTTAAGTAGTAAAAGTTCGAGGTATTATATCCACTCTCTACCCCAAGTGTGATGCACATTATGCAGATAAATTACTGTTCATGTTAAAATAATTATGATTTTTTTCAAAATTATCTTTGTAATTTTTATTTTATAACCATAATTACTTTAAAAAAACTTATTCTACTTTAATTTTTTTATAAAAAAATTGCACAATTGTTCTCATATTATGTAACAATTTATATATTTTACAAAATACTACAAATATCTTTAAATTAAAATCAATACCTTTACATAATATTTTTCACATTTTGATCCCAAAAAAAAAATTTTTTTAACGGCCATTTGTCTGTCTTTTTGATAATTTATAAAATATATATGTATTTTTGGTAAATTTTTAGAAGTTTCAATAATTGTTTTTTAGCAGAAGTGTACCTGTAGTATTAAAGAGCTATTATGATTATTTTTTAAGTTATTTGTCCAAAAATTAATTTATAAAATGCTAAAAATTTAGAGTGCGTTTAGAGTCGCAAAAAAAAAAAAAAAAAAAAAACTCCAAAAGTAAAATTTTGTTGGAGTTTGGAGTGTAAAAAATTATTGTAAAATGATTGTTGGATGTTTATGTTTGATTTGTATAAAGTTATTAAAAATATATGAAATGACACGTAATAAAATTTTAGTGGACAATTTTGAAAAGTTTTGAAATTTTGTGTAACTTTTTGTACAAATGTCATATCAACTTTAAAAAAAAATTGCCAAAACTCGTTGGAGTGCACTATTTTGATTCATTCTAATGGATTTTAATAACTTTTTGAAATTTTTTGGAGTTTGAAAAATATGAAATTTTTGAATTTTTTTGAAAACTTTTGAACTTTTTTGAGCATCCAAATGCAGCCTTAATGCAAGAAGCCTCCGATACGTTAGAACAAAAATGAAATTTTCATAACTTTTGTTGTAATATTCTTACATGTCATTTTTTTTAATAACAAATTGTAAAAGTTCAAAAAGAAAAAGTAAAAAAAAGTACTAACCAAGAAAAAAAAGGTTAGAAAAAGTAGAAAAAATTGTTGAAGAAAGTTAGAAAAAGCTAAAAAAAAATATTTTAATAAATTTAAGTAAAAAAATTTAAAAAATAAAAAAAAATTTAATAATTGATGAAAATTAATAAAAATTAACTATTATCCATGCATATTTAGAAGGTGTTTGGAAGTTAAAAAAATTTAAATTTTGGTAATTTTTTGGTTTTTTTTCCATTTTTTATGTGTTTGGTTGAACCAAGTGGAATTTTTAGTATTTTTTTAGTAACTTTTGGGTGTTTGGTAAATTTTTTACTGTAACAAAGTAAAAAAGTTGTAACTTTTGGGTGTTTGGTATGTTTTTTACTGTAACAAATCAAAAAAGTTGTAATTATGGAATGGTACTTTTTACTGTAATAAATCAAAAAAATAAAAAAATTTATAATTTTATCAAACACATAAAAATTAATTTTTAATATTTTTTTATTAATTTTTGAGTTGTCAAACATCTTTTTAATTTGATTTTTTTAATAAAAAATAAAGTGGAGCCAGGCAAGGTGACAGCGGAGCGTAGATATCGCCTGCCAAGAATAGCTGATGTGTAATCGTAAAAAAAAAAAAGACTAGCTGATGTCTCGTAAAAAAAAAAAAAAAAAAAAAAAAAGACTAGCTGATGTAAGCCTCGGAAACGACGAAGAAGGCGGACAGTCGAGTTGTTGAAACCAAACGTGTAAAAAGCTTCCACGTGTGATGATTCTGTGACAATTTGGAGAGAGAGAGAATTGCTAGCTGTTAACCGGCGCTGGAAATATTTAAAAAATCAGCTGTCATATCCCAAAATCTTTGCATACAAAAAGAGATCCTGAGGGGGCGGAATGAGTGTGGTTCTATTATTCAAGTCGGTGCTTTTGGTATTCGAAATGTGAAGCTTTAGAAAGTATAGAGAGAGATAGAGAGAGAGAGGCTGAAATTTTTCAGACAGAGCAGCTCAACTTCACTGTCGAGTAGAGCTAGTTATGCACATCCATATATGTATATATAAATATATAGAGAGGCCCGGTGGGTGGTTATGGGTTTCATTTTTACTCTGGCAAAAGGGGATTACCAAAACTCCGTTTAGGAGTTAATGCCGATTGTAAAGTCCGCTGGGGTAGGGCTTTGAAGCTATCGAACTTAGCAATCTGGGGAAAGAATGAAGTGGTAAAGAAAGTTGCAGGTTTGTTGGTAGGTATTTTGGGTTCTAGGGATTAGATTTCAGAAATGAAAGGAGGAGGACAGGTCATCCTTGTAAATTTGGTCGCAGAATGGGTCGTTTCGTGAGTTCGCAAGTGAAATTTTTGTTCAAACCCACATTGTAAAGTTCCCGAAGATTTGTTGGAAGTTTGGAAATTTATGGGTGAAATTGCTTCGAGAATCCACTGTTAGTGAGACAAATATGTCTGGAACAGCAGAACATGGAACAGAGACGCGATCTTTGGCGTTAACGCCTACGTGGTCTGTTGCTTCTGTATTGATAATCTTTATTGCTGTTTCATTGCTCGTGGAGCGATCAATTCACCGCCTAAGTAATGTAAGTTTTAGTTTCAGCATTTATTTATTTTTTTTTCTTTTTGCCATTTTTCATACTTGGTAGTTCTTTTAGCTGTTCTCTTTGTTATTATGAGCATCATTTCTGTGTGCATTGTTCCACCTGGCGGTCTGAATCGTCGACTAAACAAACTGTTTTGATGCAAATTTTCTGAAAAAATCAAAGTCATTTGTTGTTGCCAATCACATGTGGAGAGGGTGAGTTTTGTTGAGCTGTGTTTGGTGAGAAATTTTCTAATATGATGACTTCGGCACCGGCTAAAGATTATCTGGCTCTTGGTTTTATTCCTTTGAACTACCATATTCAGGTTCTTCAGATGGCCATTGGACGCTTTTGTCCAATTGCTACAAGTTTTCAGCTTGAGCTAAGCAATAACCGCATGTCCTTTTTACTTAAAAAAAAAATTGCTTATTTTTAAACTTATTTTTCTTCCTCCTTTTTTTTGGTAATTATTTTTCATCCTCCTTGTATTCATTGCAATTTTTTTTTTTTTTAAATTTATTCATTGTCTATTTGGGCTTGGTCTATTGAGCTTATGTTCCTTCTTTCATTCCAGTGGTTGCGGAAAACAAATCGAAAGCCTTTGCTTGAAGCTGTTGAGAAAATGAAAGAAGGTATCTGGCATAAATTTCAATGCCAATACTCAATATTTATGACTTTTCTTAGGTGTATTTTTACAAAATTTCCCATTTTGACACTGCACTGTTTTGGATTTCTTTTGTTAGAATTGATGCTTTTGGGATTGATATCTCTTCTACTCACGGCGACCTCGAGCATTATATCCAATATTTGCATCCCGTCAAGGTTCTATGACAGTGCTTTTGCTCCTTGCACCAAGTCTGAGATTGAGCAGGAATCTGAAAGTAATATAGACCGTAAACTTTTGATGGCTTTTGCTCATCCTCACTCATTTAGGAGAATCTTGAATGAGTTAGATCAGAATACCTGCAAAAAGGCATGCTACTTATCCCTATAAAATCATGATGTAAATAGGGGGGTCCAACTCTGAGGAAAAAGTCTAGTTTAGAAATTTTTTTTTCTTTTTTTTTCCTTCTTTATTTATTTGTTTGAATAAAATTCCTAGTAGTTCCGTTTCAGTTCTCATCCTTTTTGCTTTCTATGACCCCACCCCCCTCCTTCAAATCTGAATTTTTTGGGTTTTCATCTGGAATTAGGACTGATGAGGGTAATCTAAAATTTACTTTATTGTACAGGGTCATGAGCCATTTGTTTCATATCAAGGTCTTGAGCAATTGCACCGCTTCATATTTGTCATGGCAGTGACACATGTATCTTACAGCTGCTTAACAATGCTGCTGGCAATTGTGAAGGTTACATTCTATATTGAAGTTGCAGTTGCTGCATTGAGATGTTTGCATGTTTTCTTGTTTGATTTTCTTGCCTAGTTGGTGGAATGCCGAAGTCTTAAGTATAGATTATGTGCTGTTTGTTCATACTGCCAGTCTATGTCGATTTACTAGTTCCAAGGGAGTTTTTGCCTTGGATAAATGCTCTGAATGAGATTGTACTCCATCTGAAAATGAATGTCTTACCTTCCATTTTGTTTGGCCCAAAATGATTTTGTTTTGACAACTAATGTCCCAACGTAATCGTTTGTATGGAAAATCCGAGGCAATATTTTGTACTTTCCCATAATACCCATTACTACCAATTATATTACACAGACCACCCAAGGAGTGTCAAAGGAATCTTGTGCAGTTTGGAATGGTTTGACTTCTGTTAAAAATACATTTCAGGTTTGGGATTATGCTCCTATGATAACAACATTAAGAGTTCATGCTTTACTGATATTTTTCAGTTCCTATTTAATGCCTGAATGTATATGTTGAACTCAATATGTGGCCTTGTATGTGAAATATGTGAAATTAAAATGAATAATGTTCTGCTCAATTTCCTTATACTATTATAATTCATGTCATATTATATTGACTTATAAGGAGATGAAATTTGATTAATCCATCGTGTATTTATTATGGGTACTAATGGAATTTATGGTAGGCCAGGCTTTCACTTGTACTTCAATTGAAATGGAACAAAAAAAACTTCTTTGTTATTTTCTACTTACCATCTGTCGTTTTTATATTGTGATAAGATCCACGGGTGGAGGACATGGGAGGATGAGGCTCATATGGATCGGCATGATTCCCTAACTGGTAAGCTCAGAAGTCACTTGGTCAGATCAATAGAGACAAATGAATTATAACAAATAAACTTCTTTTCTCTCGCAGAAATCACAAGGGAGATGACATTGCAAAGGCAATCAACCTTTGTCAAATTTCATACGTCAAATCCTTTGGTCAGGAATAGTTTTCTTATTTGGGTGGTAGGTATATAACCTTTAGTGTGCTGCTGCATTTGTATTAGTAGCTTTGTTCCTTCTCTATTTATTAGATTTATAATAATAATATAGTTTTGTAAATTATGATAAACTATTACCTGTTTTATTTTATTTTCATAGTAATATAGTTTTGTAAATTATGATAAGCTATTACCTGTTTTATTTTATTTTCTAAGGAAGTGCAAAGGGGATGCTTTTGGTACTTGTTGTTTGGGTTGTTTGTAAGTGATTTTTTGTTATGCTTTCTTGTTTCTACCTAGGAAGTATGGACACTTCAAAATGGGTGCCGTATTCATATCCGACATGTATCGAACATACATACTTCTCAGACATTTTAAGATACGTGTCGGATACGTCACATGATGTGTCCCATTATTTTATCATTTTTTTCCAATGTATTATTAAGACAATTCTATATTTGAGTAGTTGAAACTCCTAAAATTGTAAAATTTTATGACTTATATTTTGTTATGATTTGTATATTGAATTATCTATCAAAATAGTTTTGTTGTCGATGTTATATCACATATGTAGCTAACAAAAATATACAAAATTTATATTTTTTGGTCGTATCCCTGCCCCTGCCGTGTTCGTATTCTCATTTTTTAAAAATTGTTGTATCTGTTTCCGTACCCATACTGTATTCATATCCATGCTTCTTAGGTTTCTATGTTTTTTTTTTTTTAGTTCAGTTCTTGTTCTTTCATGTATTTCAATTTTCAACTTGGATACATGTTGCTTCAAGAAAAAATTAGTTAACTGTTATGTTTATTATTCAAATAAGGTTAGCCTTAAACAAATTTTCAGCTCTAATAAATTGTTTGAGCTTAGTGTTATGGTTGGAGCAAGTGGACTTACCAAAATCTTATTTCAAAGTTCAGTTCATTGTTCTGGACTTGCATTTTTATTATTTTTTTCCTTTCATCTGGTTCATTTTGGCCCAGATAATTGCTACCTATTGGCTATTACTGTTGGGAATAGAGTTCCTCTTTAGTATTGTAGCTAACCGAAGCCACCTGCCACGAGAAGAAGCCAGGGGGGCCTCCCTCTGCTGCGGAAAGGTGGCCTAACCTAACCTATGAGCATCCCTGCAGTCCCTCTAGTGTGGAGGTACCTTTCACGTGAAGCCCTGTTGTTGCGGAAACCCTGGATCACCTTCTAGCAACACCCCTGCGAATAATAGCAAACACGAACACAAGAAAAACACACAATAGAAGAATACAAGATTTACGTGGTTCGGCAATTTGCCTACGTCCATGGGCACTCAGAGAAGAAAATTCACTATGTGAAAAATATTACAATCACACAATATTTCCTCTCACCCAATACCCTAATACACCCCACAACGTAATTCCCCAAGCAAAACTACAACTCTCACCTCAAAAGAGGAATATAACTAGAGTACAAGCTCGCTACCCAAAGCTTTGACTGGCGTGTCTTTTCCAAAGAAAAGGACTCTTTATTTATAACCTCACAATGCCCCCTCTGCCTTTATGAGAAAACCGATGTGGGACAGGATTTACAACCTCACAAGACTTCTGCCTTTATGAGAAATCCAATGTGGTATAGGATTTATAACCTCACAAGACTTCTACCTTTATGAGAAAACCAATGTGAGATAGGAGCCCACAAATTAACAATCTCCACCTTGGTGACTGCTGACCCCTTAGGAAACTGAATACTGGTAACTCCACCACAAACCCCATAAGCTGGGGTTGTCTCTCATCTAGCAACTGGAGACATGAATCAAGTTCAAACAATGTTTGAACTTATCTACTATGAGGGACTTCGTCAACATGTCTGCAGTGTTGTCAGAAGTGTGAACTTTCTCTAGCACCAGTTCACTTGAAGACACCAACTCCCGAATCTTGTGAAACCTCACATCTATGTGTTTGGTTCTAGCATGATACACCTGGTTCTTCGCCAAATGAATGGCACTCTGACTGTAACAGTGAATCTCAACTCCACTTTGCTGTAGACCCAACTCCTTAACTAGTCCAGCATCCCATAATGCTTCCTTGGCAGCCTCGGCCACTGCCATGTATTCTGCTTCAGTCATAGAATGAGCAATAAGAGACTGAACCACGGACTTCCAACAAATAGGCCCTCCTGCCAGAGTGAAGACATAGCCAGTAGTCGACCTCCTGTTATCCAAGTCCGCTGCATAGTCTGCATCCACATATCCTACAACTGAAAGCTCTTCTTGTTGTCTGTTGAACATAATGCCATACCTCGTGGTACCTCGCAAGTATCTGAAGATCCACTTGACTGCACTCCATGCTAACCGCATGTGCCATGCTAACCCTGGATTAGCCATAAACTTGCTCACCATGCTAACCGTATGTGCCAAATCTAGTCTGGTACAAACCATTGCATACATAAGGCATCCAACTGCACTGGCATATGGAACTGACTCCGTGTCCCTGATCTCATCTTCGGACTTCGGGCACTAATTTGCAGACAGTCTGAAATGACCCGCCAAAGGTGTGCTCACCGGTTTTGCTTTATCCATGCTAAACCTCTTCAACACCTTCTCCACATAACCTTCCTGAGATAACCACAATCTCCCTGAGCTTCTGTCCCTGCGAATCTCCATTCTAAGAATCTTCTTGGCTGTGCGCAAATCTTTCATTTCAAATTCCTTGCTCAACAAGGCTTTCAACTTGTTGACTTCAATGATACTCTTTGCAGAAATTAACATATCATCCACATACAATAGGAGATATATGAAAGAACTATCATCAACGCGTTTCACATAAATGCAACAATCATACTCACATCGCATGTAGCCAATTCTGATCATGAAAGAGTCAAACTTCTTGTACCACTGCTGTGGAGACTGCTTTAGCCCATAAAGTGACTTCGTCAGTTTGCAGACTAATTGCTCCTTCCCGGGTTGTGAAAACCGTTCCGGCTGCTCCATGTAAAGATCTTCTTCAATGTCACCATGAAGAAATGCCGTCTTTACGTCCATCTGTTCCAACTTCCTGTCAAAATGAGCTATCAAGGCCAGCATCACCCTGATAGAAGTGTGTCTAACTACTGGGGAAAAAATCTCATCATAGTCAATCCCTTTCCTTTATGAGTAACCTTTCACTATCAAGCGAGCCTTGAATCTTTCACACTTCTTTTCTGACGCAGCTTCTTTGCGTTTGTACACCCATTTGCATCCTATCGCTCGCTTTCACTCTGGAAGCTTCACTAACTCCCATGTCTTGTTCTTATGCAGAGACTCCATCTCCTCCACCATAGCTTGCATCCATTTGCTCTTCTCCTGGCTACTGATAGCCTCCTAAAAAGTAACTGGATCCCCACTACTGGTAACAAGTGCATAAGAAACTAAATCTTCAAAACCATACCTAGTCGGTGGTTTGATAATGCATTTGGTCCGCCCTGAAGCTAAACTCTGGTGCTGTTGCTCCCTTGAACTAGAAGCTTGCTCTTCCGAACTAGGAGCCTCTAAACTCTGAGTAAAGATGTCCTTAGCCTGATTCTCTACCTCCACCTGTACCACTTGCTTGCTGAAATCTTTACTTTCTGGTTTCTGCTCCTCATGTGACTGAATACTCTTCAACATGGACTTTTCATCAAATACCACGTCTCTGCTGATCACCACCTTGTTTGCCTTAGGATCCTAGAGTTTATACCCCTTGACCCCTTTCTCATACCCGAGAAAGATACACTGTCGTGACTTTGGGTCAAGCTTGGACCGCTCATCACTAGAAACATGCATATATGCAGGACAACCGAAGACTCTGAACCCAGAGTAGTTAACCTCCTTCCCTGTCCACACTTCCTTTGCAACCTTCCCTTCTAGTGTTACCCTTGGTGATCTATTGATTAAGAAGCAAGCCATACTAACCGCATCTGCCCAGAAGTTCTTTGTAAGCCCAGCATTCAACCTGAGACATCTTGCCCTTTCAGCAATTGTTCGGTTCATTCTTTCCGCTACACCAGTCTGCTGCGGTGTCTTGCATACTGTGAAGTGTCTCTTTATTCCTTGTTGTTCACAAAATTGCATGAACTTCTTCTTCTTGTACTCAGTGCCGTTATCTATCCTCAAACACTTTATCTTCCTCCCAGTTTGGTTCTCCACTTCAGCTTTCCACACTTTGAACTTGGCAAACACGTCTGACTTGTGCTGCATGAAGTAAACCCCAACTTTCCTAGAGAAGTCGTCAATAAACGTGACGAAATACTGATGTCTCTGCAGTGATGCAACTCTCACTGGCCCCCAAACATCTAAATGGACATAATCAAGAATGCATTCTGTCTTGTGTGTAGCTGTCTTGAATTGCACCTTGGTCTGCTTTCCAAGAATACAATACTTGCAAAAATCAAGCTTACAAGTCTTTATCCCTTTGAGCAAATTCCGCCTGTGTAGCTCTAACATGCCATGTTCCCTCATGTGCCCTAGCTGCATATGCCACAAGACTGTGCTATCAGAATCAGACTCTGCTGCGGCAACTCTACCTACAACTGTACTCCCTAACAGTCTGTAGATATTCCTAGAAACTTTTTGCCCTTTCATCACCACCATCACCCTTTTTGAAACTTTCATTGCTCCGCCCTCAGATTTAAAACTGAATTTGTTTGAATATAAGGCACCTAATGAAATAAGATTCTTCCCAAGATCAGGAATATATCTTACATCACATAAGGTTCGTACCACACCATCAAACATATGGATTTTGATATTCCAAACTTTGCATGAAGCATCGTTACCCATCATAACTGAACCAGAATCCACTAACCTGTAGGTGTCGAACCACGCCCTGTTTGGTGCCATGTGAAAAGAACACGCCGAATCTAGTATCCAAGAATCCGTGAGATGATCTGAACTTGATGAAACTGAAAGCATGTCGCCATCCTCCGAGTCATTTTCTACAACATTTGCAGACTTTGAACCATCTTTATTTTCGCCGCCCTTATCCTTACCCCACTCTGGGCAATCCCGCTTGTAGTGGCCCTTCTTGCCGCACTTGAAGTATTGAGGATTTTTCTTCTTTCTTGACTTGGACCGAGAATTTTTATTACCATTCGATTCCCTTTGTCTGCTCCTTCCTCTATCTTGCTTGTCCTTCACAACCAGACCCTCTCATTGAGAATTCCCATCACTTTGCTTTCGCCTTTGTTGAAAATCTAACAAGGCTATTGTGATCTCCTCATATACAAGAGTCTCTTTACCATAAGTAAGGGTTGTGATCAAGTTCTCAAACACTGATGAATCTGGTAGTGAATGCAATAACATGAGAGCCTTGTCTTCATCCTCGAACTTGACTTCTACCCTCTTCAAATCCCCAATGAGTTTATTGAACGCGTTGATGTGCTGTTCCAGGTCTGAGCCCTCCTCCATCTTCAAGCGATATAGCTTTCGCTTAAGATGGAGCTTGTTCGTAAGAGACTTGGACATGTATCTCGCTTCGAGTTTCTTCCATACCTCTGCTGGCGAATTCTCCTCAATAACATACTGCATCACGTTATCATCCAGACACAATCTGATTATAGCCACAGCCCTTTCCTGAAGTTCAAGCCAATCTGCTTCTCCCATCTTTTCAGGCTTCATCTTCGCCAATGCTTTTGCCATTCCTTGTTGCACCAATAGATCCTTTAACCTTCTCTGCTATAATCCAAAATTCTCCGTTCCATTGAACTTGTTGACTTCGAACTTTGCAGACGAAGAGCTTCTTGACATTATGCCTTGTTGAAGTGAATAGTACCCACTAAGTAAGTTCCCAGGAAAGATTGGAGGGGTCACACTGGTCTCACTTAAAACCCAATCTCCTAGACAGAACTTCCTTAGACTCGTACGTATCCACACCACAAACCAAGGCAACCTGAGCTCTGATACCAATTGTTGTTGCAGAAATCCTGGATCACCTTTTGGCAACACTCCTGCGAATAATAGCAAACACGAACACAAGAAAAACACATAATAGAAGAACACAAGATTTACGTGGTTCGGCAATTTGCCTACGTCCACGGGCACTCAGAGAAGAAAATCCACTATGTGAAAAATATTACAATCACACAATATTTCCTCTCACCCAATACCCCAATACACCCCACAAAGCAATTCCCCAAGCAAAACTACAACTCTCACCTCAAAAGAGGAATATAACTAGAGTACAAGCTTGTTACCCAAAGTTTTGACTGGCGTGTCTTTTCCAAAGAAAAGGACCCCTTATTTATAACCTCACAAGGCCCCCTCTGCCTTTATGAGAAAACCGATGTGGGACAGGATTTACAACCTCACAAGACTTCTGCCTTTATGAGAAATCTAATGTGGGATAGGAGTTATAACCTCACAAGACTTCTGCTTTTATGAGAAAACTAATGTGAGATAGGAGCCAACAAATTAACAGGCCCCCTTTCCCCTACTGGGGGCATTTGAAGTCAGGGGGCATTCCAAACCCCACCATAGAATTATCCTGGGGGATTTCTATGGTCAAACACCTGAGACTAACCCGGTTCCCAAGGGCCAAGAGCGAGACCCAAGGACTGCCTACTCAAAGAGTTCAGAAGCACACACTCACCTGCGGGACCATCCGAGGATGAGTGGCCTCGTGTCTAGAGTTGGGAGATCTGTTAAAGCACCTTCAACCAGTCCATGAGGAGATTATTACCTGACAAAATCAACTCTTTACCATACAGTCACTCTACATCTATATGGTCACGATCCTCGTACTAGCTGATCATGCAAGGATATTACCACCTTTTGGTCGGGTGTACTTTCACCAACGGATGAGTCAGGTTATGCATAGTCGGCCACTTGGCCTTGGACTATTGTACTTGGCACGCGTAGGCCAACCTTCTTGTCCTAATTCTGCCCCTATAAATACCACTATTGAGTGATATTGTACCCATATGATACGTACATACTTTCCCTCTCCATACAACTAACCAACTAGTGATCTCTCTCCCTCTAGCTCTAAGCTGCTCCAACTCTCATCCCATTCGCCTCTAGTGACGTCTAGCCATTGACAACGTGCAATGTTGTTCCCAGGCGGTTGGAGCATTCAAATCCACCCTGACCATTCACAAGTATCGTATTGATATATGCATTAATCCATAAATTATCAGCTTGTGCACTAAGTGTTGCCCTTTGGTTGGCCAAATTTCTGTAAAAAGCCTGGCTTAGAGATGCCCATTTTGAGAAGTTATTTTTGTCTAAATGTTAAACAAATTTCCTTTCTCACTCTGGTTGAACTTACACTTTGGTTGGAGGGATCTGATATGGTGTCCCAGGGGATAGTGTCTTGGGTGGGATATGGTGTGATACAAAAAATTGATATCATGTGTTTGTCTGTACTGAGATAAAGATTGTGGGATATGACATTGCTTTGTATATAAATGACGAAATCATATTTTGTTAAATATTAAATGACTAAATTAGTTAATTCAATTTTAATTTGTAATTAGTTAATTCACACACAAATTAAGTTTTATTTAATTACCTAATAGATAGTTTATTAATTTATCAATTTTAAATATGTAACATTTTCTTCAAATGAATTAATTAAACTAAACTTTTGTATAGCTGGAAAACTGAAATTACTTGCATGAATTTTATTAATTTATTTGGAATTTATTAATTCGATATTTATTAATTTTTAATTAATTAATTAAAATTTTTATATAGGTGCCTAATAAATTGTTTATTAATTTTTTGATTTTATTTAAATATAATTTATAAAATTATTTTTTAAACTAAAATTTTAAAAATTCTATTGATTACTTGGGAATGAGTCTACATGCATTATTAGTTTATTAAACTAAAGTTTTAGTTTACTTTTAAATTAGTCAGGCTAAAATATTATTTTGTTTTTAATATAGTACATTGAAAATTTATTAATTCATAATCAAATTTTATTTTTGAAAGTTTAATTATTTTAACGTATTTTAAATGATTTTATGCTATGTTATATTAATTAATTAAAATTTATTGATTTATGATTAAATAATATAGAACTGTAATTAATTAATAATTTTCTTGATTAGGTTGCTAAGAGGGATCCCACCAAAAAAACATACCCTAAGATTTCATTGCATGTATGGAGGTTGGTAAGAACTTAATGGTTTGAAGCTGGAAAAGGAAAGAAATCACTAGAACGTTTGAAATAAAAGTACGTTTCCATTAATATGCTTCCCAGAATAAGGTACTTGTAAGTAGGCTAATGTACTATTCTATATTGGTCTCTCTCATTATCTGTTAACTTCATTGGTCCCAATGCCAAGCAGTGCATTACTTTTCTGACACATAACCCAGATAGTCATATTTCTGTGACCACATTATTTTTTATTTCACTGTGTGTCTTGATTAAGATTTTTGATAGTTTAGTCAAATTACAGACCTGTTTCTTTCGACAATTTGGGCGATCAGTTGTTCGTGTGGACTACCTTGCACTCCGTAAGGCTTTCATTATGGTATGTAATCTCATACAATTGCAAAAGATATGCCTCTTAAGTTGCTCTCTCTCGTAGAAGTACATAATCTAGACATTCTTTGACATAATTTCCCCAAAAATACAGTGTCTATAAAATTATATCTCAAAATTTAGTGGTTGCTGACATATAATCATATAAAAATAATACTGGAACTCATTGTTCTAAGCCCAGCATAATACAATTGATATAATGAGATAAATCTAAAAAATTAGTAACTAAAAGTTACAGTAACCAAGCAGTAGAATCTAAAAAATTAGCTGGTATTTGGTTTATTTCTTTATTTTTTGTTTTTAGAATTGATACTGATTTATTCTGATTTATTTTTGTTTCCTTATTCAGTTCTTTCTTATTCCATAACGATTGTGTAATTTTCTCTATTTCCTTATTTGATTGTAAAACTTCAATATAAATATAATTGATGGGAGAAGAGAGAATCAATTCAATTCTCTCATTCTCTTCTTTTTCTTTTACTTGGTATCAGAGCAGTTTGTGATTCCACAAAAAAAAAAAAAAAAAAAAAAAAAAACCCTAGCGTCGCTACCTATCTCTGTCCGTTGTTGCCAACCAGCCTTCCTTTCATCACCGAGTGGTTGTAATCACACTAGAAGAGTCGACGGCCGGAGGTGACCACTGATCAGTTGAGATCGTCGTCGGAGGTTAGCCGACACGCTCCCACGCGCCGTCGGTTTTCGTTACTCGGCGCCCACGCGCCTAGGCCTTTTTGGCGCGTGACCGCACGTGGTTTTTTCCGGGGACATTCTGGCAACCCCGACGGGACTCGTCTGATGTAGGCAAGTTCACCCTACTGTTCCGATTGATGTTTGGTGTCGTCCAGATTGATGGATTGTTCGTGTTCTTGCTGTTCACTGCTTTCGCTGCTCGCTGTTTGTATGGCTGATCTGCTTGCTATATGTCTGGTTGATCTGTAAGCTTCTTTGTTCCTTTTTTTGGCTATGTTATTGCAGACAATTGCAGGCCTGTGAGTATTTGTTTGATTGATTTGGCGACGGCACCAAACAGTGTTGATTAGAGTTTTTTTTTCTTATCTTCAACTGAATTGATTTTTTTTTTTGAGAATTTATTTATTGTTGGCATGTCAAAATCTGAAAATATACGTGAGATCATGCCTCAATCGGTGTTTTTCAAGGTAGATGATGTCCCTCGCTCTATTATCCCTAAGAAACTACATGGCACAAACTATTTAAGTTGGGCACATGCTGTGAAAACATTCCTTCGGGGAAAAGACAAACTGCAATATATTATTGATGAGCCACCCGCTTCTAGTGATCCCCAATATAATGTTTGGATGAGTGAAGATGCTATTATTATGGGCTTGTTATGGCATAGTTTGGAAGATTCAGTTGCTACCATAGTAGAGTTTTGTGATTCCTCCAAAAAGATCTGGGATTGTCTTGCAGAGTCATACTCTCAGAAAAGCAACGTCTCTCGGGTTTATGAGTTATATGAACAGATGTTTTGGGCAAAACAAGGCGAGCGATCATTATCTGATTATTATAGTCACTTGAAGGGTTTATAGGAGTAGCTATAGCATTTTCAACCATTTAGTGAGGATCTAACACAGCAGAAAAAGTACTGGGAAGAATTTATGATTGCTAACTTCTTATCTGGTCACAATCTTGCACTTCAAGGATTTAAAGATCAGATTCTTGCAAGCGAAACTCTACTGATTGCTGCTAGTGCTTATGCCCGTATACAAAGATCATCCTCGGGAAATTATTCATCTAATGATCATTCAGTATCTTCCACTAATTCTTCTGCACTGGTTAGTCATCAACAAAACCGTGAAGGTTCTCATGGTAACCGTGGAGGACGTAATACACGTGGTGGCTCTCGAGGTAGAGGACGTTCCTCGAATGGTAGAGGTGACTGCAAGTGTAACTTTTGCGGTGGGACCAATCACATTGAGCCTTATTGCAAGAAGAAGTATGGGAAACCCAAGCAAGCAAATAATGTCTCTGATCGTGCATCCACACCACTTTCAGTGCTTGATAATGGAGCTACTACATCTGATTCTCAGGAGACTATTACTTTGGGTTCAGCACAGCTTCAGGAACTTATTCAATCCTTGCGTGTTTCTAATCCTTCTACCTCCACTGCCACCCTAACTAACTCAGGTAATCCAGCTCTTGTGGTCTCCTCTTCTCCCTCCTGGATGATCGATTTAGGGGTCAGTTCACATATGTCTGGTAATTCTTTCTTATTCTCTGACCTTAGCCAAATTCATCATAATATTGTATTAGCTGATGGTTCTTCTCGCCCTGTGTCTGGTAGAGAGACCCTTTATCCGTCCTCATTCTTCAAACTCCCCTTTAGTCTTTATGTACCTAATTTTCCTTTTAACTTACTTTCTATTAGTCAGGTAATCAAGTTATTAAATTGTTGAGTAACATTCTTTCCTACTTCTTGTGTTTTTCAGTACCTCACGATGAAGAGGAAGATTGGTTCGGGGCATGAAAATGATGGCTTATATTATCTTGATCGTGATCATCCTCCAGCACATAAACATTCTACTACTCTTCAGGCTTCTGTCCCTCCGTTGCAGTGGCATCTTCGCCTGGGTCATCCATGTTTAGCTCGGTTGAAGCTACTGGTTCCAAATTTAAGTCAAGTGTCTGGTCTAGAATGTGAAGCTTGTCAGCTTGGCAAGCATCACTGTAGTTCCTTTCCTAGTCGTGGTAGTCGTGAGTCAGAACCTTTTGTTGTTGTTGACACAGATATTTGGGGTCTTTCCCGTATTACAAGTATTACTAGTTTTTCTTATTTTGTTATATTTGTTGACGATTATTCTCGTATGACATGATTTTTTTTTATGAAACAACGATCTGAGTTACCTTCTGTCATTTCTAATTTTTATAATGAAATTGTGACTCAATTTGACAGGAAAATTAAAGTTTTTCGTTCTGATAATGCTTTAGAGTATGTTCAGACCGTTGTTCATAATTTCTGTATTGATAGGGGAATTATTCATCAAACCACTTGTCCTCACACCTCCCAACGAAATGGTATTGCTGAACGCAAATAGTGTCATTTGTTGGACGTTGCTTGCACTTTGATGTTTTACATGCATGTTCCTAAACATTTTTGGGCCAATGCTGTCCTCACCGCATGTTATCTTATTAACAGGGTCCCCACACCTATTTTGTCCAATCACTCTCCCTTTTCTCTCATTTACCCTGATAAGTCTCCATTTCCTCGCCCCTCGTGTTTTTGGTTGTGTTGCTTTCGTCCATATTCTAGATCCAAATCAAGATAAGCTTTTACCACGTTCTCGTAAGTGTATTTTCTTAGGCTATTTTCGCACTCAGAAAGGTTATCGGCATTATCATCCTTCTTCACATCGGTATTATGTTAGTGCTAATGTCACCTTTTTCGAGTCTACTGCTTTCTTTTCCCCCAGTGGTGACTTCTTGACGCCCGATCTTCTTGCATCTCGTGAGGAGGCGCATTCTCCCACTCTGCCTGCTCCCTTGTCCTCTATCTATATCTCATTGTCTTAGTCTTCTAAGTTTCCTTCTAGTCCTACCACAGCACCTGCTGCACCTTTAGAACCTGAAGTCCAGCCTGAACATCTTGTTCCTACCACTACTCCTGATCCTGAACCCACTGCTCCACAACTGGTTTATCGATGGGATCCTGATAGGAGGGTCATCCTTTCTCTGCTGGCCGATTCCACTTCTTTGTCTGAGGTGCCTACACCTTCTTCTGACTTGCCTATTGCCCTACGGAAAGGTACACGTACTTGTACTTGCCATCCTATTACTAATTTTGTTTCTTATCATCGCCTTTCTCCTACCAAGCTACCTTTGTCTGTGCATTGTCTTCTGTTTCTGTCCCTACTTCCTACAAACAGGCCTTATCTATTCCGGGTTGGAAACACGCAATGGACGAAGAAATGCATGCTGTCGATCAGAATCAGACATGAGAACTCACTTCTCTTCCTCCTGGAAAACAAACTGTTGGTTGCCGTTGGGTGTATACGGTTAAGTATCTCTCAGATGGTTCAGTTGAGCGTCTTAAGGCTCGCTTGGTTGCCAAAGGATACACTCAAACATATGGTGTTGATTATTCAGAGACTTTCTCTCCTGTTGCTCGACTAAGCTCTGTTCGAATTCTTCTATCTGTTGTTGTCAGTCGCTCTTGGCCTTTATATCAGCTTGATATTAAGAATGCCTTTCTCCATGGTGAACTTCAGGAGGAGGTCTATATGGATCAACCCCCAGGATATAGTATTCCTGGTAGCGAGCATCTGGTGTATCGCTTACGACGTTTTTTATATGGTCTAAAGTAGTCTCCTCGGGCTTGGTTTGACCGATTTAGCTCAGCTCTTCTCGCTGTTGGGTATACTCGCTCTACTACTGATCACTTTGTGTTTGTATGTCGTTCATCCTCTGGCATTATTATCTTGATTGTGTATGTCGATAATATTATCATTTCGGATGATGATGCTTCGGGGATTGTGGCCTTGAAAAAGTATCTTGCTACTCAATTTCATACCAAGGATCTTGGCAAACTTCGTTATTTTCTTGGGATGAAGATTGCTCGCTCCTCATTGGGTATATCACTGTGTCAGTGCAAGTATGTTCTCGACTTGCTATCTGAGACTGGCCTCCTGAGTGCCTGTTCTGCTGATACTCCTATGGATCTATCTACTAAGCTAGATGCTACTTCCGGAGAACTCTTTCCTGATGTGAGTCGCTATCGACGTCTTGTGGGGAAGCTTATTTATCTCACTATTACTCGTCCTGACATTACCTATGCTGTGGGAATAGTTAGCCAGTTCATGCATTAGTCCTCGCTGTCCTCACTTTGAGGCTGTTTGTTGGATTTTACGATATTTGAAGTAATCTCCTGCTCGTGGCCTTATGTATATCGTCTTTCCTTGTCTTTATCTGTCACTAGTTATAGTGATGCTGATTGGGCGGGGAGTCGGACTGATCGACGTTCCACCTCAGGTTACTGTACATTTGTTGGTGGTAATTTGGTTACTTGGCGTAGCAAGAAACAACAAGTTGTGGCTCGTTCTAGTGTTGAAGTTGACTATCGTACCATGGCTCATACTGCCTCTAAGATGATTTGGGTTCGATCTCTTCTTCATAACTTTGGTGTTGATATTCCTACTCCTATGACTATGCATTGTGATAATCAAGCTGCCATCTTTATTGCCAATAATCCAGTGTTTCATGAGCGTACGAAGCATATTGAGGTTGACTGTCACTTATCCGAGATCTGCTGCTTTGCAAGGAATTGAATACTCCATTTGTTCGATCCTCATCCCAGTTGGCCGATCGTCTTACTAAACCATTGCCTCGGCTTTCATTTTAGAGTCTCTCTTCCAAGTTGGGCATTTTTGACCTATATGCTCCAGCTTGAGGAGGCGTGTTAGAATTGATACTGATTTATTCTGATTTATTTTTGTTTCCTTATTCAGTTCTTTCTTATTCCATAACGATTGTGTAATTTTCTCTATTTCCTTATTTGATTGTAAGACTTCAAAATAAATATAATTGATGGGAGAAGAGAGAATCAATCCAATTCTCTCATTTTCTTCTTTTTCTTTTACTTCTGTTTTCTGTTTTTATTTTATGTTTTAAAAATCTCCAAATAAGGAAACAGAGTAAGTAAGGAAACAGAAAGTACTCTGTTTTCATTATTTTGAGATCTTCCTTGTCTTCAGTTAAAAACGTTCAAAACAACTTTTTTTTCATTTTTCATTTTATGTGAAAACTCATTTTCTGTTTTCTAAAACAAATTTTGAAAACACAAATGATCAAATGCGTTTTGAGTTGTTGTCCTTATTTTCAAAAGTATAAAATGGAAAATGAGTTGAAAACAGAAAATAAAAAATAAAAACAGAAAACAAAAAATAGAAAAACAAACCAAATGAGCCCTTAGTGACTGAAAGTTACAGTAAGCAAGCAGTAGATACTTGTATTATGAAAATTTGAGCATAGGCAATGGAAGATAATCCTAATTTAGCCATTAATGAGTTGTACATTTGTCTGCTGACGTTGTCTAAATCAAAACTTTAAAACTTAAAAGAATTTTCTGTTTACTTCTCTGCTATAGACCTGCTGGGAAAGATCATTACAGTTTCCTTTCCCCCCTCATTTTCTTTTTCAACTGTTTAGACATTTGTATCACAAGGATTTGTTTATACTGATCAGCAGTCAGTGTCGTGTTGCTACTGCTAGCACACTATTTACAGTACTTGTTTTTCTTATTCATGGCAGAACCACAACCTTACTTCAAAATATGATTTTCACAGTTATATGATCCGCTCCATGGAAGAAGAATTTCAAAAGATTGTTGGTGTCAGGTAAGTGGCAGCCTTACTACGAATTGCTGTCTTTCTGAATCCTTCATTATGGTGACCATTGAGTATGCTTATGGTTAATTAAATACGCTTACCTTTTTGCTTCTGTTAGTTAACTTTTGAGGCTTTATATGAAATGAAAAATTTACTAGCATAAATTTGGGATTAGTTGGGACTTAGGGAAATTTGGAATTCTTTGGATTATTTTGGTAAAAAATGACAAGATGGATAGCTGCTGTTCATATTTATTGACCATCATTGTTGAAGAAAGTTCCAATATCTTATTTTAACTGTCTTACTTCCTTCCATTACTGTACAAGGTTGCGTTACTTGCATTTGTATTTATGAATTTGAGATGAAGGGATTTGGCATTAATTATTAATGGAGAATAACTCAGATATGGATTTTCTATGGATTTCAACTTATAATTGAAACAGTGGACATGATGCATAATGATGAGTTTGAAATATTTATGTAAAAATACTTATTTGAAATCCATAGTATAAATTATTCAATTGTACAAAAATCCAACAAAGTAGTTCTCCATTGCCTATACTAGTAACCTCCCTTGTATTTTTGTGAAGTTTAGTCCCAAATCTATTCATTTGAAATCCACATCTATCTAAATGTATTTTATGTCTCAAAAACTTAGGCTGAATCTGCTAACTCATTCCTTGAATTATCTCCATCCTTACTTTGTATGTTGATTAGTTTGCCTACATCTGTGGGGACCATGCAAGGAAGAGAGAATTATATAAATAAGTAAATAAACATTATGGGTTCCCACTTGTGGTGCTTATGACGATACATACAATGTCAGATTTTACACACAACTTTCATAACTGCTATTTTGTATACTGTCTTCGAATATATTCACTGCAATCAGTCTTGGTTGCTAGTGCACCTAAAGCTCAACTGTAAACTGTAGGTTAGTGTACCCATAGCTCAACTGAATGGAGGAAGAGATTCATGTAATTGACCCCAACTAGTTTGGAAATAAGGTTTTGTTGAGTTGAGTGAGTCAAGCCCTAGCAAGGTAATCTTGTGAAAGGAAAAGGTATATAATGTACTGATATTTACTTAAAATTGTACCTAAAACTTGGACCGTCATGGAACGAAAATGGAAACGTGGTACGCCTGTACTCTAAAATGTAGTACAATAGGGGGTAGGCTGCTCATAGGGTCCTCATATATGTTTCAATATATAAAAATGACTTATTCTTAAAAAAATTAATAAAGAAACTAAAACAGTATAGATATTCATGAAACTAAGTGCACTTTCTGTTTGATACAAATTTTTACTCGTTATATTTTCGTGAAATGTTAAACTTATTGGCTCTTGTTAGACGATTGGTTATTAATTACTTTTCTCAAAGGTTTGTTTCTAATGAAAATATGATATATGTTTAATCTTTTTGGATCATTAAATTTGGTGTATTGGAGCGATAGTGTACCACATTTCGGAATGTGTGTATCAAAACGTGGTTCGCAGGTATAGTAGTAATTTCTAGTTATTTTTTAAATACATTGTTATTTACTTATTATTTTTTGGGAGGCGGATATGCTTTGTGTACACTTTCAAATTATATGTTATTTGATGCATTGAGGATACACTTTTCACTTTTTAGAGGATCAATTAGTGCATATTTACTTAACCCCCCCCCCCCAAAAAAAAAAAAAAACCAAAAAAAAAAAAATTGTCTACATTTTTCATATCCCTTGAAGGGGAAAAAAGATCAGGCAAAAAATGTTGTGACCTATCCTGTAAATAAACAAATAATTGATTCTTGAAGTTGATAGGTTGTAATTCTATGTTCTAAACTTCACTCCCTGTCCATTGATTCATGTCCCCTTATTTTCCTATATATTGGCATTGTTCTTATAATTAAATTTCCTTCGTTTTTATCAATAGATAAATGAACAGAACGCCCCCTTTCTGAATCTACCAACTGAATGCCAGTTTTGCATATTTTGCAGTGGTCCACTTTGGGGATTTGTCGTGGCTTTTATACTCTTTAATGTAAAAGGTATGGTATGTTATGCAAAAGCTAAAGCTATAGATATTGGTTTAATTTGGCTAATCAAGGACTTGCACAAACATTTGTGTTATGTGGATTTGGGTTTGGGTTCTGGGCTTAGGTTTGTCACCAAGTATCAGATTCTTCAATTCCTAATTGAAAATAATGTTTTTAAGTAATATGTAGCATCAAGCAGTGCACTTGTTATGTGCATCCAATTAACATGTCGGATGTATACTGCATCCCTATGTATTGGGCGTCTGCCATGGCCATTCTCTACAATTATGTCAACGGAATGAAGAGAATTTTATTCTTGTGCTTCTATTCCCATCCCTGCCTCTGGGTGGATCAAATGGGATGATGAGGTCCATTGATGAATGGTGATACGACTAGCACAGGAATCATACTCATGCTCCACTAGTTGACAGTTGTATGATCAGATTATGCTTTGTATTTTTTTTTTTTTTAAAACTCATCAAACTCTGGTTTATCTGGTTTTGTACTTGCAGGGTCTAACCTTTATTTCTGGATAGCTACCATTCCCGTTACTGTAAGTTTTTGTTTGATGCAACCAGGTCTAATCTTTATTATACTGCATGCTTCATTTGACTGTGTTCTTGGTTTTTTATCACTTCTCAACGCTCAGACACCTGATACGATGATATATTACTCAAAATATTTATCTGAATATCAACGGTGGGTGTTAACTCAGGGATTGATGTAAAGGAATTTAAATTTGAGCAAGGAGGAAAAAGAAATGGATTCATCATATAATAATTCATATATTTCTATGCAGCTTGTTCTTCTGGTGGGTGCAAAGTTGCAACATGTTATTGCAACCTTGGCATTGGAGAGTGCTGGAATAACAGGATTCTTCACTACAGCAAAGTTAAAGCCTCGAGATGATCTTTTCTGGTTTAAAAAGCCAGAACTTTTGTTGTCCTTGATCCATTTTATTCTTTTTCAGGTTGGCTTGGTTTTTCATGATGCAGTTGCTGAAGATGTAGTTTTTAGTTGATTATTTTCATACTTAGCGTTTTCTAAAATCCTCTTGTTGGAGACTGTCAAAACTAATATTGATGTTCGACTCTTGCTGCAGACTGCCTTTGAGCTGGCTTCATTTCTTTGGTTCTGGGTATTTCCTTTTCCCCGACTTTATTGGTTCTGGGTATTTTTTTTTTTTTTTTTTAATCCTGTTATATGATAGGATGAGGATATCTGTGTGCTTAACTAAAATATATTGTTTACTTTTCTACAGTGGCAGTTCGGGTATGATTCTTGTTTCATCTGGAATCATTTGCTGGTTTATCTGCGCCTCATTTTGGGGTACTTGCTGCATTCCACCGGCCTTCTGATTCATCTGTATATTTCTACGTGAAGAAAGAAAATGAAATGCATCCCATTTGTCATAGGCCTTAATTTTTTTTTTTTGGTCTTATAGGTTTGCTGGACAGTTCCTATGCAGCTACAGCACCCTCCCGCTTTATGCTCTGGTCACTCAGGCACAGTTCCTGGACTCTCTCTCTCTTTCATCATCATCATCATTATTATTGTTATTATTATACACTCATTTCCGGCATAGCCAAGAAAGTTATGTGTATGTAAATTGCCTCTTGAATTGTATCCATGAACCTTATCAAATTGCATTTTGAAGTAGATTTCATGGCATTTGCAAATTGCATTTTTTTTTTCCTGGTTTTTTAAGTTATGCACTTCTCACTCATCTTAATGTTATGCACCTCTCACTCATCTTAATGTTATGCACCAGTTAGTCAAGGAGACGAGTCAATTGAAATATCCATGAATGCGAACAGTTGCATTTCTTTAACTATGCCTTTTTATTTGCCGAGCCTACCGTTATTGAGAAATGTAAAAAGTTGCATTTCTTTAACCATAACCTTTTTATTTGTCGAAGCCTACCATTATTGAGCCAATTTTATCAAGAATTTTCTCGCGAAAGCTCTTGCAAATGATTACCAATTTGGTATAATCTATCATTGACCCTTCTTAAATATCAAGAAAATTCCAGCTCTTGATCCTGTTGAATTTAATAATACATACCAATGAGCCTCAACCAGTGATTTTTTTTTTTTTTTTTAATTCAGATGGGAACAAACTACAAGGCAGCCCTAATTCCACAGAGAGTAAGGGACTCGATCCATGAATGGGGAAAGGAAGCTCGGAGGAAAAGAAGGCTTGGGATTTTCACTGATGATTCAACAAGACACACAGATACAAGCAGAGTGTTGTCAGTTCAAGAAGATGATCACCAGCTGCTCGAAAGCCCTCGAGCTGCCCCTACTTCAGCCACAGAAATAGAATTACAACCCCCAACACCAACCATTCTCATCAAAGGTGGTCCTTCCCTGGTGGCCAATGAAGCTTCGAGTCCAGTTGGTGCACCTCTCCTCCGCCCTTCTGCCTCCCTTTCTTCCACGGGTTCGTCAAAACATTTCGAGCCAGAAGTGCTCACAAGATCTTCTTCAGTGCCTGTTAGAAGAGACTAAAAGAGTGAAGAAAAGACAATTGATAACAAGAAAAAGTGAAAAATGAAAGACCAAATTGGAGTTTCTCTGTTAATACTCCCAGCGCAGGTTACTGGTTGTAACATCTGGTGTAGAAAGAAATTGACATATGATGAGCTATTGATGTAAAAGAATCTTGAAACGTTGAACTTGCAGATTATGATAGGGGGATATTGATGCTCTTTTTCTTTTAACTGCTCCTTTTATAAAGTGCAGTGTCCTAATGATTGATGACATTTTACTGGTTAACTTTTAGATGTTTCAAGGATTGCTTACTTATATATATATATATAGAAAGAGAGAGGGAGAGTCCCATTCCATTGAATACAAAGGTTGAAAGCAACAGAAAACAAAAGAGGTGGTGATAATCTCTTAATTTCAAAGTCTTTATTTAAGATGTGGTCTTATTTTCCATTCCCTTCGAACATTTTTAATTCAACTACGTCTGCCTTATACAGGCCAGTAGTTTTTAATGATGTTTGCCATCTTGCTTTTCGTGTGCAGGCACAGCTGACACATCATCATTCCGTAGAGCAGGTTCACCATCTCCTAAGGCGGCCCGACCCGCCCTGTGGGCCTGAGAGCCCATGGGCTCATTGTGGGCTCCATTATTGGAGCCAGCAGCCATCCCTGGAATGGAATTCATCTGGAAACAACCGCCACTGCTGCCCCAGCCGCTGGTGGGGCAGCCACTGGCCCCCCAACCAGCAGGAGGGCAACCACCCCAAGTAGGACTCCCAACGGCAGGAGGGCAACCACTGCAAGTAGGGCTCCCAACGGCAGGAAGGTAACCACCGCAACAAGGAGTAGGAGGTACTGATCCGCACAGAAATCCACCCCCGGTTCCAGGAAAGCTGGGAGAGGCTTCTCCAAAACTAGGAGGCCCACAAGAAGGTGGGCCACCACAACTGCTGCAGCCTCCGCTGCTGCCACCATCACAGAAGCTCCCACTGCTGCAGCCACAACCACCTCCACTGCCCAACTTAGACATGGGCTGTGTGTGAGAGGGAGATTGATCGGGGCCTTTGGGCTTGTCATTGTCCGTCGATGAATCGAGGAGGACCCTGTGAGCAGAGCTGACCCCCAAACATATTAGAACCAAGACACCCAAGAAAATATAGTTTGGAGAAGCCATTTTTGCCAGTTCAGTTCGTTGCATGATCTGAAAAATATCAAGGGCCTAGGCTGTTTATATAGAGATTAGAAAATGGGCAAAAGCAGAGAAGGTATTTGCAATGGTTTGGTCCTGAATTGCAGTGTCATGAACCTTGTGTGGGTAGAGAGGACTTGATTCTTCTTACGTAAATGCAAGTAACAACTCTTTATATTAAGCCCTCGTACACGAGTGTATATACACACGGCACAATGCTACGCAACAAAACAAATTCGATCGTCACCATAATGATATTATTAAGTGTGAGTTTATCATTTTAAAACAAAACAGTCAATTGAAATGTAATTTATTTACAAGACTGTCACAGCTACCATTTTCCTCAGTGGGCATCATCGGTAAGAAAATACAGAGGAATAATTTCAGAGCATTTGAACCACAATTCAGACTCTATTCGAGGTGACAAAAATTTTCTGAAAAATGGTACAAAATACTAAAAAACTCTAAAAATCATTTTCTTTTTATCTCACTGTACGAATTACAAACCTACAACTTATCTTATTTTATTTTACTTTTTGTGACACCAAAGGGGCCCTTACCATCCGTTTTTCCAAATCAAGTATGCTTTGTCATTGAAGTCCAAGCAGAGACTTCAACCATTCAAAACAAAGTATCACATTTGACTTACATTTAAAACTTTTTTTTTTTTCTTTTTTTCTCAGTTAACAAAGATAGCAAAGAGATGGTCTACTCATTTATCTATCTCAAATTTTCACCAATCATACTTCCGAGGCGTAAAAAATAGTCCAGGACACAGCTAAACCCCAGAGGGGTCTCGGCCCAAATTGTCCACGACCCACCCAGAGACTCTATACGTAGAGTCTACTCACAGCCCATCAGGTGTCCTGCAATTACATTATACGCACTAGAGCGAAAGTGAAAGCCTGTAATTACATTGTATGTACTAGAGTGAAAGTAAAAGCCCACGCCCTACGTGTGTTTTTTTTTTCTACTACCTGTTGCTTTTCCACTTTTGATTTTCTTTTGTTCTACTCCCCCCTTCCCCTCTCTCTCTCTCTCTCTCTCTCTCTCTCTCTCTCTCTCTAATTTTTTTGCCTTATTCTCTCTTGACATTCAAATTAAGAAAGTAATTAACAATTACAAATACAAAAATTTGAGAAGTTAGAGGGCATTAAGGCATTTAAAATTGTGATGAGACTTCAAACCGAGGGAGAGACCAAAGTTTGGTTCTCTTTATATATATTGTAAAGGAAGTTCCTTATATATATATATATATATATGTCGCTTGAAATAGTGTCACTGAGCAATTTCTATTTCTATGTTGAATCATAAATACTCCAATCTCATTTGAGAGTCAAGACACATGACTGGATTGATTAAAACGGAAAGTTAGCATCCCACCATGCGCAGGCTCAGATGGTAACTCAAAAGGGAAAGAAATTACAAAGTCTGCATCATCTAAACTTCCTCCCCACTGTCAGCACCGGCTTCTTTCAAAGATTCAGCCATCATCCGCTCCCTGTTCTGCATTTGTCTTTCTACGGCAACCATATATAGGCCTAACCAAGACATAAGAACCAAAGAAATTTTGTGAGAAAAAAGAAAAGGAAAGAAGAAATTACTGAAGCAACTGTAAATACAACTCAAAAACACTTTAGCTGAAAAACAAAATTGAATTGTTCAAGCAAAGTATCGAGTAGGATTACACACTGATTGCACTTCCAATGGCACAGGTCCATAGAATCCTCATGGACCATTTATCACCAATAACTCCTCTAGCTCCCATTTTGTCACTGCCAAGAGCAGGGAAAAATGTATTTCAGGTACTTGAAAACTGATCCAATTGAAGGTCCAGTACTAGCATACTCAGAAACAATGTACCGAGAAGGAAAAAATAAATAAATAAATCTTTGAACCTCAACATCTAAAATAAGCAAAAGCTAAGAAACAGTGATACGGGATACAGACACTGCAGGAATGCAGCAAAAAAATTATAATTTTATGTATTTTATTTGTTGTATTTATGAATATAACACCAATAACAAAAATACGTCAATATACAAAACATCACAAAACGAAAGAGAGAAGATTTTATAATTGGGGTAACTACACTTAATTCTGTTATGTTTTGCCTCAGAAGCACTTTTAACTGCCCCATGATCTAAAACTCAACATATAACCCCATTTTTATTTGAACTAAACTGAAAAGTGAAATAACTGTTACAATAATGGTTAAAAGACAAAAATGCCCTGCAAAGCCTTTTATTGCTTCAAAACCAAAATGTTGCCCAGAAGCACTACTATTCAAGCACTCCACCATCAACCTTATACTCTTGGATCAATAGAAGAAACTGAAATGGAGACAATAAATACCGGTGTACATAATATATAAAGAAGATGCATCAAATTCCTATGTCCAAGCTCAGAAAAGGGTAAGAGGGTTTGAATTAGTTCTAGCAGTCAGAAGGGTTTTCTATTTTTTTAAAAACAAAAATTGGGTTCGAAGCAAGCTTTGTTTTTTTGCTCTTTCTTCAACTTTTTTGGTGAAGTGCCAAGTAAACTGAAAAGGAGAAAAAAAAAACTTGAGAAGGGGAGTGAACTGAAAAAAGAACTGGGTCATTCTTAGTTATGCAAGAAAAAGACTCTGCAAGAGTGCAGTTCTATTTCACTTTATACTTCATTCTCTGCCTATCAAACCCAAGTACTATATTTCACTAGCATAATTGTATCGGCACCTAGATTGCAGCTAGTGAATGTATTGTTTGTATGCTTCATCTCATTGCTCTGAATTTGCAATAAGCCACGAAAATTTCAGTACATACTACACATACGGATGCTATGGCAACAAATATCAAATAATGACTTCTGCAATACTAAAAAACATTGGGCTTTATTTAATTATGTCCCCCCCCCCCCCGGGGAATAAGTAAGAAAATTTTGTAGAAAAAGTATCAACAGAATGCCACTACAGTACAACAACAAGACACCAATCAAAATGGTGCTCCTAACAAGATATAAACATATGCTCAACAAAAATAAAAAAAAAGACCCATAGTCTAGCTCTTTGCCACTCGCTGGCCAACTATAGAATCCCTAAAAACATGCTCAAGCTGATGCAAAGGTACTCCCCCCTCACGAAAGTACCTTCTGCTCTTCTCCCTGCAAAGAATCCAAGAGATGCAAAAAGGAATTAACTTCAATGCTTTTCTCCTATTCTTCTGGACCCATGCACCCACTGTTCCTGAAAAGCTTGCTATGTATCGCAATAGAAAACTCACTGCATCCCTAAACAAGTTAAGACTAAATTCCACACCACTCTAGCCCCAAAACAATGAATGCAAAGGTGATTGATAGATTCCCCTCCCCTTTTGCATAAGGGGCACCAATTCACCAGAACCATCCTCCTCCTAATAACATGTCCTTCAAAGGGGCCCCATGTCTCCAAATATTATTCCAATCTATGTGCTTCTTGTTTGTCCCTGACAAAATTGCATAAAAGGAGCTGACTTCAAATCTACCAGCATGAGTGTGGATCCACTTCATCCTATCTTTTGCTTCTACTTTTACTTCATACAGCTTGGCCAAAAAGCTTAAGAACTTCTCCACTTCCCAATCTTCCATTTTCCTTCTCATTTGCCCAATCAATCCACTAGCCATTCTAGAAATCTACACTATTTCCAACGGCCACATCAAACACAATTGATATAGCAAGCTTCGACCAACTGCCATGTATCCCCTTCCAAAGACTTGTGCTGTGCAACCCTTTTAACTTATTTGGTTGTTCCACTAACCCCTCCCCCCCAACCAAAAAAGAAAAAAAAAAAAAAATAGCTAGGCCGTATTTTGTTTTCACCACCCCTCCTCGATAGGCTAAATCTCTTATTACCAAATCTCCAAAGCCATTTGCTAAGAAGAGTTTTATTGATGATTGGAAGTGATGGGGCATCAGTAATTAAATAAGTGCATTTCCATTGATTAAATAAATCCATCCCCCTAAATAAATGTTTAGTTAATCTAGGATGGTGTTCCTTAGATCAGGCTTTTGGGTTTCTAAGTTTTCTTATCTAAAGTGTGCTTTTGTATTGGTTTAGGTAGCTGATGATGAATATAAATGAATATGAATGAATGACTTCCCTCTCCTTGGCTATATTTCTTCTCTTTCTTTGCTTAATTTTCTTCTCATTTCACATCATATTTGGTATTAGAGCTCAAAATCCTACAATATTCACTTTTCATCACTTATTTGGGCCAAATAAACCTAGATCCAGCAATGAAATCACCATTCGTAGAATTACCAGAGCACTGACATCACTGTTCATTTTCATCGTCACTACCAGGGCAATGCAAATCAAACCTCTTCTCAATCACAAACTCGCAGCCTCATTCGCAACCACCTGCAATGTTTTGCCTGGTCATCATCGACTCCTAGGCACAGACAAAACCAGCATAAGCTCCAATCCAATTTCGACGTCAACGAGGCACCCACACCACTTCGAACATCGCCGACAAAGCATTTTTGACGTCCAAGAACCCAAACCACCACCACCACCACCATTAACCTCACACTGTTCTGGCAAGTCTCGCAAACCAAAATCAAGAAGTCTCTTGACTCCTCACTTGCTATAAGTCACATCGGGCATGCGATTGACCTCTCAAGTCCTTTCCAACCTTCGATGAATCAAAATAGCACCACCACCAGTCTCGCACCTCCTTTTACCAAATTGCCAATGATTGTCGACCTTCAACCGCCACCACGCCCTGATTGTAACCTTGTGCATCAGATCTATATAGCCTCTATTTCTTGCGGGTGTGCACGTGTAGAAGTTTAGGTGGCCCCCAACCACCCTCCTCTAGCATTGCCTCCCTTAGGCAATCTCTTCGGTGACTTTAGCCAATCTTCGCCGACTGTTTAGCAACACTATGGTGATGCTTTGATGACTTTTCTGGGCAAGGTATTCCATGATAATTCTTTCATAATTGCAGTACCATGGACCCTAGCTAGTTTGATGCATTTGATCGACAATTGACCCCGTACAGTTCTTATAACCAGTACCACTGTAAGAGAGCCCAAAAAAAAAAAAAAAAAGGAATGATAGGATGTATAGCAGGCATGAGCAAATTAATTTTTTGGACCAATGGAATTGCCTTATGCAAGGCAACCATTCAGCGACTGAGCTTACCACCGAATTTGATGACCTTAGGATGAGATGCGATATAATTGAAGATGAATCATAACTGAGCCAAATTTAGTCAAGGCCTACGTGACTATCTTAGGAGAGAACTTTTCTTTTGGGTTATCCCCATTATAGACCATGCTTATACTTTTGTCCAAGAATATGAGTTGCTCACTAGGAACCCCATTGGACCAAGTAGAGGCAGCCATTACTCTTCATACCACTATTCATCAAATCAAGTGTTATCTTCAAACTTGAAAAAACGAAAGTATATTCTCCACCCTTTAGTGTCCCGCCACTGAGTTATAGAATCAAAAGGAACCATGACTGGAGCAGTGGGCAAGCATGATTTATTTATTGAAGAACATGCGTAATCATTGATGGGGACAAATTGGAAATGTTGGTATTTGAACCTAACTTTGATGAGTTTGAGTTTGATGATTTAAATGAATTTAGTAATTTGGTTAATATTGTGCCTCGCATCACTATTTCACCTACTGAAGATCTAAGTCCACCCAATAGCCACTAATAGAGAATATCTTAGAGAGTAGACTTTTGAGCCTATCCCTAAAGAGTTTGTTGATTTGAAAGATGTTCTGCTTTGTTTGATTGCACCATGTAAAGCAGTAGACTAGATCATTAAGAAAACTCGTACCACCAAGATTTCTGCAACGTGTCCCAATCAATGCTAAAGTCCTACATTGTCTCCTAGGATTTTGTCCTCCCCATTGATGAGTTCTGAAGTTAGCCCACTTCTTAATTGGTGAGTAAGAAAATAAAAGAGAAAATGAAGTAAAATGGGTTTGATTTGAGAGCAACCCATCTCTTTCAAATGACAAATTAATCCCAAATTGATGATTCTTTTTCATAATATTTTTCTTTACAACTCTCTATTTATGGACTTTATTATAACAATGAAACTAACTAACTAATTAACCTGATACAATGATCCTAACCAACTAATTTGGGATCCTAACTAACTAACTTGGGTTCATAACAAGTTCATTCCACATTTTGATCTAGTTTTATTGGCCTTCTTTTGGACACTACAAGATATCTCCCTGGAGTCTAGTTCTTTCCACTCGAGGAGAGTTGGTGAGGACACTAGGTTCATGCAACCCCTCCTGCACGTGCATGAACATTGGAAGAAGCTTGCACACCCACTTTGTTCATGGTCTAGCGATTGAAAGAAGTAGAACGCTCCATCAAGTTTCTTTGATGCGGGACAAGAAGTTGAAAGGAAAGGAAGAGAAAGAAAGAAGAATTAAGCAAAGAAAGAAGAAGAGGAGAAGAGAGAACTCATGCAAATGCAACTATTCAATTCAATAATATTCAATTCAAGTCTTCCTTATTCAATAGAATCAAAACCTTTATATGAGCTAACTTTAAATCAAAACAAAATCCCATAAATATGATATACTAAAAATAAAATCCTAATATAGCAAACAAAATAAAAATCAATCTTAAGAATAAAATAAAATCTAATCCTAATGATATGAAATAAAATAAAATAATTCTTCAGTATTTTGCTTCCATATTGCATCATTCTCTCTGGCCAACGAAACTCCCTGTGCACTGCATGTTTGCTAACTTGAGTGATTGCAAGTATCATTGTCTTCGTTCCTGAGTTATGAATTTGGGCGTGATAAAAAGTATCACAGCTTAACGTCTAAGTTCAAACATGAAAAAAGTTACGGAAATGAAAATCAGACTAAAAAAGTTATTTGATTGCGCTCTCTGATTCAAAATCCATCAATTTTGCGTTCACAAGATATTCCCAAAAACAAACGGAAAAAAATAAAATAATAATACAAATACGATAACACTTTCCTGTTAATTAAATCAAATACAAAATTGGTGCCGCAAAAGTATTGATACCGAAGAGCTTAAAACAAAAGCAAACTGTTGCATCGAAAATAACATTTGCTTTGTACGACTGTATACACACATATACCTTGAGAAATCTGAAGCAAAGCTTGGAGATTTGTAGCTGATGGATGAATTCAGGATGCTCCACTGCCAGCTAGCTAGGGTTTTAGATCGCAACAAACAATTTGGAAGCGACGAGTCGACAGGATTGAACCGGAGAGGTTGAATTGTGTCCAGTTGAACTAGTGCAGTTCGTCCAGTTTGAGTTTCCCGAAGGATTTGGGCCAGCTTCGTGACTTGCGAACGGTTCACATATATTTATATTTTTTCAATTAAAATAGTGTAAATATATAGTTTTAATTTATTGGTCCACGATTAATGTTCGGGGACAGACTTAATAAAGTAACGCCAACATCTCTCTTCCTTTTCTTATTTGTATTTTTTTATTAACGGGTCATTTAGAGTTTCAAATTTATACAAAAAAAAAATTAAAAACTTTAATTTTTAACCTTCGTTAATTTAAAATATATATATATATATATCAATCATTAAAAAAATATAACAAAACTAGAATTATGTTGTTTAAAAATTATTCAAATAATTATACATTTTCTAAAATTCAAATTAACATGCTCTGTGGTCTAGTAAAATTCGTTCAAACAGATTGTTTACCATTCATTTGAATGGATTTGGTAGTTTTTTGGCACTATGGTCTAACACAACTGTTTGGAGCTCTAAAAATCTTTAAAAATTTTCATAAAACTTCAAAAAATTTCTAATTTTCTCTAATCAAATTCCATCACTTGTTACTTTTATATCAAGTTTTTAAATCATTTTTTTGAGCACCATTCAAACAAAAAAAAAATCCTATATTTTTTAACACTCTCAGCGTCAAAAAGCAAAAATCATGTTAATTTTTAAAAAAATTTACTCTTTTTTAGAGCTTTAAACGCAGCCTAAATTTTACCTATCTTTTAATTATAATAATTAAGAAAGTGGCATCTCAATTTGTGATACTATTAATCTTTTGTTAGAACATATATTTTGTTAAATGGTCATGTATAAAAATTTATAAGTGAAAAAGGTTCACAGATATTAACATAATAATAATAGTTACAATTTTAAACTCTTAACTTTTATAATTAAAATATAAAGATTTGAAGTAAAATTTGATAAAAAAAATTGTTATTTTTTTAGGTCTCGTCTTAAAAAAACTTTATATAACAATAATCATCAATAAGACTAAAAATATATAATGTCACAATAAATACTTAAGATGAAATAAAATATTTCTCTAAAGTTTCTTAAAAAATGATTTATTCTTTAGAATTGATGCCATGTCTTTAAGTGCCTTAGATATTATTGTTTGTAATACCTTAATACCATAGTTGTGCTCTAACCACTTCACAAGATCTTTTTGCACCTAGTTAGGTTTCGATTCTTTCTTTTTACTTACATTACTCAACACGAATATGTTTAATTCGTTGAGTTCCCAAATTGACTTTGGCTGGTTGTTTTAAGAGAGAGAAAGAGAAATGTTTGAAGGCTGTAATGGTGTATGCATTTATAGGAATTATATACTTAGAGAGAAACATTAGAAAGAGTAATGTAAAACAGTAAATTTTCAAAATGACCATGTATATGCACTTAGTTATATATATTTTTTCAATGTTCATAACTTGAAAATTGATTTTTTCTGAATTGACAAGTTTCTCTACATATATTAATGAAGTACATCACACCCATAAAAATATCTAAGTCAAAAATTAAGTTTTATAATCACATCTCTATTAAATTTTATTTCTTTCTAGTGACAGAATTTGTTTTCTCCTAACATTATTACTATAAAGAGATTTTGTTGCATATACATATAAGACACAAGTTCAATGTCTCTCATGCTATGATAATCAATGAACCTGCCATATGTTCTGACCATAGCCCTATTATTCTACATACTGATTTCTAGCTTAGAAGAAATCACGAGACTCCTAAATTTGAATCCATGTAGGCAACCGAAAAGGGATGCCTGGACACAAATTCAAGATAATATAATCATAGCCCATGAGATCTTCTATCATTTGAGACTCAAGAAGAAAGGTAAAAGAGCTGAAATGACAATAAAAATTGACCTCAAGAAAGCATATGACAGTGTCTGCTAGGACTACTTAGAGCATAAATGAGGAAGGTGCATTTCTATAGTTAAATATACTACTTTGGTTTTTGGAGGACCTGTCATATTCAACCTCTTCTTGGCCTAAGGCAATGGGCTCTTCTATCCCCTTTCCTGATTATTATTGCTACAGATGTAAGCAAATTTAATGATATACAAAACCCTAATTTGTATATTCAATAACCCAAAAATCTTTGAACTTACAATTTTCACATATAAAATTAATGATATTAAATATATACCTTGATCCATGATGTATTCCTTTGATTTGGATCTTGTGCGCAAACCTTTTAATCAACAGATTGAGTTTCTCTCTCTTTCTCCCTTAAACTTTATTTTACGTTCTGATGGAGAATACTTAAAATTACATAGGCTAGAGAGAGGACCCATTCTTTTTTCCTTTTATTTTTTTTTTAAATATATACATGATAATTACCATCCATTAGGGTAGTTTAATAAAACTGAAACTTTTCAAAATTGACCAATAGGATTTAGTTAATATTTAATTAATTAAATATAATTACAATTAAATAAATAGATTACTATAAAATAGGCTCATGGGCCACAAAAAAAAAAAAAAAAAACTGATATTCTCCCACTTGGCTCATGTGCCATATTTTAACTTTATTAATTAATAATTTAACATAATGCGCATAGTAAAAACTAAATCCTTTCTTATATTTGGTCACCTCATTGTCATCATTATGTGAAAGCAAATGAGAGTCATGGCAGTTATACATCATTATATCAACATACTTCCTTCCATGTACTACAACAATAACTTACACTTAACATGACCTATAATTGAAAAGTTTAAATAACGATCCAACAATAATGTCTAGTGAAAGACCATTCCTGTTATCATTCATAAAATTCATTCATGTATACTAAAAAAACAAGAAATGTCAGAAACGCTTAAGTGAGCTCAGAGTGTCAAAGTCATAAATATCATAAAACATAATCTTCAATTACATCACATAATGCCCATTCTTTCAACATGCTCATTAAATGTCTGGCGGTAATCCTTTTGTTAATGGATCTGCTACCATGAGATTGGTGCTAATATGTTCAATTGACACTGTTTGTTTTTGAACTTCTTCTTTAACAGCAAAGTACTTTAATTCCATGTGTTTAGCACCATTTGAATACTTGTCATTCTTAGAAAAGAAGATAGAAAAGAAGCCTGCTGCGGAGTTGTCACAATAAATTTTTAGTGGCTTGGCAATACTATCGACAATTCCAAGTCCTGAAATAAAATTCCGCAACCATAATCTATGAATAGTAGCCTCAAAGCATGCCACAAACTCACCCTCCATAGTGGATACAGCAATAATAGACTGTTTTGCACTTTTCCATGATATTGCTCCTCTAGCCAAAAGGAACAAATAGCCAAACGTGGATTTTTTGGTATCAACACATTCAGCAAAATCTGAATCTGAATATCCTATCATTTTAAGGTGATTGGATCTCTTATAAGTGAACTTGTGATCTTTTGTTCCTTAAAAATATCTTAACACTTTTTTTGCGGCCTTCCAATGATCCATTCCTGGATTACTTTGATATTTGCCCAGTATTCCAATAGCAAAACTGATGTCTGGCCTGGTACAGGTTTGTGCACACATCAAGCTTCCAACAATGGATGCATAAGGAATTTTTTCCATTTATATGCGTTCCAATTTATTTTTTGGAGATTGCATAAGACTAAACTTATCTCCTTTCTGAATTGGAACAACACTTGCAGAGCACTTTTCCATCCTAAATCTTTCTAAAACTTTATTAACATATGCCTTTTGAGACAAACCTAACAGTCTTTGTGATCTATCACGGAATATTTCAATTCCTATCACGTAGGATGCCTCACCCATATCTTTAATTTCAAAGTTCTTAGAGAGAAATTTCTTAGTCTCATACAATAATCCAAGATCATTAGCAACAAGCAAGATGTCATCAACATATAGAATCAGAAATATAAACTTACTCCCACTGACCTTTAGATATATACACCGATCAACGGTGTTTTCCTTAAATCCAAAGGAAATAATAGTATCATTGAAATTAAGATACCATTGTCGTGAGGCTTGTTTGAGTCCATATATTGACTTTCTTAGTTTACACACCATGTGCTCCTTTCCTTTAACTAAAAAACCTTCAGGTTGAGCCATGTAAACATCTTCTTCTAAATTTTCATTCAGAAAGGCTGTTTTCACATCCATTTGATGTAGCTCTAAATCATAATGAGCCACCAATGCCATAATAATTCTAAATGAGTCCTTTTTAGAGATTGGTGAAAAGGTCTCTTTATAGTCAATACCATCTTTCTGAGCAAAACCTTTGGCAACAAGTCTGGTTTTATATCGTTCAAAATTGCCACTTGAGTCGCGTTTGGTCTTAAAGACCCATTTGCACCCGACCTTTTTACAACCTTCTAGCAATTCAACAAGATTCCAAACTTGATTGTTATCCATTGATTTTAACTCTTCTTTCATGGCATCTAACCATTTAGTAGAATTAATGCTTTCTATGGCTTGTGAAAATGAAACTAGATCTTCATCAATTCCCAAGTCAAATTCTAACTCTTGTAGGTAAACCACATAATCATTTGAAATTGCAGATCTCTTTTGTCTTTGAGACCTTCTTAATGTTAAATTATGTTGTTCAACTACTATGGGTTCATTGTCAATGACTTCATTGTGAGGCGCTTGATCATTTATCTGTTGTCCTTGAAAGTTGTTAAATTGTTCAAGAACTGTGGGAACAACAACCTTAGAAGAAGTTATTGGTAAATGAACTTGCACCCTAACTTCTTGAATTTCAACTTTACGTGATTCCAAATTCCCACTATTTTCACCATTTTCAATGAACTTAGCAATTCCAGATTCAACAATTCTAGTGCTATGGCTAGGACAATAAAATCTATACCCTTTAGATTTTTTTGGATAACCAATAAAAAAACCACTAGTTGTTCTTAAATCCAGTTTCTTTTCATGTGGATTATAAATTCTTACTTTTGCCGGGCACCCCCAAACATGTAAGTGCCTTAAATTGGGTTTCCTTCATGTCCACAGTTCAAAAGGAGTTTTTGAAACTACCTTACTAGGAACCCTATTTAGTAGATACATGGCAATCTTTAAAGCTTCCATCCACAAACATAAGGGTAAAGATGATGACTTAACATACTCCTAACCATATTCATTAAAGTAAGGTTGCGCCTTTCTACAACACCATTTTGATGTGGTGTACCTGGCATTGTGTATTGAGCACATATGCCGTGTCTTTCAAGGAATTTAGCAAAAGGACCAGGGCATTGTCCATTTTCAGTGTATTTTTCATAATATACACCACCTCTGTCAGATCTAATAATTTTCACCTTTCTATCTAATTGCCTTTCAACCTCATTAATAAACACCTCTAAGGAATTTACTGATTGAGATTTTTCATGCAACAAATAGATATAACCATAGCGTGAAAAATCATCAATAAAGGTGATAAAATATTTTTCTCCACCAAAAGATGGAACATCATAAGGCCCAGATATATCCGTGTGTATAACCTCAAGAAGCTATGTGCTTCTTGTGGCTTCTTTCTTACTTATGTGATTTGTGTATTTTCCTTTAATACAATCCACACAAATGCCAAGATCAGTGAAATCTAATCCTAGTAGAATTTCATTTTTCACTAATCTTTCTATTCTTTCTTTGGATATATGACCCAAACGTTTATGCCACAAGTAAGCTGAATTTTCATTTATTAAACCACGTTTAGTACTAACATTATAATGCACGGTCAATAAGGTTTCAGCAAAGAGGTTATCAAGTTTCAATTTGTATAGACCATCACAAAGAATACTAGAACCAATAAAATGATTATGTTTAAACAAACTAAAACATCCATTCCCAAATTTGAAAGAATATCCTACTGTATCAAGTTTAGATAAAGAAACTAAATTTCTAGAAACTGAGGGAACATAAAGAGTTTGAAACAAATCTAAGTAAATTCCAGTATCTAAAATCAAACGATATGTTCCAATGGCTTCAACTGGAGCTTTAACTTGGTTTCCCATGAGAACAAATTTTTCATTTGGGTTTGTGGTTTGGATCGTAAGGAATCCCTGCATCGTATTAGAAACATGAGTGGTACAACCAGAATCAATCCACCAAGTATTATAAGGAACTTCAGATAAATTTGATTCGAAACATACAAAAGCACTAGGCTTACCTTTCTTTTCGAACCATGCCTTACGTTTCATACAATCTTTCTTAATGTGTCCAGTCTTATTACAGAAATGACACTTAACAACCTTTTGTTCCTTTTTGTGGATTTGAGCAAATGACCCATTTACCTTCAATGGTCCTTGCTTGCCCTTTCCAGTTTTCTTTCCAAGTTTCTTTCTAGCTCCTTGCTTTTCCATGAGATTAACCAAGTGAATTCCCTGTTTCTTAAGCCTTGCTTCCTCCTGAATAAGCATGCTTTGTAATTCATTCACATTCAATTTATCTTTTATAGTATTATAACTCATTTGGAATGGACCATATTTAGGAGGCAAAGAGTTTATGATAAACTGCACAAGGAAATTTTCATCCACTTCCATTCCCATGGACTTTAATCTTGCTGCTATGTTTGTCATCTCAGTGATATGCTGATGCATGGTACACGAACCATCAAACTCAATGGTCGTTAAAGTACCCATTAATGTCCCAGCAAGAGACTTATCAGCAGATTCAGACTGAGAGCGCTCTTTCACAAATCTCATAAATTCCTTAGCATTTTCAGTGTTAGGAATTGTAGACTTGATGTTGTTTGCTACAGTCATTCGCATGAATATTAAGCTTAGTCTATTTGATCTTTCCCAAGTTTTATATAAGGACTTTTCTTCACTACTGCTGGAATTAGTGATGTCAGCTGGTTTCTCGATTTGGAGTGCCATATCAAGGTCCAGAACACCAAGGTGAAACTGAACTTGTTCACTCCAATCAGAGAAATTAAGTCCATTAAACGTTACCACAGACGAAGCTTGCGAATGTAGAGAAACAGGAACAGATACTACAAATAATATTGAATGCTCACATATTAATGCTTTAAGTTATAAACCTTTAAACATATAATACAGATTCACATTATAATAAATATAAACAATAAATATACATTGTAGACCACCTTTGGGTGATACTACAATATATAAATAATACACATAATGATGCTAGATAATATAACTTTATTTGGTAAATTCAATGTATTCTAACTAGACATATTATGTAATCTTTGGATATACAAAATACATTTAACTAGATATATTAATTACCTATTAATTTCATCAATTATAAGAACAACCGATATACCTTTTGGTAATCTCAAAATGTCATATAATCAATGAATTTTAAAATCCATTCATATACTTTATGTATAAATTTATTCTTTCAATTATAAGCATCAAATCATGGGTAATTGAAAATATTTATGCAATTCAAAATTTTATTAAACATTACAATTTGGTCACTTTGGTGACTAACAAATCATTCATAATATAAAATTTTAAATTGCATAATAGTAACATTTAAAGATACAATAACTACATAATTAAGTTATTACAATTAGATATATAATTATAATTAATGTTGTAATTAATACAGTATATGTATAAGTTATAATATTATATATACATATGATGTCATTATGTAGTTTATATTAAATGCAATCTCATCATCACGCAGCAATAATTGTATATATTTGCATTAAGTGTTATATATATATATATATATAAATATATCCATTATTGTAATTCCCTTATTTTATATGCTCATTAATGGTGCCATGAAGATAACATACACCCATAACTTGATCACGGGTCACGAAAGGAATGATGTGCATCATTATATCATTAATGCCTAATAACATAAAGATTTGGAGAAGCAAACAGGTTCCTTCCGTCATTAACAATATTTCATGGCAAATTAAAGATCCAAAAACAGAGACGTAAAGAGGGAGAAAGAACGTGATAGATTACGACTCAAGTACCAACAAAAAAAATATTAGATTAAAATTTGATCCGTTAGATTCTTTATTACAAACAATAAAATAATAATTTTATTAATGGAAAATCATGGATTCAAAACCATTACTCTGATACCAATTGTAAGCAAATTTAATGATATATAAAACCCTAATTTGTATACTCAATAATCCCAAAACCAAAATCTTTGAACTTACAATTTTCACATATAAAATTAACAATATTAAATACATACCTTGACCCATGATGTATTCATTTGATTTGGATCTTGTGCGCAAGCCTTTTAATCAACAGATTGAGTTTCTCTCTCTTTTTCCCTTAAACCTTATTCTACATTCTGATGGAGAATACGTAAAATTACATAGGGTAGAGAGAGGATCCATTCTTTTTTCCTTTTTATTTTTTTTTAAAATATATACATGATAACTGCTATGATAACTACCATCCATCAGGGTGGCTCAATAAAACTGAAACTTTTCAAAACTGACCAATAGGATTTAGTTAATATTTAATTAATTAAATATAATTACAATTAAATAAATAGATTACTATAAAATAGGCTTATGGGCCACAAAAAAAAAAAAAAAAAAAAAAAATTGACAACAGAAGCATTATCCTCTCTCATGATCAAAGCTATGAAGGATGGAATTCTACCAAGCATTCGAATAAAGAGAGATTGTCCATCAATGAGTCATTTCTTCTTTGTAGATGACTCAATCTTTTTCCTTAAGTCTAATAGACATGAATGTTCTCATTTGCTTGGAATACTTCAAGGGTTCAATGAAGCTTCTGGTCTATCTATCAACTTTCAAAAATCCTTAGTCCTATTCCCACTATCAATGATAAAACAAAATAGTGAGGAGCTCTCGTGGTTATTAGGCATTAAACCCATGGAGCATAGGTCTAAGTATTTGGGGCTTCCCACCGAATGGGATAAATCAAAGAAAGAATCTTTTACAGGGACACAATGATTTCAAAGCCTTGTAAATCAAAGAATGAAGCTTTTGCACATACAAGGGACATAATGATTTCAAAGCTACAAGGCTGGAAGAGAAAACTTTTATCACCGGCAGACAAGGAAGTCTTATCAAAGCAGTGACCCAACCCATTCCAACCTATCCAATGATGTGTTTTAAATTTCCTACTTCACTTTGCCATCAACTCAGTGCTGCAATTAGGAAGTTTTGGTGAGGGAATTCTGAATAAAGAACCATGTCCACTGGTGTAAATGGAAAAAATTACTTAAACTCTAAGAATTATAGTGGTATGGGTTTCAAAGACTTGGAATGTTTTAATATTGCTCTCCTTGCTAAGCAATTCTGGAGACTGCTCAAGCAGCCTGATCAACTATGGGCAAAGGTTTTAAAGGGTGTTTACTTTAAAGGGTGTTTACTTCCTTAGAACTAACCCCATGGATGCCCCAAAGGGTCCCAAAGCATCATGGGCCTGGTCCAGTTTATGTTTGGTAAGAAAGCTTCTGAACACTGCTGAATCGGGACGAAATGTGGCCAATGGAGAGATCATCAACATTTGGGGTGACAGATGGATTCCTAATTCAAATTCTTTTCAAATCCTCTCAAAAATCCCCCTTTCTCTAAGGTTAATGATCTCATATCTAACTCTACCTATCAATGGGAACATACAACTTTGAATAGAATTTTTCTGCTGAAGAGGCTAAAGCAATAACAGCTATTGCCATCTCGTGGAGAAAGGATCCAAAAGATGAACTGGTCTAGCATCATTCTAAAAATGGTTCTTATAATGTCAAATCAGGATATCTGTTAAAGATAAAAAAAAATAGAAGACATGAAATAATAGAATTGGAGAGAAAACTTGTTAGGTCTACATCTTGTCTTATATTTTATAAAAATCAAGAAGAGGCCTTTATAAGTTTACAATGAGAGGTATATATGGTAATAATTTACATACCAAAATAAACCCAATTACTTGCTAAAAAGTAAGATATAGAATATTCTAATATAGGCAATATATATAAAGATATCTCATATCTAATATATAATATTCTAACACCCTCCCTCAAACTCCAGATGGTAAATCAGCTTGAGTTTGAAAATAAGAGTATTTCAAAAACAGCTGAACCGAATAGCAGAAAAAGCCGTGAGTGCAAAATCTGGAGTTGTGTACCTGCTGACGATGACGAAGTTTTGACGATAAGTTCTTGAAAAAAAATTTGCTGCCGCTAATATGATTATTTTTTGGATTAAAGATTGAAAAATAACCAAATAATATATACAGTGTGCGAAAATAGAACAAGAAAGACAAAACTAAAAAAGTCGGAAGAAAACAACAGCATCTTTCTCTCCAAAGTTTATGACCAATAAGAAAGATTGACATTTGTTTGCGTATTATAATTGATTCCGTCAAGAACAGTAATGTAAATAGGAAGGACAATATAATGCTGAAATGTCATCCTAAATGAAAAGTATACTGAGATAGTAAAATATGAAAAAATAAATGTCAGAATTAAAATAAGAAAGGTCAAAAAACCCTAAGAACCAATTCAGACTGTGAAAGAAAAAAGAATTCTGCAGTGGTTGGGTGGTGTTAGGGCGGAGCAAAACTCTGAAAAGAAAAAAAAAATACTAGAGAAGAAATATAATGCAAAAAATACTTTATTGTAATTCAAAATACAAATTATCCAATATCGAAAACCATGTACTCTAACACCATCTTAAAGATAAAAAAATAGAAGACAAAAAATAATAGAATTCGAGAGAAAATTGTAAAGTCTATATCTAATCATATGTTCCATAAAGGTTAAGAATAGGCCCTTACATAGGCTTACAATGAGAAGTATGTGTGGTAATAATTTACATACCAAAATAAACCTAATTACTTACTAAAAAGTAAGACAGAGAATATTCTAATATAGGCAATACATATAAAGAATATATCATATATAATATAAAATATTCTAACAATATCATTTAGCCACTGCTAGCAAGGGTCTTCAAAACTTGACCTCAGAACTTCAAATGTTCTCTCACCAAAGCTATGGAAAATAGTGTGGGCAATTAACTCTCAACCAAAGGTCAGACACTTTATTTGGAAAGCTCTCAATAACTTCCTTCCCACAAGCTGCAACTTGGTTAAGAGAAGGAGCTTGAAAGAAGCTACTTGCCTCTTATACCATTTCTTAAGATGAAACAATTGAATATATGCTTTTCAGATGTAAGGGATGGCCATCTCGGTCGACCTGTCTAAATTCGATCTGCTACCTGATTCGAATGGATGTGGGATTTTGATTTGTTTCGGAGATCGAATCAGATTTGGATTTATTTAAAACAAAAATTTGGATATGAATCGGATATGGGAATGAGACTACCTCCACCTCAAATCTGATATCTGATTTGAATCTACTTCGATCTACCTAATCTGCTCTGAAAACTATCCAAACAGAGCTAAATAGCCCCAAATTCCAAGAATATGTATGGATACTTTTTGGAGGTTCATGAAATTGGGATTAATAATTATGTTACGTACTATCGTATTTTGTATTTGTTATTTTGAACTAGATAATGTTGGTACTTTAGAATTATGTATCTTTATTATGTATTAGTTGGTGAAATGGTACTTCAGTAAAATGTTAGGTTTGGAGATGTTTATGTATTATTTCCGTGAATTATTATTTTGATAATGTTTATGTATTATTTTAGTTTTGGAGATGAATTATTTGGTAGTAATATAGATTACATATGCAATCAAGTTATGTATCAAGTTAGGGGTGGATTTGGAGGTAGACAGAGGGTCCGGATTTTCGGATATCTGCGGATATATCCATTCTTTGTTTGAAGCAGGGATGGAGGTCCAAAAAATATCTATTCAAATTTTGGGGTGAATTCGGAGGCAGATGGAGAGTCTAGAGTTTGGATTTAGATATTACGACATCCGCCTCCAATCTATCCTGTTACCATCCCTATTCAAATGTAATTGGACAAGGATTTTCTGGTTTGAAAGCAATATTTCGTACAAAGTAGAACCTACCAACATCATTTCTTTCAATAAGTGGTTTAGTGAAACTTTGAGTGGCTTAAGCAATGACCCAGGGAAAGATGTGCTTATCCTCTCCATAGCCAATATCTATTAGGGTGTGTTTGTTTGAGGGATTGGATGACGGAGGATAAGTAATACTGTGGGGTCCACAGATAGGATTGGATAAAAAATGGGATTAATTTTTTATGTGGGATTATTTTTTTGGTGTTTGGTTGGTAGGATATAAAGTGGGATAAAAGAAGTGATTTGATATGTGATATGATAGGAAATAATTTTGGACCTTTGGATCTTGGAGGGAAACAAATCCGAAGATGGGATATTAATAATACCACATGCCCCACGGGATTACTCATCCGGCAAAACCCTTCACTATATATCCAATCCGTGGGACCCACGGATTAAACAAAAACCAAAACAAACACTTCACTTGGTGGGTCCCACAGATTATTTCTCTAATCCTCCGTTTCTCATCCGGCAAACAAACATGACCTTAGAGTATATGAAAAACTATAAACGAATCCATCTTCAATGGTAATCCCCTATCACCAATAGATACTATTTGTAAAGGCTTTAATGCTACTAATAATTTCCTTGAAGCTTTGTTATCTCGGAACAAAAGAGCTCCCCACCCACTTTTGGTACAGGTCACTCTTCTTGGCACCCACACCCAAGTAAACTAGTTTAAATTTGTTAGATTTAGTAATGTGTATAATTAGTATTCCTTAATTTATACATTCCTTATTTTGTATATCCTATCATAATTAGGATTACTATCTCATTCCTTATTTTGTATATCATATCATAATTAGGATTACTATCTCCTATCAAGATTAGGATTATTGTTCTCTTATATAAAGGACCTTGTAACGTTGTATTCTTACACACAATCAATATAGAAGATTATTCTTCTCTTCTTTTCTTCTTCTTTCTAACATGGTATCAAAGCTAAGGCTCTAATTTTTCTTCTCGGCAATTATTTTCTGGCAAAATTTTGGTGTTGGTGTATCTAAAGAAGCCCTTGTCTCTTTCACTTCTCTCGTTGGTCTTCTGATGATTATTCCAGCATCTATATATATCATCTATCTTTATTGTGCACTATGAAAGCTATTTCTGTGGACCACTCTGACAACATTATGTCCCTTTCTATCATTCTGGATGGGGCTAATTATGTCTTGTGGGCCCAAGCCCTCTCTGGCTTTATCGAAGGACGTCGTATATGGCGTATTATCTCTGGCTCTCAGAAAAAACCCATCCAGAAAGACGATGAGGATCAGTTTACTTTTGAGGATCGTCTTGATGATTGGGAAAGCAAGAATTATCAGATTGTCACCTAGTTTCGTGCCACTACTTTCCTTCAATTAGTCTTCAATTCGGTCGGTTCCAGGACCTTGATCAGTATCCTTCTCTGGCTAAGGCTATTTGGGATTTCTTAAAGGACCACTATCAGACCACTGGTTATGCTCATCAGTATCAGCTGCTTCAGACTCTTTATCGTATGCGTCAAGAACTTGGGCAGTCCATCAATGATTTTCTCTCTCAAATGTCTTCTGTTTGGGATCAGCTTGTTTTATGTGAACCTATTTGGAAACACTCTGAGGATGCTCAATTGTACATAGTCCACCGTAATCATCAGCGACTTTTACTATTTCTTGTGGCTCTCCATGACACTTTTGAGTCAGTTCGTGCCTCGTTACTCCATCGCATGCCTCTACCCATTCTTGAACAAGCTATTTCAGAACTCTTGTCTGAAGAAACTCGTCTTGGCCTCAACACTAAAGCGTTGGATTCTGTTCTTGCTATTTCACCGTCTCCAGTTCCAGATGCCATTCTTGCCATGCCTCACACTCGATCTTCTGGATCAATCGCTTCTCACTCCTGCGTCTACTGTCAAAACAGGGGTCTACCACACACTCATTCATTTGAGCACTGTCCAGTTCATGAGTGTTTAACTTGCCACAAAACAACTCCTGGTCATTTTCAGCGTGACTGTCCCAAGGCTTCCTCCTCTAGGGCTCATTCAAAAAAGGGATCCTCTAAGTCCTCGGCCAAATCTCATGGCTCTCGTGCCACAACTGCTATTACTTCAGATGGATCATCCTCTTCTGGTCCATCATTTTCCATGACTGATGTGGAGTCCATCATTCAGCAAGTGCTTGCCAAAACTGGTATTTCTCCTTCTACTGCCCTCTCCGTCATGCTAGATACTTCCTCTTGGTATTTTGATTCAGGATGTTGCAATCATATGACTTCTGATTCTATAATTTTTTCGCCTATTGCTTCATTATCCTCTATTTCCATTATTCATACTGCTGATAGTACTCGTATGTCTGTTACCCACACTGGTCATATTTCTACTTCCTCTATTTCTCTTTCTGATGTTTATCATATTCCTACCCTTGCTTTAAACCTTGTGTCTGTTGGTCAATTATGTGACCTTGGTCTCATCATTACCTTTTCTGCTTCTAGTTGTTTGGTGCAAGACCCACAGACGAAACAAATTCTTGGGATAGGCCGTAAGCATGGACGTCTGTTTGAGATTGTTCATCTCCAACTTCCACCATCCTCTGCTGCTTCCGCTGTTGCTTCAACTTCCCTAACTTCTGTTTTTAATCTTTGGCATTGTCGTTTGGGTCACGTGTCATTTAGTCATTTGAAAACTTTAATTTCTAGTGGTCAATTGGGTCATATGATTTTTGAGAAAGTTGATTGTTTATCATGTCAAACTGCCAAACAACCTGCCTTACATTTTAATAAAAGCAATTCTGTTTCTCTTGCACCATTTGATCTTGTTCACTCTGATATTTAAGGACCTTCACCTACTCCCACTATGGGGGAGCTCTTGCTATTTTGTTATTTTTGTGGATGATTATACTCGTTATACTTGGTTGTATCTTTTAACTAAACGTTCTGAATTTAAACAGATATACTCTGACTTCTCAGCAATGGTGAAAACTCAGTTTTCTCGTACAATCAAGATTTTTCGAACTGATAATGCTGTGGAATATCTCGACTCTGAGGTTCTATCTTTTCTACGCTCTCAGGGGACATAGTTTCATCTATCTTGTCCTGGTACATCTCAACAAAATGGTTGAGCTGAACGCAAACATCGTTATCTTCTTGATACGATCCGTGCCTTTCTTATTTCATCCTCTTGTCTAGAAAAATTTTGGGGGGAAGCTGCTCTTACTGCTGTCTACGCCATTAATCGTGTTCCACTTTTGTCCTTAGTAATTCTACCCCTTTTGAACGCTTGTATGGATACCCCCCTGATTATTCTCATCTTAGAGTGTTTGGTTCTGCTTGTTTTGTTCTCCTTCAACCCCATGAACGAACTAAACTTGAACCACGCTCCCGTCTTTGTTGTTTCTTAGGTTATGGTATTGAACATAAGGGGTATCGTTGTTGGGATCCCATTTCTCGGCGTCTTCGTGTCTCTCGACATGTTGTCTTTTTGGAACACAGGATGTTTTCTACTCTTTCTCCATTTCATCTTTCTCCCTCTTCCTATACTCCTCTCTTCACTGATATTTCCAAAGATTTGCCTTCTAACATATTTGATGCAGATAGTCCACAGGTCTTTCAGACACCACCGCTTACGGTTCATCCTGAGACACCTGGGTCTTCTGCTGGACATGTGACCACTCCTGATGAGTCTTCTCTCCATCCCCTGTTGACGACTCTCCTCCTCCAGAACGTCCTAAATGGGTAACACAACCTTCTGTTCGTCTTCGTGATTATATTGTTGGTTTTGCTGCCTTTTCTACTCACGAACCTTCTTCCTACCGTGGGACTTGTATTAACCCTTTATGGCAGCAAGCTATGGATGATGAGTTACAGGCTCTTAAGAAAACTCATACTTGGGATGTGGTTCCTCTCCCTCCTAGGAAGACTACTATTAGTTGCAAATGGATTTACAAAATCAAAACCCGTTCAGATGGTTCCATTGAGCAACACAAAGCTCGTCTTGTTGCTCGTAGTTTCACTTAGGAGTATGGCATTGATTATGAAGAAACTTTTGCTCCCGTTGCTAGGCTTACATTCGTTCGCAGTTTACTTGCTATTTCTGCTGCTCGTAACTGGGATCTTTATCAAATGGATGTTAAAAATGCTTTCCTAAATGGTGATCTTGCTGAGGAAGTCTATATGCAGCCTCCTCCAGGCTCCTCTGTTCCATCTTCTCATGTTTGCAAGCTTCGTCGAGCGCTATATGGACTGAAACAGGCTTCTCGTGCCTGGTTTGCAAAGTTTAGCTCTACTATTCGTGAGTTTGGATTTACTCCCAGTTCATATGACTTTGCTCTGTTTCTTCGCACCACTACAGCTGGTTCTGTTCTTCTTCTTCTTTATGTGGACGATATGATTATTACGGGGGATGACGGTATTGGCATTTCTCATCTCAAACAATTTCTCAGTCGCCAATTTGAGATGAAGGATTTGGGGTTTCTCAATTATTTCTTGGGTTTGAAGATCTCCCGTGATTCTTCTGGTTACTTTCTCTCTCAAGCTAAGTATGCTTCTGATCTTTTGACACGGGCTGGTATTTCTGATTGCAAGACTGCTATTACTCCGATTGATTCACAGCTCCGTTTTACTCCTCTTGATGGTGCACCTTTATCTGATGCGACTCTATATCGTCAGCTTGTTGGTAGTCTTGTTTATCTTACTGTCACTCGCCCTGACATTGCTTATGCTGTTCACATTGTTAGTCAATTCATGGCTGCTCCCCGTTACCCACATTTTGCTGCTTTGCTTCATATTCTCCGATATGTCAAAGGCACCATGTTTCATGGTCTTTATTATTCAGCTCATTCCTCACTTGAGTTACATGCCTTTTCTGATGCCGATTGGGCTGGTGATCCTACTGATCGTCGTTCTACTACAGGGTTCTGTTTCTTTCTGGGGACTTCTCTTATAGCCTGGCGTAGCAAGAAACAAACCTTCACTATCCGTTCTAGTACTCAAGCTGAGTATCATACTCTTGCCGATACCACTCAAGAGTTCATTTGGCTTAGATGGCTTCTTACTGATATGTGTGTCACTCATTCTGCATGCACTACATTATATTGTGACAATCAGAGTACTATTCAGATTGCTCACAATGATGTTTTTCATGATCGCACCAAACACATTGAAATAGATTGTCACTTTATTCGTTAGCATGTCAGAAGTGGCACTGTTCGTCTCATTTCTATCTCCTCAGCAAATCAAACTGCAGATCTTTTCACAAAAGCTAATCCTCCTAGTCGTTTTTCTGAGTTAATCTCCAAACTCAAGTTGATTTCTGCGTTACTACCTTGAGTTTGAGGGAGGTGTTAGATTTAGTAATGTATATAATTAGTATTCCTTAATTTATGCATTCTTTATTTTGTATATCCTATCATAATTAGGATTACTATCTCATTCCTTATTTTGTATATCCTATCATAATCAGGATTACTATCTCCTATTAGGATTAGGATTATTATCCTCTTATATAAGAGATCTTGTAACCTTGTATTCTTACACTCAATCAATATAGAAGATTATTCTTCTCTTCTTTTCTTCTTCTTTCTAACAAAATTTAATTGTAACAGCAACTGATGCCCTTCTTCAAATTCGGCTGCTTTTGCTACTGTAGTTAGAAATGTTGAAGGCACAGTAATTGATATAAACTATGGTCGCATTTGAATCTTCTTAGTACTCGCAACTGAAGCCTGGACTATCAGAGGTGGCCTTTTTCCACGATTGCAAGATGGGAACTTCAAGATGCAATTTTTGAAAGTGATGCAGCTAGTGTAATTTCTTATTTGCAATCAAGCTCTTGTAATTTCTCTCGGGAAATCTCTGCCATCAATGTTCTGGCTTGGAAGGCACCTCGACATTGGTCTTCTTTTTTTCTTTTTGGGGGGGGGGGGGGGAGGGGGTTGTAAAAGACACGCAAACAATGCAGCCCATTTCCTTGCTGTTTTTTGCTTAAAAGAATCCCTCCCTGCTAGGCATGCCCTTGCTATTTTTCCTTATGAATTGCTTCTTATAGTCAGATAAATTTGTTAATATATTTTCTTCGGTTTCCACAAAAAAAAAAAAGAAAAGAAAAGGGATCGATCACAGTCTTTCCCCACACATGGCTGGTATAGGAAGCATGGTTGATATTCTCTTGTTGCACACGCAAGTGCTTTTCAACACAATTGGTGGGACAAAATATAGAGAACCCACTAATCAAAATGGCCATAACTTTCCGGCACATGTTAAAGGAGATTGAGCACTATGACTCAACACAGTAATCCAAACATTTGCTAACCAGACCAATAAAGCAATCTTCAATTGGGGCTTTATTGAACCTGGAATGCATTCAAACTGGTGCAGTCGAGCCCCTCGAACTAAACAACACTGATATGGTTCTTTTGGGAAAACTTTTGCGCCGAAAGCAGCCATTGAGATTAATCATGAGTTTGGTTTAGGGGTAAATTTAGCCAGGTCTCGTGGGGAAGGCGACGCATTATATTACTTATCACCTGCTGCTGATATAGAAAGCCTTCTACATTTAAAATTTTCCCAAATACAGTATATACGATGGGGGCAATCTAGCAAACCAGTTTTATCAAGAAACTGAAGGCAAGCACAGACCAAAACAATATATCATCACACATTAGGCGGTTTTCCAAGCGCCAACCTGCCAATTATCATAGGGGCAAAAAAAAAGAAAAAAGGCAACAACAACTGCTGATGCTTCTAAATAAGTTATTGGGTTAGTCTTTGCATCTCATTTTGGCCATTGAGAGTCTCAAGGAGAAGCGGAGGAGCATATTGGGCTGTTCCTTGGTTCTCATCAGAATCCTGGCAGAACGAGAGAATTATGGTATCGATCGACATCTCCACAACCCCAAAGAAAAGAGTAGCGACAACATAACCAAATCCCCAGCAGACCTGCACTCACAACAATGTGATTGATTCCATCATGAATCTCTAACTTCCATAGAAGAAATGGTAGAAAAAGCAAAAACAGTTTCAACATATTGATGCTTTTATTGTTTAGTCTGAATGTTATCTACTCTAAAGGTTAAAATAGACCGACATAGATTATTTGATAAAACTAGGTTTATGATCAACGCTTTTACATTGTGTTGTGTATCTACTGAGCAAATACCCACTTTCTAATTGAATATTTGGTTGACATTAAGACTACTAGAAGCAATTTTATGACAGAGGAGATAGATTTGGATGGGAAAGGCAATGCAACTTATGTTTTTGCATAATAAGTAGTCTCTTGAAATAACTATTACAATACCATGAAAAAAAAAAAAAAGATAAAAGATAAATTCTTGTCAGATCACCTTCTTCATGGAAGTTGATAAAAATATCTAAAAAATTAAGATGCCAATCATATTTAGCTCCAATTAACACACAATCCTTGTATACCAAAATTTCCTCAGCGAATGCCAAGGAAAATTTCACCTTACTGCAACAATTACACATTTCTCAAGTTGACAGGTAGAAGTTTTCCAACATCATTTTCTATCTTTGAAGCAGCCAGTCTCCAACAAATAGGATGATTGGGTCTACTGCCACGGTCATCCAATGTTGTGCAACTCCTCAATATGCCTATGATTGAATCACCAGGCTTCAAAGTACATCACCTAGCATGATTTTGTATAATACTTTCTTCCCTAGTTAAAAATATGCCTTCCTCAACAACCACTACCTGGCTACTTTTTCAACCCCAATGTACAGGCACAAAACTAAGCATCACATCAATAAGGTGTAGCATGGTTGTTTCCCCCTCCTCTCCATAATTCTTGTTTTCTTCAACCTTTGTCCCTCCATTTTTTGTTTCACAACCTAACTTTACTGTTTCCAATTATTTTAATCAGACATTCATCAATTCAGCATTTACTATGTTATGATTGCTTTGCTTTATTCGGTACCATAAATAAAGAAACATACCACCACAGGAAATAGCGGGGAGGAGATCTTGTTGTGGGCAGAGTTGTATTTGTGAGTGTTCAACATGAGGAAAGCAAACACCGCACTTGAAAGGCTGACACACAACTTCCCAAGGAAAAGAATAACATCCCCAATCACGTTTACTTTCCCTATTCGAAGGATGTTGCTCATGATCAACTCTGTTGCAATCTCAGAAGCCTTAAAGAAGCCTTTGCCGGTTATAGCAATCTGAAAGAATCAGAAGCATGTATTTAAAAATGAAGCCAAAATACAAAACACCTGACAGTCACATGGTGCAACATGTAACAAGAGAAACAAGCAAATTTACCAAATTATTGACCTTCAATTTTCTTTGACTCTGACGGGGAACTAGACTCAGGTAGCCAAATTCCCCAATTATGATGGTTTAAACTCTCTCATTAAAAATCCACTACCTGCTGTGTAACTTATTTCTGGAGAAAAGGTAAAAATGTCTTCTAAAGTCCACTCATTGCATGGTAATGATATCTCCATCTTAATTTCGTTCTGGAGAGATGCTCCAGAACTGGCCAAGCCATTTAATTTTAGGAATATCTAACATCTTCCAAACAATAAACCCCTCTTAGCATGCCTACCAAAGGAAAGCCAATGCTAGGGGACCGTTTAGTAATATTGTCGTTTTTCTATTTACATTTATATGTTTATGTTTTATGTTTTATATTTTTTTTGTTGTTTTCTTTTTCTGAAAATGAAAACTGAAACTGTGTTTGGAAATACAACTCTGTTTACAATTACTAATTTTTATTTTCATAAAATATTTAATTTTATTAGTTTTTTAAAAATTAATTGAATTTAATAAATACATTTTACATTAATTTAATTTAATTATATTATTTATTAAAAACAATTGAATAAAATATAAATATTATATCATTTAATCCAGTAAATATAAAATATATTAATTATAATTTAATTATATTATTTATTAAAAATAATTGAATAAAATATAATTCATATTAAATTAATTAAATTAATTATTAAAAAAATTATTGAAAATAATTTCATAAAATATATTTAATATTATTCAATTTAATTATTTTAAATTAATTATTAAATTAAATAAAATTAAATAATTTAATTATAATATTTATTAAAAATAATTTAATAAAATATATTTATATTAATTAAATTAAATTAAATAAATATATTTTATTTTATTATTTATTAAAAATAATTTAATAATATATATTTCTTATTAATTAAATTAATTAATTAAATTTAATTATTTATCAAAAATAGATTAATAATAGATATTACATATTAATTTAATTATATTATTTATTAAAACTAATTTTAGTTTAATAAAATATTTGAACAAACTAATTTATTTTAATATATTGTAACAAAAATGGTTAAAGTATTAGAATTGACAAAATGTTTGCAACAGAAAAAAACACAGAGTGAAAACACATTTTTTTTATTTACGTTTTTCTGTTTAAGTTTTTATTTTTTTAGAAAAAAAAAAAAATATAAATAGATTTAACAAATATGTTTTTGTTGCTAACTTATAAAATTTTGAAAACATAAACAGAAAAATAGAAAATAAGAACGTTACCAAATGGGGCCCAGATGATACATTTTCCTCTCTTTCCATAACGGCAAAGTATTTCTCCATGTTGAAGAACAATCATTGCCAAGCATATGAATCCAAAGAAAAAATGAACAAAAAGAAAATGCAAATGAAAACACAATCTTGGGCAAAAGCAGTCAAACTAAATTACCATAATATAGGCATTGCGGTTCACCGATTTGATGGTCCACTCAACACACTGTCGGCAAAAATGAGAAGAATGAAATGCCACCCTTCCAATCCAGCTAGTGGGTACTGTATTAGCAACTTTCAATTTACGACGAATTGCCTCGAGTATAAATCGGACAGACTCAACAAATGATACAATTAGAGAGCCAATAGCCATAGACCCAAGGCTGTAACGCATAAGCCGCTTCATTGAGGAGAAAACTGGAAGAAATGGAATCTCAGGCTGCATTTGAGGAAATAGATGCTCGAGGAATTAATATTGAAGTATTTAACTGAATGAAGAAAATATGTCCACAATTAACTTGTTTTGCAGAAGGCAAAAGTTAACGCATGTTTTTTTTTTTTTTTTTGTTCCCCCAATATATAAACATTATCCATACATATTAGCAAAGGAGGTCCCAAAATTGTAGTGACTAGTGAGTAATCTAAATCTGACCACAAGGAATCAAGGACAGTGTATTGAAGCCCGGTCCAAACAGGAAGACAAAAATAAAGTAAAAAGAAAAGGCCCTTCAACTATTTAATCTAAAACCATTCCTTCAGTTGTGTGTGTATTACATGATACAGGTTCAATCTGAGCATATCTCCATAAACACTGCCTGGCAGCAATGATTTGTTGAACAATATACTAAAAAAAGGTGGGCAGTTTGCTGATGGAGAGTAAAAAACTAAAACTGAAGATTTCTCATGCTTCCCATGTAGCCATCATAGCTAAAGTTGAATAAACCCATCTTAGATAAAAAACTATTGTCCTTGAACAGTCAATGACCAAGACCACCTCATGTCAAGATAAAAAATAAATAAATAAATAAAATCAATGTTCGCAAGAGAAATTATGAGGGTCCAAGTCCACCCCTACAAACTCTAAAGCAACACTATTCCTTAAGAAATTACCAAAAAAAAAAAAAACACTATTCCTTAAGTGTCTACATACCGTTCCAGAGTGAAAAGCAAAGAGTATTGTGCAAATTCATCAAGTCACTTGTTACAGCCTTCTAGTCGACAGCCAGCGTAAAATTTTGTCGAATTTTTTTATGGATTTTCTGACACCTAATGAGATTTCATGAGGACATTCCCTACTTAGCGATGCGCTGTATGGTCCGAGTACAGTGTTAAATAAGCAAGAACCGCTGCATCGGCGCCCGGGTGCAGTGTTAAATAGGCAAGAGTCCTCGCACTTTCCTGGACGAGTGGGGGGGCAAGGAAGCTAGTCCAAAATAGAAGGCTAAGATTAGGTACTTGGAATATTGGAAGTTTAACTGGGAAACTTATGAAAGTGGTGGATACAATGGGAAGGAGAAGAATCGCAATTACTTGCTTACAAGAGACGAAGTGGGTGGGACAGAAAGCTAAAGAGATTGAGAGGACTGGGTATAAGTTATGGTATACGGGACTTAATAGATCGAGAAATGGGGTCGGTATAGTAGTAAGAAAGGATCTAAAGGACGATATAGTTAATATGAAACGCTATGGAGATAGGATTATTGCAATTAAGTTAGTGGTAGGAGAAGAGATAGTAAACGTAATTAGTGCTTATGCCCCCCAGGTGGGCTTAGGAGATGTACATAAGGAGAAGTTTTGGGAAGACTTGGAAGGAATATTATTAAAGATGCCTCAAGGAGAAATGGTCTTCATAGGAGGAGACTTAAACGGTCATATAGGACGCGACATAGATGGATACATAGGAGTACATGGGGGAAATGGTTACGGTGATAGAAATGAAGAAGGGAATGATATTTTGGAGTTTGTAGTGGCTTATGATCTCATGGTGACGAACACCTTCTTTAGGAAGAGAGAGGAACATTTGGTGACTTATAAGAGTGGCTCCTCAAAGACACAGATTGACTTCTTCTTAACTAGGAAAAGAGACCGTGTAGCTTGTAAAGATTGTAAAGTTATACCAGGGGAGAGCTTGACGGCCCAACATAGGTTGTTGTTGGTCATAGAGGTGCAGCTTCAAAGGTGGGCTAGAAAAAAAGAAGTCGTATAGATGCTCAAAGACTAAATGGTGGAACTTAAAAGGTGATAAGCAAGCAGCATTCAGGGAAATAGTACTAGAGGAAAACATTTGGACGGTAAATGAGAGTACAAATATTATGTGGGATAAGGTAGCAAAGTGTATTAGGAGGGTAGGGAAAGAAGTGTTAGGAGAATCCAAGGGAGTGCTTCGGTACAGAAAGAGGCATGGTGGTGGAACGAGGCCGTCCAAGACAAGATAAGAGTTAAAAGAGAGTTTTAAATCTTGGCAAAACGACCGAAATGAAGCGAACTTGGAGAGGTATAGAGAAGCTAAAAGAGAAACCAAAAAGACAGTTAGTGAAGCTAAGGCAAAGACATTTGAGGATTTATATAGGCGACTTGACACTAAGGAGAGCGAGAGAGAGATATTCAAGCTTGCTAAATCTAGAGATAGACGGACCAAGGATTTAAACCAAGTTAAATGTATTAAAGATGAGGATGAAAAGGTATTAGTAAAGGAAGAGGAGATAAATGAGCGTTGGAAGAGCTCCTTCTACAAGTTATTTAACGAAAGCAGTAGTAGTGACATACATTTGGGGCAGTTTACCACTTTTAGGGAAGAATTAAATTTTATATTCTATAAGAGAATCAGTAGGGAAGAAGTAAAAGAAGTATTAAAAAGGATGAAGAATGGGAAAGCGATTGGGCCAGATGGTATCCCTATTGAGGTTTGGAGGTGCTTAGGAGAAGATGGCATATGTTGGTTGACAAAACTTTTTAATGTAGTGCTAAAGAGCAAGAAGATGCCTGATGCATGGAGGAAAGGTATCCTTATACCCATATACAAGAACAAAGGAGATATTCAGAACTGTGCGAACTACCGCGGGATTAAATTGATGAGCCATACGAAGAAATTATGGGAGAGCGTTATTGAGAGAAGACTAAGAAGGACAACAAACGTTTCAGAGAACCAATTTGGTTTCATGCCTGGAAAATCAACCATGAAGGCTATCTTTCTCTGGAGGAGGTTAATGGAACAGTATAGAGAAGGTAAAAAAGATTTACATATGGTGTTCATCAATTTAGAGAAGGCATATGACCGGGTTCCTAGGGAGATTCTATGGAGAGTATTGGAAAAGAAAGGAGCATGTGTCGCATATATTGAGGCGATAAAGGACATGTATGATAAAGCCATTACATCTATACGGACAACTGGTGGAGAGACTAATGAGTTCCCTATCACGATTGGTTTACATCAAGGCTCAGCGTTAAGCCCGTACTTGTTTGCTTTAGTTATGGATGAGATTACAAGACATATTCAGGATGAGGTGCCGTGGTGTATTCTATTTGCAGATGATATTGTTTTAGTAGATGAGACGAGAGGAGTGAATGCTAAGCTAGAATTGTTGCGGGATATATTAGAGACAAAAGGGTTTAGGCTAAGCCGATGCAAGACGGAATATATGGAATGTAAGTTTAGTCAAAGTAGAATAACGGGTAGTATAAAAGTAAGTTTAGGCACACAAAAAATTGTAGAGAAAGATAAATTTAGGTACCTTGGATCTATGGTTCAACAAGATGGAGGGATTGATACTGATGTAAGTCACAGGATTCAAGCTGGGTGGACCAAATGGAGGAGTGCTTCGGGGGTTTTGTGCGACCGAAAAGTCCCGCTCAAGGTGGAAGGAAAGTATTATAAGGTAGTGGTTAGACCAGTGCTGCTATATGGATCAGAGTGTTGGGCAGTAAAGCATAATTATGGTCAGAAGATGGCAGTTGCAGAGATGAGGATGCTAAGGTGGATGTGCGGAATTACAAGAAAAGATAGGATTAGGAATGAGGAGATTAGGGGCAAAGTAGGAATAGCACCGATTGAAGATAAAATGAGAGAAAACCAATTAAGATGGTTTGACCATGTTAGAAGGCGTCCAGCAGAGGCACCTGTTAGAAGGTGTGAAAGTATGGAGATTGCCAGGAGTGGGAGAAGTAGAGGAAGACCCAAGAGAAGTTGAAAAGAAACCATTAAACATGACCTGACCTACCTAGATTTATCAGAGGACATGCCCCTAAACAAATCTAATTGGCGCCGACAAATCCATTTAGCCGACCCCACCTAGTGGGAAAATGCTTGATTTGGTTTGGTTTGGTTTGGTTTGGTTTACTTGTTACAACCCCAACTCAGAAAATGATAAGAGCAAAACAGAAGGATCAACAATTGAAAAGGTGATGAAATAAGTTTCTTAGGGGGATTGGACAACGCACTGGAGAGCAGACTCCACATGCGAAGGCGTTATATGATTCAAGTCAAGTTGAAGTACTTAGAAGCCAAGATGTGATCTTAACAAAGCCGAATGGAAAATAGGCTAAGCACAGCTGACCCAATTAATTAGGGCTTGGGATATATGGATTTGTTGATGATGTTATCAGTGAGCTTATCCTGCAAATCTTTTTGTTCAAATGATAATGTGATGAACACAAACCCGCATAGAAATACACAATTGGGGAGGGATGTGAGAGAAGGGGGAGTGGAGTTCAAATGCGGCCACATATGTATAAATATTTGGGAGAGGGGTGTGGGTGAGATAGAAGGGGAGAGAGAGGTGCATAAGTAATAGCAATATGTTCTGAGTGACCCCGTACTTACGGTCTGTACAATACTACCCGACTACTTTGTGTGTGAACTGTGCAAATTGGTTTATTTTTTCTCATTACGAACCTGACAAGGGAATCCTAGTGTTAAGAACTAAGCGAAAAACATCCACAAGTTTTTAGGTTTACTCATTTGCAAACACTGGCTAGTGCATCTAAGTTACATTGGTCTGAATACATGTATCAGAATTGGGCATTGGGCATCAAGTGAGAGCAAATGCTTAAAACCCATGATCTAACAGCAAGTTTTATATGATTGTATAAAGTATTTCACTTAAGGGTAAACTAATAATAGACGCTTCTAAATAATTATATTTTATATAAGATACTAAGTGTGCATTTTGCAACCATAAATAGCTACTCAACTTTTGCTTTTTCTAAAATGACTATATTTACCCTCTCACATTTTTAACTTCTTTTAAACCATGAAGGGCAAAAATGTCAAATTAACAAAAAAGCTAAAAAGCTAGCTAATAAAGAGCTAGCCTTTTCCCTTCCCAAACACAAAAAAGCTAACTTTTTAGTAGCTAGCTTCAAAGAAAACTAGCTTTTTTGCTTCCCAAACTCAAGGGAGGAAGGTAGCTTCACTTGTGGCAAAGTAACCAAAACTAACTGCAACAAAAGGGGGTAGGGTGGCACCCCATGGAGGAAAAGAAACAAGATTTGAATTGGTCTGTGATTCTGCATTGTGCTACTATCATATAGAATGGAAAGAGTAGAGTTTACTCATTATGCACATGATGGAGTAGCTCACCGATGTTTCACCCCGAGCCCAATAGTAGGAAGCAACAGAACCCGCAATTACTGTTGAAGAGCATGCTATAAAAAACTGTGTCACCCAATAACAGCCAAACAGGTGGAAAAGGATTGCAGCACCAATATGAGAGGTATAATGGACCCTGTAACCACAGCAACGATCGCAGCTCACCCGTTTCAAACTAAGCTCATAGGCACAACAGTTGGACTCGCAGTCATTCTCAACTACCTGACCAGAACTGAAAAGATGGAGAGCAGCTGAAAGCCAAAACATGTAAAAAATTGCAAGGATAAAGTAAGGTATAATAGGAAAGATTATAAGCGCCTGCGCTTCTCCGATGACCTTGGCAGCAACCTGCAGACAGATTTAATACAAATTGCATTAGAATGAAGTAAAATCATCCATAGACCACGTCTAATGGACTCTATCAAGTGACTGATGTGCAGGATGTGAAACAAAGAAAGATTATCAAGCTAAAAAGGGTGTGCAGATGTTGCCAAAGAGAGGAAAATATCCTATCATAAACTTTTAGCTGGATACTTGAGCTCCAATAGGCCAAAATTCATCTGTGGTAGATGTAGGGAGAAGGCAACTATGATCTGGTGGATAGCTCTTATAGCAAATAAGCTCAATTCTGTTATAGCTCTTCTTAATCCTTACCATTTTATTTTTTTGAAAAATAAAATAATTTTATTAAAAGAAAACAAAATGAAAAAGCATTAAGCATATGCCCAGCGTTTACAAGGTATCCCCGAGCAACAAAATCTATACTGACATTGTATCTATAAAGCCTATACTGACATTGTATCTATACCTGGCTCTGTATCCCCCACTAACCACCTATACAAAATTGCCAAAAAGATACTCTTTCAATTTAAAAAGGGGCATCTCCATCCCTTGGAATCTTTTCCCATTCCTCTCTTTCCACATTACCACGAAGATGCAAACAGGTGCCATGAGCCAAGCATTTCTCCTTGTCTGACTTGCTTTAAAACCCCACCAGGCACTCAAAAAACATTTGACTCCCATTGGAAACACTCAATGAATGCCAATAGTTGCCAAAAAAATCCCAAAGATTTCTAGCCTGTTTGCAATAAATTAGCAGGTGATCAATGGTATCCTGTCTTCTTGCAGAAAAAAACACCTATAGGCTAGTGGAAGGCCTATCTTATGAAGATTGTCAACAATGAGAATGGTTCCTTTCGCCACGCACCAAACAAAGAAGGCCACCTTAGTAGGGACCCCGCCTTCCAAATCTTCACCCACTGCAAGTCTTCTTCCCTCACCTGGTCAAACTTTGTAAAAGGAACTCACCTCAAATTTCCAAGACTTGGTCAAAGTCCACAATACCTTGTCCACCCCCCCCCCCCACGGGGGCAGGAAGGGGAACAAGGTCAAAATAACCACGTTGTACACACTATCTACCCACTCCATGGGGGCCTATTCCCTCCTTTGAGCACCAATCTATTCCCTCCTTTGAGTACCAAGCGCCCCAACTTTCCCAATACTGTTTAGACACCACCTTCCTCTATAACCTGTCTCTCTATGGTGAACCTCCATAGCCATTTTCCCATCAAAGCTTCATTAAACTATTTCAAACATCTAATCCCAATGCCTCCTCTAACAGAGCAACAAACAGCGTCCACCCTACCAAGTGATACCTGGCAGCCTCACCAACTCCTCCTCATAAGCAGTCCCTCTCTAGCTTATTGAGCTCTTTTGCCATGTTGCGGGAATCTGAAACAGTGACATGAAGTACATCGGTAAGCTTGACAAAGTACTTTTGATTAGTGTCACCCTCACCCCTTTAGATAGAAATTTCTGTTTCCACCTTGATAGTCTCTTCCGGTACCTCTGTAACACCCCATTCCATGCTGGCTTTGACTTGTGGGAAGCATCCAATGGGAGACCCAAATAGGTCTATTGGAGTGAGCAAATTTGGCAGCACAAAACATCCACCAACTCGTCTAAATTGCCCACCTCTCCAATTAAAATAATCTCATATTTGACCAAGTTCACTTTTATCCCTAAGATCACTTCAACGCAAATTGCACCTCAAGTGCCCAAGCTGAAAGGGATTCGCCCCACAAAACACAATCGAATCATCCATGAATAACAAATGAGATACCTCTAGAGGATCCCTCCTACCTCCACTTGCAATGAAGCCTTCAATAAAGCCTCTTTCTACAGCTCTACCCACCATCCTACTGAAGGCCTCCTTCACCACAATAAACACACATGGGGATAAAGGATCCCCTTGCGTTAACCGCCTCGAAGAACTAAAAAATCCTTCAAAGGATCCGTTAACAAAGACCTAGAGAAATGCACCAAGATATTGACTGCCTCCATTTCTCGCTGAACCCATCCTCCTCAGCACCAATATATCCACTTCCTCCATTTATCACTTAACCCCATCCTTCTCAGCATATAAATGAAGATGTCTCAATACACATGTTTATATGAAGATGTCTCAATACACATGGTAACAGGCTTTTCCCGTATCCAAATTACAATCTAGGGCTGCTTCCCTCTTTTTCGTCCTGGAGTCAATGAGCTCATTTGCCATCAGTACCGCATCTAGAATCTGTCTACCGTCCACAAATGCATTCCATGCTGGTTTTCATCTGTTGTACATGTTGCCCACCAGACTTATGGGTCTGAAATCCCTGATATTGAACAACTCCAAGCCCTTCCTTGGAATCAAAGATATCAATGTTCTCATTCATGCTTTTCATAAAAGCTCCTTATCATGAAACTCTTCAAGGACCTTCATAAAGTCAACCTTTAAGACCTCTTTTTGTGCATGTTAGCCAGTCAATGAAAAAATTTGGTGTTTCTGTCACCCTCCTTTAGCCACAGCACCCTGAATTTCTGCCTCCAACTGGTCTCCTCAATCTAGCCAATATGCTGAATTCTTTCCTTTCTGTCGCTCTATTCTACTCGCCTATATCTTCAAGTTCCCTATCTTCAACTCTCTTATCCATATCCTCTGTATCCCTCATTAGGTCCGCCTTGAGCATTTCAATATTGCCAGAATCATCCCTATTCCATCTAATAATATTTTCCTTGAGACTTTGAGGCTTCTTCACAAAGACATAGCTTACACTACCCTCGAAGTTGTAGCTCCCCCATCAGCCACTGACCCTTTCCTTAAATCCTTGCACCTTAATATATACTAGTAATTGCCCGTGCCTAAAGGCACAAAAATATAATTTGGTGTATAAATAGCTCAAATTTAAATTTATAAAATAAACGTACAAAAAAATGTAAAAATAATCCACAAAAATAAAAATTACTAATTCAAAGAAATTAAGGTATCCATACAGTATTTAAAAAATATGGAAAGAGTAAGAGGAAAAAAATAATCATTGATATTAAGTAAATCTAACAACTAAAAATATCTCGAATTCAAAATTTTAAGTTTCTTTATTATATAAATGACACAAAGAGTATAAAAGTGTATGTATTTAAAATTTAAGTTTTAAATTTATTAAATTTGAAATTTTAATTTAAATGTTTATTTTTAATAAAATTTTAAAGAACAATAAAGTTCAAATATTTTTTTAAATAAAAAGATTCAGATTACTTTGTCTAATAAGTATCTATACATCATTTAATAAATGTCTATAATTTTATTATTTATTACAAAAATTATCAAAAATTTTAAAATATTACTTGAAAAACTTTTATATATAAAAAGTATTCAAAAAATATATGGGAATAGTAAGGGATTGTGTTTTCATGTGACATGATTGAAAAGACAACCAAAATGGAGAGCGAAAGAAGTAATCTTGGCTATTGTGCAAATCCAACAATTGAAAAAATTTTAAATTCAAAAATTGAAATTCAAAATTTGACACAAAGACTATAAAAGTATATGTATTTAAAATTTAAATTTTAAGCACATCAAAATTGAAATTTTAATTTACATGTTTATTTTTTAACAAAATTTTAAAGAAAATTAAAGTTTAAATATATGTTTTAAATAAAAAAATTTAATTGACTTTATTTAATAGGTATTCATACATTATTTAATAAATGTGTATAATTTTTTATTTAATACAAATATTATCAAATTTTTTAAAATATTAATTTTAAAACTTTTATATAAAAAATATTCAAAAAAATATATGAGAATAGTGAGGGATTATTATTTTTATGTGATGTGACTGAAAAGATGACAAAAGTGGAAAGGAAAATAAATAATCTTGGCCATTGAGTAATCTTATAGTTGAAAAATCTTAAATTCAAAATTTTAAGTTTTCTTATTATATAAATGACATAAAAAATGTAAAAGTGTATGTATTTAAAATTTATGTTTTAGGTACATTAAAATTGGAGTTTAAATACAATGTTTTAGTTGACATTGTCTAATAGGTACAATTGTTTAATAAATGTGTACAATTGTATTATGTATTATTTGTTACAAATAATAAAATTTTATTTGAAATTTTATTAAAAAATTTTTATCAAATGGCTTTGAAATTTTATTAAGAGGGTGTTTAGTTGGTAAAACTTTGGTCAAAAAGTATACTAAAAGTATAAACATTTGATGTAAAAATGATACATGATAAAATTTAATTGAAAGAAGTACAAAATTTTAGTAAAAGTTAGTGAGTTTTAATTAATTTTGTTCAACTAAACACTTCCTAAAACAATCTTGAATGGTTAATGGTTAAAAAATTTTAGGATGGTGAAAAAAATTATTTTTAAAATTTTTATTTGAAAAAAAAAATTTCAAAAATTAAAACAACAGTCACGTTACACTGACAATTGAAACCAACAACTCCTTGTGCCCCCGAGAACCCAACTTTTGAAACCCAGTAAACCCGTGCAAAGCATGGTTTGAATTTCAAAACTAATCCCATGCCCCTCTCTCTCTCTCTCTCAGCCTCTTCTCCTTGCCATGTACACAACCGTCACATTGATGGTTGAGTTTTATTATATAGATGTTTTTAAATCTAAAAACTTTAGGCCCTCCTTCACTTTCCTAGCAGTCAAGCTGTATGGGAAAATGATCTGAAACCATTCTAGGCGACAGAGTTTGAATAGATTCCAAAAACTTCTCTTCCCACTCAACAGATGTTATAAGTTTATCAATACTAGATTTACTCCTTGCATTTGACCATGTGCACCTCCCTCCCTTTGGTGGGAAATCTATTAACCCCAATTCCTCAATAAAGATGGAGAAACATCTCATGATTCCTGTATTAACCCTTCTCACAAAGATAGCTTCCACTAACCTCGAAGTTGTAGCTCCCACCAACAATCGACTCTCTCCTAGAATCCTTCCACCTTAAGTCAGATGTTTTCAAATCTAAAAGGTTTATGCCCTCCTTTCACTCCCCCACAGTGAAGTTGTATAGGAAAACGATCAGAAACTATTCTAGGCAACAGAGTTTGAACACATTTAGAAAACTGCTCCTCCCACTCAACATATCCTTGCATATGACTAGGTCTACATCCCTCCATTCAATGGGAAATCTAACCACCCCAGTTCCTCAATAAAGTTGGAGAAACATCTCATGATTCCTGTATTAACCCTTCCCCACATCCTCTCTTTGTCGAGCCTCTATCCAAATTAAAATCCCCCCAACACACCAAGGGGCTCCCATATAAAAGCCACATCTCCCAGCTCCTCCAAGAACTCCCCTTTAAGTAAAAATTCAATCTGATCATAAACCTGAGTAAGCCCATTCAAGATTATCTTCCACCCCTCTTAATAGACAAGTCCAGAAAGATTTTCCAGCCTTACTATCTACCATTAACACCTCCCTCTATCCCCGATCAGAAGTACCCCACCCAAGGTCCCACCAGCCTCTAGAGCTGTCCATTTCACCCACCTTCTTCCCACAAACTTCTCACAATAAAATCATCTACTCCTTTCATTTTCATCTCTTGAAGACTAACCAGAGTTGAATTCCATCTTCTCAGGGCCTGTTTGATGACTACCCACTTTCCTCCCCCATTAACACCCCTCACATTCCAACTTACTATCCTAGGCTTTATTAATAACTCAAAGAAAATCTGGCCCCCTCCCCCTTTACCTCATCCTTCCCACATAGTTGATGGAACATTCCAAGTTTCTTAGCTCCCTCATACCCCTTTGTCCTCTATCTTGCTGAACTGATCCCACTTTCTTTGCACTGCCTTGCCTTGTTTCTACCTTTTCTAATAGTCTATGTAATTCCCACTCAAACCCTTCACAAGATATCCCCAATAAATGCCCAAATACTTTAGCCTGCCTAGCACCCACTCAGAAATCAAAACTTCATCTTCCCCATAGTATCCCAGCAGCAGAGGACTGTTGCACCCCTTGTCATCAAATTCTGGAGGCACATTACCTATTGGAATAGGGCTTTCTTGCTCTAGGACTATTACCATCTTCCTTAAAACAAGTTGACCCCAATCATCTGGCCTTACATTATTTTTACATTTTCTCCATAGCAATATCTCCAGTAGCACCCAAGTCAAAAAAAAAAAAAGTAGCACCCTTCACTGTACCACTGCACTTGTCCCCCTCCAAAGTCCCCTTTCCCCTGAACTAGATCCTGCAAAGGAGGATTGTTGTCATCAGCGGACAAAGACAAAGAAAGAGAAGAAGACAAGAAATCTTCCCACTTCTCTAGATCAACCCTTCTTCTCCACATGAATTATTCTCTGGTGCGCATAAGGCAGCACACCCACTTCCATAGGCTTCAGAATAATGGGATACCTATACAGGTTGATTTACGCGGTTGATAATGTGGCCCACTAGGTCAAATGACCCAACTCCTGTGGATTGAACCTGCCAAGCAGCAATAGAACCGAGCCCATCCCCAACTCCGTCAACAACCCAAATCTATTCTCTATGGATCTAGACCTCAAAACCTCCAGCCCACCTACACAACCCAAAGCTACATTTGAAACCTTTTTACCCGCCACGTGCCCCCCCCCCCCAAAAACAATTTCTTTTAAACCTAACCCCCACAATAGCACACCACGCCTTCCCTACACACTCCTCCATCTCCTTTCTAATCATTGGCTCACCAACCACAAGGCCAACCTACCCACTAGGCATCTCTTCAGGCAATTTGACACCTCACTGCCCCAAGTCTCATAAATGTTCAAATTCCATCGATTTCCAGCCCCTCATTCTCTGTGCACCAATGGCTTTGATTCTAGCCATCTGAACTCCTTCGTAGCTTATGCATAGGAGAACCCTTCTCTCCTTGCTGCTGAAGCTCTGCCTGCTGAATCAAAGCCTTGAAGAACACTTACGTACTCCACCCATCTTCCCCTAACCAATTGCAGGAAGGTAATCTATGGATCTACCCCTTGGGGTGAAAAAAACGAAGTTCCACTGCTCTGTCACCTTCACCCCCACCTGCCTGTAGGCAAAAGTCCGGCAACCTCCCACCAGCCTTTCAAGATGCTCACTCCTTCCTCTGCCTCTTAATCATGAGTCGTTGCCAAACAACTTTGCTTTCCACGCCACCTTGTGATTAAGAAGATCGATTGAACTCGAAAACCCTCATCACTTCTCGTAGATGCAAACACCGTCAACTTCGTCCGATAATGGTAGCAAGTCTATTGTTGTCAATCCACTTTGGAATATTTTCTTCTTCCATTCTGGGGTTTTACTGAAAACCGTAAATCTCAAACAGGGCCCCTAAATCTCAAAAGGATACTATACTTTCAGTACAAGTTTAGGCATAAAACACTTCTGCAGCCCTGGGCAAGACAAACTAACAAGGATAGTAGATCCATTTCATAAAAATGCTTTAGCATTTACTTGTATCCTCCCTATATAAGTTTCATACTTCAGAAAACTCCCATTGATGTTCACAAATTAGTAAATTTTCATGGTGAGTTTGATCGAAATTATAAAGTTTTATACAAGTAAAATTAATATTGGGATGTTAAATGCTGTGATATTTGATATACTTCCTTGAACTATTTGATGCTTCTGAAGTTATGAGAGTTCAACCTACAAGTTAAGGTTCTTATCTTGCCGTATTTGAAGGATGAAATGATCTACTATTCATTTATCTTGGCAAACACAAAAAAAACCATTTGTCTATTATCCTATTGCTTTTAAAAGGCCAGACATCGTGCTTACCTTGAGAACAGATGTTGCCATAAGGATGCGTCGGACAATAGCGATAGATGATAGAAAGGAGACAATCATCACAACAGTCATGAGAACAGCAACAGCACTAAGATGATTAAGCTCCTGACATGTGCAAATACTTAAAAAAGTAAATAACAAAGCAATACTAAAAGCTACCAGTTATAGAGGATTTTGGTTACTGCTAAGAACCCACCCTTGCGGATACGTGATAATATGGATCATGCTCACCAATGATGGGGGAGATGGCACTGTTTCCAATCCATCCAGCTAAAAACGAAGGAAAATAAAATAAAGTCATCATTATATTTAACAAATGGAATCAATGCCAAGGAAACAAGAAGTAAGCAAATGTTGCAGTAAAATTCCTGCTGTATAAATATTCATGCAAAATGTTATACAAGTATAGTTAATTATTGACCAGAGTTACAGACAGTCTATGTCAGCTATTCATTTTTTTTTTCTTTTTCTTTTCCCCTTTTTTTCCCGGAAATCCCAATAATTCTTCTACATCTAATTTAAAATAGAAATAGTTTTGTAAGCCAAACAAATACACGTATGACTTCTGATGATATCAAACTGCATTTGTCTCCTCTAGGTTTGAAACTGTGTTTGACTTTCCTCAATAAATAGGGCACACAACCACTACTAGTAAAGAAGTTTTACGGCAACCAAAGATACATTAAATTGGACATCTTAGGTTAATGTTGCCTCTTCACCTTTTTCTTCTATTTATTTTTTAAATCTCCTTGATGTCAGTCCAAGGCTTGAATTAAATCTCAGTTTATATAAACACATTAATCCATGGATCCATGGCATTTTTCCATCCTACAAAATGCCCAAATATTCATCTAAAAAATGCATTTTAGCACATCAACACAAACCATAAGGTTGAACAAAATACAAAGACCATTACCCATTTTGCAGTCATGGTTTTGCCAATAGTAATGAACAAATTACTAGAAAATTCCATATTATTTTCTCCTGTGAGCTCAATGTATAGCTCTCACTAGTGGAATGAATTGCTGAGTCCTCATCTATAGTTTAATATAAAATACATGTTACATATAATTATCATTTTACTCTTTTAAAGATGGAAAGAATTAATGGACAAATGAAATTATCCATTAATAAAAACATTAATAGTTATATTAGACTTCAGCTGTGAAGATACCAGTAGCCCAATCAAGATCAGAAATGGCAGACAACTCAAAAGCAGAGAGCAATGAATAGTGCATTTCCAATATCAACAAGTTACATCATTATGTAGGTGACAAAATATTCAGTAAGTTCAACAAATTCCCATGATATATTTTTCTTGACAAATGAGGGCCAAAGTTCAAACTAACATCCAATTATAAAATGTCAAATGCATAATTGTAAAATCACACTCCACTGTAACTGTAGAGTTTAGAAGTGCAGCAATTCTACACATATATTTATCAAATCAGCCTGTTTGCAAAAGGAGATCCAAGTAGCCAAACATGTAAATGAACGAAATGCTTGTAAACACGGTAATAATCATGGTACATCAGATCATATCATATTTCTTAACAAAAACATTTCAACTTATATAGGCTAGCAATAGATGCACTAAACCACCATTCGATTTCTAAGAAGACTCTTATGGGAAACTGTAGTAGGAAATGACCTAACCTTTTAAATAGTAGAACATTGTACATGATACCATGAGAAGATTGAAGAGGATGACTGTTATCCATGGCATCCCAGTAACAACATGTCTAATCATCAAAAGCCAAATCACGGACAGAAACAGTGGCAAGATTCCTCCACAAACAATCAATACAGGCCAAGACTTGCCAACGTCAGCAACATATCTCTGCAAAATAACATCGCGGTAAATTTCAAACACAACTTGTGAGAAATGTATCATCGGCAAGGGCCAAGGCATTATCAATATATGCCACCAAGACAAATCTACTTAGAACTTAAGAATATGCTGTAAAAGGATCAAACGATCACTGATTCACTGGTGCATGAAGCAAGGATAACCACCTAGAAAGTGATCCTCTACAAACAGGCAAGTATGCTCTCAACAACTGAAATAGTTGGGATGGTTTAATTAAGTGAGCAGGTAGGGACCAGTAAGTCTGCATGTCTCTACCACCATGCCTCTAGGCACGAGTCTACAACTAGACACCATCATGTCATTCCAATTTAAAAAGCTGCGATTTGAAACTTTGTGTGAAATTTTTCAATTTTACCATAACACAAGTCTGTCTATGGTCTGCAAGCCTGCACCATCAAGATGGATGAGCTCATCATATGATAAAAACTGAATTGGGTCCACTCACTTATCTGAAAGGAGAATCTTATCCAAGTACATAAGAGGAAGCTCTTAATAGCAACACAAGCGATAGTTATCTTTCTGTTATTTGACAAGTAGGAATGCTAATCTTTCTAAAAGGATCAAATTTGGTTTGTTTGATAGGTAAAGAGGATCAAACTTCGTTGTGATCTTGAAATGTTAAAAAATGAAGGCAAGACTTCCTAAAATTTAAGATTGGAAGGGAAAGAAAAAGGTAGTGAAGAATTTCTATAAAGACAATATTGATTTTTACATATACACATATATGTATGCATGACCATTAATGCTTCTACAAGCATTAACACAAGTAGCTAGGATTACTATTCCTACTAAACATTAATTGTTACCTACCGGGAAAAAAATTAAAGAAATAAAAACATTAATTGTTGAGTACATCCGAAGCATGATTGTTGTAAAAGGCTACTCAACCTTTAAGACAGATGACCGTGAATTAATGGACTTGTGAATGGATTTATCTATGAGTATGTCCTCAACAATGCTAACCCCACCCATCTGTTGCCAATGCCGCAAGGACACATTTGATGCATGAGCGATAAACTGGCAGCTCCAGTAAACTGAAAAAGAAACAATCTTTTTTAATTTTTAGTGGACAAGTGACACAAACATAAACTGAAGTAAACGAGGTTCAAACTATGTAATACATTTTTCATCCCAAACACTAGAACTGCGGTGCAAACTTTAACTCCAAATAACTTACCATTCACAGTTGGAAATATTACTGGGTAACAGGGACCTTGAAGTTGAAGAGAGGTGTTCCTTAGATCTGGAGTGAGGTCTGCAAAATAATCATAATTCCTATCTATCCAGTCATCCATCGAAAGATGGACATCTCCCTCTGGATAATCACATACCCAATTGAGTTCATTTTCTGATGGGATGGGGCAATCCAATAGACAGATACTCCGGGCATTATCAAGCTTGAATTCGCTGTTCTTCAAGCCACTCTGGTAAACCTGGTTGGGATTCAACCAATATCTGAGCTCCAATTCACGAAGGTCGCGATTTGCATGCCGATCACCACACACATTTCCTTTGTAGTCCAGCCCATAGATAAGCCTAATGATTCACAAAAATAAATAAAGAAATAAAAGGACCAAAAAATTTGTCATATAATTACATGAAGTAAGCACAAAGAAAATGAATCAATATCCATTCAAACATAAACAAGCATGTTCTCAAAATTTATACAAGCCACACTTCAATGGGTTTATGCACTCGTTAACAAATGGGGAGTCATATGTTTTATCAATATTTAGAAGTTTCAGGAAAACACTTGAGCAGGGGGAGTGGAGAGTACTTCCAAATTTGCAATGGAGCCACAATGACCTTAGTAGTCTAAGGACAGCTAAAGGGTGCATTGAGCTACATATGGAATCAAAAACCAATGAGGTTTAGATACATTTTATAAAGGCGTAGTAAGGAAGACTATCAAGTCTTCAATATAAAAAGGTTATCCAATCTACCAAGCATTGGAAAGCCTTAAAATCCAGTCACAAAAATGTTGAGAAGCAAAGCTCCAAATGATTAAAATCCTTCAAAACATAATGGTCCCCTGGCAGAGAATAAAATTATTAATTTGATATTATTAGCTTCTAATTCGTCTCAGGCCTGTACAGCAGAAGATTCCAACAACCCAACCAAATCTAAGCATCCAAGAATGGGATCCATGAACTTCAGCATTATAGAGCCATCTACTTAACAAATCTGTCTTTACAAAAGAACACTGGGGGGAGGATTAACAAATCTGTCTCTACAAAAGAATAATGGGAGAGGAGGGGAAGACATGTACACTTTTAAAATATTCCATTTCTCTGTAGCAGAAGACTTGAAAGATGGCAATCAATATCTTACCCCGAACTCCATAAGAAAACAAAAATTAATCCAAATTCTGGGAATATCTTATCCTGCATAAACCCTCAGAGTTGAAAGATGCTAACCAACAGCTCACCCACAAACTCCACAAGAAAAACAAAATCAACCCAAATTTTATCCAGCATAAACACAAGATTTGGAAGATGCTAACCATCTTCATCTGCTTCTCTGACACAAGCAGCCTAAGTCTTGGGGTCTACCGTTGTATAAAACATATAGTTAACACAATCACATGAGCAAAATCAGGTGTATGGGCTATGTCTGGAACATTGATTTGATCCATGTTTGGAACATTGATTTATTCAAATCAATGTTCCAAACATAGCAGAAGAGAAACAGAAGGGGGGAGGTACAAGTGGAAAATTTCCACTCAAAATGCTAGTCCTTCTAACAAAAGAAAAAGGAAAAGATAGGAGTTACAACAATATCTTTCTTCTTTGAGAAATACACAAACACATCAAAACCACACAATTAGAAGAAACCCATTTGGAGTATGAAAAGGCAGATGTTAAGGGTACTGTTCACAGGGTACCTTAATGGGTTTCCTTGGTTGAATCCAAAGCTGGAGTTAACAATCATTCCGAGCCAGAAAGCAATGAAGATGACAAGGAACACCACGTCTCTGCATTTTCTGTTGTGCCTTATGATTCCACCCATTTGGGCATTTCCATCACTCGAAGGGTACCTCCCTATGACTGCCCCCAAAGGACCCCTCATATCTGTCTTCCCAAGCTCTGTCCCCACACACACACACAGAGATAGAGAGAGAGAGAGGATTTCAAGAGAGAGATGACTCCAAGGAGACCAAAGCTGTGAGTGCGAGAGTCCTAGCAACAGGGGTGTGAACTGTGAAGCGGCCAAAGGGATTTTATAGGGAATGAGCCTATGACAACGCTTGTTCAAGACACAGATTTTTATATATTAATATTACACAGTACTTTATTTTTAAGACAAAGACATTTGTTCTATCAGTGTTATAGTCTTAAATATTTCAGTATCTAAGGCCTTGTGGCTCGGCCCTTAGACCGACTTGACTCAGCTGAGCTCTAGTTGGCTCCTCATCTGCCTTTTGTTAAGGAGCTGAACAATAGCATTCTATTTGGTTTTTAATTTAATCAAAAGGAATTAAAAATTTTTATAATCTACGATTTATGTTTGCTACAAATCATCAATAAATAGAAAAGGAAATTTATTTATTTTATAACATAACTTCCTCCAATCCATTTACGAGGGATATTTAATTTTTTTTTAATTTTTATTTTTGGGCATTGTGACCATCTATACCTTAAAAATAATGTGCAAACTAATTGAAATTTAAAAAATGTGTCTACAGTGACAATGATGTATTATAAATCCTAAATATTAAGCATAATTTAAGATAGTATTTTAATTTATGTTCATGTTGGTAATAGGAACGGAAAAAATTAAACGTTACGTTTAATGCAGATATATAACATTTAACGTAGGTATAAAGATAGTATTCAAGAGAATATATAAATATATGAGGATAATAACCTATATTTTATTCCATAGGGATATTTGGAGTTTCAAAAAAATTTTAAAATATCAAAATTTGTGTTAAAGTAATGTAAAAGTAACATGTGGTGAAATTTGATTTGAGAAAAGTGAAAACTTTTGAAATTTTTTTAAAAATTTTGAGAGTACAAATGGCCCCTATATTTATTTATATACTCACTTAAATATTAATTATTACATATAATATAAGATATGTTAAGAGATGTTTGTTTTAGAGTAACGGATTATAAATTTTATTGGGGTAATTTTTATCTTTTATTGCAATGGCTTGGATAATGAAAGTAATAATTACCCCCATATAGGAGTAAATTTTTATTCTAGGAGGAGATAGGTAACGGGGCAATGGAAAAATTTTAACTTTTTCTCATTACTCTATAAAAAATTTTCTTACACTCTTGTAAAATTTTAGGCAACATTCTCCTATAAATAATTATACTAAATATTATAAAATAAGAATTTATTTAATCAAACTGAAATTAATTAATTATTAAATTATTTTTTAAATAATATTTAATAAATAATAATTTATTATTAAAATATTTTAATCTCTTTTCTTTTTAAAATTAATGCTATTTAAATATTAATTTATGACTAAAATATTTATTTTCTCAAATTAAAAATAATTTTTAATTTATTGATTAAACTATTTTATTAAATAAAGATTACTTCTCATAAATAATAATTTACCAAATTATGTATTGTATTAATATTATTAGATTATGTATTGTATCAATATAATTTATTAAAATTAATAATTTATTTAAATAAATTAAAATTATTTTTTATTAAACTATTTTATCAAAATAAAAATAATTTTTAACAAATAAAAATTCACTATTAAAATTAATTACTATTGAAATATTAATCAATGATAAAATTATTTTTTATAATTAATATTTTTATTTAAAATATATATTTTAATAATATGTTTTTTATTAAAATTAATTATTATTAAAATAACAATGATCGTGATGATTTATTTTATTATAATATTATATTAAAATCAAATATTAACTTTTACCATTTGCCAATTTATCCTCAATCTAAACACAATTAATTTTTACCCCTTCAAAATTTTTAGTATCCAAATATAATATAATTATTATCAGATAATATTTACTCTTTTATTTCCAATATAAGTACTGCAAAACTTGTTACCCTCTAACTATTATTAGGGTAACAACTACCCGTAATATTTTATTCTCAAATTTTTCATTTCGTACGAAACATGTCCTTAATATATAACCCTATTTTAGTTAAAATATGTGTAAATCTTTTAATAATATTATATAATATTATTTGATTTAAAGTGTGAGTATAATTTTTTAATAAATAATTTTTATCTTTTAGTGGGATAGAAATGGATCAAGAATGGGACTGTAAGAAATTTTAGCCTCACCAGGGACATAGACAAAGGTAGGAATTACTGGGATTTAAGATGGGTAATAAAATCTCCTCTCCGAATCTAACCCTTTAACATCTGTAATCTATATAATAAAATATGACGATTTTTTAAAATATCTTTCTCATAAATTAATATTTATAAACTGAGATTGAGTTTTATTTTTCAACGAATGACTGAGATCTTTCACAAAACTTTTGTTACTGTTCTATATTGCCAAAATACTACAATTTTACTTTTTTTTTCCCTATAAAAGCACTAAAATTGTGGTACATAATTTTAATAAATATAAAAAAAAAAAACTCAAGAGTTTTAAAAATAGACCTACTTTCTTAAGTTCTGGAAAAGAATTCGCTTACTCATGAATTCTCTAAAGAGGGACCCACTAACTTTAAAATTTAATATAGTTGTTAAATTTATATATTTCAATTACATTTGTAATTAAATTAAAAATACAGATAAAAACTGGAGTTGAAGTAACAAACACAGATAAAAAAAGATTAAATAATAATTAAGTTATTTCTCATATAGCAACAACTTTTAGTATTTTTAAAATTTAGAACTACAAAAATCATGAATATTAATTAGGTTCAGGAAAAATTATTTTTCTAAATTCTAATTTTAAATCTAAATTAGTCACATTAGCTATATTTGTTTTATTTTATAAAATACATATGATTGATAATAATAATAATATTTTTTACTTGAGTTATTTTTATAAAACTAATTAAAAATTTATTATCAAATCTAATGTGGAACTTTCTATATTTATCATTTTATTTTTTTTATTTTTACAAATATTTGAATAAAATTAGTTTTGGGGGAGTGATTTTTTCTATATAATAAAACACAATACATTTCAAAATGCCCCTCTCACAAACTAAAATTCAAAGGTTAAGATTGAGTTTTATTTTTTAATAAATGGCTGAGATCTTTTACAAAACTTTTATTTCGTTATCCCACATCGCCAAAATACTATAACTATTCTTTTGCCCATAAAAGCAATAGAATTGTAATATGTGATTTTAATAAATATAAAAAAATTCATAAGTTCTGAAATAGACCTATTTTTTTGAGTTTTGGAAAGAAATTCACTTGCTCGTGAATTCCAAAAGGGGGACCAACTTGTTTAATAATTTAATATAGTTGTTAAATTTTATATGTTTTAATTACATTAGTAATTAAATTAAAAATACACGTAAAAAATGGAGTTGAATTAAAAAATATAAATAAATAAATCTTAAATAATAATTAGGTTATTTCTCATATAGCAACAACTCTTAGTATTTTAAAATTAAAACTACAAAAAAATACTAAATATTAATTAGAATCGGGAATAGTTATTTTTCTAAATTCTTTTTTTAAATTTAAATTAATCACGTTGGCTATATTTGTTTTATTTTATAAAGCACATATGATTGATAATAATAATATTTTTTATTTGAGTTATTTTTATAAAACCAATTAAAAATTTATTGTCAACTCCAATGCCGAACTCTCTATATTCATTATTCTATTTTTTTATTTTTACAGATATTTAAATAAACTTAGTCTTAGGGTGTGATTTTTTTTCTAAATTTTAATTCTAAATTTAAATTGGTAAGATTAACTATATTTATAAATAAACACATTTTAAGAATATCCTTATCACAAACTAAAATTCAAATATTGATATTAGGTTTTATTTTTTCAATGAATGGCTGAAATCTTTTATAAACTAAAGTTTCCTCTCAAAATCTCACTCATTTTTTGAGGTCACTTCATTAATAGATTATTGAGTTGAATTTAATGCTGATATTCAAAGAGTTATATTGAGAAAGAGAGTTGTATTGAGAAAGATAAAAATTTTATTCTCAGTATTACAAATACGTGCATTGTGACGCCCTAGATTTTCATAACCGAATGCCTAGGGGTGACTTGGGATTTATTTGTTAGGTATAAAAATAAGATGATAATAACACGCTGTCACACCCCAGAATTTTCCTCCAAACTGGGTTTGACCCGCAAAAAAAATTTAAGATATTCAAAATCCCTTGTTTATCCCAAACAATATTTATAAGTCATTAGACTGAACCATTTGATGGGATTTCAACTACAGGGCACAAAATAAAAATAGAGAAAATATTACAGAGCCATCTAAGTGTCCCAACCACGTGGTTAACATTACATACCAAATAAAAACAAATTAGGTATAAGCTTAATAATTATAATCATCCAACAATTGTTACAGACCAAAAATAAAGTCCTCCAGCTTTGCGCAGGAAAGAAGAAAAAAAAATAGATAACTCTTCTGATGAAATATTTAAGAGAAATTAATCTCTTTTCAGCTCATCTTCTGTATCCCTGTGCTTAATATCCTGAAAAAAATATTCCCACAAGGGGTGAGCTACTAAAGTCCAGTAATCAGAATCTCCCAGGTGCCTATATGCAATGGTTGTAATGCTACACTGTATTAAGTGACCCACTACAGTGAATGTGTTTAGGTGGCATACTACTTATGCAACAATTAATTCAATATATCTCAACTGAATAATGTAAATTGTACTTACAACGGTTCGATGAAATCATCACCGTAACTACTATTTTACTTACATGTAAAAATAGTTAAATATTGATGTGTGTACTACAATGAAGTCTGTGTCGCAGTGGTAGGGATCTCAGATTTAGATCTTCAAGGTCTCGGGATCAAACCCCGTAGTGATACAGGTTTCATATATATATATATATATATTTTATAAAATATTCATCAAGAGGAATTAAATTTAATTAAATAATTCTAACACATCATTCATACATAAACAAGAGAGGTTGCTAATCACAGTAAAATTTTGTAGGGGAGTTTAATCTAAATCCTCCTAAGATAATCATACTCCTATCCTCCTGTACCCTCAGCGTTGGAAACCAGTGACTTTACGGGCTTAGCATCTAATGCATACCGACGGGTCACCTACCAAAAATCTAGCCGTCGCGACTGGCTACCTGACTGGCCAAGTCAAAAGGGAGCATCTCCCAAATAAAATGCATATGTTCCCATCTCCATCTAAAAGATCATTTTTACCCACCCATCACCCCATTGCCAAAAATAACTTTAGCACCGAGTGCCTTAATTTCTTCTCACCCTTTTACATTCCAAGGGTACCTTGTATGGAAATCAGATATTTTTAATAACAACCGGCAATGTTTCCGGGTGATAAATCAAAAGTGGGATTATTCAGTCACATGTAGTATATTTTTAAGCACTTTATCTAAATCCATAATTTAATAATAATTCTCAATAAATCAAAGATTTAACATAGTCACCAATATCATTATCACAAAGGTAGGTACTACATGTAAATTAACAATTAGCAAGTAAAAAAAATTTAGAATACGAATTAGTATTTTAGTTAATTGTTTTGACAAGTTTACCGTACCACCTTTGATAAGAATAAAATTATTTTTAATGGTATATTAATTAGGCCGAGGTTGGTAGCTTAGTGGGTGGGCGACCCTAATTGTGATTTAAAATTGCAAGTTCGAACCTCATTGGCTACAAATCTCAGTTTTTGCCTCTTTTACCTTTTATTTTATTATTTTATGGAATATAAAGATAATAAATAGTTCTTTGAACTTATATTTAATTTTAGAAAAATTTATAAGTTTTATTTATTATATATATTTTTTAAAATAATTTGAATAAATTTTCCAATCATCATCTTCTTTATAATCAAACCCTTATCGTAGGTTTTCGGCTTCAATAGATCCACAAATGTCCATAGAATTATTCCAATGTTTAGGAATGTATTAAATAAGTTTCATTAAATTCACTTAATCATAAAAAATAGTTATATAACTTGCTAAGTTGACAAAACAATGCCTAAAAATAAATCAAATTCATTTAAGAAAGACCAAATGAGAAAAGAATAAGTCCATTGTTTCTTTTGGGCATTTTATCAAATACTAGCATTTTAGTTTGAATAAGTCATCCAACTATCCATGATGAAACTGATTAACTAAGTCAATTATCATCAATATTAGAGTGTCAAATAATACATAATATCCAGTTTAAAATAATTTCATATCAATAGAAATTATTAACATGATAATAACTAACAGAAGGAAATTAGAAATTTAAATAAATCTTTAAACATAATATTCTAAACAAATCCAAACAAGCATCAATTAAAGTTAAGCAGAAATAGCAGATTGAAAGAAAATTCATATAAAATAGAGCAGGACTCCAATATCTATAAACTTTATATCTGTAGAAACTAGACTTCAAGACCTACAACTTTCATGTTTTACACTTTTTAAAATTCTAAGGTCTAAAGGTACAAAAACAGCATTGAATTCAGTTTGTTCAGAAAATACAGTTTTACACGTGCTCAGTATTTTGGATATAACTTTTGACTCACAAATCGGATTGAAGCAATTCTTTTTGGGTTGAAAAGAAAACTGAAAGGGCTACAATTTTTATGTTTTAGCTGAAGCCTAATTCCACCGTTTTAGGGGTCAGGAGCACATTAGAAGTTACAAATAGAGAGCTGTCAGCATACTGAGTTACATCAGTTAAAATTTCGGCTTCCCTACCCCCAATATACGGGTATATATTTCTATCACAATCAAGTTTCATACTTCAAACCCAACAAATGCATAAAACATATTTTAGGAGATTCATCATCCTACCTCAATGAAGATATTAATGAACAAGTCTGAGAAGAAAAAATGAGTTAGCTTTGAACACCACCCAAATTGAAAAATTTCAAGCCTTTCTTCTTCCTCCAAGCAACACCAAATCTTCAACCTCACTAATTAATAATTTATTATTATTTCCCTCTTATTTTAGACACACAATTTATAGGGAATGTAAAGGAAGTGTCGGTAGAGAAAAACAAGTTCCACTACCTAAACTTGAAAACCACTAAAGTAGCATTATGCATTAGGTAGTATAATCCAAATAATCTAGCTTAGCATTTTTGACTATCTAACCACATAATTAAAGATAGGTGTTGGAGGATGGATGAGGATGGATGGCATAATCCGGGAATCATGCTAACTTTTTGACAAATCATGCTAGTTTTTTGACAAATTAACAAAATACTTTAAATCATGCTAGCTTTCAAACAAATTGCTTTAAATCTTGTTTGCTAAATAATTTGAAAAAATATGCTTTAAGGTCATCAATGTAGGGTCTTCTCTTTGTCTAATTAGTCAAATAATTTTGAAAGATTGTGAGAGTGTATGGAAGATGGAAAATGAAGTTGTCGGGAAATAATTTAGAGCAACTATTCATGAGTCAACTCATTGAGTGATAAAGTGAGTTGAAGTGAGTTGAGGTGAGTCAAAGAAAAGAGTTGACCCATGGGTTAATGGGCTTGGTTTGAACCAAATAGGTAATTGGGTTAGGAAGTGTTTGGATAAAAATTTTAGAAATTAAACTCCCACATAGAGTGAAATTCAATCCGAAAATCTTTCCAACTAATTTTATTATTCCAAAAATTTTCAAATCCTCAATTCTCTAGATTTTTACTATAACAAATATCACCACCACACTTAAGCAAATTAATTAAGAGGAAAAAATTCAGGTTATAACATGCATATTTAATTTTAGTTGAGAAGTATTGTAGGTATAAATTATTTGCTAGTTATATTATAAAACCATACATAAAGTTCTTGTGCAATAAGAATTTGCTAAGGTAAAAGCAATTCTTTCATATAAATTTCACAAGATAGGACCACACACATGTATAGTAAGCGTGGAGATTTGTCCACAAGTTTGTGAAATTTACCCAAGTCTGGCTATATTAGCAATGGCAACCAATGGCAATATTAATACAACGCGAGAACATCGTCGACGCGAATACGTTAATTAAAAAATTAAAATGATTTTATTTTATCTTTAAATAAATAAAATATTTATTATATGCATTAAATTTAAAAATATTTAAGAATAAAAATGAGTTGGCGCAATTTATAAATTCAAATACAAATTATGTAATAGCATTGCCACTCAACCTATAAAGTGCTTAGTTTTGTTTTACGACTAGCTGGTGTAGGATTGAAAAGTTTTCAAATTCAATATTTTGCTCGCCCGTCTTGAAAACATTAACATATAATTTTATTATTTAAATATTATTTGTATATCAGAAATCATAAAAGGTAAAAATATATCAACAGTATTAGATATACAACTCACAAATACAAAACTAGATTATGGCTTAAATATTTTAATATTTAGTCATAATTACTTAAATATTATAACTTTATTTTGTTATTTTTAATTATATTTATTTTTTAAAAAATGAGATAAATAATGAAAAATTAATTTATAAATTAAATCAATTTAATTGGGTGAATTTGATATTTAAGGATTAATATAATACTAGACTTAAAATAGGATATTAGGCCCCCTGGATGGCTCAAGCCAGCGTAGACTCACTAAATCCCATTGTCTATCTTATGTGGCAGTGACATGCTTGTTAAAAATAAATAAATAAATAACTTTTTAGTGAATTATATTTTTAAAATGATAGACTCATATGTTTCTCAAATTTTTTGTCTAATCTTATCCTTTGCTAATTTTTTTATTATTAAAATCAGAAAGTTGCCAAATTTATTCGACATGCAGAATACTCAATAGAGGTGCCAAAATTAGATTAGACCTAATAATATGACACAAACATAAAATTACTTTTAAGAGAAACACAAACATAACAAGACACATATATATTAATTCAAAATTAATAAATTTAAACTATTTTTAAAATAAATTAACTATTTAATATGTTTATTAAAGTTTAATATATTTGTGCATAAGTAGAAATATACCTAATTATGAATATCATGATACTCCATAATGTTTGTATTGGAAAATACTCTTCCTAATAGAATTTTTTAAAATGTATACTCAATTTTTAAAAATATTAAAAAAATATTGTATGTGTGTATGTAGTGAAACCAGAATGATAGCCATGGAGAAAGTACAGCATCGCTCAAATCAAGTCATAGCCAAAATAACGAAGATAAGAGAAAAAGAGTTACAGACATGAAAGGAAAACCCAAGCATGTCTGAGATGAGAGAGAATAAAGCCAAGACATATGGGGAAGCAATAATGGTGATTGAATTAATACACATAAGTGGGCAGAAAGACCAAAGAGCCCTAAGCCAGCAAGAGACCTGCACATGTGGACGACCAAATACACAACCCTCAAGCCTTCTCTAATCTCGGTCCTTCGAGTAATTCAAATGAAAGGGTCAGATGCAATTAGGTTAAGTGGAAGCAAGTGGAGGGTTAGGTGAAGCAACTAATGCTAAGTAGGTGAGCTGTATAGAGAAGCTTCCAAAGCAAGCTAGATGCTTGTATAAGCATAAGTATAGGGGAGGTCAACTGATACATGGGTACATGAACCGAGTAGCGATATGGAGTTTGAATTCGAGTAGGGGTCAGTTTGGTACCCTAATTAATTAGAGTATAGGTGGGCTTAATTTGGCTGAAAGAGTTGCTTTGATTGTGGGCCCCTCAAATAACACTCTATGCTATTACTGGAACTCCTCAACCAAAAACCCTTAGATTAATGAGATGCATTAAGAGTAAACAGTGGAATGTTTTAATTGATTCAAGGAGTACCCACAATTTTTTATAACCTAAGATAGCTAAATGCTCTCAATTAAGGTTAATGGAGGGGAAACTCAATCAATGAAAGTGGCAAATGGTGCTATATTGAGCTGTGAAAGGAAAAGTTTTCTTGATTGATTTTTTACTACTTCTTTTGGCTGAGTGTGATGTGGTCTTAGGTGTTTAATGGCTAAGAACAGTGGGGCTTATAACATTTGACTTTTCATCCCTCACTATGTGTTTCTCTAAGAATGACAAGACTGTTTATATTAAGGGGTCAAAAGGAAACAAACAGCTGATTGAAGAGGTAGAGTTACAACAATTAAAAGGGTTTTCTTCTCCAATTGTTCCATGTCTTTGTTGAGACCAAACAGTAAGTGAAACAAAAAAAGAAGAAGCCATGCCAGTAATACAAGAGGTTTTATACCAATACAAGGGAGTCTTTTATTTTTTTTTTAAATATAAGAAAGTCTTTACTGGACCTATTGGGCTTCCTCTTATGAGAGGATATGAATACCAAATTGTTCTGTCGAGTGGAATTCAACCAATCTCCACAAGACCCTACAAGTATCCCCACTTTTAAAAGGAAGAGATAGAAACAATAGTAAAAGATTTATTGAATTCTGTGCTTATTCAACCAAGCTTGTCTCCCTTTTTTTCACCAGTCATCTTGGTAAGAAGATGAGACTTGGTGCATGTGTATGGACTATTGGGCCTTAAAAAAAGCCACTATAAAGGACAAGTATCCAATTTCAGTGGTGGATGAATTGCTTGATGAATTGAATGGTGCTAACTAGACTTAAGGTCTGGTTATCATCAAATCAGAATGAAACCTAGGACATCCCCAAGACTACCTTTAGAACTCACTCAGGCCATTATGAATTTCTAGTCATGCTCTTTGATTCACTAATGCACCAGCCACCTTCCAACACTTGATAAATGATGTGTTCAGGCCATACTTTAGAAAATTTATACTAGTTTTTTTTTAATGACATATTGGTGTATAACAGAAATAAATTTATACTAATTTTTTTTAATGACATATTGGTGTATAGCAGGAATATAGATGATCATGTGATTTATTTCGGTCTTATCCTACAATTATTACAAAGCCATCAGTTATTTGCAAGAGAGTCGAAATGTAGATTTGGTTATTTTGAAGTGAACTACTTGGGCCATTTGATTTCTTGGCAAGGAGTAAGAGCTGATCCTAAGAAAATTAAAACTGTGATAGATTGGCTAATTCCTAAAACGTCAAGTCTCTAAGAGGTTTTTTGGGCTTAACTAGGAAGTACAGAAGATTTATTAAGGGATATGGTGGAATAGCAAAACCCTTAACTAATTTACTTTGAAAAAATGCATTTTACTGGTCAAAAGGTGCTTAGAATACTTTTCAAAGTCCTAAATAGATTTTTATTAATCCACCAATTCTAATTTTACCTGACTTCTCTAAAGTTTTTACAATTGAGTGTGATGCTTCAGGTTCAGGGATTAGGGTAGTTCGAATGCAAGATAAAAGACCAGTGGCTTTTTCAGTCAAGCCCTGAAGGGTATAGCTTTGATGCTATCAACATATGAAAAAGAGCTATTTGCTTTGACACAAGTTTTTATCATCAAAACTAATCACTATAAAATTAAATTTTTACTAAAAGAAAGGGTTGGCACTCCTACTCAACAAAAATGAATTTTTAAGGGCCCATTTGACAACGCTATCATTTTTTTGTTGTTATTTTTCTATTGCCGTTTTTTGTTGTGTGCTTTCTATTGTCGTTTATATTTTTTAAAATGAAAACAAAAACTGTGTTTGGTAATATAGTTCTGTTTGCAAAAATTTCTAAATAGAAAATAGAAGGTCTGTTTGATAAACATAATTTTTATTTTATATATAATTTTGAGTTTAATTCAAAATTAATTTAATAAACTTAAATTTATAAAATATTCTCTTCTCAGACCAATGCCAACAACTAACTTAAAAAAACAAGGCTATATACAAATAAGCCAGAGAAGCAAGTTCTCTAGAAAACTCTTACCTTCTTCTCTCTACTTACGCTCTCATCTATGTGAGCCAGTTGAGATTCAATGCTTTGGTCTCTTACTTCCTCAACTCAAAGAATTTCACTCCCTCCGATAATAAGCAATACGGTAAGATTCAGAACTTGGGAACTTCTCAATATGTTGTTTGTTCAATTGTAATGCAAATTATTTTATATGGATATTTGCTTCAGGATATAGTCTAGTTCAGATTTGGTAGGTTCGATATTTTAGACATACCCTTTAACTTTGATGCATAGATTTAACTTTGATGCAAAGATTTCTAGTTTTGATGGTTTCTTGCTAGATATGAATTTATTTTCCTAATCTATGTTTGCTAAACTATCTAAACTATTGTTGAACAAGGCTCAAGCCGTGGAGTAATAGGTTAGAGCTCCAGTTGAACACAAACTGAGAGTTATAAACCAGAACATTACTACTGAATTCTTTGACAGTAACACAAGGTATGTTTATATTTGCCAAGGTAAAATTTGGTGCGGAGATCCAAACGAGTTGCAAATTATTCTTTTGGTTTATTGCCAAATAATCTCTATTACTCGGTCACAATGCAAAAGATCGGAGACAATACTTCCCTACTGCGGGAGTGTAAGAAAGAGGAAACTGCACCTGTATTGGATGATGATGCTCTGAATGATCTCATAGCACGCAGGTAGAGCTTTTCCTGACTTGCGTATTATCAAGGAGAAATTCCATTGTCACTAGAAGAAAGGGAGAGAGTGACTGAAAATATTGTCCAGGTGCAGGCTTTTGAAGTGTAGAGCTCTGATGGTTTGGCTGCTTCGGATGCAAAACCAATTGGCCAATCGGATTATGTGGCCTAGAACAAGTAGCATAAAGGCTTGTCTACTACAAGTGAATGTGCTACCATATCCTTGGATAAGACTGACAGCCAAACAAAGAAAATAGAGGCAAGAGCACTGGAGATAAGAGTTCCTGTTATAGAGCAAGTCATTGCTTCAAAGTCTGAGTGCATAAGACTAGGAATTAAGAGAAAAAAAAATTTCAATGTTGGAAATAGCAGCTTTAGTTACTGATCCTGAAATTAAAGAGACTTTGAAGGATGTTGCTACTGAAGTAGAAGGGAGAGATTATCTCAATCTGCAGCAGGCTATTGTTTCAAAAACTTAGGTTTGTGAGCATGAAACAAAGCTTAGTGCTAGTTCATTTAAAGAGGTGGAGGATTCAAGAGATTTACATGAAGAAAATTTGGTAATGAAGACTAATGTAGGGGGCACTTTAGTTGTTCCTCTCTGAACCATTAGATGATACAACTTGTAAGGAACCTCTGTTTGCTAATGATCCAGTTTCAAATATGGCAGCCTAATTTTGGAACCTATAAGCAATAAGTTATAACCTATTAATTCGGAGTAACACAAAGTAATGTAGTTTCCATTTTTTTTCTTTTTCTTTTTCTTTTTTTTTTAACCTTGAAAGAGCCAATTATATGGCCATAGTCATAGCTCCTGTTGTTGAGTTCCATCCAAACCAGTGCTCATTATGAATAATTTACTCCTTCCCTAAGCTGGTTCGATCTGAATATATAATTTTCCCTTGACAGGCAGAGAAAATGACAAGAAATTTGAAGGAGCAGCTAGATTCAATTACCCTAGCTCTAAGGGAGATGCAATTGAGGAAAAAAGAGAGGGTGAAACAATTCTAGGTTGTGCAAAGGCAAATTTAGAAATTTTCTTACTGAAATAGCAAGTCAATCACAATATGATGATTTGCCATCGAAAGTAATAATAAATGAGAACCATCTTTCAATGAAGAAACTTGAAGAATATCAAATTGAGCTACAAATGAGAACGTACTATGACAATAACCTGGAAATTGTTACTGAGGCTCAATCTAGTTTGCATCAAAGTAACACCTGTCTTTCTTTTTTTTGGGGGGGTCATTTTCTATTGCTTCACTTTGATGTCAAAGAATGATAGACTTTAAAAAGTGGAAAAATATATAAGCGCAATCCAAAACCTAACTGCAACATTGGGAATGGATTCATCGATGACCATCACAAAAGTTCATCCAAGCTTGAATGAATTTTCTGGACTGTCAAAGAACATAAGTGATGGTATTTTGGCAAAGCTAAACAGCACAGTAGAGTAGAGTCTCTTAAAGAAAAAAAGTGCATGTGGCTTGAGAAAGTAATACTTACCAATGCCTTCGAGCTCACCAACATTTGAATTTTGATAATAATGGCAGGGTCTGGAAGCTTGTTGCTATGTCGAAGCAATAATTTGAAATATATTGCTATGCCTCAAGCGACTTTTACACTAGTATCATTGCCTCCAACGCAATTTGTCACCCCATTTGGTTTCAAGTTTAGTCTCAGCCCACTTGTCTATCCTGAGAAAATGAAAACAAACATAACTTTAAAGCAAGTACAGGAAGAAATATTTTCCCTTTCTTGTAATAACCTGAAATTTTTTCCTTAATTAAATTATTTAAGTGTGGTAGTGATATTTATTATAGTAAAAATCTAGAAAATTGAGCATTTGAAAATTTTTGGAATGATAAAAATTAGTTGGAAAATTTTTCGGATTAAATTTCACCCTATGTGGGAGTTTAATGTAGAATCTCTAAAATTTTTATCCAAACACTTCTTAGCCTAATTACTTATTTGGTTCAAACCAAGACCATTAACCCATGGGTCAACCATTTTCTTTGACTCACCTCAACTCATTTCAACTCACTTTATCACTCAATGAATTGACTCATGAATAGTTGCTCTAAATTATTTCCCGACAACTTCATTTCCATCTTCCATACACTCTCACCATCTTTCAAAATTATTTGACTAATTGGACAAAGAGAAGACCCACATTGATGACCTTAAAGCATCTTTTTCAAATTATTTAGCAAACAAGATTTAAAGCATTTTGTTTGAAAGCTAGCATGATTTAAAGCATTTGGTTAAATTGTCAAAAAGCTAGCATGATTGTTTAAATTTGTCAAAAAGTTAGCTTGATTCCCGGATCATGCCACCTCCATACATCTTCCCCAATGCTTTTCTTAAATGATATGGTTAGATAGTCAAAAAGTAAGCATGATTCTTGGATCATGCTACCAATTGTATAGGCATGATCTTACCTTAGTTGAATTTTTTCTCCACCAATAATTTTCTCTACACTCCCTATAAATTGTGTGTCTTCAAAGAGAAGAAATAAGAGAGAAATAATAATAAATTATTAATTAGTGAGGCTGAAGATTTGGTGTTGCTTGGAGGAAGAAGAAAGGCTTGAAATTTTCCAATTTGGGTGGTGTTCAAAGCTAACTCATTTTTCCTTCTCAGACTTGGTCATTAATATCTTCATTGAGGTAGGATGATGAATCTCCTAAAATATATTTGATGCATTTTCTGATTTGAAGTATGAAACTTGATTGTGATAAAAATAAATACCCGTATATTGGGGGTATGGAAGCCAAAATTTTGACTGAAGTAACTCAGTATGCTGACAGCTCTCTATTTGTAACTTCTTATGTGCTTCTAACCCCTAAAACGGTGGAATTAGGCTTTGGCTAAAACATAAAAGTTGTAGCCCTTTCAGTTTTCTTTTCAACCCAAAAAGAATTGCATCAATCCGATTTGTGAGTCAAAAGTTATGCCCAAAATACTGAGCACGTATAAAACTGTATTTTCTGAACAAACTGAATTCAAAGCTGTTTTTGTACCTTTAGACCTTAGAATTTTAAAAAGTGTAAAACATGAAAGTTGTAGGTCTTGAAGTCTAGTTTCTACAGATATAAAGTTTATAGATATTAGAGTCTTGCTCTATTTTATATGAATTTTCTTTCAAGCTGCTATTCTGCTTAGCTTTAATTGATGCTTGTTTGGATTTGTTTAGAATATTATGTTTAAAGATTTATTTAAATTTCCAATTTCCTTCTGTTAGTTATTGTCATGTTAATAATTTCTATTGATATGAAATTATTTTAAACTAGATATTATGTATTATTTGACACTCTAATATTGATGATAATTGACTTAGATAATCAGTTTCATTATGGATAGTTGGATGACTTATTCAAACTAAAATGCTAGTATTTGATAAATTGCCCAAAAGAAACAATGGACTTGTTCTTCTCTCATTTGGTCTTTCTTAAATGAATTTGATTTATTTTTGGCATTGTTTTGTCAACCTAGCAAGTTATATAATTATATTTTTATGATTAAGTGAATTTAATGAAACTCATTTAATACTTTCCTAAACATTGGAATAATTCTGTGGACATTTGTGGATATCTTGAAGCCAAAAACCTATGATAAGGGTTTGGTTATAAATAAGATGATGATTGGAAATTTATTTAAATTATTTTTGAATAAAATAAAACTTATCAATTTTACTAAAAATTAAATATAAGTCCAAGAGATATTTATTATCTTTATATTCCATAAAATAATAAAATAAAAGGTAAAAGGAGCAAAAACTGAGATTTGCAGCCAATGAGGTTCGAACTTGCGACTTTAAATCGCAATTAGGGTCGCCTACCCATTAAGCTACCAACCTCGGCCTAATTAATAAACCATTAGAAATAATTTTATTCTTATCAAATTTGGTACGGTAAACTTGTCAAAACAATTAACTAAAATACTAATTTGTATTCTAAATTTTTTTTTACTTGCTAATTGTTAATTTACATATAGTGCTTACCTTTGTGATAATGATATTGATGACTATGTTAAATCTTTGATTTATTGAGAATTACTATTAAAGTATGGATATAGATAAAGTGCTTAAAAATATATTGCATGTGACTGAATAATCCCACTTCTGATTCATTGCCCGGGAACATTGCCGGTTGTTATTCAAAATGTCTGATTTCCATACAAGGTACCCTGGGAATGTAAAAGGGTGAGAACAAATTAAGGCACTCGGTGCTAAAGTTATTTTTGGTAATGGGGTGATGGGTGGGTAGAAATGGCCTTTTAGATGAAGATGGGAACATGCATTTTATTTGGGAGATGCTCCCTTCTGACCTGGCCAGTCAGGTAGCCGGTCGCGACGGCTAGGTTTTTGGTAGGTGACACCGTCGGTATGCATTGGATGCTAAGCCCGTAAAGTCACTGGTTCCCAAGGCTGGGGGTAGAGGAGGATAGGAGTATGATTATCTTAGGAGGATTTAGATTAAACTCCTTTACAAAATTTTATTGTGAATAGCAACCTCTCTTGTTATGTATGAATGACGTGTTGGAATTATTTAATTATATTTAATTCCTCTCGATTAATATTTTATAAATATATATATATATATATATATATGAAACCTGTATCACTACGGGGTTTGATCCCGAGACCTTGAAGATCTAAATCTGAAATCCATACCACTGCGACACAGACTTCATTGTGGTATACACATCAGTATTTAACTATTTTACATATAAGTAAAATAATAGTTACGGTGACGGTTTCATCGAACCGTTGTAAGTATAATTTACATTATTCAGTTGAGATCTATTGAATTAATTGTTGCATAAATAGTATGCCACCTAAACACATTCACTTAATACAGTGTAGTATTACAACCACTGCATATAGGCACCTAGGAGATTCTAATTACTGGGCTTTAGTAGCTCACCCCTTGTGGGAATATTTTTTTCAGGATATTAAGCACAGGGATACAAAAGACTGGAGGACTTTATTTTTGGTCTGTAATAATTGTTGGATGATTGTAATTATTAAGCATAGACCTAATTTGCTTTTATTTGGTATGTAATGTTAATCGCGTGGTTGGGACACTTAGATGGCTCTATAATATTTTTCTCTATCTTTATTTTGTGCCCTGTAGTTGAAATCCCATCAAATGGTTCAGTCCAATGACTTATAAATATTGTTTGGGATAAACATGGGATTTTGACTATCTTAAATTTTTCTTACGGGTCAACCCCAATCTGAAGGAAAACTCTGGGGTGTGACAGCGTGTTATTATCATCTTATTTTTATACCTAACAAATAAATTCCAAGTCACCCCTGGGCATTCGGTTATGAAAATCCGGGGCGTGACATTTCTTCTTCATTCTTTTAACTTTAAAGCAACAGAAACAAGAATTAGTGAACCAAAAAAAAAAAAAAAAAAACAACAACAACATCCATCCTCCAATGTGTAATACTCCCACACATCAAAAAACAAAACCATTGCCAACTTACAGGAGAACCAAGGAACCTTGTAAATGGTACATACTTGTGGGATCTAATTTACATCAACTACTTACCATTGCCAGAGAAATTTCAAGAATCAAAGAAAGGAGTGATTATGAAACAACAAGTTTCTCCTGCACTGTATGAACACCAAACTCCCAAACTATGTTAACAAACACCAAGTGGAAATAGCAAGTGCAACACTGCACACAATAGAATTAGAACATATTAGAAGCCAAGGAAGAAGGATAGTAGTAATAATACTAGCAGTCAGTAAAAAATATGATAATATACAAGATTCGTACCATAATAAAAAGTATATTGCTACTTTTATGTTACACTTCCTCCTAACTACCTCCTTCAAACTAATATGGATCAATAATACAAATACTATCATGAGCAGAAACGTCCCACAACATGCGCACATCAAAACACGAACCACGTTGTTAGATGAGGTCATTACTCTTACAGGTGGAGAGATGCTTGCGTTGTGGGGCACACAGTACTCATCAACCTATATAAAACCATTAACATGGTCCAATCCACGTGGGCATCGAAAAAATGAACGACCATTATTTCTCTTAGTCCTTGCGACCAAAACTCACATCCGACCTACACCACAAACACATGGTGGCCTATATTGCAAAACTGGAGACATAGTTGCAGATGACAAAAGCATGAAATATAATTTTGAAACAATTACCATGAATATGTTAATGTACAAAAGCATTAACTTGTGTCATAAAATGCAACAAGTTATACAAGAGTTTGTCATGCAAAAGTGAAAAATTATCATAGATAACTAGTTTTTACACAACTTACCCAAATAATAGTAATACAAAACAGGTTCTAAATTAACTAAGTGCTCACACTTTGCCAAATTTGACGAGCTATTTCATCACGCAGTCTAGCCATTTCTCTCGCTTGAGAGCTAGAGAAATCAAGTTTAATTGGATTTTGAGAACTACTGCCTGCCCTCCACAGCTTGGATTTTCAACGATTTGCACCTCATCTATGATGCATTTAATGTGTCAGTCGTATCATTTAATCGAACAAAGTTATGCACAGTACAACAAACAACTAGGATATATTTCTAGGTCTTAACTTTGAAAGGTGGCATGGCTTTCAAGATAGGAAATCATGCCTTCAAAACACTGAAATACCTTTTAATCACATTACGCAACTAGGAATGGCAGTAATTGAACCACTCTTCAATATTTGTAGGTCATTATGCATGCCCACGGTATTCTTGTAAATGGTTTTCCCATGGTATGGTGTAAAAAATCCAAGAACGTTTATTTAACCAGAATCTACAACATAGTATTTCCCTTCAGGCAGCGTTGAAAATAAATTACCAGATTACTCAAACAATCGTTTAGCACACGAGCATCATTTGCTGTTCCTTTCCACCTCGTGAAGACATATGTAAAGCACATGTCAAATGAACATACGACCATAACATTCTATGTGGGGATGGTTTGCTTACTGTGATATGCAACTTGTTTGCTAGCAGGAACATAAACGACAATGTGAGTTCCTTCAATTGCTCCAATACAGTCCTAATAACTAAGGAAACTATTAATTATTGAAATTTGATTATTCTTAACTGAAATGCATTACAATTTGAAATGGTATACCTTAAATAAAGGGTTCAATGCTGTGTTGTGTAAAATCTCTAGAGGCACTTCATTCATGTTAGGTGGTACTGTAATAACTATACCCAACCTGCACATGGCCTTCAACACTATATGAAAATATGTGTAAATTGTCTATGCAGAGTGTTGAAATCTCTCAGCTACTACATGAAACTTTTCATTATGTGATATGATGAACAACAAATACCAACATGCTCCTAAAGTGTCAAATATCGAGAGTGGTCTAATAATCCATGCGTTCTTACATCTTCACAAAAGTTAATAAAAACATGTGGGCACATTCTAAACTGGTCATAACAACGATCCCCATGCCTATTGATCAACTCTATGATATAATTATGCCCTGTTAATGTTGATGTTTTACATGGTTTGCTCGCTATATTTTTTCCAATATAGTCAGCGATTGCCACTACTATGATCATTATCCGAGTTAATGTCGAACAGATTTTTGGGATCTCCAATGTTCACTGCTAATTGGTCTGTAATCAAATAAATTAAATAAAGTTGTATTAACAGATGAGTCACAACATAAATAACATTAATTGTAATAACATGACAAAGTCATCAAAGTCAAAGAACACAATTTTGCCCATATACATAAACAACATCATACATGATATTCTCAAATTCTTCTTTGTTAAAAAAGGAAAAAAGTAGTAGCATACATCACTAACATTTGAAACTAAGCAAAATTTGCAAGTACTAATAAACTATTAAAATAAAATTATCATACATAAAATAGCAAGTGCATCCAAACATCAGAAATCCAAAGATTATAATCCGAGCATAACAGTTAAACATAATAACTGAAATAGCAAATAAAGTTGATCAATCCTTACAATAGGAAAAAAAAAAACATAAAAGTCTTGAAACTTAACACACAAACATCCTACATCATCGCGATCCAATTCCTCTTCCTATCATCGGAAATCTCTAAGAACATTTCACGAGCAATGATGTCCTCACATATCATTTTCATAGCTTTTGCATATGTTATCGCATCAATGTCCTTTAGATTGTCAACATTCTTTGATGTACAGACATTCCTCATCAAGCCTCTTCCCACTAGTAGTGACACTCATTTCTAACATTTTCTTCTCCATTAATTGCACCTTCCTTGCGTTAGACTCAGCCATTGTCTGCAAAGCGGCCACAGTGAGGCACCATGCTTTCCTTGCAATGCACTTTCTTCGTGGGTTTCTCATTATTGTCACCAATCTCTAGTTTGGTCTTACTACAGTCGTCATTGGTACTACCAGTAGAGGAGGTCAAGGGTACCTTGATAGAAATGTAGGCATATTCATCAATTGCAGATGTGTCCCAAAAAATACGCATCAGCTCCTGATTGTATGGTAGTTCATGTTTTTTGAACTTTTTGGCAAATTTATTAACCTATATGAAATTTTAAAAAATAGTATTAAATTCAAAAGATATAATTTCCAATGTAGTAATAGAAAGGAAGAATAATAAAAATAATACAACAAATGAGGTGTAATAAAAACTTTATTTAACTCAATACTCGAATGAGAGAATAATAATATATTTATATAACTTAATATTTGGAAGAAAGAATAGTATAACAATAATTTGAAGCTACCTTGAAAAGTCTCTCCCAAACGTCATCAGGAGCTGTGACAGTATTTGCAACAGGGTCCCATCTGACACCAGTTTGTTTCAGAAGTTGTTGAAATTTATTAAACAAGATCCTGAGTTAATTGTACTTGTTGCGCAACTGATCATTAGTGTAAGCATAACCAGTTTTACCCACCATTTGCTCCCTTATGTTGGTCCAAGCCTATTTAGTGAATGTTCCCATTTGCCTATTTCCTTTCTTCACCTATTCATCCATCAAGGTAATGAAAATCTTTTCATTCTTTTTGGGCCACATGCTAGTTTTTTTTTGTCATCTTTTCCCTCACCTTCAAGTGCTATTACATCGGCTTCCTCAACATTGCCTACGTTATGTATTGTACTTGCCATCATAATTTTCCTGAACATCAAAGTCCTGTAAGCTTCATACCAAATGAATCACCATAATGGATAAAGACTTTAGAAATAGGCCTAATAAACAACTCTAGACCCCTCAAGCACCATACCTACGTTAATATCCCATTGAAAATAATTCTCAAGGAAGATTGTATTTTTCCCCATTTATTTGTTTTTTATAATATCTCATGTAGTTTTATATTACACAAGATCTACTTTCTACATGAAAAAACACCAAATAAGAAATTCACATTAATGAAATAGCAAAATAGATTATTTGTCTTTATATAAATTTCGAATTAACAAAAAAAAATGTAAAAACAATTAATCAACAGCATGCAAGTGATTGGGAACTAGGAATAGAATATAACAAAAATAAAGAAAGAAGAGCAAAATAAAGGGAGAATGTTTGCCTTTATTTTCTATAGCTAATTATTCTTATAAAATGGCAAGGATAATCTTTTTTTTTATGTAAAAATTGAGGGTAAATATTGATTCAAATAAAGCAATAAAACACATGACAGGCGCTTCAATGTTCAAATTCAACAACTTCAAATTTATATTTCAATTCTTATGTTCAAATTCAACTATTTCAAATTTTAAAATTTAGTTGCCACGCTTAAATTCAACTATTTCAAATTTAAAAAAACAATTAATGTATGTTTGGTCATTTTATAATCATTTAACAAATTGTCTTTGTCATTTATAGATAATATTACAAACACTCAAAGATTAGATTAACGATGAGATTATATTTGTATGAAAAATATTATCTCATGAGCTAATTTCAAATTTAAAAAATTGTTGCTGAGTCCTATTGCACATCAAAATCTATCCAATAAAATTTTAACGAGTATAGTTAGTATATTATGTGATTTCTTTTGATATACAACAAATTTTCATTTTTTTTCTGGTATATTGTTTCAAACTCCTAGAAACAATTTCCAATTATGTTAGAAATTATTACCAATTAATTATCTTATGATTCTTATAAAATGCGTCATTTTTTGACAATTTTTTTTGCTTTTTATTTCATTTTTTCTTTTTTTAAGAACTATAAATTTAAAATTTAATTAATATTATTTTTTATTTTTCTCTTTTTCTCGCGTATTTTTAATTAATATTATTTCTTACTTTATTGTCATTCTTAATTTCTTAAACCTCCCACTTATTTTCAATTTTTTGATAGTTAATTTTTTGCAAATTCATGAAAAAAGTACCATCACTTTCTATTTATTCTATTTGATTTTCCAAGTTCAAAATTAAAATAATTAAACTTTTCAATCTTCATATCAGTTTTTAGAAAAAAAATAAAAATAAAAAAATTCCAAAAAGATATCAAAAATGCTTGAGGTCTAGTTGTGAATCATTCAAGCAGAAAAAATGGTTACCAAAAAATAAAAAAAAAGCACAAAAAAAAATTGCCAAATCGTGAAATGTTTAAGGAGGCTCTTTAGATGCTTCTTCATCTCCGATTTCTTCAACAATCACACTGTTGAGGAAAAAATTAAAAAAAAAGTTAGGGTTAACATAGATATGGACAAATATAGGGCAAAAATCAGACAAATTAAAATTTCTACCCCAGTTGGACGAAGGAAGCTCGGGTGAGACAAAATTTGAGAACAAGAGAAGAAAAAGAGCCCACAAAAATAAGCAACCATTTCATAGGAGGCTAGCTCTGGCAATAACCGCAACAGTCACTGTGTTTGGGGGGGGAAGAGAGAGAGGAGGGGAAGAAGATGAAGAAAAGCAATTTAGGGGGGGAGAGAGAGAGAGATAGAGAAGAAGAAGAAGGAGAAGACCTCGGAGAGCAACGTTGGCTTCTACATTAGAAAGATGTGCTTCGACTTTTTTTTTGGTTAAGTGTACTTCGGCTTTGTAACTTTGGCCTTTGTCTATTTTCATTTGAATCAAAATAAAAACAATGCGAAAACACCTATCCCCGTGTTGATAGTTTTGCACAAATTTTGGCAACAGTTTTCATTTTTTTAGCAACAAAAAAACAAAAAAAATTTTATCAAATGCATTTTTGTTTTTAATTTTCAAAAAAACAGAAACAGAAAAACAAAAAACAAAAACGTTACCAAACGGGGGCTAAGCTACTAGGCTACAGTTTCACTATCAAATACAAACAAGAAGTAGACAATAAAGTTATAGATGCACTTTCTAGACTCCATAAAGATATCAATATTCCTAGTTCTCATGCTATTTGCTGCCCTATTTCTATTGCATGTAGGTCATATTCCTAATCTATTTGAACTATTAAAGTAAGCTTATACAGATGATCTAATGGCCCAATTAATACTACAACAAGTGAAACAAAAAATCTTAACAACTCAGATATATTCAATGTAACATGGGGTTTTATTTTACAAAAGCAGACTCTACATTCTAGATGATAGAAAGATGAAGAAGCATATACTTCGATACTGTCACAATGATAAAATAGCTTGACATGGGGGTTTTCAAAAGACATATAAGAAAGCTTAACATGAATTCTACTGCCTAAAATGAAAACAGATATCAGAAAGTGGATTCAGGAATGCACAGTCTATTAATAATGTAAAACAGAAAATATAGCACCGGCAAGGCTACTACACTTTATTGAAGGGTTACTACACTTTAATCAACTTTTAGTAATATGGGTAATCATTAATGGGCCTGGGAAACAATGAAAAGATGTGTACGAATGAGATATCCAGCAACAAGAAGAAGGAAAAGGATTGAATAGAGGAACTCTCGAACATTTAGTGATTTACCAAGTATCCCCATTTTATTCCCCTTAACCACCCTTACATAGCCCCCCCAATTAGCCCTTGTTTTCATACAGAATATTTTTAAGTTACATGGCCTCCCTATCACAATCGTTTTACAAGTACCTTTTGGAAAGAACTATTCAAGTTAATGGACTCTTCTTTATAGTGTGAGTTTTTACTCGTAAACGAATGGATAGATAGAAGTTACAAACAAATGTGTGGAGACCTACTTAAGGTGTTTTATCTTAGATTCTCTAAATTTATGGTCACAATGGTTATATCTGGTAGAATACTGGTTCAATACTAGTTACCATTTAGCAATTCAAATAACCTCATATGAAGCTCTTTATGGAGTCAGACCCCCACAAACTCATCTAGTACATAAATAGTCTAGCAAAAAATTCCATAGTTAATGATTTACTACTCTTTAATCAGAAAATTTTTTAGCTACTAAGGAAAATTTTGGTTCAAGCTCAAAACAGGATGAAATAGCAGGCAAAACAACATAGGATTGAAAAAACCTTTCAACCAGAGAGTGGTGTATGTTAAGTTATAATAACCACTCCAAAAATTAACAATCCAGCACTATAAAAGCGTTAAACTTTCTCCCAAGTTCTTTAGTCATTTCCAAATAATACAGAAGATAGGAGAGGTGGCATACAAATTAAAAGTTGCCGAATCTTGCTATATTCACCCAGTTTTTCATGTTTCTCAACTGAAAGCCAAACTAGGAGCATAAGAGATTTCATTAACTCGCTTCCTACCACAAATGCTCAGGGTAATGTGTTATTAGTACCTCTCAAAGTGTTAACTACTTAGCTACGGCATTGGGGTCACACTATTTAAAAAAAATGCCCTTTGGCAATGGCCCAAAGTAGTAGCCAAAAATTAAAGAGCAATGGCCAAAGGTTATTGGCTACGGCCTGGCTACTGCTTGGTAGCGGTAGCATCCACTCAGTGGCAAAAGGATCTTTGGACCGTAGCCATGTATTGACTACAACAAATATGTTATTGGCTACAGCATGTATGGAGTGGCCAATAAAAGGGTTCTAGAACTATTAACTACCACAAGTATGTCTTTTGGCTACGGTCCGAGCTATAGCAAATATTATTACATTAATTTAATTTTATAAACTTTTGGCTACAGGATGTATATAGTATCGGCTATTGCCCATAGCCACAGTAAAAATATTTAATTAATTTAATTTTTACAAACTTTTGGCTATAGTTTTGGAAGTAGCCAACACAAAAAATTATATTATTTTGTACATAGTATTGGCTACTATCCATAGCTGTAACCAAAAATTTTAAATATTTTAAATTCTAAACTGATTTGCAAGAGTAATTTTTTCCCTGTATAATTAATATTATATTTACAAGCAATAATCAATTTTTATTTTTTACATAGTCCTTATAATTCAATATGAGATAAAAATTATAATGAATTGATAAATGCATCTAAATACATTAAAATAAACAAAAATTTTACATAATAACATCAAAATCCATAATACAATATAAAAAAAAAAATCATAATCCAGCAACAAAACTACATCCGTAACACAATATCAAAAAAAATCTCGAATACTATATTTAAAAAAATAGAGTTAACATCTCTAATATGGTACAAAAAAAATTAACAAAAAAATTAACTCCGTATCAATCTTGATCTAAATCCCTGAAACAAAAATAGAATAATGATTAATTTAACAGATTAGCGAAATACAATAACAAATAAGATGAGGATGTCATGTTTTCGTAATTTACCCTCATGCCTGGTTCAAGAATGGCATTAGAATTTGCAATGTCCAAAAATTTAAAACTATAAATAAAACTATCTATCAGGGCACAAGACCCTTAATAACACTAGAAATAGTAGTTACAATTATGACAATTTTGACAGTCCTTCCCCATTCCCCAATTAGAAATACCCGCACCTTTGGCATCTTTCTGCTTGCTAATAACAACGAAGTGTTACAAGCTAGCCCCAAAGCATTGACCAAATAACAACAATCAAGCAAAGAGTGTAAGATATCCAAAATACACACTATGTTCCAAGTCTAAGAGTGATTTATAGAGAATAGACCCAGAAAAAAATATATATACGACTACTCATAAAATAATACCAATTACAGGGGGAAAAAACCAAAAAAATAACCCACTTGCTATAGCTTATAAAAACAACAAAAAGTGGTTGCCTTACGTTATCTTGTTTTGAGAGTCCAAGTTATGAAGATCTACAGAAACAACTCCTTATTAATAGTCATTTTCCTTGTGTTTGTATCTTCTAGTGTGAAACAAATAAATCAAGGTACAAAGAGGACTTTAATCTTAATCAAACAACATGCTACATACTATATACTACACAATAATCAACTTTTAACAATAATGCTATGATACTAACTAACTCATATTGTTCTATATGATAGTAGTAGACATAAAATGAGTGTGGCCTTTAGCTCAGTGGTTAAGAGCCTTTCCTGCCCGCTCATGACTCGAGTTCGAGTCTTCCCCCTCCCCTTAAAAAAAAAAAAAAAAAAAATTCACCTTTCAAAAAAAAAAAGTTTACATGTGCATTTCCACAGCTTTATTTCACGAAATGGCAATACATGTGAGTAAACAAATTAAAGTATAAGGCCATTAGTTTTCAGTAACTCTTCAGTAGTTAAACACTAAATAAAGCACATAGATATTAACTAGTTTTCAAATATTTTCCAAGAAACAAACAAATCCACAGGACAAACAGGCCATAATGAAAAAAATAATAATAATAACAAAATCAACAAGGGGCAAACTTACTTTATAGCTTGGTAGATGACTTCAAAGGGGTTGGTTCTATCATGCATGTATACAAGGTGAAGTGCCTTATTGGTTGCAACTGCATTATCTCTTACGAATCAATTCACACCACAAAAACACAAGGTCATTACAGTTCTTTTGAACTCAATGATATTAGCTTTTTTTCTTTCCCATGTTCTATAAACTCCATTAGTTTGATTCATTTGAATGATGGGATGATTGATTTATTTCTCCAGTCTAGTTATGTTCGCATTAACAACAGATTCACCCCATCATATTGGATGGTTAGCCTTCTTTATTTAACGGTCAGATGGGACTAGTTTAAAGGAAAACATGCCTTCGATAAATGTTGGTCCACACCATATACTTTTTGATGGCCATGATCTAAGTGTACTCACCACTCTCGAGCAAATCTCTAGCTCATTATTCTCATTGCCGTGGAGAACAATGTAAAACTTGTCACACCCCTAACTTAATTATCTAGGACGAAAGATATATGGGAACTAATTAAATTAAATGAAAACCTATTCTAAAGTCAAGTCATAATATAATAATAATCATCAGAGTAACTAAACAAGGCCCTCATTCCCATATTAAATAAATAAAAATGACACTAACCACAATAATTTAATGTCACACCTCAGTGACACAATCTAAAGCATCTACAGCTAAATAAACATCATCAACAAATAATCTCATAATAGAAATAAGTTTGGGACTCACACCTCGGGTCACACAAATAAAGAAATAATAATCCAAATATAAATAAAATAACATAATAGGCCAATCCATTAGTCTCACCTCAGCTCCGGGTGGCTACTCTTTGGCCTCATCGGTCACCTGAAATATGGATGGGATGAGCAAACTTGCCTAGTAGGTAGGACCATGCAAGTGTGCACGAGTGAACTATAATCAATCATATAGTATAACTCACTACAATATCCATCAAAATATGATATGATAATACACATGTGATGCAATGCAATGGCTAATGCATTCTCAAATCCTAATCTACCCCCAACCTTATCCTAGGATGGGTGGTGTTTAGCAAAGCACACGGGGCCACCAACAACACCATTTACACTTACGGTATACGTATATCTCAATATATATAAACTGAGTGGGAAACCATGTTACACCCCACCAATGTAAGACGCAAGGGAACCATGCTACACCCACCGGCCCTTCTATTAGGGAACCGTGTTACACCCTTAATCAGGTATCTACTTAGTTCAAGCAAGGTTCAGCTGCAATTCGGAGAAAATCTCATAATCATATCTTATAATTAATATCTCAACTCCAAATGACTAAACTCTAGTTATATATGTCTGTTGGGGATCATCCGATATTTTCAAAATTCATTTTATCATTTTTCTTACATCATGGATCTTGTCCATATGTATAACCCATGCCTCATCACATCACAATATAAATATAGCACTCTCAGCCAATTAATAATCACCACATAAAATCGAATGATGCAATGTCAGCCCCATGCATATGGTATGCTCAATTATATAAATAAATGTCATCTTAATATAAACTACATTCTTATTAAGCTTGAGGATGATTTAGATTTAATTTAATCAATTAATAATAATAACCAATGGTCCTGGGCAATAATCAAGGTTTTAAAACTTAAAATGTATAAAATTTTGGGAATCCAACATGTAGTTGTTCGGACCTCTGTCCGGACCAATTAGTTGTTATATGTTGGCACTGGATGTTTGGGACCCTGCTTTAACCAACTAGTTACTACCTGTAGGCACTCATTGTTCAGACCCCTGTTTGAACCACAGTATCTAAAACCTAATTTTTGGGTCGTCTTCAATGGATATTGAGTTAAAATACCCCAAAATCATCTATTTAGGCCAGAATATCAACAATTAATCATATATAAACATGTGAACATATCAAAAACATGTTTATCTAACAGTTGTCTTAACAATAACTCAAATTAATATGAGATTTCCAAGTAGATATGCACATATATACACATTCATATATACATATATACATATAATCACAAATCCACAAATATTTCAAGAAATTAAACAAATGATATGTCAAAATCATGCTAACAACAAGTATAAACACGTATTTAAGTCTCACATACCTCAAATCTAAAGACAAGAGAAGATAAATGAAGAAAATTAGTTGAGCTCTCAATTTTTAAAAGCCAATTTCTCCCACCTGGGGTCAAATTACCAAAAATGTTATCACCATAATGATCACAGCATCAAATACTAACTCGATCCTCCAATTTTCCTCCCCGAACTAAACTTTCTTTCTTTTCTCTCTCTCCTACGGCTGGTTTTTGGAATGGTCGAGGAAATAAGAAAAAGAAGAAGAAAAGAAAAGAAGAAAAGAAGGGAAAAAAGGGAGCTAGGCCCTTGGCCCAGTTGTCTAACTCAATATCAATTTGGACCACACTCAGCGAAGAAAAATAAAATAAATCAACCCAATCTCATAATAAATATATTATTGGCCCAAAATAGCCATAAGTAAGTACTAGGAATTACAGAACTAGCCTTCAAAGAGAGAAATGAAAACAATGTATATGGTTGGGACATCATCTCATTCTTTTTCAATCGTCTTTTTTCTCTTCACAAGCAAGAATTGTGTCTCAAGAGGAATATCCTTCCCATATGTCCCCATTCTCTGAGTTATCAATCATAGTTTGAAACGGAAACAAAACATGAGTATAAGGCCCTGTCATAAAGACAAAATAATTATAAAATCCCTTAAAATTTTGCATTTCTTGTTTCTACTGGATAATTGGCGACAAGCTTATGTGACAAGAAAATGTAACAACTCGAGTAGAGACATTGCCACCAGATGAATAAGAGCATCTAGCCTTTTAAAGTAAGTAAAGTAAATAAGTGAAATATGTAGTGAAACCAGAATCTGTAAAGAAAGTAAAGAATAAAATTTGACTACCATCAAACACTTTTCCCAAAAACCATGACAAAATTTATGGAACAGATAAAAAAGCACATTTTGCATATCTTAGGTCAGTCTTTGAGAGCAATATGTGCCACTTTTGACTTCATGTGGTTATCACTAATTTCACAATGATAGATTAAGTAAATTTTAGCAATTTAAAGATATTACCAAGTTACAAGCATTCTATATATATTTTCCCTTTTTGCCATTTTTCTTTTAAAACAAGTGTTTTACCTAATCAACAATTTAAAGATTAATTACCAAAAAAAAAAAAAACAATTTAAAGATTGATAAACCATTTTGTTGGATGCCTCCATAGATTTTACAAATTAATAGAATTAGTTTAGGTAATATGTATATATATTATAAAGATATAGGAGTATAAACATACCTCAATGACAGGGAAATTCAGCATCCTAAGAATATTCTATGGGTACAAATTTTGTTCTATCCTGAACATAATGTTGGCTTTAGAATATGAAATCAGTCAAAAGAGATAAATGCAATCCATTTAATTTCAACATGTCTTCATAGATTGAACCTGAGTGCATTAGATTTCTAAGTTTACAGTAGGAGAGCATACTTGATGGACATCCCTAATAAAATGTGATAAAAACATAAGTGCCTCTGTCAAATTGTTGTCATAGAGAGAGGATTAGTACCCATATTTTAGCCATAAAAATAAGTAAAATAACAGGAATTACATTTTATTTCTATCTTGGAGTCATTATAAGCAAACACTAGTTGCATTGTATAGTTGTAAATTGCTCCAATGACGCAGATATTCTTATGTCCAGCAAAGTCATGGCAATCCCTTATATGAAGGTGAAGAGAGGTCAGGATTAAAACTAGCAATTAGAATTTAGAACACACCAACCGACAAATCGACATATGTCAGAATTTTTAATCTATTTCCTATAGGTAAAAATAAAAATTAAAAAAAAATCATATTATTTGCAAGGTATAGGTTTGACATGAATCTAATATTATGTGAGGGATTTTGATAGAATTTTCTGGCTTGGTTGCTTTTCAAAATCACATACATGAGTTCCACTTGGAGGCATTGTCTCAATCTGTTACCTTCCATTTTCCTCCTCAATTCTCTTTTGTCCTCACAGTATACAACTAGAACTGGAGACGCATTCATTAGCTACAAGCAATTACATATTCTTCCTTACAAAATCATTAGAGCAAACAACCCCTACCTAAAGTCACAAATGGAGCAAAGAGATAATCAAATTCATCAAAACCAAGTCCTAATAGACCCAACTTGGCAACAAGAACAATAATCTAGCAAACCAGAAAAAAATGACAGAACACAAAAAAATAGCAATTTGAAAGTAAGAAATAGCACAGGCCCCGATCATCACTTCACATTGCATATAACATCCTTCAGCATTTACCACACAAACTCATATAACAGAAAATGAGAACACAGACACTTGACAAACAACAATTAATTAAATTCAATCAGCACAAAATGAATGCTCAGATTACTACGGCAATCAATTGGTCATTGTTACAATATATATATATATATATATATATCTGAAAATATGAAATTTGAACTTGTGTATACTCAAATCAGAAATAGAACCTAGGTAATCAGATTAGAAAAAGAATACTACAACTATATCTAAACATGAACTCAAAGGTTTTCAATTTGAGATTCTCCACTTGTGAGCAGAAACAGAGGGTTGGGCTAGGAGATATGAGAAAGATGAGAAAGATTATTTTGGGGCTGAGCGATAGTGGGAAGGAATAGGGTTTTTTTCAGGGGAGGAGAAGGAAATTATTTTATTTTTTACTTTTTAGCTACTGCCTATTAAAGTGGTAGCGAAAACGAGAAAGCCAAAAGCCTATTGGCTACTACAAAATTAGAGCTGTAGCTAAAATATAGAAACCAAAGTTTATTGGTAACCAAAAAATTAGAGCCATATAATTTTTTGCTACTGCTTGAATATTAATGGCTACAATTAAATATTTGGCTCTGCGTTTGGTTACGACTTTTGTTAGGCAGTGACCAATGATATTCTTTAACTTTGGTAAAGGGCCATAGCTAAATACCTTAGTAGCCAAAAGGCCTTTTTCTAGTAGTGGTCACCATTTTTTCACGAAGGTGCTGATACAATAGCATGGCTAGTCACCAGCAGAAGCATCCTGGATCAAATCACAGTACCCAGACTTACACCTTGGGGTCAAGGTCAATTTTAAATAGGGGATAATTGTAAAGAAACTAGTGTAATAGCTATAGAGAAAGCACAGTGTAGCTTAAAGCAAGCTATGTCCAAAATAACAAAGAAATGAGAAGAAAAGTTATAGACATAAAAGGGAAACCTAAAGCATGTCTGAGATGAGAGAAAATAAAGCAAAGAGATATGGGGAAACAGTAATGGTGATTGAATCAATACACACAAGAGGGTAGAAAAGCCAAAGAGCCCTCAGCAAGTTAGGGACTTAAACACGTGGATGGCCAAATATACAACCCCCAAGCCTTTTTTTAATCTCGGCCTTTCGAGTAATTCAAATGAAAGGGTCAGATGCAATGAGGTTGAATGGAGGTAGGTGGATGGTTATGTGAAGCAAATAAAGCTGAGTAAGTGAGCTATATAGAGAAGCTTCTAGAGGAAGTTGGATGCTTGTATAATCATAGGCATGTAGGAGGTCAATTGACACATGGGTACACGAACTGGATAATAGTATAGAGTTTGGTTTTGGGTATGGATTAGGTTGGTAACCTAATTAATCGGAGTATGGGTAGGCTCAATTGGGTTAAGAGAGTTGTTTTGATTATGGGCCACCATTAGTTGGGTTTAAATCTGAGTCATCACTAGGCTTGGTCCAACTAATGTAATGAGCTATTAGTTTAGTTAGTTACGATATATTGTTAATAGTTAGGCCAACCATAGTTAGGTTGACCACAACTACAAGATTAGTTATAATTCCTTCTATAAAAACAACTATAATGAGGAATTAATTAGTGAAGAAATTTTCTAAAAAAATCTTTTCTATTTGAAGGCTAGAAGTTTTTGAACTCTTCCACCATACTTGTCAATTTCACCATTTTAGTTCACCATAGGCAGAGGTAAAGGCAAGTTTCAAAGGAGATTGCTCCAATGTGTTCAGCATCTACATCTCTTCTAAAGATATATTTTTTAGCCTACTTACATTAAGACATTTTATTAATTATTATCAATATTGTGTGACATATTATCATCTAATAAAATCAAAGGGGCTAATGCTTACATGAAACTTTCTATATTAAAAGTTTTCCTATCATATAATTTTGTACTTCCTGCTATATATTTTTATTCTTATAAACTAATTCATACATAATTAAAAACTTCTATAGTAATGCTAGATAAATCCTATTTAATTAATAAAACTTTTATAATAATAATAATAATAATAAAAGATAAAAAAATATATGATAATTTTGGACACTTGAAATAATAAAAGAATAACGTGCTTACATGACACTTTCCATGACGAGATTTTTTTTTCTCAAATACAATTACAATATTTTTGTGATTTATTATTATATAATAAAATAAAAACAACCAATATATACTTATGTAGGAGTCTCAACATTAAAAATTTGCATTTAAGTGTTGGTAAATTTTTTATCAAATAGAATTTTAATAATTTAGAGAGTTAGATTTATAAAATACAATAAGATTTGAATTTGTATTTGATTTTATTTTATTAAGTAATAGTGCTGATAGAACTTGGATTAATTTGTTTATTAAAAAGTTCTTTTTAGAATAATCTTATTCTTGTTTGTATAGCTTTAAAATAATTTTAAAAGTTTCCTATGCTATTGAAAAATTTTCTAATTTGATTCTAAGTTTTGTACAGTTAAACATGAATTAAGATATCTTAGGTTTAGACTTGAAAATAATAAGAGGATGGATTCCTAATGATCATTCTAATCTTATGTCGGATTTGATTCTTAGAGTACTGTATAAATAAAGGCCTAGGCTTAAGAAATTATATTATTATTAATTGAGTTTCAAAGAAAAGTTTTCTCATCATCCTAGTTAACAAATCTTCATACAAATTTGGTATTAATTTTTATATACTTGAAGATTGGTCTTTCGCTTGGAAAGTGCATCATAGACTTGAGCAAATGTTCATAGGAAGGGATTTTAAAAACTTGATTATTACTTTTTGATTAGAGTTTGTAACCTAAAATTTATAGTAAAAGGAACTTGATCAATCCTATGCATGGCTTTTTTGTTTTTGTTAACAAAGTTTTTCACGTAAAAACCTTATACTTTGTTCATTTTCTACACATGGTTGATTTCTTGCATTGATTGATACTAGGCTATGCAAAGTTCAACTGGTATCAAATCAGTGCTTGGTTAGCGATTTCTAGACCAACAAAGGCTAGTACCTATGAATCCAACATGCAAATGAGGTTAAAGCACATATCTCATGTGGTTTAATGGATCGAATTATTCATATTAGAAGGCAAGGATGATAACACATGATGTTGATAAATTATGAGGTATGACTCTTTGTGCAACAAAGTTGGAATCCTCCAACTCATGTGGTAGAAGATGGGACCATTGAGAAATCCATTAAGAAGAAGAAATAGAAAAATAGAATATAATTTCAAAGCTATAAGTACAATATGTGCTAATGTATGCGCTAATGAATTTCATAGAATCTTGAGATGTACAAGTAGAAAAGAGGCCTGGATATCTCTTTACACATGAAGAGAATCCAACTATGAAGAGGTTAAACCTTCGATAGCTTACCGAAATTTAAAAAATTGAAGATGGATGAATCCACAACGTTGTACAATATGAAAAGCATATTTCATAATTATAAACATGTTTAAATGATAATGTTATGATGATTAATTTACGAAGTTTAATGTTGGATTATGAAGTTATGGTTACATATATATTGATTATATTTTATAACTGATTAAGCTTCAAAAGTGTAATCATAAATCGTAAAAACTTGGTGTTAATAATAATATTTCATTGTATTTTACATACTTTTAGTAAAATTTCATGCTCTTATAGTAATTTGTTCTTAAAAATAGATATTAACATGGAATAAGGCATGGAAAGCTATTGAATTGAATATAAGTTAGAAGAGGAATTGCATAAACAGAGTAGAAGTGGAAAAGAATGGAAGAGCACAAAGTTTTGTTTTGTCGTTCGGACGCCAAAATGCCATCCGGATGCTAGTGATCAATAGCCAATAGGCTTTAGACTTAGTTTTTTTTCCCCTAATATGGGGTGTTAGATATTTGTTCTTTCCATCTAGACGCTAATTTGCCATTCGGACGCAGCAACTCAGATTAGCTCTATCTTTTGTTTGTCTTAACCCTAGGGTTTGGTACTTATAAGAAGCCTTTGTCATCAAATTTTATGAGAGCTTTTCAGATATTTCACTTCTCAAAGTCTTTAGGGTTTTTAGGTTAATCTTAGTTTAGTTTATGCTTTCATGAATTGGATTTACTATTGTTTTGAAGATCCTCAATAGTTCTTAATAAAGTTTCAGAATTCTACAATTGAGTTTGTCTTTTCTTCTTTACTTTCTTTTGATTACCACTTTTATTTATTCTCAGTTATGCTAGCCTAGATTCTTTATCTTGATTCAACACATCAATGATAGGTGGATCTTTATTCGATGAACGGATGTGAACAAATCCTTACATGTAAGGTCAAACTTGTGTGTTAGGGTTTATCTTTTCTGGATCTATTTATTTTCTTTTCAAAAACTTTGGAACACATGTAACATCAATCATATTTCCTTGAAATCCCTGATGATGTTATATGATTAAAACTTTCTTAAACTTTTGAAATTAAATTAATTAGTCTTGAAACCAAAGAATGTTATAATTGAAAATCTTTCCATCTTTTCTATCCTAAACGTGATTTTAAAACTGCGCTCTGAAATAGTTATTTTCATGATAATATTTTTTGATTTACTTTTCCCAAACATGAATTTAAAACTGAGATAAATATCACATCCAATCTAAGAATATTGAATCCACCCGAATTTGTAAGTTGAATCAAGATCCTTAATTTGATATCTTTAGATTTCATGTTTTACTTATTGTTTTTAAGTTAATTAAATTCGTTTATTAGTTTAGAATAATTTAGACTTAAATTTAACTTCTGAATTCTTTTGCTGGTATATGTTGCTACTATTATTTGGATTTGAATAGATTTAAAAAAAAAAATTGTCTCTTTTTAAACCCATTTTGGTTTACTTTTCTGTACTTGGAGATAGTAGATTTGGACAATCTAGAAACCCTAGAATTCGAAAACCTTAGCTTTGCTGTGGATTCGATCCTGGTTTCATTAGGTTAAACTACACCGCACACCATTATACTTGGGGGTTATCTTTCACTACACATTTGTGAGGGGGTTAATAACATTGATAAACATGTAGTTAAGTTGTGATACTTGGGTTGTATAGCATGATTTAACATATGAAACTTAGGCTCTAGGGTAAACTAATGATATGGATAATAAGATGTAAAACTCGGTTGATAATAAACTATTGATGTAATGAATATATTATCTTAACGGGTCTTTTTCACTATCATTGGTTGATAGATTGAAAAGATAATAATAGATTGATAATAATGATGATATTTGGTAGTTTTGAAATTATATGTTGAATTTCTTGATTTTGGTTGTTAGGTAAGGTACTAGAAATATGGAGTGTTAACATAGCTTAGGATTGAAAGTCTAAGAACTTGCACAAGGATGGATACTCACAACTGGTATGTTAGTAACCTATAAAGTGACGCAGATGCTACCTAGCATGTTCACGCTTGAGGTTCATCAAAGGTTGTTGATGCATAATCACAGTGTTCACTCACATTGACCAAGGTCAATATAGGAGAGGCCCAAATGGGGTATGCATTGGTAGTCTATGGCCATAGACTCACTTGATAGAGCACCTAACCCATCATGTTTTGATTTTAGTTATATATAATATATGTATGGACGTCGATATGAGTAAATAATTAATTTAGTGAGTTAAGGATTAATTTAGGATGGGTAATTTACAAACTGAAGTGTGGTTGTTATATTTTTGAATATATATATATATATGTGGTCGAGGTGTTTCAATAATGTTAGTTTGGTTGGGGTGGTAATATATCTATATATATAAGGTCGAGGTTTTCACAGATGTTAGTTTGGTTGGGGTGGATGATGATGATTAATATGATGATATGATATGTTAATAATAAATTCATGGTAATGTAATGAGATAATGGATAATGAGATGAAATTAGTTAATAAGATAAGAATGTTTGTGGGTGGTGATAATCTGATTGTGACCATTGTGGGGTTTATATAGGTAATTGTGTTGTTGTGATGGTTGACTTGAGTGAACTCTAGCACATGATACTTTTAACATGTAGTTGGTTTATGATGCTTATATAATCAAAGGTGCATGCTTATGTGCTAGTTAGGATACAATTCATGAAATTTTGTGTGGACTCTAGTCTAGTGGTTGTGAATGATGATGATATGTAATAACTTGCTCATGTAGAAGCATAGAAGGGCATATAGTATAGTAAATTCATTAAAATATTGTAATGTCAATGAACATGACTAGAGGTCGAGATAATAATTGTTGATATTATTGATGATGAAGTTATGTTAAAATGTTAATATAATGATGAGATAATATGTTAATCTTATTAGATGATAATGAGATTGATAAGATCAAACGAGCTAATGTGACTAGGTTGAGGTTAATTATGAATGATGAATTTGGCTATTTCATATGACTATTAAATAGCATAATATGATGACATAGGGATATGTTGAGTAATATGATAATGATTATGAGTAGAATATTATTGTTGAGTAGCTTGACCACGATAGTGGCATGTTAGGACATATTATGTATGACTGTATAAGAAATGGGCACAAGTGGTTTGGTGCTCACTCCTCTATAGATGTATTTGCAAGCTTGGAGGCATAGCAACCTATTGAACTAGTTGGTAGGGAGATTTAGAGCTTCAATTTCTTCATTTATTATTATGTTTGTAGTGTTATGTATCCATTTAGATACCTCATATGTAAGGTTTATTATGTTGTTTTTGGGACCATCGTGGAGTGATAGTTGTATATGATAAATATTATAATATATTGGGAAAATACAAGGTTGGTTGTGCCTTATATTGTTTCTTGTGGGGCATCGTGTTTAGTTGAGACTGATGTTTTATTTTAATATATTATATTTTAGACTTTTCTATTATTTTATTGTCACTCTATTATGATTGGCTCTGATTGGGATAGAGTTTGTGTATGCTTGTGGTTAATATGTACTATATGTTCATATCCCTATATCGTAGGATTTGAGGCGTGACAACATATTAAAAATAGAGTTAGTCTTTCGTTCAAGTTTCTTATATTCGTAAATGTTAATCATAAATTGATAATTGATAGATCATTTAACTTCATTTTTACTTAAATTTAATGCTAGCACACTAGCACATCATAGTAGCATATCTAATTTATATACTATAAGTTGCGATGTATTTTAAGATTTCAACAACCTATGTTGTTCATTTATTTCCAATTTTATCCTTATTTAGCCCATTTATTTTCACTTTTACACACATAAGTTGAAAGTTAATTGTTTAGAGGGATTGAAAGTATTGAATATTAAATTTTTCAATAAATATATTTGGATGTGATTAAGCCACATAAAGTCTAGAAGGCTCTTTAAAGAGCCCAACATTTTACTATCTCGTCTTTGCGTCTTTCAATTCAATGCCTGATATTTTGCCATTGGCCTCCCTTCAGTATTCGACCCCTTGCTCTTAATAGAAACCCTAATTTACTATCTCTTCCCATTTTAGGTTTGAGATTGGAAAAGGTAACAATGGAGGTTGCAATGAGCAAAAGTAGAAGGAGTTTGCTATAGCCTCCGTATTTGAGCTCTTCTTTTCTTCTTCTTTGTTTTCTTTAGTAGTTTTTTCTTCACCTATCTCTGCTTGTTCCATTGGCTCTCTTTTCCGTATTCAAGCTCTTGCTCTTTACATAAACCCTAATTTACTATCTCTCCCTATTTTAGGTTTTAGACTAGAGAATGTAAGAATATAGGTTGCGACGAGCGGAAGCAGGAGAAGTTTGCTATAGCTTTCGTATTTAAGCTCTCTTATTCGTCTTCTTCAACAGTTTCTTCTGTAGTTGTCTTCGCTTGTTTCAACTTTGATTCTAAAATCGCGTAACTTTGATTATATTAGAAATTTGAATCAAATGAAGCAATTCACATTAATCTTTAGATTGCTCAGGTTAGCATCTCATTGGGAATTCGAATTGAGTATGTGTTTGGTTGGTGAGAAATAGAAAACTGAGCATTTTTTTAAGCATTATGTCAAGCTTTTCATTTTCCATTTGATGCTAACTGAGTAAAATAATGAAACAATTTGAGGAGTTTGTTTTTCTTTTTCTTTTTTCTTTCTTAACTTTCTTTCATGATTGGATTCATGCACTAGGGTCAATAGGCGTAGGTTGTTAGTTTTTATTGCGACATAGTGCATCTGAGATTGCCTAATATAAAAAGCTCTGTTTTGTTTTGAAATAGGACCTTGATTACAAAGACTAGGAGTCGTCACCTGACACTTGTTTTGAAATAGGACTTTGTTTTGAAATAGGACCTTTATTACCTTGTCTTTTCATGCCATGTATGATTAGCACTTGTGTGGAAATATTATGCACACTAGGTGTTTGATAGAATATCTCCATAGGTGATTTACATAAAAACCTCTCATGTATATCCTTTTCTAGAATTTGTATGCATGCTAAGTGTTTGTATACATAGTGCTTGTGCAGAGTACGATTACATGTTAGGCTCTTGTTTGAATACCTATATTCCTAGATCAATTATGCATGCCATTGAAGCTATGTTTCCTTAAGTGATCTAGCAATGGGACTTTATTTCTCTAAATCAACCCACCTTGTGATGGTTTGCCTAGATGCATATCGGTAGACATGTTCGTCCTCTAAATTGATTCAATTGCATGATAATTGCATGGGTTAACCTTGGTTCCTAGCCTTTTTAATTTCATAGATTTTAATTCATTTTCATTAGAACTGATTTTAATTCAATTTTTATTCATTTTGCATTGAATTTTATTTTAGCCTCCTAGGTTTTTGACAAAATGCCTAGGTAGGGTTCATTTTCAAAATTTAAATCAATTTTCTTTAATTTTCATTGTGTGACACCTACTAAATAAGAGAAGAATAATTGTGAGTAACAACGATTCTCCCTGTGGGTACAACCGGTACTTCACCGTTACAAATTTAAATTGCTACATCGAACCACCTTACGCTTGCGGTGTAAATCCACATCGTGGAATGATAAGCAATTTTGGTGCCGTTGCTAGGGTGGGCAATTGTTTACTCACAATTCAGAGCTAGGATTGAATTGTCTCAAGCAACTAAGAATATTATTCCTATCTCTAGTCTCTTAGTTAGTAGTTTTTCTTTATTTTTGCATTGCAGCATATTGCATTTGCTTGCTATTTTGTTAGTTTGCATTACATTTAGTTTAGTTTGCATGTTTAGCTTATTTTTCTATTCTTATTTCTTTTATTTACTTCTTACATTTTAATGATGAACTGGATTTCAATGCATGCACATATGGTTCACCTATCACCACCCACCCATATGTTGGTTATCTAGAAGAAATTTATGGCACACACTTTGTTCTAGAAACCACACATATGCTACCTTCATATTTTGGGCATGAGCATGAGGACCGTCACATCCATCTTGAAAACTTTGAGTTGGCTTGCATGCATAGAACTAATGGTTGCATGGATTACATTTTTGTGTTTGATTTTTTCCTCATATCTTTACAAGAGGTTACTTTGTTTTGGTACTATGCTATTAATTCACCTATTCAACCTTGGGAGGATTTGTTGAATGCATTTTACTTTCACTTTTCCACCATCCATCGGACATACATCCTCCAATTTCAATCAAAATCTTATTATCAAAAAGAGGGTGAGATGTTCTATGAATGTTGGGAAAGGTTCAACAATATTTTACAATCTTATCTAAGCCATCATTTAGAGTTGGTGCACATTTTGAGTTGCTTCTTTCATGGTTTGTGTCCATATATGCGTCAAACTCTAGATGAAATTTTAGATCCTACACCGGACATAGCATGACTCTATCTTGAGTCCCTTTATAAGAATATGAGACCTAGGGGAGATTTTGAGCATACTATTGCATCCAGCACTTTTGACACCACATCACATGCCAAGTCTACATTCTCACACCTCACACCACTCACGGAGACTGAGTATCATCATCATGAGGCTTCATTTGCATATGATATCTTACCTTTTAAATCTACCATAGATTCTTGCTCTGATTTAGACGCATTTCTTAAAGTTTTTCTAGAAACTTGTCCCCATCACCTTAAGCATTCATCAAGTAACATTCTTATTGGGGGTCCTGAGGTAAATAGTGAGGTTGTTGAGGAAACATTACTTGAGGTTACCACATTGGAGCCTATATACACTTACACTAGTGAACCTAGCCCCACATCACTCACATCCAAGGTTGATTGGTTTTTGTTTGATGATGAAGATACACCTTTGGGGACCACTGATTTAGGAAATAGTGTGAGGGTAAAGTCCACGACTCGAATTGTTTCAGACTCTCTTGATCATGTGCCTTTCTTCACTCTCTCTGAGAGTCCAGAAGACATTAGTCCAGTGTGTGTGAACTCAAAATTGATGCAATAGGGATCCAAAAAAAATGAATTTCCCACAACTGAAGTTGAAAACCCGAAAGAATTCATAAAAATATATATCCTTTGAATGTCAGAAAGCTCAAAATTCATCTAGAATTGTCAAGTTCTTCTTTGAAGTAGCAACTGAGACCCTCCAATCAAGTAATTTGTGCCTATTCGAAGAAAATAGATGAAGATTGGGACTCTCATTTCTAAGAAAATCCTCCTAAAGCATCTAATGTTTTTCATTATAAGCTAGAATAATCTTAGTTGCCAGAGAAAAAAAAAGTTTCTTTAAAAATAGCCTATAAATAGCCTTTATCTCTAGTGAGAATTGAACTGATGAGGATGGGGACTATTATTTGAAATTAAAAACAAAATTGCATGAATGGATATCAAAACTTCCTGAAGACATCATAAAGCCTCATGAAATTGCCAAAGCACTTTAGAACAAGTTTCATGTGCTATTCACATTGATGGATTGTGTGTACTCTACAAGTCATACTATTTGTATATATGATAAATTTTTAATAAAAGTTTTTTCTTTTTCATGTGTGTTAGAATTGTGGCTCATACTGACTCATGGGAACGCATAAAAGGCTAGGGGTTGCGGGATTTAACCTGCAGTACAGAATTGGTAGTTCAAGGATTCTATTTCAGGCAGGTTTCTAAGTCCAGTTCTAATATGGTTTCTCTTTCCTATATATTTGGGATGTGTTGTACATTAAGGCTAAGTTCAAGTTAGGTTTTCAAAGTTTAGGGTTGAGAGAAAAAATAAGATCAAGTGACAAGGTTGTCTAAGGTTTTTTAATGTTCTCTCCTATCTCTTTTACGATTTCTTGCTCTATTGTTGGAGTTTATTTTAATTACAAAATAGTTTTACCGTGCCCATGGACGTGGACGAAGGCAAATTGCTGAATTCACATAAATCTTATGTTCTTTTATTGTGTAATTTTTCTTGTATTCGTTTCTGAATTTGCCATTATTCATCAAGGTGTTACCAGAAGGTGATTCAAGGTTTTGGCAATGATAATTAGTATCAGAGCTAAATATTCAATATGTCTGGAGGAATCTTTTCATCTGCAAAGTTAGATATCAACAAGTTCAACGGAATAAGGAATTTCAGATTGTGGCAAAGAAAGGCAAATGATCTGTTGGTGTAATAAGGAATGTGAAGCCGTTGGCAACAAAGAAACTAGAAAAGATGGAAGAAGTGGATTGGCTTAAACTTCAGATAAGTTATTTAAAATGTCTCCAATTGCTAGATGAGAGATGATTCCAACCTATGTTGTTCAAGATGGAGTTACTAGTTTTTAGTTTTTTAAGGGATAAGTGTTTGCCAAAGTGGAGATTATTAGAGTTGTTGCTCATATTGACTCACAGAAACACATTAAAAGTGGGGGTTGCGGTGTTTAACTCACGGTACGGAACTACTAGATTAGGAATTCTATTCCAAGTAGATTTTTGAGTCTAGTTTGGTTGAGTTTCTTGTTCCTATATATTTAGAATGTTGCACATCAAGATTAAGTTTAGGTTAAGTTTTCCAAGATTAGGATTGAGAGAAAAGTTATGAACAAGTGACAGGGTTATCCTAGGATCTTTAACATTGAGAGAAAAACTAAGAACAAATGACAAGGTGTCTAGGATTCGTTAAGATTCTCTTATATCTCTTTTGTAATTTCTTACTCCATTGTTGGAGTTTCTTGTAATTGAAAACTGATTTTACTGTGTCTTTAGACGTAGGCAAATTACCAAACTACGTAATCTTGTATTCTTCCATTGTCTGATTTTTCTTGCGTCACTATAAGTTTCTCATTATTCATCAAGGTGTTGCCAAAAAAGTGATCCAGGCTTTCCACAAGAACAATTGGTATCAAAAGTATGAAATAAACTCGAAGTGTGATACATGTCCAAGTCTCTTACGAACAAGCTCTATCTTAAGTGAAAGTTATATCATTTGAAGATGGAGGATGGCTCAGACCTAGAATATCACATCAATGCGTTCAATTAAATCACTGGGGATTTCAAGAGAGTAGAAGTCAAGTTCAAAGATGAAAACAAGGCTCTGATGTTACTGTACTCACTACCAGATTCGTTGGTGTACAAGAATATGATCACAACCCTTACATATAGTAAAAAGACTCTCGTATATGAGGAGATCACAACTGCCTTGTTACATTTTCAACAAGGCGAAAGCACAGTGATAGGAATCCTCAAGAGAGAGTCTAGTTGTAAAGGAAAAACAAGAGAGGGGAAGGAGTGGAAATAAGGAATTAAAGGAGAATAAAAATTCTTGGTCCAAGTATAGAAAGAATAAGAATCTCAATATTTTAAGTGCGGCAAAAAGGGCCACTTCAAGTAGGATGCTGGGAATCAGGTAGAATAGGGCAAGGACAAGGGCAGCGCAAATAAAGATGATTGAAAAGCTACAAATGTTGTAGAGGAAATCGAAGAGCAATGACATGCTTTCAATTTCATCTAATTCAGATAATCTCATGGACTCTTGGGTAGTAGATTTGCCATATTCTTTTCACAGGATGCCAAACAGGGTATGGTTCGACACCTACAGGTCAGTGAATTCCAGTTTAGTTCTGATGAGTAATAATGTTACATGCAAAGTTGTCAGGATTGAAAATATCAAAATCTATATATTTGATGGTGCGGTACGGACCGTATGTGATGTAAGACATATTCCTAATCTTAGGAATAGTATTATTTCATCGCGTGCCTCAGATTTGAATAGGTTCAATTTCAAATCTAAGGGTGGGGTAATTAAGGTTACGAAATGGGGTAATGATAGTAATGAAATGGTAGAAAGTTTTTGAAAACATCTACAGACTGTTAACAAGTACAATTGTAGATGGAGTTGCCAAAGAAGAGTTTGATCTGAAAAGAAGCTACTTCAGAAAAGGAAGTTGAAAGGATTTAGTATTGCTTAAACTTGTTTCATGTTTCTAGTTTAGATGAGATATGACTTTAACCTATGTTGTTCAAGGTAAAGTTACTGATGTTCAGTTTCGAAGGGATGAGTATTCCCCAAGGTGAAGATTGCTAGAGTTATAGATCATATTGACTCACGGGAACATATAGAAGGTTGGGGGTTGCGTGGTTTAACCCGTGGTACAGAATTACCAATTTAGAAACTCTATTCCAAGTAGGTTTCTGAGTCTAGTTATAATTGAGTTTCTCGTTGCTATGCATTTGGGATGTGTTGTACATTAGGGCTAAGTTCAGGTTAGGTTTTAAAGTTTAAGATTGAGAGTAAAGATAAGAACAGTTGACAGGGTTGTTTAGGATTCTTTAAGGTTCTCTGACATCTCTATTGTAATTTCTTGTCCATTGTTGGAGTTTATTTTAATTGAAAACTAGTTTTATTGTCACGTGGACGTGGTAAATTGCCGAATCATGTAAATCTTGTGTTATTCTATTGTGTGGTTTTTCTTGTGTTGTTTGTGAGTTTGTCATTATTCAACAGGGTGTTATCAGAATGCGATCCAAGGTTTCCACAACAATAATGTGTGTTTACTATTATAAAAATTATATTGATACATGAAATGTGCACACTAGGGAACACTTTTAAGATTGATCTTGTGTATGTGTGCGATCACACATAGAGAGATAAAAGTTCACTAGTTACTTGTGTTTCTGCTCTTAGTTCATAGTCACACTAAACTTGGTAAACTTACTCAAATGGCTATAACACAATAATCTCTATTTATAGAATGGTTCATTTGGACAATTTGAGTAGTATCTCAAGATCAAGTGTGATGGTGTACTTGGAATGCATTGAATTGGATTGTGAATAAAAATTCATTATCATAATTACCAGTGATTGTATCGCTTCTTACACAGCTATTAATTGTGAAGCTAGAGGTTTGGAAGATGTAAGTTGTTGATAGTGTATGCTTTAACTTATCAATTGTCTGACCAATGACAAAGGCTTATATATATATATTATCTTTTTGTTATTTTATTTTATTCTAGTGAGTTGAATGGCTTGATTGGGTATAGGTCTATCTGTTTATTGTGTGGATGTTTGCGTGTTGTCGCATTTCGGGTTATGAAATCTAGGTTATGACAGAGAACTTAGAGAAAGAACCTCATTGAAAAAAAAAAGAAAAATTTTCTACTATTTGAAAATATATTAATTTATTATTTTATTCATTAAGGTCACAATAGGGATTGTGCTTATGTTGGTAGAAATTTAGCAAAATTTTCAAAACTTACTTTGTGGTGCACACACTTGTTCTTTTTTTATGCACATCGCGTGGTCTTTGTTGTGGCATGCACACACTAGGTCCATTCTCATACACACATATTTGGTTTAGTCTACGTGTCTAGGCAACTCACCTGCTCCCCAATTTCCTAGCTTTGTCAACTTTTGATTATTTGCTTTGAGGGTAAAATACAAAAACCACCCTTACAGTTTATGCTCGATATCACTTTAGTCACACACGTTTCAATTGTAATAGTCAAATCCCTGCACTTCCAATCAAGTAGCAATTCGAACCTTCCGTTAGTTGGCCGTTACACACAACTGTTAGACTGAGGATAGAAAAGTAATTTCATAAGGTAAAGTACAAAACCACCCCTTACAGTTTATCCTTGATATCATTATAATCCCTCGTGTTTCAATTGTAACAGTCAAATCTTTACACTTTTCATGTATTTAAAATATATTTTATTAAATTATTTTTAAAATAGATAATATAATCTGAAATATATTTTATTAACTATATAACAAACTTTAATCTGAAATATATTTTAATTATTTTTAATAAATAATAAAATAAAATTATTTTTAATATATTTTCATTTTATTGAATTAAATTATTTTTAAGAAATAATATAATTAAATTAACAACAAATAAATTAACATTTTATTTAGTGTAATTAATATGAAATATATTTTATTAAACTCAATTAATTTTTTAAAAAATTAATAAAATTAAAGTTTATTAAGGGGTGATTCAATGGTTTTGTTATAGTATTATAATTAACGAAATAAAATCAAAAGAGTATACAAATAAATGTGTCCTCTCGAGGTAAATATATTCAAAATTATATGTATACATATAATATATATAAAGAAAATTACACAGATAAAATATTCAGAAAATAACAATTTTAGTATTGTTTGGTAACCTGCCCTTTTGTTTGTGTTTAACCATTTATATTTTCTAATTCTTGTTTTCTACTATCATTTTTCTTAAAATAAAAATAATTGTTTGGAATGTATTTTGTTTACATAGATTAATTTTTTTTTAATAAAATTTAATTTAATTAATTTTTTTAAAAAATTAATTGAATTTAATAAAATATTTCATATTAATTAAACTAAATCAAATATTAATTTAATTATTTTATTTATTAAAAATAATTTCATATTTTTTTTCAAATTAAAATATGTTATATAATTTAAGAAAGCATATTTCAAATATATTACTCATTAAAATAATTTAATAAAATGTATTTTAAATATACACAAAAAATGTAGGAATTTGATTGTTACAATAGAAACATGAGGGACTAAATTGATACAAAAGATAAACTGTAGGTAGTGTTTTCGCATTTTCCTGTGAAATTATCTTTTTATCTTCAATCTAACGGTTGTGTGTAACAGCCAACTAATGGAAAGCCTGAATTGCTACTGACCGAAAGTGTAGGAATTTGAATGTTACAGTTGAAACGTGTGAGAATAAAATGACACCGAAAGTAAACTATAGAGGGTTTCGTTACTTTACCCTTTGCTTGGATATGGTTTATCATATTACCTAGCCACTCTCACCTCCATTGATCACCAATATATTTTTTTAATTTCCTTTAAATTTCAAACTTTTGTATATATGTGCTTCAAAGTGATATATACATATATATATAAAGAGAGAGAGAGAGAGAGAGTCCATCCATGAGAATTGAGTCGTGAGTTAATCCAATATTTGTGCTATTTTCGAGTTAAGGAGTTTGGTCTTGGTGTAGTGGTGTCTTGGTGCAAAGATTAGGGTGGTTGTTGTGATCTACTTATCACCTTCTTCATTATCTTCAACATCTTCTTCTTTTCCTCCTTATTTCTTTACCTTGGAATAAAGATAAGGATATCCTCATTGTCTGGCTTAGATGGGTTTTAGTGGGTTAAAAACATGTTTAAAGTTTTAATTGTAAAATTATTTCTAAATATTTAGTTGAGTTGGTTGAAATTGTTGATGAATTTATATATATGTATGCTTATATAGTGAGAAAATGGGAAAACAAACATATGGGCATCAAATTCTTGTTCCATAATTTAAATCATGACATGAAACTTATTTAAGGACATTATTAGCATGTATTTACATAGTTTTGTATAATAAACTAGAATGTTGTTGAACTTAAACTCAGATTGAGTTGGAAAACCTGAAAACAAAGTCTAGTAACTAGTGTTGCAAGAGCTTTGTCATGCACACGGGAGCCTTGGTCTCATGCGTACATCTATAACTTTTTTCCTCCTATGTGCCCAACATGATGGTCTTACGTGTATAACAAGTCAAAATCTTATCCCATTTGCACATAAGGCCTAGCTTCATCAATACATCGCTTAGCTATGCTACCTTGTGCAACCGGGATTCACTTTGTTTCCATGACTAGCTATCAATTTGTTTTGTGCGAATTACTGTGCTAGTCACGTGTGCATGCCACCTCGACACCTAGATCTTTTTTCTATATTGTGAGTTAGATTTATTATTGATTGAACTTGATTTGATTATGTTAATGATTCATGTGATGAGAATTGAATTGTATGAAGTTACTATTATTGGATGATATGTTGAGTTTTTGATAAAGATGAATAAAACTATATCATAGTATTGATATATATATATATGATGAGTTTTGATTTTAGGTTTTAGATATAAAAGTATTGAAAATAGGGGATATTTGTTACCCAAGGGTTAGAAATTCCAAAACTTGCGTAGAGATGGTGACTCACGTCCAATAAGTTAGTAACCTATGAAGTGAGGTATATGTTGATTAACGTGTATTTTCACTCTTGAGACTTACCTAAGTTGGCATACGTAAATTTACGTGGTTTACTCTATAGTCAAGGCCATATAAGGCTAACATTGAATCTGCAATTTGGTTTGGGTTCTGCGACTACAAATCCACCTAATAGAGTACCTAATCTATGTATATTTTTTGGTATTATGAGTAATGAAAAAGTAATAATTTTGGATATATAAGATGAGATAAGACAAGATAAGGAAATTAACTGTAGTTGTATATACTACAGAGATATTTTGAATGATATAATTTATGCTCACCTAATAGTATGCTAGGACATACACTTGTGCTTATTTATTGATAATGGGAACTAGTGGATTTTGGTAATTTCCCTACAGACTTTGTTACAGGTTTCATTATTGATTCCCAAGTCAGAACATTCAGTTGAGGATACTAGTTCTCATATCTTTCTTTTGACTTAGAGTTATCATTTTGATTTGATATATATTTATATTTGTACCTTCAGTGAGTGAGTTTAGTGTACCTACTTTTATATACATTTGATCTGGTTTTACGGGTCGAGTTGGCCCGATGATTTACAGGGCTATGTGTTTCTGGTATTTTGTTTTACTCCAATAAGTTGTATGGCTCTGATGATTTACAGGGCTATGTGTTTATTATGTAGATGTTTGCATGTTAGCTCGCACTTTAAGTCACGAAATTCAAATGTGACAGAGAAGAAGAAACTCCGTTGAAAAAAAAAGAAAAAAGAAAAAAGAAAAAATTTCTATTGTTGAAAATACATAGGATTCTATTTATAATATAAGTAAGTATTTAAATCATAAGAAAAGTTATTTGAGTTATAACAAAAGTTATTTTCAAGCTACCATAATTGTTAAATAAGTGTTAAAATAGTAGTAAAAATTGTTTTCTATCGACTACAGAAATTTTCTGTAGCCTCATTTTAGACGTTTAACTACAGATGCTAAAGAATATTTGGAATAATAAAAAATGAGATAAGAAGAGATACTTTAAGATAATTTGTGGATTCATAATTCGTGCAGTAAGATAAAAATTAAATAACTTTTACAGGTTTTCAAAGGTTTTCAGAAGTTTTCAACATTTTTTAGTACACCAAATGTACCCTAAATCTCAAGACTAAATTATTGAAATCCTCCCTATTAACTTTGTCTCTCATTTGAAAATTACCATACAAAAAAAAAAAAAAAAATTACAGGACCGTTTGGATAACCAAAAGTGGCCAAAAATTGAAAAAAGTGAACAATGTCAGTCACTTTTTGGTATTTGAAAGACCAACCAAAAGTGACCAAAATCTGTTGGAACGGTACAAACTAAGCCATTCCAATGGTTTTGGTCAAAAAGTAATACAAAAGCTGACAAATATTGAAAAAAGTGAAAAAAGTGAGTAATTGTTTTTGCAGCTTTTTGTAACTTTTTTTAAAAGTTTGTAAAATTTAAAATTTAAAAACAAACACATGAAAAATAAAATAATAAAGTTGGTAAAAGTAGGTAAATATTTATAACTTTTTGTAACTTTCGTAATTTTTGACCCAACCAAATGGGGCCTACAAATAGAGGAACTTTTAGTAACTCCAAAAGAAAAAAATCAAATTAAATTTTAGACTAAAAAATTTATTTTAATAAAATGAAAATTTCAAATTTCAAATATATAAACTTTTATTCTATTTATAATTGAATATAATTTTTTTATATTAACCGCAACTGGATTTGTAATAAAGAATTATGTATTTTGAATTTTGACTTTCTAATTTATTAAAATAGATTTTTCAATCTAAAAATACAATTTTTTAGAATTTTCTTTTAAATTTTCATGAATTAAGATTTTCATTTTTCATATTTTATTTTTTTAGCATTTAAAAAATTTCAGCTTATGAAAATGAAATATTTATCCCAATGTTAATTTTTTTTAATTCTCCCTCTATTTATTATACATCTATTTATTATACATGTACATTTTTACATGGTTTTCTTTTTTTGGTAATTAACATTTTTACATGGTTGTCTTACTTTAAACACTTTTTTTTTTCCTCCCTCTGTGTGTGTTTCTTTGTAATCTACTTTAGTTTATTCCAAGAGATTAACGAAATCTTTAGATAATTTTATAATTCATTTTTAGTAAATAGGAGTTATGAGAATTAATAGTATAAATGGTTAATGAAATATTTTTTCATTGTCTTGTTCGCAATCTATTATCTTTTTTTCCCCATATAATTAATTATTGGGATAATTAATTTTTTTATTTTCTAGAATTCACCCATAAGTAAAGCAAATAAATTTAATAAAAATTTAAGAATCCACGAAATTAAGTACAAACATGAAACAATATATCTTCTTATCTTTGTTTTGTAAATTATTTTAGAATTTGTCCATATCAATAATTACTGGAGCAATAATTATTCTTAAAACTAACCAAAAAAAAAAAAAGACTTTGAGACAACTAGCACAAGTGACTAAGGCACCATTTGGTTTGTTAAAAATGAACAAAAATTTCTAAAATCTTTGAAAGTTTTTTAAACTCTCTAATACATTTTGGTTATCTTATATTTCGTAAAATCTTTATAAATTTATATATATATATATATCCCAATAAATTTTTACAAGCCCTAATACTTTTTTTACAAATCCCAATAATTTTTCACAAATTTTAATAACTTTTCAATAAATTTCAACGAATCTGACATAAATCCGTGAGAGCAAACCGAAAAAATCGTTCCCACGATTTCTCTCTCCAAATTTGTTCATGCAAAATGTTAGAATAAAAGAGGAAGAAAAGAATTATGTATTTATTGATGATTGTGTGTCAGAATTCAAGGTTACAAGATCCCTTATATAAGACAATAATCCTAATCTGATAGGAGATAGTAATCCTAATTATGATAGGATATATAAAATAAGGAATGAGATAGTAATCTAATTATGATAGGATATACAAAAAGGAATACTAATTATATATATTACTAAATCTAACACCCCCCTCAAACTCAAGGTGGTAACGTAGGAATCAACTTGAGTTTGGACATTAACTCAGAAAAACGATCAGGAGGATGAGCCTTTAGAATATATATATATATATAAGAATATTCTAGAAATAATCTAACACCCGCCGGCAAACTCAAGGAGGTACAAGAGAGACTAACTTGAGTTTGGGAAACCAATTCATGAAATCGTTCAAGAGGGAGAGGTTTGGGAAATAAATCAGCAGTCTGAGCAACGGAATTCATATGAAAAATGCATTGAAAAAGGCGCAGAGAAGCGCATTAAAAGGTTTAAAGGCGCATTGAAGTGCGTTGAAGGAGGCGCGAAAAAGTGCGTTGAATGAGGCACAAAAAAGTGCGTTGAATGAGGCACAAAAAAGCGCATTGAATGAGGCACAAAAAGCGCATTGAAGGAGGCACGAAGGAAGCGCACTGAATGAGGCGCAAGGAGGAGCGTTGAATGAGGCACAAAGAGGCGCGTTGAATGAGGCGCAGAAAAGCATATGGAAGCGTGTTGAAGGGGGCACGAAGGAGCACATTGAAGGCGCATGGAAGCGCGTTGAAGGGGGTGCGAAGGAGAGCGTTAAAGGCGCATGGAAGCACGTTGAAAAGTTGGTATAGCAAGATAGCAAGATATATGGTGAATTGTGGAAAGAAGAGCGATGGCTAGTAGTAAGAGGAGTTATTGCCAGTGATCGCTGCCACAATATCGAGAAAAGGTTTAAACTATCCAGGGTCGAAAACCTTATGCTCTGATACCATGTTAGAATAAAAGAGGAAGAAAAGAATTATGTATTAATATTGATGATTGTGTGTCAGAATTCAAGGTTATAAGATCCTTATATAAGAGGACAATAATCCTAATCTTGATAGGAGATAGTAATTCTAATTATGATAGAATATATAAAATAAGGAACGAGATAGTAATCCTAATTATGATAGGATATACAAAAATAAGGAATTAACTAAGTATATATATTACTAAATCTAACACAAAAGTCAAAAATTCAACAACTTTAAAAAAATTTGACATAAATTCGTGGGAGTGGACAAAAAAACCATTTCCACGGTTTTTTTTTTTAACTTTTTACCGCAAAAATCCAAAAGTTACATTAGTTATCTCCAAAAATGTAGTTTGGGCTAAAACGCTAAACGCCAAAAGTTATCTCAAACCACATTTTTCTTATTTTTATCACTCCAAATGCTACCTAACGAATACAATAATTTTTCTTTATCTATTTTTCTTCGTCCCAAATGAAAGCATATAAATTTATTGGGGAGTCGATTCTAGATTCAATAATCAATATTAACTAACTAACCTTTAATTGTTTTTCCTTTTTGTAATCTATTTAGGTTTTATTTACTCAACGAAAATAATACTTATTCTTACTAGAAAAATGTGCACACTCTTATGTGTGATTATTATTTTATTTATTTAATTTAATTAAGAATATAAACGTAAAATGATGTTGTAGTAAAAATTTTTAAATTTGTAAAATGACTTAATTAAGACTTTAAAAGTAATTTTTAGAAGTTATTTAATTTAAACTTTAGATTTAATGGGAGCTTGAAGAGTATTTTAGAAAAGTAAAAAGTTCCACTAAAATTAAATTTTATTAATATTTTGATTTCATCAGTGCCCCTAATGCTTTTTTTTTATATTTTATATAGTATAGATAGATAATTCATTTAAAAAGAAATGAAAAATGCCTAAATTTGTTAGTAGTAAAGGATTAAAAACATTTAAAGGATTTGCTTCAATAAAAAATAACTAAATTTAATGTGAACAAGGAATTAATGTAAGTTGTTAATATATAACACACAAAACTATGTTCAAGATTCATTATAAAGGAAAATTGAAGTAACATATACTAATCAATCAATTAATATGAAAATATTTTAAATTTAGTAAAATTTATGATATCAATTAATTATAGTTTTTATATTTAGAATTCAATTCAGATGAAAAATTAATATATAAATTTAATGAATTTAATTGATAGGAATTACGAGAATTAATAGCATAAATGGTTGGTGAAATAGTTTGCTCTGTTTACTTGATAATCCGATACGTTTGCGCGCGTTGATATAATTAATTAAATGGAGAATTAATTTTTTATTTTTTATAACTCACCCATTCAAAAATATCTAAGTTCAAGAAAATTTTTAGAGACGGTCAAATTAAGTATATAATGAAATAATAATAATTTTTTTAATTTAACCTATAAATTATGCAAGATTTTTCACTATTAATAATTACTGGTACAATTATTAGGCTTAGTTTAGAAGAAAAAACAACTAGTTTTATTTTTATATTTTTTGGAAAGAATAAAAAACTAATTTTTTTAGTTAACTTTTAATTTTTGTTAATTTAATATTTTTTCCTTTATAATTTAAAAGAAATTTAAAATATAAAAAAGTGATTTAGACATTTAAAACAAAAAGTAAAAAATTAAGGCCCCGTTTGGTAACATTTTCATTTCTGTTTATATTTTCAAAATTTTGTAAACTCGCAACAGAAATATGTTTGATAAACCTGTTTACGTTTTTTGTTTTCAAAAAAAATGAAAACATAAACAGAAAAACGTAAACAGAAAAAATGTGTTTTCACTTTGGTTTCTTTTCTTTTGTCATTATTTTGTCAATTTAAAATTTTATCTACTTTTATTACATTACATAAAAATAAATTATTTTATACAAATATTTTATTAAAATAAGTTATTTTAATAAATAATATAATTAAATTCAATAAATTAAATTAATTATATAAATTAATATAAATTATTTTCAATAATAATAAAACTAAATTAATTAATTTAATTTAATAATTAATATGCTAAATTATCTGAATAAATATCATAATTAATTTATTTAATTTAATAATTAAATTAATTTATATAAATAATTAATAATAAATAATTAAATTACATTAATTTTTAATTTAATAAAATATATTTCATATTAAATGAATAATTAAATTAGGTTAATTATTAAATTAAATTATTTATGATTTAATTAATTTAATTTATATAAAATATATCTTATTAAATTATTTTAATAAATAATTAAATGAATTTAATTAATTTAAAAATAAATAATTTAATTTAATAATTAACCTAATTTAATTATTCATTTAATATGAAATATATTTATTAAATTATTTTTAATAAATAATATAATTTAATATATTATATATTATTAATTAAATGATTTTTATGAATACTTACTGTATTAATTAATTAATATATTAATTAAATTAAATTAATATAAAATATATTTTATTAAGTTCTATTAATGTTTTAAAACTAATAAAATTAAATATTTTATAAAATAAAAAATAATAATTATAAATAAACTTACATTTCCAAACGTAATTTTCATTTTCATTTTAGAAAAAATAAACGGTAACAGAAAACAAAAAACAGAAAACGGCAACAGAAAAAATAATAACAAAAAAACGACAGCATTGTCAATCGGGCCCTTAAGTAAGCAAAAGTTGAGAGTTCCTAAACAAACTCTTACGCTTAAGAAACATGGCTCGGGGGGTGTACTTTCAGGGTAGGACGGGGGACAACAGTAGGGCAAGGGGGTAGGTCCGGTGCACCACGGACCGCTGAATTAAACCCAAAACTCAAATGTTTTTGATCTAATGGTTCGTGGTGCACCGGATGTTGATCCAACAGTCCGTGATGCATCGGACCTATCCCCCGATCCACATTAGTAGCCCAATAATTACAACGGCTGCAGTTATTGGAACGGCGCCGTTTTGTCCAGAAAATGGTGGGTTTTGTTGGACGACAAAACTGACTGCTAAGTGAAAAAAATTATAAATAAAAATAATTAATTTTTTATTGATTAGGTTAGAAAATAAAATAAATAAAAAATATTTTTAATATGAGTAAGTAACTTTAATAACTTTTTGGTATTTGGTAAAACAAATATAAATTTTTAATAACGTTTGATAATTTTTTGTGTATTTGGTAAAAATTTTTGAAACTTTTGAATTAAGTTGAAGTGAAATAATGATATACTCCTCACCAACTTATCAAAAAAATTGATGTGTTGGCAACCTGCCACATAGGATTATTAACAACTTTTGTACCAAAAGTTTGTGTTTATTATTTTTAATATACTTAAGTAAAGTAAATTTTAAGTGTGTAGTAAAACAAATAGAAATAAATAAAAATAAAAATAGTTAATTTTTGTAAGTAATTAATTTTTAATATGCTTGTTAACAATATAAATGTAAATAAATTTTATTTTAATTTAATTTATAACATATTTTTCTTATACCAAACTAAACTTAAGTGTTTTTTTTTTTAATTTTAAAGGATAATTTATGAAATGTAATTATATTTATTCAAATTATATATAGGTACATAAGAATTTTTTTTAATTGAAGAACATAAGAATAAGAATTTGTAGTTTCTTCTAAGCGAGTAGTAAAACAAATAAAATAATTAATTTTTATAAATAATTAATTTTTAATATACTTATTAACAATATAAATATAAATAAATTTTATTTTAATTTAATTTATAGCATATTTTTCTTATGCCTAACTAAACTTATGTATTTTTGTTAAAATTTTAAAAGCTAATTTATGAAAAGTAATTATGTTATTTAAATTATATATAAGTACGTAAGATTTTTTTTAATTGAAGAACATAAGAATAAGAATTTGTAGCTTTACTTAAACTTCATTTGCAGGATGAAAATGATAAAAATAATAAATACAAACTTTTGGTAAAAAAGTTGTTAATAATCCTATGTGGCAAGTTGTCTACATATCAATTTTTTTGATGAGTTGGTGAGGAGTATAATCATTATTTCATTTTAACCCAATTCAAAAGTTTCAAAAATTTTTACTAAACACATAAAAAATTATCAAATATTACTAAAATTTTATATTTGTTTTACTAAACACCAAAAAGTTATTAAAAGTTACTTATTCATATTAAAAATATTTTTTATTTTATTTTATTTTCTAACCTAATCAAATAAAAATTAATTATTTTATTTATAATTTTTTTAACTTAGCAAATCAGCTTTGTTGTCCAACAAAACCTACCATTTTTCTGGACAAAACGGCGCCGTTCCAATAACTGCAGTTAATTTTTTATTTGATTAGGTTTGAAAATAAAATAAAATAAAAAATATTTTTAATATGAGTAAGTAACTTTTAACAACTTTTTGGTGTTTGGTAAAACAAATATAAATTTTTATGTACTTATATATACTTTTTGGTGTTTGTTCTTCAATTAAAAAAAATTCTTATATACTTATATATAATTTGAATAAATATAATTACCTTTCATAAATTACCCTTTAAAATTAAAAAAAAAAACACTTAAGTTTAGTTTGGTATAAGAAAATATGTTATAAATTAAATTAAAATAAAATTTATTTACAATTATATTGTTAACAAGCATATTAAAAATTAATTACTTATAAAAATTAACTATTTTTATTTTTATTTATTTCTATTTATTTTATTACACACTTAAAATTTACTAAAAGTTACTTAAGTATATTAAAAATAATAAACACAAACTTTTGGTACAAAAGTTATTAATAATTTTATGTGGTAGGTTGCCAACATATCAATTTTTTTGATAAGTTGATGAGGAGTATAATCATTATTTCACTTTAACCCAATTCAAAAGTTTCAAAATTTTTATCAAATACACAAAAAATTATCAAATGTTACTAAAAATTTATATTTATTTTACCAAACACCAAAAAGTTATTAAAAGTTACTTACTCATATTAAAAATTTATATTATTTTATTTTCTAACCTAATCAAATAAAAAATTAATTATTTTTATTTATAATATTTTTTACTTAGTAGTCAGTTTTGTCGTCCAACAAAATCCACCATTTTTCTGGACAAAATGGCGCTGTTCCAATAACTACAGCCGCTACAGTTGTTGGGCTACTGCTGCCCCCCTTACCCTTACTTTTAGTCAACTAACATAAGTAACTAATGAATAGCGGTGTAGATGGATCGGTTCAGTTAAGGTTTATAATTAATCCATAACTAAATTGATTTTTTTTTTATTTCTTAAAATTTGGACCCGAAACTGAACCAGTTTTAAATTAGAACCAAACCAAACCGAATCGAAAATATCCTCAGTTCAGTTTATGGTTTAGGCCATTTTGAGTTAGATTGAGTCTATTTTCAATTTAGGCCAATTTAGTCCAAATTTTAGGATTATATAAATATTTATATATCACAATATTATTTAATTTTATAATATTATATAATATTTATATATTATATTTATATTTTTTTGAATTAGTTCAGCTTAGGTTATTTTCGGTTCGGATTCGAGTTGATTTAGGTTGGGTACCTACTAACCTAAGAACCGAATCGAAAATATCAGTTACCTAATTTTTAATCTAGAGCCGAATAAAAAATGGTATAGAACCAAACCAACCCGAACCAAAGTATTCAGATTGGTTCGATTTTTAGATAGTTTGTTTGTTTGTTTTTTTTTTTTTTGCACCCCAACTAATGAATACAATTACTTTTCCTTATTTGTTCTTAATCTATTTTTTAATTAATGAAATAATTTTTTAATTCATTCCAAATGAAAAGGCATCTAAATTTATTGGGGATTTAAGATTCAATTATCAATACTAATTAATGACACTTTAATTCTTTGCTCTTAATTTTGTAATGTATTTATATTTTCTTTGCGATAAACAATCAACGAAAAAAATATATATATATACTTACTATTTATAATTCACTTCAAATTAAATGAAAAGCACCTAAAATTGTTAAGTTTTTAAAAATCAACCAATAAGAGTAACTAATGAGAATTCCCTTTACAATTCATTTTTCTTCATTATATACAGCTAAAAAATAAATTATTTTTTAAGTTTCCCCATAATAAAGCTAGTAATAAAGCTAGTAATGGTCCGTGCATAAAGGTACAAAAGTATAATTTAACTTGTAAAGAGTAAATTTGTAAAATAAATTTACATGAAAAATTATAAAAATAACATGTAAAAATAAAAAATATTAATGAAAAATAACTAATGTGGATAAAAAAATAAATAATTCTAGATATTAAACAAATCTAATAGTTAAAAATATTTTCAATTTAAATTCTTGAATTTTTTTATTATATAGATATAAATTTAATGGCCTCGTGAACCAATTTTACTCCCTTTCTAAATCGCAATAAAAAAAACTTTTTTTATTAACTTTGTAATATATTTTCAATTTTACTCATTATGACTAATTAATAACTTTAAAGAATTTACTTAAAATAAAAATTATCTAAATATAATGTAGATAAATAATTAATATAAGCTATTAGTAACAGATAAAATTCTTTAAAATTAATTATAAAATTAAATTAGAATAATATATTCTAATAAATTGTTTAATATGAAAGTATTTTAAATTTACCAAAATTTATGATATCAATTAATTATAAATGTTTATTATGTGAAGAAATTTTAACCTCATTTTTCTGTAGACCCCCTCTCAGTGCAGAGCTACATGTAAAAAAAATGGTGAAATAAAGCGATCGAAGGTGATTTCTAACCATGAACTCCGATGTTTAAGTTAATTACAGATATGAATAATAATCTCATATATATATATATATATAGAGAGAGAGAGAGAGCCCCTTACTTTATATATATCTCTGATATTTTTAGAATTGGAATATGTGACATAAATTAACTTAATTTTACTATAGTGGTGATAAGTAAGATTAAATGCTAGTAATAATGTAAATATTAGATTTGGTAAAAAAGTGACATTTTTATATATATTCTATAGATCTTATCATAGTTGAGTGTATTGAATCAAGCAAATATATATGAAGTAGCTATCAAATTATTTAATTCTATAAATTTTGTCTCCTAATATAGTTTTTAGTTGGAGGTATAATTTATGGTTGGAGAAGCATACAATAATTTATGGTCGGAGGAGCATATAGAAGGCTATTTTGTTGCCGCACACTTATAATTATAATTATATTAATGTGAACAGTATTAAATTGGTCATGAATCATGAAAACAAATACACTAGAAATTAAATTATTCAATTGTTATATCAAATATATATGTGGTTTTCTTCATGCTATTAAAAAAAAAAAAAGCGCACACACGTATTTGTGTGAAATGTGAATAATTTAACTCAATAAATTAAATCAAATAAAAAATGAATTATTCCTAATTTACAATCTAAAACCAAGTTATTGTTCTAATGGATAAGAAACATGAATTTCTATACTCTGATGTGCTCCCCCCCCTCGGCACTCTGTTAACTCTTTTGTAATTAAATTAATTATTATTATTTTTTTCCCTATAGATTTCTCAAATGCATGATTTATTGAATTAAATAACATAAAATCTAATAATAAATTTTTACTTTTATTTGAAATAAATTATTCCCTCTCATCTCACCTGCGAGGTTCTTGTTGTTGAGCAAATATTTAAAATTTAAAATGCAATTAAATAATTTTTAATATTAATTTGAATCACAATGAAAATAATTTTTAATTATTTCAAATCACCATTGCATTCTCCAAAGATTTAATATGCTAAAGGACTGTTTAGTAACGTTATCATTTCTTTTATTTATGTTTATGTGTTTATATTTTTTTATTTTTAGTTTTCTATTATCATTTTTTTAAAATGAAAACTGAAACTACATTTGAAAATGTAATTTTATTTACAACTACTAATTTTTTATTTTCATACAATATTTAATTTTATTATTTTTTAAAAATTAACTGAATTTAATAAAATATATTTTATATTTATTTATTTTAATTATTAAAAACCATATAATTCAATAAGTATAATAGTATATTAAATTATAATTTAATTATATTATTTATTAAAAATAAATGAAGAAAATATAATTATTATATCATCTAATTCAGTAAATATAAAATATATTATTTATTAAAATAATTTAATAGTATATATTTTGTAAAAATTTAAATAATTTAATTATGATATTTAATAAAAACAATAAATAAATAAATTAATTAAATTATTTTTTATAAATAATAAGTTAATTATTAAAAATAATTTAATTAATTAATTAATTTAAATCATTTAATAAATAAATAAAATTATTTTTAGATTAATTTAATTTAATTTAATTTAATAATTTTATTTTATTATTTATTAAAAATAATTTAATAAAATATATTTTAATTAATATATATTATATTTAATACTAATTAAATTAATTATTAAATTAAATTAAAATAATTTAATGAAATATATATCATATTAATTAAGTTAATTGATTTAATTTAAATTAGTTTATTATTTATTAAAAATAAATTAATAAAATATATTAAATTTTAGTTTAGATAAATAAATTAATAATTATTTATTAAAATAATTTTAGTTTAATAAAATACTTGAAAAAGATAATTAATTTTAATATGATGTAACAAAAATAAACAAAGTGTTAAAATTGACAAAATATTTCCAATAAGAAAAAAAGAGTAAAAACACTGTTTTTTTTTTAATTTTTTGTATTTACGTTTTTATTTTTTTGAAAACAATAGATTTAAGCCAATTTACAAAATTTTGAAAATATAAATAGGAAAACAGAAAATAAAAATGTTACCAAATGGGATTTAAGTAACCATGATCAACATTATTGAGAAAAAAAAAATGTTAGGGTTTAGAAGAAATTTCTATGAATCAAAAAAATATATAAGATTTTTATTTGTAATATACAAATGAGTGCTTGAATTAAGTAAAAATCATTTTTAATCCATGAACTGTTAAATGTTTAAGTAATTATACGAGTTATTTTTACGTCTGAAAATTTTAATGCAATCAGATGAAGTCACGAACGGAGTTTAAATAATAATAAAAATCATTTTAAATCGACTAAAAATTTTCATGTGATCAGACGATCGAACGGCCAATTGCAAACACAAAATCACTCTCGTTTGCAATTTCTTCCGTTTCCGCCAGAAGGTACGTATTGCATTTTGAATCAAAGCAAACAAGGTCAAAATGAAAATGAAAAAGAAAAGAAAAGAAAAAAAATGGAAGCAAACGAACCAGTGAGCGGAACTCCAACCTAGCTAGCAATATTTTCAGTTGCTAAAATATTTATGCCGTAAAATCTTCAAGTCTCATGGAACCCAGCAGTACTGCTATAAATACCTCTCACGTCTTCATCTTCTGTGCGTTCTTGAAGGCGCTCTTCTTCTTCCTTCACACCAGGTTTTCTTCACCATTAGCCCCATATCTTTTGAACATTCATATATCTATATGTATCTGTGTACATATCTCATTTTTTTGGGTTTTGAGTGATGATCCTGTAATTTTGTCTCATCCACTCTAGGCCTGGAGCTACTGAATATATTGGTGTGATACTTGTCAAAAAACTTCTAATGCTTAAACTAGCTGTAGAGTTAAAAGAGTATTTCGACAGAATTTCCGTATAAAGAAAATGTATTATACTTGTTTAGAACAATAGAGATGTATATATATAAGATGTCACGTGGAATCACATGATATGAAAGTGAATATTCCCTGATTGAGGTGTATCACGAATTTGGTGGTTGATTCCTTGACTAGCGAGTGAGACCGCTATAATAGCTAGCGTTAATCACAGTTTTACAAGCGAGGATCTTGGAATGTGTTGCAGGATCATTATATGCACTGTTCATGACGTAAGCCCTACTATTGGCTATCCTAGCGGGGGTGATCATCCATGAATAAGGCGAATAGGCCTAATCTCTGTTTGGCCTTCTTAGGGACAATCCATATCAATAATATTCCTGATCGGAAGCACCCCTACTCAAGTATCTAGAGTATTCTCGATCATGTTTATCCTGAGTAGGCACATACCTTCCTAGTAATACTTTATTCGAGTAGTACAAGATATTCCCTCATCATTGGGTATTTAGTTGAATTAGGGGTCTGTTTTGTCATCCTTTTTATATATATAGATAGATCATCAGTGGGTCGTGAATTGGTGATTTCAAGATTAGTGGTTAATTGTTGGTCACCCTCCAATTTTTTCCTTAGAGATGGTAACATCATGATTGTAGAGTTGGCAATTCCATGTTAGGAAAGTCCAACTTAACTTTCTAAATATCATTTGTCGTGTTTACCAACCAAATGGTTTACAACCACTTATTCTTTGAATGTCCAATTTGTCATCAATAATTAGGTTGGACATTTTTGGTTTGTAGGTTCCTTTGCTCAAGTATAAATAGAGGACATGGGAACGGGAAATGTGTGCAAGGAAGAAAAAATATAAAGAAGAGATTAAAGTATAGAGCGGCGTGAGAGAAATTAATTAGGCGTTTGTCTTTGTAGTGTGAGATATATTTCAGGCATTTTTTTGTCTTAATTTTGGTACCAAAATATTTTATGTCTTTCTCACATTTTGTATTCTCTTTTTGTCTTAGTAAAATACTTCTATTGTCTTCGCCCGTGGATGTAGGCATTACGCTGAACCACATAATTCGTTGTATTTTTGTGTGTTGCAATTATTTTTATTTTTTGCCCATAATTATTTTTCTTACTTCATTACCACATTGATCTCAATTTGTCACCACAAACTAGTATCATAGCCAAGTTATTTTTGTTGAGATTTTAATATGGCAGTAGCTAAATATGGAGTCGTGAAATTTGATGGGAAGAATAGTTTCAGTTTGTGGCGCGTAAAAATACGTGCTTTGTTAACCTAACAAGGTTTATACAAAGTTTTGGATGAAAAACGAAAACTCCCAACAATGATGTTAGATGAAGACAAATTAGACTTCTACGCTAAAGCACTAAGTGCAATTTAATTGTGCTTAAGCGACGAGGTATTGCAAGAAGTTGCAGATGAAACAACTATGGCAAAATTATGGCTCAAACTGGAGAATTTGTACATGATAAAGTCTCTCACAAATAGGCTATATTTGAAACAGTGTCTCTACACTTTGCGCATGAAGGAAGGTACACCTATTCAAATTCACCTTGACGAGTTTAACAAAATTGTCATGGATTTGAAAAATATTGATATTAAAATTGATGATGAAGATCAAGCCTTTATTGTATTTTGTTCTCTACCTCCATCATATAAAAATTTTGTTACAACAATGCTTTATAAAAAGGATACTATCTCTATGGAGGATGTCAAAGCCTCATTGTTATCAAAAGAATTAAGAGCAAAAGTGTTCGAGGATAGAGGTGAAAATCAGGCTGAGGGTTTGACAGTCAGGGCGAGGACATTAGAGAGAAGTGATCCTAGCAGTAGCAACAAAGGTCGATCCAGATCAAAATCCAGATCGAAAAAGATTAAATGCTACTATTGCAAGAAGATAGGGTATTATAAGAAAGATTGTCTGAAGCTCAAATAGAAGGAGGAGAAAAGAGTTACTGGTGTTGCTAAAGAAAATTCAAATAGTGACGAAACTGTTTTGTCAATGGCGACCGTTCGTGGATCTTCAAATGAGGAGTGGATTCCTGATTTGAGTTGTTCCTTCCATATGTGTCCTAATCAGGATTGGTTCACGACATACCAGTCGGTGAACAGTGGTACAGTTTTAATTGGGAATGATGTACCCTATAAAACTGTTGGTATTGGAATAATTCAAATCAAAATGCATGATGGTATTGTAAGAAATTTGACAGATGTCGGACATATGCCAAATTTGAAGAAAAATCTTATCTCTCTTGGTACTCTCGACTCCAGTGGTTGCAAGTATATAGCTGAAGAGGGAGTTATACGAGTAACAAAAGGAATTTTGGTGGTTATGAAAGGGAGGTTGATTAAAAACCTCTATGTACTTCAAGGCAATACAGTTCTTGGAGATGTAGCTATCTCATCATTAGCAAGTTCAGATCATGACACTACCTAGTTATGGAATATGCATTTCGGGAATATGAGTAAGAGGGGCATGACAGTACTAAGAAAACAAAGCTTGTTATGTGGTTAGAGAACAAGAAAATTGGACTTTTGTGAACATCGCGTCTTTGGTAAGCAATGTAGAGTCAAGTTCAATAAAGCCATTCACAGAACTAAAGGTACACTAGACTATATCCATTCTGACCTTTGGGGTCCTTCTCGGGTTTCGTCAAAAGGTGGATCGAGATATTTTGTAACCTTTATTGATGATTATTCAAAGAATGTCTAGATTTATTTTTTAAAGCATAAAAATGAGGCATTTCTTAAGTTTAAACAGTGGAAGGCCATGATTGAGAAACAAACAGAAATGTAAATTAAGTGTCTCAGGACTGACAATGGTCTTGAATTTTGTTCAAGAGAATTTGATGAGTTCTATAATAATGAAGGGATCATAAGGCATCGTATGGTCAGGAAAATACCCCAGCAGAACGGAGTGGCAGAACGTATGAATAGGACACTTTTGGAGAGAGCTCGTTAGTTGCTTTCTAATGCTGGTTTGGGAAAATATTTTTGGCCTAAAGCAGTTTCCACAGCTTGCTACCTGGTGAATCGATCTCCATCAACTTCCATTTAGTGCAAGACTCCTGAAGAGGTGTGGTCAATTAATCTTGCTGACTATTCTAATTTAAGAATTTTTGGTTGCCCAGCCTATGCATATGTTAATGAAGGAAAGCTTGAGCCACGAGACAAGAAATGCATTTTTCTGGGATATGGATCTTGGGTGAAAGGATACAGATTGTGGTGTCTTGATCCTAAGTCACCCAAATTCATTATCAGCAGAGATATTACCTTTGATGAATTAGTTATGTTGTATCCAAGAAAGGAGTGTGTTGATAAAGGTAAAGACCTTGATATTGAAGAAATGGTAGAGTTTGAAAGTAGACCCCCCACAAAAGGTATTATTCCTGATGAGTCCATTGAAGAAGATGAGCAAATGGATGATGCACTACCTGAGCAACCATACAGTATTGCTACCGGTAGATAAAAGAGAACCATCAGACCACCTCTGAGATATAGTAATGCTAATTTTGTCTCTTATGCTTTGACTATGGCTGAAACAATTGAGTTTCAAGAACCTGTAACATATCGTGGGGCTGTCACAAGTAAGTAGTCAATATAATGGATTGTTCCTATGAATGAAGAAATTGAGTCTTTTCGGAAGAATCAGACTTGGGAGCTAGTGAAACCGCCTAAGGGTAAAAGGATTATTAGGTGCAAATGGGTCTTCAAAAGAAAAGAAGAAATCCTAGGAATGGAAGATGCAAGGTACAAGGCACGCTTGGTGGCAAATGGCTATCGTCAAAAAGAAGGTGTGGAATTCAATGAAGTATTCTCACCAGTTGTGAAACATAGCTCTATTCGCGTGTTACTTGCTATGGTTGCCATGTTTGACTTAGAGCTTGAATAGCTTGATGTCAAAACAGCTTTCTTACATGGTGATCTTGAAGAACAGATTTACATGCATCAACCAGAAGGGTTCGTTGTTACAGGAAATGAGGACTATATTTGTTTATTGAAAAAATCCTTGTATGGCCTGAAGCAATCACCTAGACAGTGGTACAAGCGGTTTGACACATTCATCATAGAGCATGGCTTATCAAGGAGTAAGCATGATAGTTGTGTCTACTTCAAAAGGCTCACAGATAATTCCTTTGTGTATTTGCTACTATATGTTGATGACATGCTCATTGTTGCAAAGAATATGTCTGAGGTTGTCAAGTTAAAAACTCAACTTAGTGGTGAGTTTGAAATGAAAGATTTGTGTCTAGCAAAGAAGATTTTGGGTATGAAAATTCACAAGCATAGAAAAATGAGAAAGTTGTACCTGTCACAGGCAAAGTACATTCAGAAAGTATTTGAACGTTTTGGTATACAATACTCTAAGCCTGTGAGTACTCCATTTGCTGCACATTTTAAGCTTTCAAAGGCTTTGTCACCATAGTATGAAGAAGAAAAGATAGAAATATCTCGTGTACCATATGCTAGTGTAGTTGGAAGCCTCGTGTATGCTATGGTATGTACTCGTCCAGATATTTCACATGCAGTCAGTGTTATTAGTAGATACATGGCTAATCCTAGTAAAGCTCACTGGCAAGCCGTGAAATAGATATTTTGATACTTAAGAGGCACTACAGATGTTGGTTTAGTATTTGATAGTACTAGTGCAAGTAGTACTGCTATTAGATTTTTGGATTTAGATTATGCTGTTGATCTTGATAAGAGAAGATCCCTGACAAAATATGTCTTCATTCTTTCAGGTTCTGCCATTAGTTGGAAAGCAACACTAAGACTATAGTTGCTTTGTCTACTACGGAGGCAGAATATATGGCAATAACTGAGGCAGTGAAAGAAGCTATTTGGTTAAAAGGTTTGCTTGGTTAATTAGGTTTGAAACAAGATCATACTGTAGTATATTGTGATAGCCAAAGTGCTATACATTTGACCAAAAATCAAATGTATCATGAGAGGACCAAGCACATTGATGTCAGATGTCATTTTGTTCGAGAAATTATATTTCAAGGAGATATTGGAATTCAAAAAATCAGTACAGCAGATAATCCAGCTGATATGTTGACTAAGCCAGTTCCTGTTTAAAAGTTCAAGCATTGCTTGGACTTGATTGGTGTTAATTACATTTGAAAGGCCCTCTAGGGCATTATGGAGAAGATAGGAGATGATCGTGACCACCCACACAAGGGCTTGAGGGGGAGAATTGTTGAGTTGGCAATCCCATATTAGGAAAGTCCAACTTAACTTTCTAAAAATCATTTGTCATGTTTACCAACCAAATGGTTTACAACCACTTATTCTTTGAATGTCCAGCTTGTCATCAATAATTAGGTTGGACATTTTTGGTTCATAGGTTCCTTTGCTCAAGTAGAAATAGACGAAATGGGAATGGGAAATGCGTACAAGGAAGAAATATAAAGAAGAGATTAAAGTACAGAGAGGTGTGAGAGAAATTAGGTGTTTGTATTTGTAGTGTGGGATATAATTCGGGTATTTTTTGTCTTAATTTTGGTATCGAAATATTTTTTGTCTTTCTCAGATTTTGTATTCTCCTTTTGTCTTAGTAAAATACTTCTCCTGTCTTTGCTCATGGATGTAGGCATTATGCCGAACTACATAATTTGTTGTGTCTTTATGTTTTGCAATTATTTTTATTTCTTGCCCATAATTATTTTTTTTTACTTCATTACCATATTAATCTCAATTTGTCACCACAATGATATAGATATCCGATATTTAATTTTTCAGTACTTGTAAACAATTCGTTTGATGAAGATGTTTTTCTATATGGATCTATGCTGAAAACATTTTTTTTTTAATTCTTCTCTTCTATTTGTATATATATAAGCTTCAAGCTTGCTCATGTTTGGCGGGGAAACTTAGAAGTGACTCAAGAACTCTGAATCTCTAGGGACAGATAGGATCAACTGTAATAACTTGAATTTTTTTTTCTTAATTAAATTATTTAAGTGTGGTAGTGATATTTATTATAGTAAAAATCTAGAAAATTGAGCATTTGAAAATTTTTGGAATGATAAAAATTAGTTGAAAAATTTTCGGATTAAATTTCACCCTATGTGGGAGTTTAATGTAGAATTTCTAAAATTTTTATCCAAACACTTCTTAGCCCAATTACTTATTTGGTTCAAACCAAGACCATTAACCGATGGGTCAACCCTTTTCTTTGACTCACCTCAACTCACTTCAACTCACTTTATCACTCAATGAATTGACTCATGAATAGTTGCTCTAAATTATTTCCCGACAACTTCATTTCCATCTTCCAACACTCTTACCATCTTTCAAAATTATTTGACTAATTGGACAAAGAGAAGACCCACATTGATGACCTTAAAGCATCTTTTTCAAATTATTTAGCAAACAAGATTTAAAGCATTTTGTTTGAAAGCTAGCATGATTTAAAGCATTTGGTTAAATTGTCAAAAAGCTAGCATGATTGTTTAAATTTGTCAAAAAGTTAGCATGATTCCCGGATCATGCCACCTCCATACATCTTCCCCAATGCTTTTCTTAAATGATATGGTTAGATAGTCAAAAAGTAAGCATGATTCTTGGATCATGCTACCAATTGTATAGGCATGATCTTACCTTAGTTGATTTTTCTCCACTAATAATTTTCTCTACACTCCCTATAAATTGTGTGTCTTCCAAGAGAAGAAAATAAGAGAGAAATAATAATAAATTATTAATTAGTGAGGCTGAAGATTTGGTGTTGCTTGGAGGAAGAAGAAAGGCTTGGAATTTTCCAATTTGGGTGGTGTTCAAAGCTAACTCATTTTTCCTTCTCAGACTTGGTCATTAATATCTTCATTGAGGTAGGATGATGAATCTCCTAAAATATATTTGATGCATTTTTTGGTTTGAAGTATGAAACTTGATTGTGATAAAAATAAATACCCGTATATTGGGGGTAGGGAAGCCAAAATTTTGACTGAAGTAACTTAGTATGCTGACAGCTCTCTATTTGTAACTTCTTATGTGCTTCTAACCCCTAAATCGGTGGAATTAGGCTTTGGCTAAAACATAAAAGTTGTAGCCCTTTCCGTTTTCTTTTCAACCCAAAAAGAATCGCATCAATCCGATTTGTGAGTCAAAAGTTATGCCCAAAATACTGAGCACGTGTAAAACTGTATTTTCTGAACAAACTGAATTCAAAGCTGTTTTTGTACCTTTAGACCTTAGAATTTTAAAAAGTGTAAAACATGAAAGTTGTAGGTCTTGAAGTCTAGTTTCCACAGATATAAAGTTTATAGATATTGGAGTCTTGCTCTATTTTATATGAATTTTCTTTCAAGCTGCTATTCTGCTTAGCTTTAATTGATGCTTGTTTGGATTTGTTTAGAATATTATGTTTAAAGATTTATTTAAATTTCCAATTTCCTTCTGTTAGTTATTGTCATGTTAATAATTTCTATTGATATGAAATTATTTTAAACTAGATATTATGTATTATTTGACACTCTAATATTGATGATAATTGACTTAGATAATCAGTTTCATCATGGATAGTTGGATGACTTATTCAAACTAAAATGCTAGTATTTGATAAAATGCCCAAAAGAAACAATGGATTTGTTCTTTTCTCATTTGGTCTTTCTTAAATGAATTTGATTTATTTTTGGCATTGTTTTGTCAACCTAGCAAGTTATATAATTATATTTTTATGATTAAGTGAATTTAATGAAACTCATTTAATACCTTCCTAAACATTGGAATAATTCTGTGGACATTTGTGAATATCTTGAAGCCAAAAACCTATGATAAAGGTTTGGTTATAAATAAGTTGATGATTGGAAATTTATTTAAATTATTTTTGAATAAAATAAAACTTATCAATTTTGCTAAAAATTAAATATAAGTCCAAGAGCTATTTATTATCTTTATATTCCATAAAATAATAAAATAAAAGGTAAAAGGAGCAAAAACCGAGATTTGCAGCCAATGAGGTTCGAACTTGCGACTTTAAATCGCAATTAGGGTCGCCCACCCACTAAGCTACCAACCTCGGCCTAATTAATATACCATTAGAAATAATTTTATTCTTATCAAATTTGGTACGGTAAACTTGTCAAAAACAATTAACTAATATACTAATTTGTATTCTAAATTTTTTTTTTACTTGCTAATTGTTAATTTACATATAGTGCCTACCTTTGTGATAATGATATTGATGACTATGTTAAATTTTTGATTTATTGCAAATTACTATTAAAGTATGGATATAGATAAAGTGCTTAAAAATATACTGCATGTGACTGAATAATCCCACTTTTGATTCATTACCCGGAAACATTGCCGGTCGTTATTCAAAATGTCTGATTTCCATACAAGGTACCCTGGGAATGTAAAAGGGTGAGAAAAAAATTAAGGTGCTAAAGTTATTTTTGGCAATGGGGTGATGGGTGGGTAGAAATGGCCTTTTAGATGAAGATGGGAACATGCATTTTATTTGGGAGATGCTTCCTTCTGACCTGGCCAGTCAGGTAGCCGGTCGCGACGGCTAGGTTTTTTTTTGGTAGGTGACACCGTCGGTATGCATTGGATGCTAAGCCCGTAAAGTCACTGGTTCCCAAGGCTGGGGGTAGAGGAGGATAGGAGTATGATTATCTTAGGAGGATTTAGATTAAACTCCTTTACAAAATTTTACTGTGACCAGCAACCTCTCTTGTTATGTATGAATGATGTGTTGGAATTATTTAATTATATTTAATTCCTCTCGATTAATATTTTATAAATATATATATATATATATATATGTATGAAACTTGTATCACTATGGGGTTTGATCCCGAGACCTTGAAGATCTAAATCTGAGATCCCTACCACTGCGACACAGACTTCATTGTGGTATACATATCAGTATTTAATTATTTTACATGTAAGTAAAATAGTAGTTACGGTGACGATTTCATCGAACCGTTGTAAGTATAATTTACATTATTCAGTTGAGATCTATTGAATTAATTGTTGCATAAATAGTATGCCACTTAAACACATTCACTTAATACAGTGTAGTATTGCAACCACTGCATATAGGCACCTAGGAGATTCTGATTACTGGGCTTTAGTAGCTCACCCCTTGTGGGAATATTTTTTTCAGGATATTAAGCACAGGGATACAGAAGATGAGCTGGAAAGAGATAAAATTCTCTTAAATATTCCATCAGAAGAGTTATCTATTTTTTTCTTCTTTCCTGCACAGAGCTGGAAGACTTTATTTTTGGTCTGTAATAATTGTTGGATGATTGAAATTATTAAGCATAGACCTAATTTGTTTTTATTTGGTATGTAATGTTAATAGCGTGATTGGGACACTTAGATGGCTCTGTAATATTTTTCTCTATCTTTATTTTGTGCCCTGTAGTTGAAATCCCATCAAATGGTTCAGTCCAATGACTTATAAATATTGTTTGGGATAAACATGGAATTTTGACTATCTTAAATTTTTCTTACGGGTCAACCCCAATCTGGAGGAAAACTCTGGGGTGTGACCGCGTGTTTTTATCATCTTATTTTTATACCTAACAAATAAATTTCAAGTCACCCCTGGGCATTCGGTTATGAAAATCCGGGGCGTGACATCAACAATTTATTTGCTTGATGAAATTCTTCATCTAATTCTCTCGCTTCTCCCTCGATCTGAAAGACGCCGTTCAAACTACCATTCTGTCAACCTAATGGAAGGACCTTTGGTTGGTTGTTCCAATTCTATATTTTGATTTCAAATCAACATGTCATCCCAATGGGGATGATCACGATGATCTCCACTATAAACTATACGATTTCATCGATTTCATCGACGTGGCATTGATTTCGCGTGGTAGGGAAAAACTCCAAAAATTCACTCTATTATGTTCCAAGCCTTGTGATTTCTCACGTGTCCATGAATGGATTTGCATGGCAGTGAAATATGATGTTGAAGAGCTTGAAATGAGGCTACGTGTCGACTAGCCCCATGGTTGAGTTACCTCCAAATCTTTTTTCATTCCAAAACTTTGGTCATTTTGAAGCTAGCTTTTGGTTTGATTTTATAATAGTTTGTGATAGTTTGTGTTAATCCAATCACAGCCTAGTAAAAATTAGGAAACATATAAAAATAATAATTTTTATTTTTTACCAAAGTTGATATCACTACTAGAAAATTCAGTTTTAGCATAGGGAATACACAAGCGACCGCCTAGGGGGGTCGCAAATGCTAGTATTAGGCGGTCGCTAAAGCAGTCACTACAAACTCAATTAAAACCACACATAATCCCTTTTTCATTTCACCTACTCTCTCCCTCTCCCTTATTTTTTCCATCTCGCGCGTTCGCCTCCCAGTTCCCTCTATTGGACCCTACGCTAAAGCTGCCCAGCACTTCTAGTGACCCCGCTATTGGTGACTTGCCGGAGTATTTTGTGGGTTTATCTCTCTCTCTCTCTCTCTCTCTCTCTTTTTCGCCCCCTTTCTTCATGTATATATGTGTGTGTTTGTGTGTGTGTTCTAGATTATATTTTCTCCTCACACAATAACCCTAGTTTTCTTCCTCAGACTATTTTGATTGGACCCTTGAAACCCTCGCACAACCGACCATTGTTGCTTTCTACTTGCTTATCAGGTACCGCCTATAGATTTTTTTTTCTTTTTTGTTTATTTTTTTGATTTGTATTGTTGGCATTTTTTTATTTTTTTGATTAATTGTTAGCTCCCAATTTTTTTTAAGTCATTAACAATTTTATACTTTGTTTACTGTTATGATTTCTAAACATAGAATATTTTTCTTTCTTGGATGTGTAATCTGTGATGTCTTTTGTGTTTCAACAATTATTCCAAATCCAGCACCATAATTTTGATTATGCCTCTTTGGATGCTTGTTCATGGTTAGGGTTGCTATTGAGAATCATTTTCTGTACTTTAAATTCTGGGTGTATGCATCAGCTTCTATTGCTTTTGATTTCATTTTCTGTGTTTTTTTTCTACGGGATTTAGTTTTCAAAAGGCTCTGTTTTCTTGAATGGAAGGTGAATAATTTATGTAATCAAAATTTTATTAAAAAAAATGAGGATGTAAAAACTATTTTTTGGGCCCCCTTGACAACTCAATGTTGGTTGAGATTTTAAACCCCCCACATGGCATATATGTCAATACTTGTCTTGTATAACATGAATGGGTTGTCTTTCTGTCACTCAACCTAACTCATGGAAAGGAAAGTTGCCTTTAAAATTGGTTACACCATTCCAACTATATAATTGAAATTTGTAGGGCAATGAATGCTAAACAAATAGAAAGAAATATTTCCTAAAGAGCTTAAGGCTTTGATACCATGTGAAAAGAAAGATAATTAAAAGAAAAATTTTCTGTGTTTTTATTGATCTGTACAAGGCCATTTGTATACACTCAACATTAGCTACAAAATAGGAAAACTACCTAATTAACTCTAATTAAATCTCTTAATTATGAGAATTCAAATTCCTTCATCATGGAATATGAAATCCCTTAGCTATGAGAATATAATCGTTACAATATTTTCCCACAGTCTCACTATATCCTTTACACAAACTGCACCAACTTGCTAATATGTGCCCTCTAATACCCAGTGTTGGGAACTAAGAGTTTGGGATTAGAGAGCTAAACAAGGACAAATTTAAAAGACAAAAGAGAAGTCAAAACAAATTCACAAGATATTTATCAAAGAATAAATAAATTTCACAAGATATCCTCCTTTATTTCCACTAATTACAAAACAATCTATTTGAATATTGCCATGAAGATGGCAATGATATAAATAGATAATGATAAAATGGCTATGTTTCAGAAAGTTATACTGGAAATTATATAATAGGATTCCAAGACATTTAATAGCATATGCTAAAAAAATACAAACAAACAGCATTTAATGATCATGCCAGTCCCTCAAAATTGGGATAAAAAATGATTAAATGTAACATGAACTTCAAATCTTCTCACTTGGTAGGTTCAAATCTTCTAACTTTGTCTGTTTGTGTCAAACAGACAGACAGGACAATAAATCCTGAAGACCTTTTTCAATGCAACACTACATTTGGTCCCTTTATCAAGTTTAGTATCAGGGCCAGGAAGACTACTTCTCCGTGCCTCTTTTATATTACTTAAGTCAATGTATATGTCCAATTAATTGCAATCAACTACTGAAATCCTTCATGCTATGCCTTTCCATCTATGTAACAGCCTAGCATAAGACAAAGGAATTTTTATACTTCTATGATTTTTTTATTAAAGATTTTAAACTACCATCAACCTAGTCTTAGCCTATTTTCCTTAAGCTAAGAGCAAACAGCACAACAATGTCTAACACAAATCTAAATCCACAAACCAAGAACGATCCAAGTTCCAATTGACAATAGCATAAACTTCCCAAACTACGGAAGTTCAATTTTGTAGTCAACTCGGCTCAACTTAGCCTTTTTCCAACTAAGTAGGGTTAGCATAAATGAGGTGAAATAAATGTAACTTTGTCCAAAATTCATCCGGATAAAAAAAGAAGTGGATTGAACCCAAAAAAAAAAAAAAAAAAAAAAAGATAGAGAGCAAAAAATAAAAACAATGGTGACCCAAGTCAGTATGTGGTTTCCCGATAGACTTAATTATTTCCAATGGTCAAATAGAAAAGAATTGAGTCTCCAAGAATTGTTTGGCAACAAGATGGCCTTATGGACCGTGGCCATCAAAGACACCACAAAAAGTCATATCTTCTGAAATGAAATCTGACAGAAATTCAAAGGTTAACAAATCGACTTTGAAATATGAGTAAAATTAAATCTCAAACAAGATGATAGAACTTATTTCCTAAACAATCATTGGGTCCTGGTTTATACCCTTGCGGCCCTACTGAGTGAATATACAAGAAGTCCGGCTCTTTCCATTCACGAAAATCCGGTTAGGTATGGAGTGCAAATGCTGCAAGGTGGTGACATGGTCAGAAAATGTTTTACTACTTTTTCTTTTACACTATTCATGGCCTAGACGAGACCAAGAAAGGAACTGTCCATTGTTCCTGCCACCACAACTACTCTAACAAGAAGTTGAGACACAACTCCCCATTTTCTCACTCCTAGAAGGAAGACATCTGTTTGAATCAACAGCATATTATCCCTCCTCTTTTGAGATCAGATCTCCAACAAATGACTAGAATAAGTTGTACTTATAAAATCCTGAAAAAGTCCATGGAAACTCCAAAGACTCCCACACACCAAACCGGGGCAATTTGGAACTTAGCATAGACAACTTGGTTCTATTTATCTAAGTCAATGACCAATCCACTGAAGCAAATGTAAATGATGATGAAACCAGCTAAACAAAATGAGGAATCATTAAATAATAAAAAAATTTTAATTTATATGCAAAGGATAGTGCGAGCAAAGTATATAAATCATGAAAACAAAGTTTAGTTATAACAAACTCTGCAAGTGAACACAGGCAAATATTATGCACAAAGCCAGAAAGATTATTTATTCGTCAACAGGTATCAAATTTATAAAATTCACAATTATATTATGATTTATATCCACAAATAACTACTATTAATAGTCAAAATGAAGAATAACAGTACAAATTGGTCAATACTAGGCAGGCACAAATTCTTCTGCGATTTTTATTTGTGAAGAAAGTCCAGAGTAAAGAATTCCCCACTAGCTATTAAATAAGTTCCCAAAGTAGCATTAGGAATAAGAATTCTCTCTCTCTCTCCCCTCTCCCCCTTGCGCACATAAAAACTTAGCTCCGAATCTATAGACTATAAGGCAACTTCTTTAACACAAGAATGTACCACTCAAATCCTTATCATTCCTCAAACCCATAAAATATGTTGTCTTTGAATTTAGAATTCTTTAGCCGTTGAAATAGATACACTTGTGTTATCTTCTTACAAACAAAAGAAAACAAAGAGTGAAAAAAGTTTGTACATGAACCTCATATTGAAATTAAACTATTTAGGCTGGATAAAACATTTCTAGTTATAAATTTTATATCAATTTGAATAAAGAATGCAATCATTTAATAGATTGTCAATATAAAGGTCACTAGGAATATTTTTAGCAAAAATAAGTAGGTGCAATGCAAATATTGGAGAGATGATCCCTACAAATATAAGAAACCTTAGGGAAGGTCTTGTATTTACAGAAAATACCCAAAGAAAAATGATATATAGCTTGCTAAAGCTTCCCATCCCAATTATTTTCTCAACTCGGTTCTATCAAGGCCACGTCTTTCTAATTTTATCATTTATTTCTTTTTTATTTGGTATTGTTGAATAAGAAAACTTGCCTGAGGTTTTACACCATCTAAATGATGTGGAAGATGATATAAAGTCAGGATATCAGGTATATCATCAAAACATATCTTCATATGAGTCTAGACCATATCAAATGAACAATTGTGAATACTAACTAAATTGCAATAAATGAAAGCAGTACGCAACCACACATTTCAAACTTTAATGCTTTTAAAAGGAATGAATACTCACATGCGGCTTCAAATATGTACCTAGGAAGTATATGAAACTATACAATGTTCTAAAGAAGTCCTTGCAATCTTTTATTTTCCCTACACAGATTGAGACAGAGATCATAAGATTCCTTACAAAAGAACATCAAATTTTTCACATCCATAAAACAACAATGTACAGTAAGAGTAAATCATCTAATACAAGGCCTCATGTGGAGGCTTTATCGTTAGAATGAGAATACAAATGCAAGCATTGATGAACAACATTTTGGACTCAAAATTATGAATTAGAAACTACGAGAACAGCAAGAACATTGAAAAAGGTTAATCATGCGAAAGGAAAAATCATAGAAAAGGAAAATTATCTTTAGGTATCTCCATGCTATGCCAAGAAACTAATTATGGGTTCTTCTAGGAGATATTTAAGGCTGGAAATTACAAAAATCATGAGAAGAATATATGGGCTATTCTCCTAATCAAATACTAGGATTCTATAGTCCCCTTACATCACCTTTTTGACTAATTATGTATAGCTAACTTTTTTCAGATAAGTACATAAAATTAATTTCCTTTAACTATTTAAATTTTGTAACAAATTTATCTATCAAAGATAGAATAAACTAAATGTTAAGAAAGATGAGATCTGGCCATAATAGAGGGGGGAAATGCTAATTACCTTCATTTATTAAGTGATATAAATAAACAACATCACCACCAGCGCAAAATGCCCGGCCACTGCCCTTCAACAAATATAAAATTAATTATAAGTTGCTTCTAGCATAGATTAGCATAGCTTGTGAACCAAGAGAAAGTAATGAACACATGTGAGACGAACCCAATCACTAAAATCATTAGAGAGAGATTACCTTCAATGCCACAAAACCAATGTCGGGACTATCTTCCCAACATTTGTATAGCTTTTGTAACCTAGCCCCTTGAACACCACAATCAAAGACCTATAGACTCAAATCCATCATTAGAGAGAGATTTTCAAATTAAGCCCATTTGAGACTAAACACAATCTAAATATACACAAATATATAACATACAAAACCAATAAAAATGGCATCAGCAGGGACCATGGACTCTGGAGAATCCTTATAGGCATATGGGCCTTTGCTATAGACAGGAATTGGGAGGCAATACGAACCTCACCATGTAGTATGCCCCTCCTAAAAAACAAAAATAAAGGAAAATTGACATAATTGTACCTGTAACAGCATTCTTATGGTATGTTGCAACTTACTAAAGTTACATAAAGATTACTCTAGGCTTGACAAAATCCAACCATAACTTGTTAGATAATTTCCTTTGTTGTATTTTTAATACATAAAATTTTATTAATAGTCATCGAGAATTAAAAAAATAGTGATAGTTTTCCTCCAACTGAAGCATGATTCCACATATCTAATTAATCTCAAAATCAATTCCCAATCTCAACAACCAACACAAGTGAAATCATCTTGCAATTGACCTTAGCAACTTGTTAAAGAAAATAAAATGCGTGCCACCTCCATAAAGATTAGATTAGTCTTATTGAGGTATGTGGTAGGTTTAACCCTTGCAAAAGCCATGTTGAGTATTCATTGTGTGAATTCAAATACCCTTAAAGACTAGTAGAGTGAAAGGGGTATGCAATCACATGTTATGCCACATGGTAAAGATCAACCCCTAGAATTTTGTATTTATGTCTTTTATTTCTCATTTCCTAAGCTATATTTCTATTCCGAATGGACATTCAAATAGCTATCAATGAATTGGTGGATGCTCCTTTTTTTACTTTTGTTTCATTACTTGTTAATTCTTGTCCAAATTTAGCACCATAGTTTTGCTCCTTTATTAGCTTCCTCTCCATATTACATTCTTTCCTTTAATAAAGTAACACTTTTGTAGAGTCCAAGAAGCTAATGATGGAGTATTAATAACAACTACGCATCTTACTCTTGATTTGAACTTTACTTTTTGTTTTTATGCAAGATTTATGTATATGGTCCCAAATTCCCAACCTGCCACATTGCATCAGTGCATCATTTAATTAATAGCATTGATTCTCCCAATGGCATCCTTATAAAAAAGTGGCATGTGGATTTGCAAATCCAGGTCAACCCCTGGATTTGCATTTGGATTGTTGCTGAGATACTCCTTGAAGATCACTTGATTTTCCCTTGCCAAAGTCAAATCTGTGAACTAGAAAGCATCAAACGAAGAAAATGCTCTCCGTTAGTATCCCAAAACTTCCTCAGCCCCACTACCAATTTTTTTTTTTTAACTTGCTGGTATTACCAAAAAGAACTTGTGTGTCCCAACATCATTAATGCAAGGCATGTGTGTGTTTATATTTCTAATCCCATTGCCAAGTTTTTCAACATAGGGTGTTGGGTTGCATTTAACCCCCCAAAAAATAAATAAATAAATAAATAGATAAAATAATCAAAATAAATAAATAATCGAAAAAAACCTACCTCAGAGCATGACTTGGGAATTGCAATTCAATACAATTTGCAGACAACCTACCATTCCCTCCATCTTAGATGTGAATAGGCCACCACACTGCTGCTTCAGCTTTGTTCTTAAATCCCAAAGACAATTTGCATGCTCCATTTGCCTCCACATCTTAGATTATGCCCCATATATTTTATGCTTGTTGTTTTCACTATGAACTAGGGAGTTTTATTAAATAGACTAAACAAGGGAAAGCAGCTGTCCCTCATTTTGCCCTTAGACACTTTCTACCTCTACAAGTGTGACCCTCCCATATACGAGGTTTTTGTCTCCTCCACCTTTAAATTATCTTCCTCCTTATACTTAGAGGCTCTAATTCTCCATTTCCAAAACCTCTATTACAATCACAGGCCCTCACCTCTTATGAAGGCATCTCCACTTATTTGGTGCCACTACCATACTTTGTTTTTTTCCCATGTCCACTTCACGCTGTGTGGAAGACAAATTCAAGTTCAAATTATGTATCAACTACCAATTATGATTCAATTCTTTGTTACTTGACCAAAGTGTAATTATTTTATACTTGCTATGTGCAGATTGACAAAAGAGCATGTGCAGGTGTGCTCATTATTGATTTTCTTTTTCATTCATTCTTTTTTCCTAACCTCTTAGTTTAATAGTTAATGCTATTAACATCATGCCTTTCCTTCCTCGATTCTAATTAATTTCTTCAAAGATTCGATATTGCTTTATTTGTCAACCTCAATGCAGTTGAGTTTATATTTGTGTTCTAGTCTGGTTTAATAAGTACATGTGATGTTCACGGGTGTTCTAGCTTTTAGACAGCACATGTCATGCAAGCACTATATGTGGCCATTGCTTAGTGCAGTAATAAAAGTGCCAGTAGCGAATTTTTAAGGCCTGTTTGGCAATGTTTTTGGTTTCTATGTTTTTGTTTACATTTTAAAAATTTTGTAAACTAATAATAGAAACATATTTATTAAATTTATTTATGTCTTTTTATTTACAAAAAAATAAAAAGTTAAATAGAAAAATGTAAAAAAAAAAGGTATTTTCACTTTATTTTTCTGTTACAAACATTTTATCAATTTTAATACTTTGTCCATTTTTGTTGCATCATATTAAAATAAATTATCTTATTCAAATATTTTATTAAATTAAAATTATTTTTAATAAGTAGTATAACTAAATTAATTAATTTAATATGCAATATATACTATTAATTTATTTCTAATAAATAATTAAATTAAATTATATAATTTAATTAATAGAAAATATATATTATTAAATTATTTTCAATAAATAATAAAACAAAATATGTTAATTTAATTTAATTTAATAAATAATTTAATTAATATAAATATATTTTATTAAATTATTTTTAATAAATGTTATAATAAAATTATTAAATTTAATTTAATTTAATAACTAATTTAAAAAATAAATTTATTATTTATTTTTATAAATGATTTTTAATAAATATTGTAATTAAATTAAAATGATAATTATTTTAATTTAATTAATTTATTTAATATGAATTTTATTTTTTTCAATTACTTTTAGTAAATAATATAATTAAATTATAATTAATATATTTTATCTTTATTGGATTAAATGACATAATACTTATATTTTATTTAATTGTTTTTAATAAATAATATAATTAAATTAAACTAATATAAAATATATTTATTAAATTCAATTAATTTTTAAAAACTAATAAAATTAGATATTTTATGAAATAAAAAATTAATAAATGTAAACAAAATTGTGTTTCAAAACCCAGTTTTAGTTTTCATTTAAAAAAAAAATGATAGCATTACTAAATGGCCCTTGAATGTTCTATCTCTAAAATTTATCAAATAATAATAAGTTTATCCCTAAATAATTGTTGTATTTTATGTCACTATACAATAAAATAAAATATGTTTAAATGTTTAAAATAATTCTATTGTTAAATATTGATTCTTTTCCTGATTTGGGGCCTACTGCATGCTAATCATTATTTTTTATTGCTTGATCTTTGATGAATTGCATATATTATGTTTTTCTATTGCTTGATTTAAAATTGTTGTTGTATTTGATTATAGTTGATTTTGGTTTTAGTTATTGTAACGATAGGATTTTTTAATTTATTTATCTACCTAATATAAAAATAAAATATAACCAAATAATGGACATTAATTCAAGCAAGTGAACATTCAAAACTCTTGACTCCCCAACTTGGGGCAATAATAATAATAACAACAACAATTACAATAATAATAATAATAATAATAATAATAATAATAATAATAATAAAAGTTTTAGCTTTAAAAAGGAATTCACACCCCTTTGCCAATTAACAAACTCCTAAATTATTTACAACTTTTGTGAAACTTAAAACTTAGATTAACAAATCCCTAATGACAATTTTAAAATTATCTTTAACAAATCATTACATTAATTATTAAATTAAATTAAGATAACTCTTTCAAAATAACAATTAAAAATAATTCTTACCTAGGCCTAATCCAATTCAATATTTATTGACTAGGCCCAATCTAATCTATTATATGCTTGAGCCCAATCTAATTTAAATCCAAGTCCAATCCAAAAGATAAGAATGAGAGATTTAAGATTATTTTTAATAAACTATTATTAAATTAGTTAAAGAAAACTCTTCGAAAATAACAATTCAAACTAATTCTTACTTGGTCCTTATCATTAATTTAATATTTATTATTTAAGTCCAATCCAATGCAATATATGCTTAGGCCCGATCCAATCGAAATTCAAATCCAAATCCAATCGATTAGATACTAGAGAAACCAATAATAGACAACAAACTTAGCGACAAATTAAAAAATAACGAGACATGATTAAAATTTGAAAGCTATAGGTATTAAGGGTTAAATTTTATGTTTATTAATGGTAGCAAACAAATTTACAACAACTTCAGATACTTTTATATTCGAAGATTTCATTGTTTGTGAACTTTTCACCATAATTTTTATTCATTTGCATACATTAGTGAAACCTAGACCCGTTCGGGAATTGTGTACAACACCCATTTAGTCATACTCGACATGACAGATTAGTCCTATGACTAGGTTCGTTGTTTTTGCGATGCACAAATGGAGATTGATGTACATAGTTCTTGAATTGTCCAGTTTGGACAGTTTGGGAATGCACTGATCCCTCAACAACTCATGCAAGTCTAATGTTAGACAAAATTTTGGTTTATCTCTTGTTATTCTTTGGGCACATACATAGATACGAATTATGTCGTTTCTATGTCGTGTACCTAGAGAACCACGCAGGCATACTGTCAAAATTTTGTCTGACAAGAGGAGAAAGCATTTGATTTGTTGAGAATAAAAGATGGATTATGCATTCTTGAATGGGATAGTAACAACCACCCTGTAGTGAGAAGTTTGAAGTTTAGGGCTAGGTAAATTGTATGATGCACGATCTCTTAGGCTAATTATATTTACTTATTTCAAACTTTCATAGAAATACTTAGCGACATGGATAAGAGTTGGATTGATTTGCCGAATAGGACATCTAGGGAATATGTGGAGGGGATTAAGTAGTTCATTGCTTTCACCAATGGGTTTGATAGCGAGTACATTAGTTGTCCCTGTAGAAATGTGCGAACTGTTATTACCACACACGAGATATTGTACGGGAGCATTTGATTCTAAATGGGTTTTAAAGAATTACAAGAATTGGATTAGACGTGGGGAAGAGTATGTTTCTTGTCGCTGAGAGGAAAGAGTTGAGATGGAGGTTGATGTTACGATAGTTGATCTGATAATTGCGATGCTAAATGATATCGCGTGTGGGCTAGCACCCAAAGACACTAGCTGTCAGACTAATGGGGCGGGTGGGAGTAATCCTCGCTCGGGTGCAGATGAAGAAGCATTAAGGTATTTTAAAATTCTTGATGATGCGCAAACAGAATTGTATTCTGAATGTACAAATTTTAGTAAATTGTCTTTTATTGTGGACTTGTTACACTTGAAGGCTTTGAATCAGTGGACGGACACGTCCTTTGACATGCCACTCCAGCTATTGCACAGAGTGCTTCCATTCGATGCAAAGCTGGTTGAGTCCTATTACCATGCTCGCAAGTTAATTGAAAACTTAGGCTTCACATATGAGACTTTCGATACATGCCCAAACAATTGTATGTTGTTTAGAAATGAGAATGCCCACCTCGATACGTGCATTGTGTGAAAAACTTCAAAGTAGAAGGACGACGGGGTCGATTAGAACCGTCAGAGTAATTTGAGGAGGGTTCTGAACGTGGGAAGCTTGTCGTTACAAAGCAAGTGCGATATTTCCCACTTAAGCCAAGGCTAAAGAGGCTTTTTATGTCGTCTAAAATTTCTAAACTAATGAGATGGCATGCAAAGAATAGTAGGAAGGACGACAAGTTAACCTACCCAACGGACTCCCCAGCATAGAAGGACTTCGACAAGAGGCACCCCGACTTTGCCCTAGATAGTCGTAGTGTGCGGCTTGGGTTGGCTGCAGATGGTTTTAGCCCGTTCAGGTCTATGACTGGGGTAAATCATAGTACGTGGCCAGTGATGCTGGTTCCATACAATCTTCCTCCCTGGTTATGTATGAAGCAACCTTTCCTGTTCCTATCCACTCTTATTAATGGACCAAGAGGCCCCGGCATAAGATTGACGTGTATATGCAGCCTTTGATTCACCAGTTGAATGAATTATAGGCCGAAGGTGTGATGACTTTTGACCCTGAGGGAAATGAAAGGTTCAAACTTTGTACTGTATTATTATGGACAATCAATGACTTCCCGACATATGTGAATTTGTCAGGTTGGAGCACAAAGGGGGAATTTGCATGTCCTTGTTGCAACCAGAGTAAAAAATCAACCTGGCTAAAACAGGATAAAAAGTGGGCCTACACGGGTCACAAACGTTTTCTACCCCCATTGCATAGGTTTGAAGGGACAATGTGTCATTCGATGGCACTCAAGAATATGGTCCAACACCATAAATAATGACTGGGTTGATTTGTTATCACAACTCGAACAAGAGCAAATACGCACAGTATATGATTTCCAAGATCTGTTGGCCCCTCCACTGCCTTCTATTCCTGGTGCGAACAAAAAGTGCAATCATAACTGGAAGAAGAAAAGTATTTTCTACGAGTTACTATACTGGAAACACAACATATTGAGGCATAACTAGGATGTTATGCACATTGAGAAAAATGTGCGTGATAATATATTATGGACCATTCTCGGTGTCAAGGGAAAGTCCAAAGACAATGCCAATACACGCCATGATTTACAGGACATAGGCTTGAGAAAACCATTGCACTTATAGTTGAGAGAATCTAACAAGGCATATATACCTCCTGCACAATACATGATGAGTAAAGATAAGAAAGAGGCATTCCTTTCCATTTTGAAGGGGGTTAAGGTGCTTGACGGCTATTGTTCTAATATTTCTAAGCATGTGAATATGAAAGAAATAACTTTACAAGGTTTGAAGAGTCATGACAATCACATTCTCATTCAACAATTAATTCCTATTGCAATCCGAAATTGTTTACCTAAGAATGTTGTTGAACCATTAATTGAGGTTAGTAACTTCTTCAGACAACCATGTTCAAGAGTTCATCGCACAAATGATTTGAAAGGTCTCCAAGATAGGATTACACTAACTCTATGTCATATGGAGAAACTCTTTCCACCCTCATTTTCTGATTTAATGGTCCATTTGACCATACATTTAACGGGTAAAGCCTTGCTTGGTGGCCTGGTCCAATTCAAGTGGATGTATCCGATTGAGAGGTACATGAATACATTGAAGAGGTATGTGCGTAACAGAGCTCATCTAGAGGCATCAATTGGTAAGGGTTATTTGATGGATGAGTGCACCAATTTTTGTGCTACATATCTTAATGATGTTGAAACCAAACTAGATAGGCCCTCATGGATTAATGATGGTCCTATTGGAGAGGGAACACCATTTGATCTAGATAACACCGAGTGGATTCAAGCTCATCGATACGTGTTGTTCAATACTCCATCAGTCGTGGCATTGAGTCAGTAAGTGAGTGCTCATTCATATATTTAACTTGTTCGTGTTTTGTCTAAATAATCATGCTTATCGTTAACATGTGTTGGTCTGCATTGTAGGACACACATTGATAAGCTCAAACGAGACATGCCTCGTGCTACAGATAATCAAATTCGGTAGTCCAATTTCCAATCATTTCACGATTGGTTCAAGAATTATGTATGTATAGATATGTTTATATGTGCTTCAATTTGTTCTTATCGTTTAGTTTCACGTAGCTTTATTCAATGACTATGTTAATTCTATAGGTGTACAATTTACGACAAACAAGTGAAGGTACTTTGACCTATGAAATGAACCAACTAGCTGATGGTCCATTTATAATAGTATGACGTTATACATCTTGTGACGCCAATGGGTTTCGATTTCGCATTAAAGACGTAGATGAGAAACAAGTAACACAAAATAGTGGCCTTGGTTGTCCTTCTGTTGATGCTGGTTATTATTATGGCCAATTGAAAGATATCATTGAAGTTATATACAATCATGGGTTAAAATTTTTGTTATTCAAGTGTGACTGGGTCGATCCAATCCGTGGGACTAAAGATGATAAGTACCAATTTACATTGGTAAATTTCAATAATTTGTTATATCGAGATGAGCGAATAAGTAATAAACCCTACATATTACCCTTGCAAGTTGAGCAAGTTTACTATGTTAAAGATCCAATGGATCCTAACTGACAAGTTCCAGTTAAAATGTCAAGGAGGGGTGTATCAAATTGAATGTGATGAGTCAGATATTGATGCATTTGCCCAGCAAGTTCTTGACGAAAATGTAATAGTTCAATGTGATGAGGATATCAACTGGGTTAAAGAGACCGTTGAAGGAGATACTATTGACTTGCATGACCAATGAAGGGTTGTCCATTTTTTTCCTTTCCAAATTTTGCTTAAGAATATGTTTATCTTTTTGTTTAGGAATGGTTTTTAGTTATTACGTGCAATTTATTTGTCTTATGAACATGTAAATAGATATGTTCGGATGTAAGAGAAAAGATCATCCACGCACAATGGATGAGTTATTACGTCAGGGCCAGGCTCATACGCCGATAAGGGACCCTAGCCAACTAATGCCTACAGTTAGGGATGGGAACGGGGCAGATCGGAGGCGGATATGACATTATTCAAATCCAAATTTCAAATCTTCTGCCTACTTCCAAATTTACCCCGAACTCCAAACAGATCTTTTTTTGAACCTCCATCCCCACTCCAAATGGGGAACGGATATATCCATGAATATCCAAAACTCCAAACCATTTGTTCACTTCTGAATCTGCCTTTAAGTTATATGTAACATATTACTACCAAATAATTCATCTCCAAAATCAAAATAATACATAATAACATATTTTGTAAATAATGTAATACATTTCAATAATCTAGTAATATATTTGAAAATACTGTAATGATTAAAATATAAGAAAAACATGAGTTGGTAAATTTTAAAATAAATAAATTTTAAAAGAATTGTAAAAAATAAATAAATATCAAAATATTAAAAAACATGACAAAAGTTTGTAAATAAATTTTAATTTATTTTATATCTTAATCAAATAAATTTAAAAATTTATTTTTTTATGATTGCTAAAAATATAAATAAAAATAAAATTTATTTTAGCTTTTTAAATTTTTTTCTTATATAAAACCTACAAACATAAAAATAAAAGTTGTAAATGTAAATTTCTAATTCTTCTTTATCCCTATTAACTTTTTACATTAACCTAATTTCAAAATAAAATAACTGATTTTTTCTCACCATTCACATATAGAAAAAAATAAAACTACAAAAAATTTTTAATTTTTTTATAATAACAAATAATTTTTTAGAATAATATAGAACTATAAATTTTTATCATAATAAAATAACTCATCTGTATAAGTAAATTTTTTTTAAAAAATTTAAAATGTAATTATCTGCACTTATCAAACTATCTAAGAAAAAAATTAATAAGTTGCTTTCTCTATATATTTTTAAAAAAATAATTTTCACTATAAAAAAATATTGAATGTTTCATGAAACATTTTAGTTAAACTATTTGAAAAATCTATTTTCTAGAAAAGTCTTTTGAATATCAATATTGAAAAGTTTAAAAATATATTTTAGCTGAAAATGTTAAAAATATGGGGAAAAAATAATAAACTATTCAAAGTTCAAGAAAGAAGTTACTTAATGAAACAGTAAAAGTTTTTGTACTAAAAATAAGAAAAATAAAATAAAATAGCAAATAAAATATTTTAATTATTTTTTAAAATTTGTATCTAGATATTTTTCTAAAAACAATTGAGTTCACAAGTCATAATGGGGTTTGAAATTGTATAAATTAATATAAATTCATAAAAATTATAGTTTTATCATTTGTGCAGTAAGTAAAAATTTAAATTTTAAAGGGATTTATATAATTTTGTACAGTCCCAAATAATATATCTTATAAAATTTTAAATTTACTGCTTTAAGTTTTCTTGATTTTTGCGTATAAAAGAAATAAATTGAACTTTTAAAACTTCAATTTGCACAAGAGTAAGAAAAAAATTAAATTTATAATTTCCTTCACAAACACACTCTAATTAATACAAAACGATGACAATTTTTATTTGAAATTTATTTATCAATATTTATTTTAATGATAATAATAGTGAAGTTCAATAAGTTTAGAGTATTATGAATGTTTATAATTTCTTTCCCAAACACACCCTAATTAATACAAAACGATGACAATTTTTGTTTGAAATTTATTTATCAATATTCATTTCAATGATTATAATAGTAAAGTTCAATAAGTTTAGAGTATTATGAATGTGAATATTGTTTGCCAAGGTATAGTGACGATATAGTCATCGTGGTTTCAAATGATTTGGGGTTATTAGATATTTTTCGGGACAGATCGGGACAAATCGGGGCAGATTGGGGTAGATTCGGATTAGATATCGGATTCGGGGCAGATTGGGGTGGAGGTAATGCCATCCCCATATCCGATTCAATATCTAAATTTTTTTAAAAAACCAAATCCAAATCCGATCCAATCTCCAAAAAACATTCCAAATTTTACATCCATTCAAATCGGATAACGGATCGAATTCGGACGGGTCGGCCGAGATGCCCATCCCTACCTACAGTAGGTCCATCCACTACGTCTACAGGGGACCATAGTCCATTGACACCACCAGTGGGTCCTTCCGCCACGCATTACACACCTGCACTTAGTTCATCATCGCCTCAGATCTAGCCATCCACCCGTGGGTTAACCCCATTGACACCTGTACCAACACAATCTAGATATTTCCTATCCACACCAATAGGGCCTTCTCCATCTACCACTACTACATCGGCCTCTAGGCGTACTAGTATAATTTAATTTTTATGTTTAACACTTATATGAAATAATTTCATTGTTGTTTAATTAATACGAGAATTCCATTGTTGTTTAATTAATACGAGTTTATTGTTAATAGGTTCTACTACGACGACTACATCTTCCAGTAGGGGCAAGGGCCCTGCTAGAGGGATTCTTTCATAAAATTCTAGCACCCCTTATGATGTGCAGTTTGACGACACATTTCACCCAGTTAGAACAGGGGCTCGCCAACTGATCAGCTAGTTAGGGCATATGGTACGAGACCCACACAGATTTCCTTTAACTGTGCTTGATTGGAATGCTTTTCCTCAGGATACATTAGATTGACTTTGGGGGGAGGTTAAGGTAAGACGTTTATTTCTATCTTAACTTCAAGATTATTATACAATGTGTCAATTTACAACACACCTTGACTAATAAAATTTCTTTGTCCTACTCAGGACAATTTGAGGTCATGTACTGATGACTTTCAGCTAGTTTGCATGGTAAAGTGTCAAAAGTTGTGGAAAGATCACAAGAACAAGGTGAAGAAGGACCATTGGGAGAAGAACATGGACGCACCAGACCTTCTTCAGCGAGTCCTGAGGGGCATTCTCCCCTCGCAATGGCCTGAGTTGGTTCGGTATGGGTCGAGCTAGGAGGTGAGGGTGAGTTGTTCGTACTATTTTGTTAATTTCATATAATACTTAAAAAAGTTAACATATAAAAACTAATCAAAATGAACGCAGGAAAAGGCAGAGTAAAATTCCCAAAACCACTCGATGCAGGGCCTTACTCACAGGCCTGGGACTCGACACATTACATAGGTCTGGCACGAGGTAAACTTTAATGTTAGACCGTACGTGTTATTCAACTTCTTATTAGTTCATATTCATATATATAGTTAACATAATTTATCTTTTAACAGTTATGTGAGTAAGGTACGCTTACAGAACGAATGTCTGTGTGGATGGCGAGTCGCAGGCTCGAACATCCTTAGGTTGTAGGTCTTGTAGTAAGTATTTATGTTTACACAATAATTTTATTTACCTATTATGAGATTTATTCATTTATTTTTCTAATTTGGTTCCAAATATTACACAGGCCCAGTTTGAGGCTTGATTGGCCCAGCTGCCAGAGGAAGAGCAGCAGGTAGTTGCTAGGCAGGATGAGATATTCCACGCCATCATTGGCCAAGATGGGCACGGATACACACTGACATATGGCACGGGCATACCACGTTTTACTATCACGCGAGCAGAGTCATCTAAAGTTAGTTTGTCCAAGGGCTTACGCCTGTGTACTGACGAGGAGGTGGACAAGCTAATCCAATCTCTCCACCAGGAGATGGAAGCGCGAGTGGAAGATATCCGAGTAAGGATGGAGGTACAGATGCGGGCCCAAGTGCAAGCTCAGGTACAGGCCCAGGTGCAAGCACGGCTCGCAGAGTTAGAGCTGCGACTAGCTCGGAGTCGTGTCCCTATAGCTGATGCTTCAGATCCACCGATTTGTACTCAGGTTAATAACACATAATTTATATTTAAATTTAATTTAATAATTTAGAAATATATTATTTTAGAAATATATTATTTATGTCTGTTGTTAATTATATACTGTTTTATTGTAAGCCTTGGATGCTAGCAGTGGTCACCAGGTAAGACACGAGTCGATTGGTGAGGGCATGCATGATCTAGCAGGCTCAGATGATCAGGATTGGGTATACATTTACAAATATGTTTTAAGTTTTTTAGGGCTCATTTGGTTTGTTTTTCTATTTTTTGTTTTCCGTTTTTGTTTTCTATTTTCTGTTTTGAACTCATTTTCCATTTTATGCTTTTGAAAACAAGGGAAAAGCTTAAAACACATTTGGTCACTTGTGTTTTCAAAATTTGTTTTAGAAAACAGAAAATGAGCTTGCACATAAAATGAAAAATGACAAAAAGTCATTTTGTGTGTTTTTAATCCAATATAAAAAAATTGAAAATAATGAAAGTAGAGCTTTTTTTGTTTCTTTGTTTTGAGATTCTTAAAACATAAAATAAAAACAGAAAATAGAAAACAGAAAAATAAACCAAATGCCACCTTAATTTCTAAACAATTTAAGTATATATAGTTGAATTTATTCCGTAAATTTAAGATTTCAGCTCTATCTATAGATTTTTTATTATTGTTTTATGCACATTGAGAAAAAAGTTTGAAAGTTATTAATTTTGAAGTTTAGGAAATTAGAAATTTTGAAATATAGACACTTAAAAAGTTATAAATTTTGAAACATAAAAACTTAGAACTTAAAAATTAGAACTTTGTCTTTAATGGCCCAAATTGAGCAGATGGGCTCCGATGCTTGTCGAACTCGAAGGCCACGATATGTGGGCCATTAATGACCTGTAGGAACAAACGGCACATGAATCGACACCCATTGTGCCCGAAATCCTTGAAAGTATGCTTAGTTTGAAACTTAAAACTTAGAAATCAAAATTTGGTCTCTAGCGATCCAAACTGAGCAGACAGGCTCCGATGCCTTTCAAACTCGAAAGGCACGATCTTTAGGCCACTAGTGACTATTAGAAATGAACGACACTTGAATCCGCGCTTGGGGTACCTAAAATCCTTGAAAGTTTGTTAATTTGAAACTTAAAATTTAGAAATTAGAACTTGGCCTCTAATAGCCCAACCTGAGCAGATGGGCTTTGATGCCTGTCAAACTCGAGGGGTACAATTTCCGGGCCATTAGTGATCTATAGTAGCAAATGGCATGTGAATCTGACACCCGAGGTGCCCAGAATCCTTGAAAATACGTTTAATTTGAAACTTGAAACTTAGAAATCAGAACTTAGCCTCAACAGGCCAAACTGAGCAGACGGACTCCAATGCTCGTCAAACTCGAGAGACATGATGTCCAGTACATTAGTGACCTGTAGGAATGAACGATGCTTGAATTTGACACTTGGGGTGCCTGGAATCCTTGAAAATACGTTTAATTTGAAACTTGAAATTTAGAAATCAAAACTTGGCCTCTAATGGCCCAAACTGAGTAGACGGGCTTTGATGCCCATCAAACTCGAGAGGCATGACCTTCGGTCCATTAATGACCTATAGGAATGAACGGCGCTTGAATCCAACACTCGGGGTGCTCGGAAGCCTTGAAAGTACGTTTAATTTGAAACTTGAAACTTAGAAATCAAAACTTGGCCTCTAATAGCCCAAACTGAACAGACGGGCTCCGATGCCGGTCAAACTCGACAGGTACGATCTTCAGTCCATTAGTGACCTGTAGGAAAGAACGGCGCTTGAATCTGACACCCAAGGTACCCAGAATCCTTGAAAGTAGTTTTAATTTGAAACTTGAAACTTAGAAATTAGAACTTGGCCTCTAATGGGCGAAATTGAGCAGACAAGCTCCGATGCCTGTCAAACTTGAAGGGCATGATCTCGAGGCCATTAGTGATTTGTAGGAACAAATGACACATGAATCTGACACCTAGGGTGGCCGAAATCCTTGAAAATACGTTTACCTTGAAACTTAAAACTTAGAAATTAGAACTTGGCCTCGAATGGCCCAAATTGAGCAGACAGGCTCCAATGCAGATCAAACTCGAGAGGCATGATCTCCAGGTCATTAATAACTTGTAGGAATGAATGGCGCATGAATCTAACACTTGGGGTGCCTAGAATCTTTGAAAGTATATTTAATTTGAAGCTTGAAATTTAGAAATCATAACTTGGCCTCTAATGACCCAAACTGAGCAAGCGGGCTCTGATGCCTGTCAAACTCAAAGGGCACGATATTCGGGCCATTAGTGACTTGTAGGAGCAAACGGTGCATGAATCCGACACCTGGAGTGCTTGGAATCCTTGAAAGTACATTTAACTTAAAACTTGAAATTTAGAAATCAGAACTTGGTCTCTAACGACCCAAACTGAGATTCCACACTCCAATGCCCATCAAACTCAAGAAGCACGATCTCCAAGCCATTAGTGACCTATAGGAATGAAAGGCGCATGAATCCGACATCCGGGGTGCCCAGAATCGTAAAAAGCACGTTTACTTTGAAACTTTGAACTGAGAATTCAGAACTTTACCTCTAATGGCCCAAACTGAGCTGACGAGTTTTTGATGCACGTCAAACTCGAGAGGCATGAATTTGACACCCGGGTGCCTGTGAATTGTACAAAATATTTTTAACACTCAGGTACCTGGAATTGAAATGAACGGCACGTGAATTTGACACCCGGGTGCCCAGAATTGTACAAAATATTTTTAACTTCAAATTTTTGAACTGTGTTACTTTTAATATTAATTTTAGGTAATTTTATTATATTTACAATTTTGTTGACTAATAAATTTATTATTTTCAGGTTAGTTGACTGGTACTACAGCGGACATCATGTTTTGGTTTCTATTTATTTCTTTGAAATTGTATAAGACCTTTTTTTTTTAATTCAAAAACATTGCACATTATTAATATAAATAAAAAGTTTTTTTATTAGTTTTTTTTTTTTTTTTGCTGTGTGTATGTGTATGATTTAATTTAATTTTTGTATTTACTTTTATAAAATTTTATAAACCAAGCATAGATACAGCTACAAAAATTAAATAGCAAAAAATGAAAAACAAATTAAAGTATTAGACAATCTCTAAAAGAACATCTGTGTCATATAAAAGCCACCACTAAAAAAGTTTTTAGTGATTGCCTAGGCGGTCGCTAAAAATGCCTTTGGCGGTCGCTAAAAGTGCCTCTAGCGGTCGCTAATAGTGGAACCTTTAGCAACTGCCTAGGTGGTTGCTAAAAGTCTGCATGGCGGTAGCTAATAGTAGAACCTTTAGCGACTATCTAGGCGGTCGCTAAAAGTCCAGATGGCGGTCGCTAATAGTATAAGAGATCCTGTCAACCAACAGTCGCTAAAAGAGGTCGCTAATATGTAGCGACCGCCATAGTCTTTAGCGACGAGTTTGTGACAGCCAACTATTAGTAGTCGCTAAGCAGTCGCTAAAAGTTATTAGCGACCGATTTTTTACTTTTAGCGACTGCCACTAATACTATTTCTTCCAGTAGTGTGTTATTCACACTTTAAAATAATTAAAAAAAATATTAAAAAAAAAGAAAAGAAAAACTCTCGCATATGGTTTGATTGGTCAACATATTGTGAACCAGCTTTGCACGAGTAGATAGAAGTTGAGGTGGAATAACTCAAGCTTACTATTTTTCAAGTTATTCAATTATTAACTCCAATTAATATTTTCTACTGTCTTGATAATACTTTTCTTTTCTTTTTTAATAACTATACAATTAAAGGATATATTACTGATGCATCTTGCATAGTGAATAAGAGAGAGGGCCTAAAATTAAACTAGATTTAAAGTCAACAATCTCATAATTACATGTAATTTGGTATTTTGGTTCGAGACTTTGAGAGTACTAACTTTGAGAAATTCTACCATTTATAGCCTTAAATTGGAATTTAATTTTCCATTTTAAAAAAATTAGATATGAAATAGTTTAGCTTTCCTTTTTAGTATTTCTTTTCCTGATTTTTCGCTTGATTTTTGTTGACTGGAATTATATATGTTAAATCAAGACTTTTCAATTTAAAAATGACTTACAAGTTATTTGATTGATTAAATTATAAAATTGAGTTAAAAAGAGTGTCCCCGAAATCCTAATTATGTTTATAATTAATTAAGTATTTTAGACTAAATAGAATATTTTAGTAACATTTTTTTCTTTAATTCTATACATTATAGAATGTGATTCTATTAATTTTTGCATGAAATGTTTACATATAAAAGTATTGTCAAAAGAAATTTTAATTTTATTTTTTAATAACTTAAAAAAATAATAATATTGACCATCACAAATTCTTATTAACTTAATTTAGATGCTTTTCATCTAAAGAGAAGTAATAAATTATTTCATTAATTTTTTATGATTAGTGTTAATTGATTTTATGATTTTCCTTAAGTTAGATAGATTTTATTTAGAGTGAAATCTAAGTAATGGTTCCATTGGCTATTTATATTAATTGAGTCTTAGATTTCTTATTAAATATAGATTTTTTATTCTAAATATAAGTAACTGTGATTTAATTTTGCATTAGTTAGTGATATAATTGAGTATATAATTTCGATTGAATTTATTTTTTTTTTCATTGGGAGTTATTTATAAGTAATTATTTATTAATTATTAATACTAATTTTGAATTAATAAATCGATTGTAATCCCCTTCATAATTTGGGATAAGTAATACCATGTTTAAGTTAAGCCTTAGTTTGGAAAGGGGAAAAAAAGATAATTTTTCTGTAATTGACTAATGAAAAGTTAATTTTTTTTTTTTTTTTTTGAGCATTTGGAAGGATAAAAAATTTAATAGTTAACTTTTTAACTTTTTGTTGATTTAACATTTTTAACCTTCATCATTTAAAAGAAAATTTAAAATGTAAAAAGATAAATTTAGTCAGCTACAGACCTAGAAAATTTTTCTAGCGGTGGCGGCTAAACCTCAACCCTAAATCTTCAGTTCATATTCTTCATTGAGAGACGAGATCGAGAGACTAAGAGGCAAGAGATCAAGAGATTAAGAGGCGAGAGATAGAAAGTGGGAGAGGAGAGACTGAGAAAGTGGGTTTGAATTGGGGTTTGGGTTTGGGAGTGGTGAGAGGCGAGAGACAAAGAGGGTGGGTTTGGGAGAAGCTAATCCGTGGGTTTGGGTTGGATTGGGTTGAATATGAGATTCGGGTAAAATTTTTTTAAATTGGATATGGATATTAGATCAGTTATGGGTATGCGAATAGATAGTCGGTCAGGTTAAATTTTTTTTTTTCTTTTAGAAATTTCAACGGCAACGATCCAAGCAGCTCAGCCGTGGGTGCGTCCACCTCTGAATTTAGTCATTTCAAAATATGTAAAAGGAAAAAAATTAGTCAAAAGTTGAGAAGGTGACTAATTTGCTACTGTACATAGATATAGATAATTTGGTTAGGATTTTATATAGGTATAGTTTTGTGTTAATCTAATTAGTTTGCTAATATATTATAATTCCTTTTTTTTTTTTGGTTTTCTATAACCTTTTTTAATTAATTTTTCTTAACTTTTAAACATATGTTATTCACGCTTAAAAAAAAATACTTAAAAATAGGAGATTCTCCGTACATACAAACCTAAAAGTTGTCAAAATTAAAAAAAAAAATTAATATTCACCATCACAAATTCTTATCATATAAAGATGCTTTCCTTTATTTCCTTAATTATTTTTGAAGATAGTTAAATTGATTTTACAATTTCCCTCAATTAGATACATTTTATTTTTAGAGTGAATTCTTAGCAATTTAATCAGCTATTAATATTAATCGAGTCTTAGATTTCTTACTAAAATATGTATATCTTTTTATTCTAAGTAATTGTGATCTAAATTTTACATTATTTACTGATATAATTGTGTCCTATGTATAATTCCTATTGAAATTAGATTTTTTTTTCTTTCAATGGGAGTTATTGCAAGTATTTGTGACTTTAATTGTTTTATTATCTACTAATATTTAATTTGAAATTCTTATTAATTTATGTTTTTCTATTTTGGAGTACTTTCGAAAAGTTGTGGTAACAAAAGAAAAAAAATCATTCATTATTTCAATCTCGCATTAATTTAAGAATAACAATATTTCTAGAGCGAAAGTTATTATTGCTAAAACATAATTAATGCTATATTTTTATGTTGACAATTTTATCCCCTTTTTTTTATAAAAATATTTAAGGATCCATTTGCTATATCTATTTTGGGATTGTTTTTCATTTTATATTTTTTGAAGTAACAAAAATAGCTCAATATACATTTGATTACTCTTATTTTTAAAATATGTTTTAGAAAATAAAAAGCGAGTTTACACATGAAATATAAAGTTTTTGACTCAAAATAAGGAGAATTCAAAACACAAAAACAGAAAATATTAAACCAAATGAATTTTTTGTTTTCTATGTTTTGAGTTCATATTTTAAGAATACTGAAAATTAATTTGGTTTGACATTTTTTTTCTGTATTTTGAAAATTTCCTTGTTTCGGTTCAAAAATACTCAAAATAACTTTTGATTATTTTGTATTTCATGTATAAACTTATTTTGTATTTTTTAAAATAGAAACACAAGTGACTAAATACGTTTTGAACTATTTTTCTTATTTATAAAACTATAAAATGAAAAATAGACTAAGAGGTATACCAAATGGCATCTAATTAAGGATGCTATTAACAAGTGCTCTTTGGGAACTCGTTAAGTACCAATCAGTTGATGAAATATAATAATATCTCACATATTAATGTAGTGTGTATAGAAAAAGTATAAAACATTATTACGTAAGATGTTTTTATTAGTTCTTAATAGATGTCGCTGAGACTCCTATTCACAAATACCAATAAAAAATAAAAATACAAACTAAATGGTACTTTATTTTTCTTTCTCAAATACCCTTTATATTAAAAACTACTCAAAAGTAACCCAACCCACCATTCACGTTATTCTCATGGTCTCTTAGACATATCTTTCTTTCTCATTCTTTATTAATCCTCTAGTGAAAAACTATAATTTATTTTTCTACATATAAGATATATGTAAATTGTTGACACGTAAATTTTAACCACTAAATTTAAACTTCAGAATTAATTAAATGCAAATTTAAATATCCCTTTAATATTAAAAAATCACTCTGGCATTTAAAATAACGTCTAAATTCAAATAATATGGCCAAAATATCTTTAAGGTTGTAATTTAAAAAATCATTGACACTTAATGAAATTTGGTGCTTAAATTCAAATGAGTTTGACTTTCAAATAGTATAGCTAGAAATATGAAAATTAAGGAGATAATTGTCTAAGACTCTATAAATAGAGGAAAGCCTCATATGAAGAAGGAGGAGGATTCAAAAATTAAAAAAAAAAAAAATAGAGGAGAAGAATGACAGAGAGATAGAGAGAGAGAGAAGCAAAAAGTTCCAAATACTCTGAAAACTCAAAACTTGATAATTCTATAACAATAGTAAATATGGAGGGAGTAAACGGGGCTAAAGTTGCAGCGGACAGTGCGACAAAGTTACGGCTACTAAGTATGGCTTATAGGTAAAAGGTTTCACGTAGCAAAGTTATGTAAATTTATTCATTATTTATAATCTAACCTCAAATATTTCAATAAAAATCAAAATTTTCTCTTAAATTCTTTACATCATACATCTCTAATTTTTATATAATTTTTTATTTTATTTCTTTATTAATCAGAATAATAAATTAGAAACAAGAATCTATTAATAAAATAATCAGCACTACCACAAAGCAATTGCAATTTGTAAACATGAGTTTTAACGAAACACCTTAAATGTTTCTTGGATTGAAATTTGTGTGAACAAATTTTTGGCACGCCCAATAAGACCTGATTCTCCTCTAATCTTTAAAAAAAAATAAAAAAACAAAAGCAATAAAAGCTGAAAAGAATAAATGAATTAATATTCTAACACTTATTATTATTTATTTTATATAGGAACATTACAGCAGCATTCTAGTGGCAAAACTCCTGATTCCTACCTTAGGAATATGGAAAATCAATTGGAGCCAGAAGATTGTTGAGAGATGTCTTCTCTTATGTGTGCATAAAACTCATGAGGCTCCAAAACTCGAGGGTTTTGGCAGTCTTTAGAGTGTCTTATATGATTGAGAGGGATATACTATATTCTAAAGCAGAACTTGTAAAGGTCAAGTGAAGACTACTTGAAGGCTATCGTAGAACTTGCATCAATAAAGACCACCTTATTGACCATCAGATTTTTGTGAAAGTCAAAAAACTTGACAACGATGTAAAGACTCTGAGTTTTGTGTAATTATTTTGGATATTGATGTTAAATTTTATAAAGATTATAATTTTATTAAAATCATATTTAAATTTTTTTTAAAAGTATAAATTTTGTTTAAAGGCTGCTAAATGATATGAATGTGAGTTGGTAGCTCAGAAATGTGTAGACTATTTTTTTTTTTTTTTTTTGGTACGTGAAATGTGTAGACTATTAAAAGAGCAGTGAATGGGTGAGGGAAGTATTTTGCATGTGGAAGTTGGAGAAATTAATTGAGGGAAGTTAATAGGGTTCATGAACCCAAGTGAGGGAGATTAGTTTAGGGTAAATATAATAACACCATCCTCTTTCTCATCTTACCTTTTTCATCATCCATATAATTTTCAGCAAAAGAGATAGCATATTTTTTTCCCTTTTCTACAATTTTTTTTTTTAAGAGATGAGGGTCTTATCATATAAAGCCCACTATCAAAAAATCCATGAAAAGCATCCAAACCATTTCTAGAAATAGTAATAGAATTATTATTAATCCGAACAAAATAAAATTGCTCATATAATTTAGAAATTGACATCAGGTTTTGAGTAAATCCTTCAATAAAATGAACGATTCATTTATTTCTACTAAATTGTAATTAGATGACCTCCACTACTGATGCTGTGACCAAGGCTCCATTGCCCATTCTCATAGAGAAGTCCCCATTAGCAAGTCTCGTGAATGAACTAAGCTACTATAAAGAACAACAAATATAATTAGTTGCACCTAAATCAACTATCCAAGGTGATAAATCATTCTCAACTAAACAAGACTCGATGACAAGGAAATTAGATTTATCTTTCTTATTTGCTTTGAACTCTTTGAGATGCTTGTTACAGTTTCTCTTCCAATGGCCATCTACGCCACAACAGAAACATTTCCCCTTAAGCTTTTTCAAACCAAAGTTCGACTTGTTTCCTTTGTTGTTGTTGGGCTTGTTCTGATAGATAGACTAGTGAAGGATGATCATTTAAAAGATCTAAACTTTTGAACTCTACAAGTCTATGAATCTTATTTTGAAAGCAAATTGACCATGAAGCCTTTCTCTTCAAAAGGCAGAAGAGCCATAGAATTATTGGAACTTATACACTCAGATGTCTACAATCCCATAAATGTACAAACAAGAGGTGGTTACGATTACTTTGTCATCTTTGTTAATGATTACTCAGGATATGGTTATATTTATCTAGTGTAAAGAAATCTAAAACTTTTGGCAAGTTCAAGGAATTTCAAGCAAAAGTTGAAAAGCAACTAGGTAAATCAATCAAGTGCCTTCGATTGGATCAAGGAGGAGAATACCTCAATAGTGAATTCAAGGATCATCTTATAGAGCATGAGATTTTATCCTAACTTACATCATTCGATACACCTCAACAAAATGGTGTTGCTGAGAGGGGGAATCGAACATTGCTCGACATGGTATAATCCATGTTAAGTTACTTATCGCTCCCCAACACATTCTGGGGATATGCCACACAAACAGTAATGTATTTGTTGAACTTATTTCCATCTAAGTCTGTGTCCAAGACACTACTACAGTTGTGAAATGGTCATAAATGTAGTTAGAGACACATTCGCATGTAAGGGTGTCCAACACACGTGTTGAAGCATAAGACCGGGAAGTTGGAATCACATTTTGATTTTTGCTTGTTCGTCAGATATTTAAAGGGCACTAAAGGAAGTCTGTTCTATGGTCCACAAGATAACAAAGTATTTGTGTTAGCAAATGCTACATTTCTTGAGAACAAGTACATAACAAACATCAAACCTCATAGCAAGATTGTCTTAGAGTAATTACTCTCTGATCAGATTAGACCATAGTCAACAACCATTGTTGACAAACAAAGTGAAAAGACCACAACTCCTAATCAGATCACTTTAACGCCTCGTCGCAATGGGAGAATCATACAACAACCTTCTCGATACGAACTTAAGAATAAACCACAAGTTTCTATGATTGACGATTGTGAATATGACCCATTCACTTACAAATCTGCAATGGAAGACTTTAACAAGGAGAAATGGCTTGAGGCTATGAAACTTGAGATGGAAATGATGTATTCCAACTTTGTCTAGGATTTGTATATCTAGCTTACAGGGTAACTGGCATAGGGTGCAAAATGAATCTATAAGAGGAAGAGATGATTGGACGATAATGTAGAGACTTGCATAGCTAGGCTAGTGGTTAAGGGTTATGCCAAAAAAGACTGAGCCGACTATGAGTAGAGTTTTTCACCTGTAGCTAGGCTTAAGTCCATTTGAATCTTACCATCCACTGCTACTCATTATGATTATGAAATTTGGCAAATGAATGCCAAGACAACTTTTTTAATGGCTATGTTGAGAAGAGCATCTTCATGGTGCAACCAGAATGTTTTGTAACTGAAGGTAAGGAGAAAAAGGTTTACAAGTTGTAAAGGTCCATTTAGAGACTTAAGCAAACGTCCAAACCTTGGAACATAAAGTTTAACGAGCCGATTAAATCTTATATGTTTATCCTATATGTCAATGAATCTTGTGTGTACAACTTCATTAAGGACAAGAAATTGGTGTTTCTAGTACTTTACGGTGATGAAATTTTACTTATTGGAAATAACATAGAATTATTATCGAATGTAAAAGAATGGTTGGTTAAGCAATTCAAAATGAAGATTTGGGAGAAATAAGTTATATTCTTAGGATTTGCCATATTAGAGATCCCAAGAACACTCTTAACTCTGTCTTAGGCATTGTCTATTGACAAGATACTTATCTGATATATGATGCACAGTTAGGCAACTTGCCTTCTCGTCATGAAATAATTCTTTCTAGGGAGCAGTGTCCTAGGACACCTCAAAAGGAGGAAGATATGAGACAAGTCCCATACGCATCAGCTATTAGGAACTTGATGTATACTATGCTTTACATAAGACCCAGTATCTGCTATGCGGTGGGAATAGCTAGTCATTTCTAACAAAATGCAGGATTGAATCACCAGATAGCTATAAAGCACATTTTTTAGTATCTTCGAAGAACAAGAAATTATATACTTGTTTACTCCAGTAAGGATTTGATTCTTGTCGGATATATTGATTCCGATTTTCAATAAGATAGAGACAGTTAAAAGTCTATCTTTGGATCAATATTCACTCTGGGTAGTGGAGCTATAATTTGAGAAAAATTAAACAATCATGTATTGCTAACTCCACTATGGAAGCTGAGTATGTGGTTGTTGATGAAGTTGCCAAAGAAACGGTTTGGCTCTAATAGTTCTTCACCGATCTGGAAGTAGTTCCAAGTACGAATAAGGCAATAACATTTTACTGTGACAACAATGGTGCAGTTATAAATTTAAAAGAACCTGGAAGCCACAAGAAGTCGAAGCATATAGAGAGGAAGTACCATGTGATTAGGAACATGGTCTAACGTGGAGACGGGGTTGTTCTAAAGATTCCGTCTATGGAGAATCTAGTCAATCTCTTCACAAAGACATTGCCTGCAAAGAGTTTTGAGGGACATCTAAAAGGTTTGGGCTTAGAGACATGTCTCATTTGCTTTAGTACAAGTGGGAGTTTATGAGATTTTTTATATACGCAACAAGTAAATGTAAATGGATTATGTTACTGAATATTAATAAATAAAGTTGATATTAATTTTTGTGTATGTAATTAGATTTACTTTATGAAATTCATAAAAAATTAAAATCCCTTGACTATAAATGTAACTTTAAACTTGACATATAATTATTGTATGCATAAGGATCAAGTTTGAAGGGGATTTTATTTATTTTTTTATTTTTTTGCTTTGCAGTTAAAAACAAAACAAATTGTCCAAATACCGTCCTAAATGAACTAATTGTAAAAATACAGTCAATGAAACCACAAAATCATAATGTAGTTTCTTTTAAGCCTAAAATTGCATTATGATGTTGCGATTTCTTCTGGATAATTACACTTAATTAGAAAAGTTTCTTCTGAATATTACAATTAACTAAAAATATATTTTTTCATTTCTTGAAACTGCATTATCATATTTTAATTTCTTCTTAAATATAGAGCTTTTTTTTAAGGCTCTTTGTAACCCTTAAATTTAGGTAAATATTAATGTTTTTTAAATATTTGTAAATAAACTGTCATTTTCAAACTAAGTTATAGCCATCTATTCAAACTCACTTTCCCATTCAAACTTTCTTTAATTTGTTTAAACATAACAAAACATCTATGGACATTGTAAACTATGAAATAGATAAAACATTTAAATATGATAAACAAGAATCTCTAGACTTTTATTTAATAATAAATACTTAAATTTCATAATAAAACATGAGATAGATAAAACATCTAAATGTGATAAATGAGAATCTCTAGACTTTTATTTAATAATAACTTTTTAAATTTCATTCTAAGTCCTTAGACAAAATATACATGATAATATTATGATAATATTCCATCAACCTAACCGATCTTCTACTCTCAACCTTCATAATGTTACCAATATCATTTTTTACTTCAAATTTAATATCTTATATTTTTTCAAGCTCTTATACCCAACTACGTCTTAAAAGTTAAAACAACAGAATAAATATAAGAAAATATAATTTAACAAGAGATAAGTATAAAAAATATAATTTAAAAAATTAATAAGATACGAGTAACCAAGTAATAATTTGTATTTTAACGAATTTTAAATATTTAATTTCTTATTTGTGTGTTACTATAAATTTTGATTTTTTTACTATTTTTATTTGTCAGTATATAATTTTATATTATATGGAGTGATTACACTTGAAAAGTGTAATTACAAACTCCACATTTTGATACTCATTGATGCATTTAAGTAATTAATTTTAAAGTTTTATCATTATTTTATTATTTATAGTGTTTATTTTCTTAATTGTAGGGAAAAGGACAAGATAATGGAGATTTATAGCGATGCAAGTAACCTGGAGGATGAAGGAAAAGCTATGGTTCAAACCCCATCTCCCTACCTAGGATGATCCAGACTAGCCGAAAGATCTAACATAGACAAGGAAGTAGAATCTGAAGAATCATGATTCTGTGGTTCGGACCCCCACCCAAACGGTCCGGGCCACAGTGTGCTTGATGAGGATAAATTCTAGAAGTAACCATTCTGTGGTCTGGACCCCCAATCAGTGGTCCGGACCACAGTGTGCCGGGCATGCGATTTTAAATCTCATCTTTTAGGGTTTCCTTGTTACTCCTTTATAAACCCCAATGTATGGCAGAACTAAGAGGGCAGCCCTACTGTAGTTTTTCATTCTTTTTAGAGTTTTAGATAGTTTTTAGAGATTTTCAATGTTCAAATTTTGTTTTTAAAGCTTTTTTTGGAGATTGCATACAATTCATTAAAGCAGTGGTAGTTCAATCTTACATTTCAGAGTTGATTACAGAGTATGTTTCGTTTTAATTCTTTATTTAATAATATTGTTTATTTATTTTATTCAGTAGATCCATTACATATGTGTTCATTGATTGATTTTTCTTTATTTAAAGTTATGTTAGCACAAAACCCTAGTTCTTGATTCAACGAATCAAGGAAGCATAAGTTACTATGATCTCTAGGACGTGCATAGACCTTTTACATGGTTTGCGAAAACCCATGCGTAAGGATCTACAACTTTCAATTCTATTTTCGTTTGTTTCAAAAACTTTTGAAAATGAAAACCTTTGACTATATTCTCTACAATCACTGGTAAAGGTTTTCGATTAAAATTTGTTTAATATTTTTGGACGAACTAAAAATTGGATTTGAACCCAAATCTGATTTCATTTGTTTCAAAAGTTTTCAAAAACAAAAGTCTTTGACTAAATTCTCTGAAATCACTGGTAAAGATTTTTGATTAAAACTTTCTTAATATTTTTGAACAAACCCTAAATCAGATTTGAACCTATGTGTTTTCCTAGAAAATCTTTCCGATTTTATAATCCTAAACAAGAGTATAAAATTTAGTATTAGGAAATTAAGAACCCTAAACGAAGACATCTTTCCAATCTATTTGTTCATTCCACATGAACTTTGGATTGTAGTATTTAACACATCCCATTGTGAAGTAGTAAATTATCCAGAATTGAAAGTTGAATCAAGAATCGAAAATTATTTTGAATGCATAGTTTTATTACTTTCATTATTTTAGGTTAGTTTAATTTTGTATCTTGTTTTTCTATTACTTAGAATAGAAGTAATTTAATTTCTTGAATTTTAGTTTAGTTTAATTTTTGCAATTTACTTTTATTTGGTTGTTAGTTACTTAATCAACTATTTTCAAACTCAAAACCAATTATTTTCTTTTTCTGTTTTTGAAATGAAGCCAGTAGATAGAAGAACTTAGAAAACCCTAGTATTCAATCTCATAGTTCCCTGTGGATTCAACCTCGGACTCACCGAGTTGAAACTACACTGCACACCCTTACACTTGGGGGTTAGTCTAAACACACTATTTAGAAGCGGTCATGGAGTTGAAGATGATTATCTTATAGAAAAAGTTTACAAAAATAAAAAATAAAAAAAAAAGTCTATTAGAAACAAAAGATAGAGCTTAAAAATTTGTTATAAATTATAAAAAAAATTTGAACAAAAATATTTTTAAATTTAAAAATGCTATATGTTAAATTAAATTGATTTTGCTATACACATATTGTTAAGGCTAAAAATTGTAAATTGACAAATCCATGTCAAAGATAGTGGTTTGTAATGTCTAGACTTAGTATAAGCTAAGACACTATAGTCTTGAGTCAAGTAGAAGTGTGAAGGCCTTAGGAAAGCTATGTTTGCATAATACTGGCAATTTGGAAGAAGCCAAACAGAGCCAGAACAGAATAACGTAGGAAGACCGCAGGATGGCCGCTGGTACTCTCAAGATAAAGCCGAGAGCTAAATTCAGAGTTTTGGCCATGCGGGAAGCCCGCTCTGATTCGCGGGATCCCCGCGGGAAGGTCACGGGAAGACCGCGGGTGCACCCTTCTCGTGAGGTACACTGTTTCAGCCAGTTTCAGCCTATTTTGAGCCCTAGCCACCTCAGTTTGCCTATATATATCCTCTAGACGGTTCCAAGGTTACACACATATGCAGAGAGAATACACATGAGATTGAAAGCTTGGAAGTTCAATTATTCTCTCCATTACTTAGCCAACATGTTCGTGTTCAATCAAAAGGACTTTGAGTTCGAGGTTTGTGAATGCTAAGGATTCAGCATGCTGTGGATTCAGCAAAGCTACTAATGAGTCAGTATCATGCCTTCGAGGAGTTGAAGGGCTTTTGCTAAAGGAGTTGGTGAATCGAGAATTCGAGAAAACTTCAATAGAGTATAGAGTCGAGGAGTTGATCTATCGAGGGTTTGAGTTTGTGACCAACGTTTTGATTTTAGTGAAAGTTTTGTTTGAGGTTTCCCTGTGTGGGTTTCCTCGTTTTTTCTCTCCTACCTTCTTCATTCTTGTGTGTATGATTGTTTGATTGGGATCTTTTAGTGGCAAACTACGAATTTTCACATATATTAGATGTAATTAATTAATATTTTTATTTAGTGATATTTTATGTTTGAAACTATCAAAATCATAAAATTAAATTTATCACCTATTAAATAGTCTATACAAGTTTGCATATTTGGTTTTTTTTAATCCTAAATCAAAGTTTGCATCTAGATAATTGTATGTAAAAAAAGTTAGATAAGTTAATATTTAAAAATAATCAATTACATAGAAAAGATAGCATAGCCTATATAGAAACCGCAATATCATAATGTGGTTTTAACGTGATTTTAGGCTAAGTAGAAACCACATTATGATTTTGCAGTTTCATTAACTATATTTTTACAATTAGTTTATTTGGGCCAGTATTTGGACAATTTATTTAGTTTTTAACTGCCAAAAAAAAGTCATTTAAAGAGTGTTAATCAAAACGAGTTTGTAACAAATGTTTAGAGTTTGGAATCTTTAAATACGTAGTTCCTAATGAAGTCCATTCCCACTAAGAATGGCACAATCCTATTCAAACTCTAAAATGTGGCGACATTAGAATGAAGCACTTATATATGCTAAGATTATATAGGATACGATCTGACAAAATTAAATGTTCTAATAATTTCTGTTACGTGTAAAACATTTAATTTATCAACTGATGAAAATATATGTAACGGTCTTATTCCATCATATTCTAGTAGACTCCTACTTATTATGATATGTTCTTTGACTTATTTCTATCAAGTCACTTTTGAAAATAAGGAGCTCTATGTAAATTTTAAATGTTAAAGGAATTTATGTCTAATTAACCTAATATATAAGGGAGGTATCTTTAATTTTTCCTATTATATATATATAACGTAATTCGTTTCGAGTTTATTTCAAAAGTATCCTAATCATGTCATATAGATAATTTGATTAATAGTTACTAATTAAAGAAAAATCTAATAACAAAAAAGCCCAAACCAAGGTAATTTCTCTATTAAAACATATGCAAAATGGGTTTATAAAACTATTAACACAGTTACCCAAAATTCTAATAAAATTTTTGAATTATGTAGCATTACAATATTTTCAACCATTAAATGTAAGTAGAAAATTCTATTTTTAATCTTAATGGTTGAATGAGTCCTTCCACGCATTTGAGGCAAGGTTTGGCAACACAAGTAGCTGGCTTTTTTTTAGCTTAGCTTCCCAAACACAAAAATAGCTAGCTTTTTTTAGCTAGCTCTGAAAAAAAGCTAGCTATCTTTGTGTTTGAGAAGCCAAGCTAGCTCTAAGAAAAAGCCAGCAATTTTTGTGTTTAGGAAGCCAAGTTAGCTACTTTTTTAACCCTAGCTTTTGTACTAAATTTATGTATTGACATCTATGCCCTTGATGCTTCACGCTATTTTCCAAAACTACCTTTGAAGACATAAATATCCCAAGTCCTCAAAACCTGAAAGACTGGGTCGACCCCTTTCTGTTGCAAGAATTATATATAATGGCACCAGTTTGATCAGCCATACCATTTCAGATCTATGCTATAAAAATAATATGTTTCTTTACCATTTAAATAATTACGTCTAACCTAAATGTCTAGTTAAATTCAAATACAATTAAAAATATGATAATATTGTTAAGAATTTGTAGTGTTAATCTGTGTAATTTGTTATTTCATCCAAAAATTACTTATAAAATAACATAGTTTAACACATACTTGAAAATTAATTAAAAAAAAAAGGGAGGATGTCCACCGTACCTAGGCATATTTGTTTCTCTGATATTGTAGTCCATAGTGCCAATCATACGAGAGATATTACTAACAATTAAATGAGAATGATAAAATATTAACCATTAAAGACATTTCTATGTCAAATACATGTTCAATAACAAAATACTTAAGCAAAATCATGTCTATGACAAATTTAACTGCAAAACTATAATTTGACATAAAAGAAAATACATAACCAATGTCAGTTTGGACCTAAAGTTTTTTTTTTTTTAAAACACATTCAACCAAATACTGTATTTACTACACCATCTCCTTAAACTACAAGCAGAGATTAAAAGAGGAAGAAGATAACATTAGAGTTGAATATATTACAACCTAGTGGGGGTTGTAATTCACAAAAAAGGCAACACAGTTCAAAAAATCTAACTCAAACTCTCTTGCCAGAATGTGTTCATCGCCAGGGAGCAATGCATTGATGTGTCAATGACGATGGTCAGTACGATCTTCTTTCCCTTTACTTTTCTCCTCCTCTACCTCTACGTACCTTTGGCATTGTTCGTTTAATCCAGACATATGTTTGTCCTACTCCGTGCGCCACCATTCAATAAAATCGTTTAAAGTAGGCGCCATATGTTTCTCTGCCACCCTAAGTTTAGAAATTATTTGCTCTATTCGATTTGCCTCAGCTAAAATAACTTCCTTGGTTGCGTGTATAGCAACTGTCAGATTCAAAAATTGCTCCCCAATTGCCTTCATGACATTAGCTTGCTGCTTCTTTAGTTTCTTCAAGTCATCCTCAATCACTTGAATTACCTCATTCGTTGAGGCCACCTGACTATTCATGACCTACCATGTAACCTTAATTTCTTCATACTTATTCTCCCAGCTTGCTCTAACCTCCTTTAACTCTTGTTTAACTTCATCATTCTATATATCCACGCTTGAACGAATGACCCTCAGTTCTATGAGTAAGATGGTTTCTATATGTTCACTTCCCTCTCCACCAACAACAGATGGCTCCCCACATGCTGATGGATCTATAGATGCATCCTCCTATTGATGACCAACCCTAGCATCTAGACGCTCACTATCATGATTGTGCGTTGTAATTTCATGAGGGATTCCCGAATCAACCTTTCGTTGAGTCCAACCATCAACCGTGATGTCATATCCCATCCTCCTCACAGTTTTGGCATCGAACACACTTGTTTGTTTATGGGGTATACGGGTTTGCTCCTTCAAATTAACCTGGAAGGCTTTAAACACCTTTGTCAAGTACATCCCATAGGGCAGTGCAGTTTTGCTCCTCTTAGCGTACTTTTCCATATGATGTAGCATAATGAACGGTAAATTAAACCTGTAACCGATATTGTATGCCCACATAATGAAAGCGTTTATGTAGTTTACTGCATCAAACTTCCCATCACATAGAAGGAGATTATAGATTATGAAGAGGTGCACCAATCGATTCTCTGGGGTGAGGAGACTTGCATTGGCGGGCTTATCACTGTTGAAGCCTAGATCACCCGTCAGTATTTCTTCGACTTCAATCAAACTGAACCCATCTGCTACAGGCCATGCATGCATTTGGATCTCAATGTTGCCATTAGTTGCAATTCCTAATATCTTTCCAAATTCCATATCATTCAGTGTGATACCCTTGCCATCCACTACGGACTCGATTGTGAATGTATTCAGGACAAAAGACATGTTCGTGTAAAACTCCTTGCACAAGCTTGGGTATATATCTTCCTTTACCGTTAACAATCCAGTCTAACCCATCCTTTCAAATTGTGCTTCGATATCATAGTTGATGCTCATTAATGATGCGACATTGAAGCTTCTTTTAGATAGCACTTTGAAGTTCGCATAATTTGCTAGATTTTTACTTGGACTTCCATGATTGTCTTCCATAAAAAGAACCTTTCGTTGTTTCTTCTTTAACGCCTTACTACTACTTCCTACCCCATTCTTACACTTCGTATTTTTTTCACCACTATTTTTGGAGCTATTACCCGTGTGGGTTTTAGAAATTAACTTGCATACACCCATTATATTAAAAAGATTAAAGCCCGCTTTCATATATGTCGTACTCTACAATAAAATTAAGTAAATGAAATAACACATATACAACTCAAACATGAAAATAATGAACGCATAATTAGATGATGGGTACAAATATTTAAGTTATAATTGAAAAATTTCTCCCAAATGGGATCGACCCCTTTTCCTGATGGGGCCGACCCCATTTGCTAGTATAATGACTCACATGCCTACTTCCAAAAGTGATCAACCCCTTTTCCTAATTGGGTCAACCCCATTTGTTGGTGTAATGACTCACAGGCGTACTATCACAAGGGATCGGCCCCATCAGGAAAAAGGGTCGACCCTTTCTCTTGATGGGGTTGACCCCATTTGTTAGTTTAAAGATTCCTATGCCTACTGGCAAAAGGGGTCGACCCATTTTTTCTGCTGGGGTTGACCCCATTTGTTGGTGTAATGACTCCTATGGCCATTGCTAGAATAGGTTGACCCTTTCTCTTGATGAGATCAACCCCATTTGTTAGTTTAAAGACTTATATGCCTACTGCCAAAAAGGGTCGACCCCTTTTTTTAATGGGGTCGACCCCATTTGTTGGTGTAATGACTCCTATGCCCACTACCAAAAGGGGTTGTCCCGATCAGGAAAAAGGGTCGACCCCAATATATATCTCACCAAGGTGAATGCTTTGTGCCAAAAGAGGTTGACCATACTTTGAAAAAGGGTATAAGCATATTCGTTTGTGCAAGGACCCATTTTGGTTGATCCTTACTTGTTACTTAAAGACCATTGAGTGTTGGTGTGGTTAATTGTAGCTTGAAAGTAAGTACGTAGATACTTCATTATCGAAAATGGGTTGACCATTCTTGTTGTTGGAGTTTAATTGAGTGTCAAGGCAAATAGTTATGCCATGTAGCGGGCTACAAAATTATATAATGTTGACCATTGACTGATCCCATTTTCAACCAAAATATGAACATCACATAATTATGCATAATATAACGTATAATTGTTTATAATACAAGATAGATAACACAATTCAATTGCCCTGGTTTCGACATCTTAAATGTGTTCTACTACAGCCGCCGGTTAGTTGGACAACCTCATCCCTAATACCATCGTGACGTTCATTTATATCATAACTGCCATGTTCTGAACAAGTACTGATGTTGTAATAATCATTAAAAATGGATCTCATGCCCTCAAGTATAAATGGCCCTACGTCATCGGTACTATGGCCATTGAAGCCTGGATTTATCAAGCTATTGGGTCAGATAAAGTTGTGCAGTGCCATCGAAATGCCAACTATTGCTATTTGATCATCAATGATATACGGACACATGTCACGGAGAATGACCCACCTTTTTTTTTCCCAACACCCAACTATGTACTCGATCATACTTCTAATTGGCGAGTGTGTTTCATTAAACAGCTCATTTGTTAAGAACAAATATTGTAAATTGGCAAATCTATGATCAAAGAGAAGTGTTTGTACTTTTAGACTTAGTGTAGGCTAAGACACTAGAGTCTTAAGTCAAATAGAATTCTAAAAGTCCTCAAAAAAACTATTTCCATAGTGGCTAGAAGTCCTAAAGAAGTCAAACAAGTGCCAGGACTGATTTATGTAGAAAGCCCGCTGGAAGGCCGCGGTTAGGCACAAGAAAATCCCGAGAGCACAACATGAAGAGATGGCCATGCGAGAAGCCCGCTCTGATTCACGGGAAGGCCGCAGGAAGACCACGGGTGCGCCCTTGCTGTGAGGTACAAATTTCAGCCTATTTTGTCTTCTTTTCGAACCCTAATCGGTAGAGTTTGTCTATGTATATCCTCTGGACGTCTTTAGGGTAAAAGAAAGAGAGAATATATAACAGTTTGTGAGCCAGAAAAGCCTGAACATTCTCTCAGACACTTAGCCAAACATTCTTGCGTCTATGTGATTTGAAGGAGTTCGAATCTTGAAAGATCTGAGGATTCAGCACTTAAAGTTCTCGAGGATTTGGTGTTGTGCCTTCTAGGAGTCGAAGAGCTTTCGCTAAAGGAGCTGGTGAATTAAGGATTCGAACAAACGTCAACAAAAGTATAGAGTCAAGGAGTCGATCTATCAAGGGTTTGAGTTTGTAACCAACATTTATTTTAGTAAAAGTTTTGTTTGGGGTTTCCCTGTGTGGGTTTCCTCGTTCTTTTTATTTCTCCTTCTACAATTGTGTGTGTGTGGTTGATTAAATTGGGATCACTAGTAGCGAATTACGTATTTTCAATTGGCATCAGAGCAGGTTAATTTTTGACAGAAAAACGTGATCCTATTACTTGCTAGATGGATCCTCATAGAGAAGATGGAAAATCTGAAAAGATTAAAAAGAATGATAAATCCAAGGGTGAAAAATTTTTCAAATTTAAAAAGAAGGAGAACAAGTTTAAAGGAGTGAAGTGCTATGAATGCCAAGGTTATGGACATATAGTTCAGAATTGTCGAAACAAAAAAAAAAAAAAAACAAGGAAAAGGTATTAAGTGCAATCATAGATGAATCAGGTACCTCCTTATCCTTAGAAGTTTTTTCAGAAAACTTTATAGCATTCATGGCAAGAAGTACGGCATCTATAAATTCGAGAGAGACAACTAGTTCAAAAAGCTCAAAAGGAGAACCATTAGAAAGGGAATCAGAACATGATAGTGAAGGTAAACAGATAGATTTTGAAGATGCCTATGAACAACTGTATCAAGACTGTAGAACGTTTCATGAGCAAAATGAAAAACTAACCGTACAGAATAAGATGCTGAAAAATGAGAGAGACAGTTTGAAAATTGCCTTAGAAAAATTATAAGAAAAGTTTGAAACCCTTAAAGCAAATAAGAAAGCTATGGATGAGTTTTTTACAATCCTCAAGACTAAGCATCAAGATCCTGAAGTTCAAGTTCAAAAGATTGAAAATGAGAAAAGAACTTATGACAGGATTGTAGAAGCTCTTAAAGAGAAACTTGCAGTCAAAGATCACGAGTGCTTGGAGGCTCAAAAGGCATTGCAGGAACTAAATGAAAAACTAAAGATCTGAGGATTCAGCACTTGAAGTTGTCGAGGATTGTTGTGCCTTCGAGGAGTCAAAGGGCTTTCGCTAAAGGAGTTGGTGAATCAAGGATTCGAGCAAATGTCAACAAAAGTATAGAGTCGAGGAGTCAATCTATCGAGGGTTTGAGTTTGTAACCAACGTTTATTTTAGTGAAAGTTTTGCTTGGGGTTTCCTTGTGTGAGTTTCCTCATTCTTTTTATTTTGCCTTCTACAATTGTGTGTGTGTGGTTGATTAAATTAGGATCATTAGCAGCAAATTACATATTTTTACCGTTCAAATTCCGTGGTGCAACATCATCACGAAACTCCTGGAAGTGGTAATGGACACCTTTGTAAGGTGCTAGGAACCCTTGTGTGTTAGGGTGACCGGCATCAACCAAATAATGTTGATCTGATAATGTAGATGTTTGCAACATATCTTAGGTTACGTTATGTTAGATTGTAACAATTTCGACAATATTAAAACCTACATATTAGATTTGCAAACGTGTTTACATACTTGTGCATGGGTGGGGGAAATGCTTTTAGTGATCTGTGATTATATAATCAAACCCGCGCGAGTCATGCATTGACCTTCCCATCTGCATGAAACCAAGTTGAAACGCATGTCGAAATCACAGACGGCCAGAATGTTAATAGTGTAACATTTTTTGCAACCATAATAAAGGATTGCTTCATCTTTAGGTAGGATGCACACAACATAGGCACCATCAAGTGCTCTTATACAGTCCTGTCAATTTTTTTATAGTAAATGCTACAGTTCATTGCACGAATATGGAAACATATTTCCATAATTGAGAACATCCTAATATCAGTACCTTAAAAGTCGCATACCACCTTCTGCTATTAAGGTGTGGGTGGATGTTGTGCTCTGAAGGGATTAGTTGAATGAAATCGCGAGCCAATAGCTTAGCTACTTTAAGGACCTCATGAAAGTGTCTGTAAATTGTTTCGCTAGAGAGTTGGTAGTGCTCTTAGGTCCCCCTAACATCCCAATTCTTCGCTAACGTTGTTAAAAACATGGTCACCTTCTCATAAACTCCTACCCCCCAAGGCTTTTGAGGGGAGGACAGGCCATATTTGTTTACTAAGACATCACATAATTTAAGGAACACATCTCGTTCTATACACGTAGTTTCGTAAATGCAGAGTGGATGGTCTTTTAATAATTCTTCGAACAAGTCTCGCCTGACAACGCAGATGTTCGACAAAGAGTCTAAGCCATGTAGGTTTCGAAATAACATTTAACAAACTTACATGCATACTGTAACATTGCATTTTGTAACTCCCATTCCTACCATGCTAGTTTATCACCAACAGCTATAGCATCAGCAACAGAGATGTATGGTGGGAGTCTTAAGTCGTCCCCCATGTATGGTCACGAAATTTCCTACATGTAATAATTACTAACATGTCATCACATGATCGCAATAGAACGGGGGTAGCTGAAAGACATATGTTGAAATCTGACTTCCAATTCGTATTGGGGACTAACAAATATAAATACTATAGAACCTAAAACAAGCAGGACATCTACGATTAGTTAGAATTGATACATAGTATAAATATGTAATAGAAAGTAGCCAGCATAGTCCCTAAACAAGATAAATCCATTCCATCCAAGTACATACTACATAACTACATTGTACAGTAGAAAATAGAAAACATGTCCAAATACCAAAGTGAAAACCTATCTAATGGCAGCATATCAGTGGCCAGTAGCTTAGCCAAATTTTTAGATTCCTGTACAACCTATTTATAAACAATGGGGGTTTTGAGGGTTATCCTACCTATCAGATGCAAAAGTGGGGTCACCATAGGGGTTCGTTCCAGGTCTAGCGGGTGGTATGATGGGAGTCGAGAAAGGGTTAGGATAAAATAAAGCATAAGTGGGAAGATATGAGTATACAAGCATTCAATTAGATTGAGGGTGGGTCGATAACTACATGACTACGACCGAAAATGGGGGCTACTGCCACTCAATCCACCACGATTAACTTCCCGGTCCATTCCCTTGTACCTCGGATCCATTTCAAACATGAGCTCAATCCAATTAATTTTGTCATCATCAGACTGCGTCGAGTTCAGGAACTCCCGATGTTATGCCTCAAGAATGAGGGTTTGCGCATAGGCAAATTATTTCCTTCTGGCTACCAAACCCGACAAGCAGTACAACATTTTCTATGCTTCCTTCATTATTGATACATTTTCACTGGGGCTGAGATGTTTCACAGTAATAGAGGAGCTTCAAGTTTTCACTAAATGCATTACTCTCTCCAAGTTTCGACTCAGTTTAATCCCTAAGGAGGCCTTTTTTGTGGAGTTAAGGTTCGAGTTCCTAGTAATTTGACTACTTCTTGATGTCCTTGGTGTCTTTGCAGGTCTTTCAAAGGTGGGGTTGTCCTCTTTCTCCTTGAAAAACATTGTACTATCTGATTCTTGGTGTTGGTTTTGAATGTTGACGACTTGAGTAAGGTCCCGTTCATCACTTGATCCACTTCCCTCATCTCAAATTGTTCTTATTCAATATCTGCCCTCGATGTCCATTGCCTCCTCCCAGTGGCTATTATACCCCCATAAATTGTGCCATCAAATCTGTGTTCTCCCAACCCTTGCTCCTGAACTTAAGCACATCTTTCTTGCCAGTCTACTTAAAACGTAAAGGTAAGTAGTTAAGTTTTGATTGGCAAATAATGTAAAATCAATCATAATAATGTAATTGAATAATAGCTGACCTTGGCCATTTAATCCCACTAATGATCAAGAGCATCCCATGTTCCTTTCGCAGCATCCCAACCCATCCCAGTGCACGTGCTATTTGGCTTTTGGATATACATCCACGTAGCCCATTCTCGCTTACATGCCTCAAAATTATTTTTCATCTATTTGTAGCTGTATTAGACCCTAGAGATGTCGAAGAACTATTGCATCAAATTTGAGTACCCTCAATTAGTGGGACAGCCGTAGATGCTTTTATTTCCAGCACGAAATTCTGAGGTGACTATTTGTAAGAAATATTGGGTATGTTTAGAGTTCCATCACGTGGTGGTGGTCTCTATAACACCAGGTAGGGGCTTCCACCATTGGGATTTCTTAGGTGGGGATTTTCGGGGCCAAGAAGTCTGAGCATTGGTAGGAGTACACAGGTGAGTTGTGGATGTGGGTGTTGGTGTGGGTAAAAGGGTCACATCATCCGGCATTACGTTACTGGATTGGCAAACATGTTGAATTTATTAAAACTAATGAATTTCAATACTCATATGCTTACCAAACTAAATAACATTAATAAAGATCAAAACGGAATGTACGAAAATTGTAGTAGTAACAGCAGGGGCTCGTTTGGCAACGCTACCTATGTTGTGATTGGTTAGTTAATGTTGTTTTCTATTATCCTCCAATTCACTGGAATTAAAACTACAACTATTTTTAAAATGTGCTTCCATTGTAACTGTATAATTTTTATAGTAATAAAGTAGTTTGTTTTATTAATTTTCAAGAAGTAATCTAATTTAATTAAATATGATTCATACTGATTTAATTAAGTAAATTAGTTACTAAACGAGGCCTACATGTACCAACGTGGAATGACACATAAACAATACAACAATATTCAGCAAAAACGTAATACAACAGCAATACATAGTGTTTTTTAGGCAAAGATGAGATACAACTGATAAGCCTATATTCAAAAGCGAAACGACAAAATGACAACGAGAACACATAGGATACATAATATTAGTTTGACACATCGCAATGTCTGTTGAATTTGTAGGACATCAGCGACTAGCTTGGGTACAACTTTAATACGGTCATCAAAGGTTGAGCCGGTTGTAGTGTGCAATCCACTTGCCGCATCTTCTCTTCCTGGTTGATCACACCAACCATTCCAATTGCGACAAGGCTAGGAATGACTTGAAAAACATAAATAGTTGACTTCCTGACGTGGACACCATAATATGAAGATAGTGTACACAGTACTGATATGCATGTGAACTCATCAAAGGCCGAGGACATGCGTAGTATGCTCGTCCAGGATTGTTCTAAGATCAAGAAATTTTAATTATGCAATACCCGTGTCCACATTGACACATAATTGGTGGCCAAGCAAATGTGGTCGAAGCACTACATGTAGACATGATGATGTTTTGCTGTTTACTAAGAAAATGGTACGCAAAACTATTGTTATTAATCAAAGAAAACCTCAAATTAATAAGACAAGGAAACCAAAGTTCGTGTGATCAAGAGAAATGGGTACTTTTTCTTTGGGCCACTAAGGGAGTGGGAGAGAGAAAATGAGATAAACTTTGGTTAAAATAAACTTTTCCATTGTAGATAATGTTTATGGTGAAACATACCCCATCTTCAAGTGTGCATGAAGTGACAAATGCTCATAGGGGAGACATAAAGCACTCTAGGTAGCACTTAAATCAAATTTGCAATGCATATATGCAAAATTCTCTTTCTTACTAATCCCTTTTCCCTCCCCCCAAGTAAAAGCATACAGAGAAAGGTACAGACACACAAACATGATATCATTAGTGCCTTTTAGAATTTTCCCCTTATGACATTACGTCTAACTAGCACACTCTGGTAAGGTAACGTGATTGATTTTGTTCATCATTGTAAGAAGTAAATGACTTAGACTTAGGGTAATGTTGTCATTTTATAGTTCGATAGGTTCCTATGTATTCCTTTCTCAACATTGTAGGAGGAAGAATAGCATAGCGGGCTTATTTACCAGATCCAGTGAAGATGAGCATAATTGCTTTAGACCAACGGAGATAATTATCACTGTTCCAAGTGACCACTATGGTTGGAAGAGTACATGGATGAGTACAAGGCCCTTGTGTGGGTACTAAACATTAAAAAAAAAATGGAGTATAATTGCTTTAGATCAACGGAGATGAAAAAAAAAATCGAACACCAAAGTGAAAAAAAAAAAATAGAGTAGTCTATTCTTAAATAAGACAAGGCCCTTCTGTGGGTATTGGACCCAAAAAAAAAAAAAAAAATTCATGACGCTGACTTGTGAAGATAGATATGCTTTATTAATTGTTAATATGAGTTAAGCAGCTTATAGTTGTTACCGTTAATTAACTTTTCCTTCTAAATTACGATTTGCCTACTTTAACTCCAAGAGTTACTAAAAATTGATTAAGTGAAGTTGTTAACATCAAAATGTTTTAATCAAGTAATTGAAAGTACAATCGATGTTCCCAAAAAAAAAAAAATTGATCTCATCAACTCCATTAATAACCACATTGTTCAACCCTATCAACAAAAACCTCCAATTTCAAAACTATTAAAAATTGAAGCAAATAGTTGTACAGATTCAGTATACTAGGCACCAAAAGATCCTGTAAGATTGAATAAACCCAACTCTTTAAATGACATATTAAATGAATTAAGATTCAACAAGAATGGGAGAACTGAAGAAGTTCCAAGAGTGCGCATCTAAAAGCTATTATCTCCTCCTATATATAATATGCTAGATGATAGACCCTTAATCGACTAGCCAATATAATTAGTCTCCAAAGACACATCCAGCGAAGCTTAGGTTAGAACAAAATTAGACATCTAGAGTCACCAAACAAAAATATGCTGTTGTTGCTCTTTCTAATGTCCACACCCTCTAACTAGTTAATTAAAAAAATTGTGATAATTACTAAAACTCAACAAAAACATATTATAATCTCAAACAAAAATTTTCAAATAAAGTATAAAATAAATTACATTTAGCATGTTTATAATTTAGACAAAAACTTACTTTAATTCTTCTATTTTAACTTTTTAATAGTCAACTTTTTGCACTTATGGTCAAATTTTACTTTTAGTCTTTTTGTCAAATCTATTAATGAAAATTCCATTTAATAATCAAATATGATAGACATGTAACTTGTTAGTCAATTTTTTTTTAACAATTACTAAAAAATAGCTAAATTAAAATTTAATCACAAGAATAAAAAGTCAACTATTATATTTGAAATTATAAAGATCAAAATGAGATTTGGTAATAAATATAAGAATACAAAATATAATTTACCTTAAAATATATTTACAAAAAGTATCTAACAGGATTTTACAGAGATTTTTACCTCTAATAATGTTACAAAATTTTTCACTTCACTTGAATTATATCATCTACTTAAATTATTTTAACAAATACTTTTATTTTATCATTATTAAAAATAATAAAACAAATCATAAATTATACTTAGTACCCTTACATTTTATATTAAATCTTATTTCAATCCTTGGAGTACCAATTGTAATAGTCAACTCTCTTAGTAGTAATCAGACTTCACTTTGATCCTTCTATTAACAATTCATAAGAAAATGTGCCTAAAAATGTCACGTAGACATCATATATGATTAACACGTTATATTTTCTATTAATAAATTTAATACAAAAAAAAATAAAATTTCACTATAATTGTAAGAGAATTGACTAGTATAATTAACAAAAGAGCTATACCCAACATGGACGAGTCAATGTTGTACACAAAAAAAAATAATAAAAAATGGAATTGAGAAGCTAGCCCCCATTATAAATCAAACGAAATAAGAATGACATAAAAGGATAGAAACAGCAGTATAATGCAATACTAAGGATGCAAAAATACCACTTGATTGTAAGCGTATGAAGTGACCAAGTTGATTTAATTTATGGATTTCAAATGTAGTACAAGAAATGGCATGTTCGATGATATATATATATATATATATATATTTTTTTGTAAATCACAATCACAAATTTATTAGATAACTCTCTTAGTAGTAATCAGAGTTCACTTTGATCCTTCTATTAACAATTCATAAGAAAATGTGCCTAAAAATGTCACGTAGACATTATATATGATTAACATGTGATATTTTCTATTAATAAATTTAATACAAAAAACAAAATAAAATTTCACTATAATTATAAGAGAATTAACTGGTATAATTAACCAAAGAGCTATACCCGACATAGACGAGTCAATGTTGTACACAAAAAAATAATAAAAAATGGAATTGAGAAGCTAACCCCCATTATAAATCAAACGAAATAAGAATGACATAAAAGGATAGAAACAGCAGTATAAATGCAATACTAAGGATGCAACAATACCACTTGATTGTAAGTGTATGAAGTGACCATGTTAATTTAATTTATGGATTTCAAATGTAGTACAAGAAATGGACAAGAAATGGCATGTTCGATGATATATATATATATATATATATATATATTTGTTTTTTCATAAATCACAATCACAAATTTATTAAGTAAGACTGTTCCTCCTAGACTTCGTAAGCGAGAGCTTAAAATTATAATCCTTCCTATATTTCTTTTTTCTCCATTTCTAAACCTATCAACAAACAACTGAATCTATTGAGATGAATCCAGCCTTTGCGAATCAATTCCTCCTCATCTCCTCTGCAAATAAAGCACAAAAGAATCCATCCTAGTGCATTCAAATATTTTTTTAGTTAAGAGGAACCCAAATGAGTTTTCTGGAATCCATAATCATTTTTCTTTCAAGCGCTCTCTCTTTGCATCTCCTGTTCTTACTCACCAAACTCCTTTATAGAATATGGTGGACTTCGATTCAGACATCTCAAACAAAAATTTTTCCTACCATTCTACAGGCAAAGTGAAGCCCACGGTCTTTATGTACATATATAATCAACAAAATTGTTCACAATAAAGCAGAACAAGTTTCCAAATTCCCCTCGAACACCCAAATCAAATACGTATTCATACAAAAGTAAATTCAAATTTTACAAATTAAAGCCCTAATATCAACATTAAGCAAGCAATTAACAATCATACACCGCCAAAAGAGCAACTCAGATCATAACACGTTAAAGGAAACCCATTGTCTTAGCGGGGGGAAAAACCCTAACACATCTGCATCGATTGCACTGAAGACGATATTTGTGCGAATATGTATGTATAGAATACAAATAAGAGCTATAGGAAAGAACAAGAGAAAAACTTACAGCGAAAAATCTTTAATTTACATAAACAAAACGAGAAGAAAATGAGTCCTTGAGCTGGAACGTCGAGGTCGAGCTAGAACACCGAGTAAATGATTCACAAATTGTTCTGATTCGAAGTGAAGAGTAAGAATGCAGGTAAGGGTGATTTTGTAATTTTAAAATCTATCAGAAATTAGCTACTACAGTGTTGGGAAAAAAAAAACCAGCTACTAGCCGGCGCTCCCAAGCGGTGCCTTAGTCTTTAATCTTGACTGTCAAATGAGCCCTTAACATGAATGATCAACTAAGTGTTGATCAGTGCCGTAACTGACCAACATTAGCCATTAATTTGAGCAAAATCCACAGAGACTGTACGTTTGACATTGGTTTGCATAAAATTCACACAGATCAATAATAACCAAGAGATGCGTGTGTTATAACTGGGCGACCATTGACAACAGGCCTCAAAATTTTAACATGAGAACATCCAAACATATGGTACATACATATTGCAACCATCCAAGGCTTAAACAGGTCACGGGTTTTGCAGGGCATAGGCTCATCATCTCTACCACTCGAGCATGATCTCTGTATCAATCTGGTGCACCAATGAGGCTAGCTACGGCTCTAATATAATGCCTACACTGGCAATTTATTCTCCCAAACAAAACAACTTTTAAGGTGAGGGAGGGAGGGGAGGGAAAGAGAGAGAGAAGGGGGGGGGGGAGGAGATTCATTTGGATCCAACCTTCTGCTAGAAATACAAAACATGACCAGCTCTAATTTCACACTTAGTACACTCCTCCTTACATAGCAAGGTCCGGGTCCAATCTTCTCTGAATTGCAGCTGCAGCCTATATAGAAATTAAATTGCAATATGTATCAACAAACTCAGCAGATGGTAAGTGAAACTTTTTACTGCTGGGAAAATTGACATCATTATCCTCACCTCAAAATTGCCAAGCTTGTACTGGTAAGCCATTTCCTCTCTGAGCCGAGCTTGTTCTTTCATTGCTTGTGCCTGCAAATTCAGATAATACGTTGTATATTTATGAGAAGACATGATTCTGGCTTCTAGGTCAGAATTAAATCTGTTGAACTACTGATGGTGCAAAACTAACCATTCCACCCTGCATAGAATGCTTTAATGCTTCTACTTGTGCTTCCTTCTCTTTTTCACGTGCTTGCATCATTTCTTGCCTGGTAGTGAATTAAAAAAAAAAAAAAGTAAATAAAACCTTACATGATGAGAGGTCCATATTTAAATACTGGTGGGCGTTACCCAATCAGCAGGCCTAGATATTTTCAGGATCATGGTTGAAAATGCTATAAATCATATAGAGGAGTTCATAATACACTCTTGAAACTAAATAATTTCAATAAATCTGCTATTGTAAGCAAAGTAATCTACTATTCTTTTAAAAGTGTGATAGTAGAACATGAAAATTAGCTGTTCCATGTTTAGCAGATATCAATGCAAGCTGGCAGAGCAATATACTAAATTAGAATAACTTATGTATCGTCTAGACGTTGGTGGATTCGCGATGCGCATGATTATTACGACTTAGCAGCTATATTTTTTTTTCAATGGAAGGCAAGGGATTTAAAGGAAATGGAAGAAGTCATAAAATAAAATTACCTAAATGCCTGACATTTTTGCAAAATTAGTTACACAAGTTGTGGGTGGTTGAGTGGTTAAGGGGGGTACTAATTGAAAATATATATTGGAGGGGTGGGGTCAATGGTGCCATACAAATTAACATATTAACAATCAAATGGATGCAACATGCACATACCGGCGCTGTTCTTCATCATTAAATATTGTACGTTCTGTCTCCAGGACCTTTTTGAAACCTTTTTTCTGTTGTTTTTCCATCTTATGTCTGAAATAAGCATCAAGGTTATAATATCTGCAACCACAAACATGAAAGTTATGTTGTTTCTAGAATACTGCATTACCAAAAAACACAAAATACAATGATATATTGCCCAACAGAGAAACTGGATTAGAAGGAGACACTATCAAGCATAACAGGCACCATCTTATCATTTTTTTTTTTTTTTGGGTAATTGGCGCCATCTTATCTTGAATCTTACATATATGCACCGGAGAATAAGATAGCTCTTACCATCAAATTTTGTAATTTCGCTCTTGCCTAAGTGGATATTAAATTATGTGAATGAAATACAACACTTGCAAGGAAACAGTAATGACTGACTGACTATACAACAAGATGATACCATGTAAAACAAGATTGCAATAGAGAGGTGATTTCTTGCATGAACAATAACCTAAACTTCAAAAGCAGAATGAATGAACAAAAGCAACATGGTCAACAGCGAAGAGCCATACTTTTTGGAAGGAAAAGTAGCCGTATTATGATCCTCCATGAACCTGCACAAAGGATAATCATCAAATGATGTTAATATAGTACTACGAAATCAGAAGGTTACATCCTCTCTCTGATCTTTGTGCACCATGTGCTAATGAACAAATGATTTCAGGCATCTTACTCTTTGAACATCTGCTTCTCTTCCCAGTTAGGCAAGCTTTCTAAGTTCACCTGTAAAACCATATCCAAACACTCTCAATGTGATCAACATCATACGAACTTTAAGAACAGTTAAAACAAGTTTCAGGTGCTACTAGAGTAACAGAGAGCAAAACATTATACCTGTTTCACTTCTGCCAACCACGCAGTGAATTCTGGGCGTTTGTTCCTACAAAAGACATCATGCTGTATAAGAGCACATAAAAACTGAAAATATTAATGGTATATTAAGCAGCTAACATTTCTTAGTCAATATTTAGGTCAATCTACACTTGTTTACGGGGACAATTTTTTTATGTCTTCATATCCATCAGGATAAACCATTTTTCTTGTTCACCCATGACTTCTTATGGTAAGGATGGCCCAATGCACGAAGCTTCCCACCTATGCGAGATCTGGAAAATGGTAATGTATTGCCATCTCACACTCAATAACAGAAGAACCTATTTCCAAGTATTGAACGGAAGACCTTCAAGTTGCTAAGGAGCAACTTTACCATTATGCCAAGGCTCACCTTCCCATGACTTCTTATGGTATCGAGTTATCAACATTGAAAGCTCCACTAAAAAACTTTTCCCAAGACTTCCCATCATGCCTTATCACTCAAGTTAACATAAATCTAAAGCATGAGTTTAATGCAATATTTGTTGTAATGCTTGCAAGTTGAGGCAATGCTTCATTTTTAAACGTGGAAATTTGCCATAAACATGACAACAATTAGGAAGAGATCAATAGGCTACTGAATCAAAAAGGGCAATCCATTTACTTAAAATGGTATTGCTCCCTTACTATGCCCTAGCATACAAATTGTGGGTGACCAGAATTGCTTTGGATACTTCAGTCATCTGGGAGCAATGCTATTCATCATTAATGGTGGACTTCACTAGAGACGCGAGGTAAAAGTTAAGGCAGTCTAGAATGAAATACTCTTCCCAGGGCCCCAGGGAAGTGGGTATTGGAGATAAATTAATGAGTCTTCAATGACTGAATCAAATGAAGTAGGTCCTGGCTCTTGCTTTATTGGAAAGAGGAACCATGACTACATGTGCGAGAGTAGCTGCTTGTGTTAAGGGTGTCGCCGATTGTGCAGATGTTGAAAACTCCTCATATATCAGTTCGAGGTACAGGAACTTAAGCTACTAGAACCAACTTAATTCTGATCACACACAAAAACCATGGCAAATATTCATGGAAAATTATATGTTCTGACAATAACTCTATTACTATTCAGAGAAGGCAACAAGGGTAATCAAAGGATACTCTAACTACCAAGTAAATTTAAGGAATCCATCTTGGACAGATCAGCCATAACTTGAGAAGCACATATACGGATATGCTGGGAGAACTCCACACCTAAGGAAGCACCGACAGCCATGGAAGAAGCAAGAGAACAATGGAAGGTTTAAGAAGCTGCAACAATGTCAAACCCATGCCAGAATCAGCCACCATTATCAGCACCAACCTTGACATCATCGGTTTGGACATCTAATGCACCAAATTCTCATTTATTTGCTTCTCATCCCAGTTTACTTATAAATGAGGTAGAGATGAGTGTTGTGCATGTGGAGTGAAGCGAAGTGAGAACCAAAGGAGAGGCAATGAAAAAGAGTTGAGTGATAAATTTGGCTTTATAAAATTTTTTGTTGTTGATAATAAAATCCTTCGATTTCCTCAGCCAATTAATTTTGTTATTGTTCAAATTTGTCCCAACAACTGGTATCATAACCACAGGAGGCCCATTGGAGCTATTCAGAGCAAGAACAGATTGAGTTCTCAGATATGCCAAAAACGGAGTTCCTCAAATCCGAGATTTGGCCAAACCATTGTGTTCCACTCCCCAAGCCGAGTTCAACAATATAAAAATTATTATTGAAAACCTCATCACCCTTCATCTCGAGCCACGTAGAGTTCCGCTAAGAAAAGTCGCGCACAGGTAACGTCGCCAGAGGAGGATGGTGGGAATCAATTTCCAGCATTATACTATCTAAATAATTCATGCAACATTTCTTCACAAAGCATGGCCTAGGCAACGTGGCTTGGCCGCGAATCATCCATCCTTAAGGTACCAGGTTCAAATCTGGGAGAGCATAATTTGCCTTCAATTTCCCCTTTTTTTTTTTTTTTTTTTTTTATAAAGGTAAGCCCAATAGCAACCCACATCATCTCCATGTCAACAATACCAGCACACGTGAACAAGTAAGCAAACGACAAATGAAGAAAAGTCGCCACATCAGCAAAGAGTTGCCAAGTCATCACACTGAGAAGCGGACCAGTGATAATCTAACACATGGAAAGAGAGCTAAGTTGACTTTGACCAAGCTTCAGAAGATTTTGAATTTGTGGAGAAGCCCTTTCCCTTTTTTTTTTTTTTTTTTTTTTTGACGTTCCAGATTCAACTGTGAGGTCTGTTTTGGTCAATTCTAATTCGAAAAAGGCGAAATGAAAGAATCAACAAGTAGTGTGATCAAATTAAACTCTTCAAAGGATCTAGCTAAACCTATTGAGAAGAAAGATGCAAAGCCCACAAAAAAAAGGATAAAAAATGGACCCAGATCAATAAGAAAGCTGTCAGAATAATCCAGTAATCTATTGACATTAGCATCCTACATCATGTGACCAATGAGACAAACGCGTATAGTCTCTGGCAGAAATTGGAGAACATGTACAAAAGGAAGACGGTTCAAAAAAGGGCTCTACTAATTAGGAGACTTGTAAACCTCAAGTACTTGGGATGAAAATTCAATTGCCAAACATTTGAACTACTTTCAAAACTTAGTAAACCAAACGGCTACTATCGACAAGATTTTAGATGATGAAATGCAGGCGCTACTACTACTCAAATCATTGCTAGATAGTTGGGAGACTCAACTCGTATCTCTCAGCAACTCAACCCCTAATGGACTGATTATTATGGACATGGTCCAAGATGCATTGTCCAATGAAGAGGTAAAAGGAGAAAAATGAGCTTGAAACAATCTTAAGCTCTGGTTACCCCCCCCCAAAAAAAAAAGAAAAGGGTCGAAGTTAGACCAGGTTTAGCAAAGGAAACAACAATCATAATAAGTCGAAAGGATGATCCAGCGTCAAGTACTATCATTGCGGCATAGAGGGTAACATCAAGAAGAACTGTCGAATACTGAAGAAAGAACAAACATCTGACAATACATAGAATAATATAGAAGATAGCAAGAACACAACAGCTACTTTATCCGAGAGTGTTGTGGTACTAGCAGTCAAAGAAGAAGAATGTCTTCATTTCGAAGACCGTAGCTCAGAATGGGTCGTCAACACAGCTACATCTTGCCATGCTACTGCCTAAAGTGAGTTCTTCACCACGTACAAAGTTGGAGATTTCGATATTGTCAAAACGAGAAACACACGACATAGCCATCCCAAGTGTTTTTTTGGGATATAGAGAAGCACAATTCGAACACAGACTATGCGGCCCAAAGAATAGGTTGATAATTAGAACCAGAGATATAGTCTTCCATGAAAGTCAAACCCCCGATGATCTTCAAGAAGCCAAGAAATCTAAAAGTGTTAATACTCCAGGCTCCATTCTAAAAACCCCTTCATCAGAGAATGCCACAGATGGGGGAGAACTACCCGGAAAAGTTCCAGAAGTAGGAGATCTAGATATAGATGATGGCATTGATAGTGTTCTAAAATAGAAGGTGTTGAGCAGAGGGAGCAAATCACTCCAGCAAAGGTTCCAAAAACTAAGATGAGGAGGACAACCCAAGAGCATAGACCATCAACCAGATATTCAGCTTCTAAGTACATCTTACTTACTAACAAGAGGGAGCCTAAAAATTTTCAAGAGACCATGCAGGATAAGATGAATTCTCTGCAAAAAAAATCATACTACGAGTTGGTGCAACTTCTTGAGAACAGGAAAGGTTTGAAGAACAAATGGGTGTTCAAGTTGAAAAATGATGAAGAAAATGAGATAAAATACAAAGCTTGTTTGGTTATCGAAAGCTTTAGACAAAGGCAAGGTATTGATTTTGATGAGATGTTCTCACCAGTTGTGAAGATAGCTTCTATATGAACAATTCTGGGATTAGCCAACATGAACCTTGAACTCCAGTAGATAGATGTCAAGACTGCCTTTCTCCATGAAAATTTGGAGAAAGAGATTTATATGGAGCAGCTAAAAGGGTTCAAGCTGAAAGGGAAAGAACACTTGGTCTGCAAGTTAAATAAAAGTTTATACATTCTTAAGCAAGTGCCAAAACAGAGGTAAAAGAGGTTCAACTCATTTATAAGAGCCATGAATAAACCAAGATAGCTGCAGCTCAGTGTGTGTATACCAAAAGATTTTCCTGATGAAAGCCTTATTACCCTACAACTTCATGTAGATGACATGCTAATCATTGGCCAGAATCCTGTGATGATTGTAAAGTTAAAGGAATTGTCCAAGTCTTTTGACATGAAGAATTTGGGCCAAGCACAACAAATTTTGGGAATGTAGATCATTCGAGACAAGAAGGCCAAGAAAATGTGGCTATCACAAAAGAAATATATTGAGAAGTTGATTGACAAATTTAATATGAAGAATGCTAAGTCAGTTGGCATACCCTTGGCTAGTCACAAGTTAAGCAAGAAGATGTATCTCTCTTCTAAAGAAGGTAGAGATTAAATGGCAGCTATGCCTTAAGCAGTAGGAAATTTGATGTGTGCAATGGTCTGTATCCAACTAGTTATCAAGCATGCTGTGGGAGTTGTGAGCAGATTTCTTTCCAATATTAGAAAGTAATGCTGGGAAGCAGCCAAATGGATCCGTAGATATCAAAAGGGTACACCCAGTTTGTGTTTATGCTTTGGAGATTCAAAACTATTATTGGAAGGCTTTGCAATTGCTGATATGGAAAGAGATCTCGATTGTAAAAAATCTACATCAAGTTATCTATTCATTTTTGTAGGAGAGTTGTCTCATAACAGTCCAAACTACAAAATGTATCGCTTTATCCACAACTGAGGCAGAATATATTGCTAATGTTGAGGTAGGTAAAGAAATGCTTTGGTTACAGTGATTTCTCCAAGAATTGGGATTAGAAAAGAAAAGGTCCATTTTGATCTACGATAGTCAAACTACAATTGTATGAGCAAGAATGCTATGTACCATTCTCGCATGAAACACATTGATGTTCTTTATCATTGGCTACAAGAGCAGGATAAGCTATGAAGCACGGATACTTCAAATTAGGTGCCGTACTCGTATCGGATACTCCGGGGATACGGATACGGCTCGGATACGGCAGGATACATATCGGATACGCCACGTGGTGTATCCGATTTTTTTATTTTCAAATTTTGGATAGGATACGGCTAGGATACGCGCAGGATACGGCAAGGATACTTCCAGGATACGGCGAGGGTCCAAACATAATATTTTAAAACTTTTTTGGGGTAAAATTGATATGATAAAATTTTAGTAGGGGTCAAACCGTAATTAACTAAAATATAGTTTAATACTTATTCTTCTCTTATGTATACCTGAGACGCGCGAAGGATAAAAAAACCCTAGACCTTGACGACGGCACACGTTTGCTCGACACCAACAGTCCCGACGATTTTGCCGGTTGTGGCGCCCCCTTCGGCAACCTCCGGCGGCCTGTAAGGTAAGTTTTTTTTTTTCTGTTTTATTTTTCTTTTTCATTGCAGTCTCTACACTGCTCTCTCTATCTCTCAAGCTGCGCTCTCTCTCTCTCTCTCTCTCTCACGCTGCTCTCTCTCTCTCGCTACTCCCTCCCTCACTTCTTTTTCTATCTCACGATGTTCCATCTCTCGCTGTCGCCTCTTGCTGTTTTTTTTTTTTTAAATTGCCGGTTGTATTTCATTTTTTTTTTAATTTCTGACTGTATTTCGCTGCTTAATTTCTGGCTATATTTCATTTTTTTTTTTAATTTCTGGCTGTATTTCACTGCTTTCACTGCTTAATTTCCTGCTTATTTCCCTGCTTTCATTTGTTTGTGCACAGCTTTCTTTTCATTTTTTTATTCTAAATTTGTGTTGTATTGATATTAGAATAGCGGTATAAATTGAAAATATATGAATTTTAAAATTTGGAGATTATAGTTTTAAAACACAAATTGAAAATAGATTGAAAATTTAATCTAACTTTTTTTATTAGGCTTTAAATTTTTTTGCTCTCTAATTCTATTTTTTTATCACAGCCACTGTTTTGAAAACATGTCCACTTCAATTGCTAGTGTCACTCCTGTTTCTGATTGTGATGAGAATAAGCCACTTTGGAAATATGTAATGAAGATGGAAAAAAGTGGCAAAGGAGGTGGAGGCAATTCTCAATTTCAGTGTAATTTTTGCCGTGTGGTATACAAGGGTTCATACACTAGGGTGAGGGCACATTTGTTGAAAATCAAGAACGTTGGAATTGCAGTGTGTTCCAAAGTTACTAGCAAGGAAATCTCTGAATTTCAAAAACTGGAAGAAGAGGTAGAGTTGAGGCAAAAAAGCACACAACCAAAAAAGGTGCCTTTGCCTCCTGGCCCTCCTTCGTCATTTGGTGGCATATCTTTTACTCAAGCACAACAAGAAATTGAATCAAAAAAGAGAAAAACAAGCTCTAGCGGGAGTGCAAGTGACAATCGCCTTTTGAAGGCTTTTAATATGGGGGCTCGAGATCATCTCCACAGTGACATTGCTAGGATGTTCTTCTCATCAGGTTTGCCATTTCATTTGGCTAGAAACCCGTATTATGTGAGTTCTTACTCTTTTGCAGCAAATAACAACATATCTGGATACCTACCGCCAGGATACAATTTGTTGAGAACTACATTGCTTCAAAAAGAAAGGGCAAATATAGATAGGTTATTAGAACCTATTAGAGGCACATGGAGTGAGAAAGGGGTGAGCATTGTTAGTGATGGTTGGAGTGACTCTCAAAGAAGGCCCTTAATTAATTTTATGGCGGTGACAGAAGGTGGGCCTATGTTTCTTAAAGTGGTTGATTGCACGGGGGAAACCAAAGACAAGTATTTTATTGCAAATTTGATGAAAGAAGTAATCATAGAGGTTGGACCCCAAAATGTAGTCCAAGTGATAACAGACAATGCTCCAAATTGTAAGGCAGCAGGACAGTTAATTCAGTCACAATTTCCTCACATTGTATGGACACCTTGTGTTGTGCATACTCTCAATCTTGCATTGAAAAACATTTGTGCCGCAAAAAATGTTGAGAATAATGCTTTCACTTTTGAAGAATGTTCATGGATTAGTGATGTTATTGGAGATGTTATGGTGATAAAGAATTTTATCGCTAATCATAGTATGAGGTTGGCAATATACCATGAATTTGTGCCTTTGAAGTTGCTTTCAGTTGCCGAAACCCGATTCGCTTCTTCCATTGTAATGCTTAGAAGATTCAAGCTCATAAAGCAAGGCCTTCGAACTATGGTAATTAGTGATAAATGGGCTTGTTATAAGGATGATGATGTGGGGAAGGCAAGATTTGTTTTCACTAAAGTATTGGATGACATATGGTGGGAGAAAATTGATTACATCATTTCCTTTACTGCACCCATTTACGACATACTTAGGGCTTGTGATACGGATAAGCCATGTCTTCACTTAGTTTATGATATGTGGGATACAATGATTGAGCAAGTGAGAATGGCAATATATAGGCATAAGAAAAAACAATTGAAAGAGGAGTCAATCTTTTATAATGTAGTGCATGAAATTCTTGTTGATCGGTGGAACAAGAACAATACCCCGCTTCATTGCTTGGCACATTCGCTAAACCCAAGGTAATTTTAATATTTTAATTTATTAATTTTATTAGTAGGATTTAAAAATTCACATATAAAAATTAATTGTTAAATTAAATATTTGTTTTTTAGGTATTATACCGATCAATGGCTTTATGAGGATCCAAAACGAGTTCCTCCACATAGGGATGAGGAGGTAACACTTGGACGAAACAAATGCTTAAAAAAGTACTTTGATGATCCAGAGAAGCGCAATAAGGCTATGTTGGAGTGTGCCAAGTTTTCGGCTAAAACGGGTCCATTTTTCGATTTTGATTCCATTCAAGCTAGATGGAATTATGATCCTCATAGTTGATGGACTATGCATGGCACATTTGCTCCACATCTTCAATCTGTGGCTTTAAAGCTACTTGCACAGCCTGCATCCTCATCATGTTGTGAGAGAAATTGGAGCACATACTCCTTTATTCATTCGGTGAGAAGAAACAAAATGACACCTCAACGTGCAGAGGATTTGGTTTTCATTCATAGCAATCTTCGTCTTTTGTCAAGGAAAAGCGCACAATACTATCAAGGAGAAACCAAGATGTGGGACATAGCAGGAGACAAGTTTGAATCCCTAGATGAAATTGGAATTCTTGAAGTTGCCAACCTCTCACTTGATGAGCTTGAATTGGAATCTATCTTGTTTACAGATGATGGAGATAGAGATGGAGGAGTCAATGAAGAACGGACTGATGAGTTGATTGAAGTTGGATCCAACTAAAATTTAAGAAATGAAAAAACTATTTTTATTTTGGGATGTATAAAATTGTATTTGATACTTTTTTTTATATTTGTGTTTTGTGTATGAATGATATTGGTAGTTTTGAATATGAATGATATTAATTTATGGATTGAATGATATTTTCCATGCTATATGATTGTAATTTATATAATGTTTAGTAGTATACAGATGTTATCTTCAAAAATATTTTAAATAAAATATATATTTTATTTTATTTTATTGCCGTATCCCTGCCGTACCCGTATCCTCATTTTTTGAAAATTGCCGTATCCCGTACCCGTACCCGTACCCGTACCCACTCCCGTATCCGTATCTGTGCTTCATAGAGGATAAGCAATTAATAGAGCTATAGAAAATTCATATAGACAAGAACCCCTCAAGACATGTTAACAAAGGTGTTCAGAAAAACTCAAGTTTTGTCGGAGCATGGCAACCATGAACTTGAAGTGAGAATAACGGATGGTATTCATTCTCCCATGGATGTGAAGGGAGAGATTTGTTGGGAGAACTCCACACAAAAGGAAGCACCGACAACCATGGAAGAAGTAAGAAAACACTGAAACGTTCAAGAAGCTATAACAATGTCAAACCCATGCTAGAAATCAACCACCATTGTTAGCACCAACTTTGAAATTGTCAGGTTGGGCATCTAGTGCACTATATTCTTATTTATTTGCTTCTCATCCTGGGTTGCTTATAAATAAGGTAGAGATGAGAGTGTTGACTATGTGAAGTGAGAACCAAAAGAGAGACAGAGAGATAAAGAGTTGAGTGATAAATTTGGCTTCATAAAATTTTTTGTTGTTGATAATATAAAACTCATTTCCTCAACCAATTAATTTCATTTTTGTTCGAATTCATCCCAATCAGATATAGGATACAAACATAATACAAATAAGACATAGCTATAGCAATTTTTAAAAAATAAGGATACAAATGCAACGGGGATACAATAATAACATACAGAACAAAACTATTTTAATAATTTAGTACACAATTTAATATACAAAACATAACATAATATAACGTAAAAGATGTCAAAATTTTAAGGGGTTTCGACTATTCAAATTTAGGCTTGTCTCAATTATATTTGAAGAAAAGTAATAAAATAATTGGACATACCACTTAGCATGTCCGACACGTATCTTGAAATGTCTGAATGTGTGTGTCAAATAATTGTCGAATATGGATACAACACTCATCATGAAGTATTTGTACTTCATAGGCTATAATATTCTTTCAATACAATGTGCATCCATGCCTATACTTTCTTCAAAGCACTTATGACTCAAATCTTCAGATTCTACACCATGTATAAATGGAGTTAAACCTAGTCCTACCATAAAGATATCAAAAAAGCATACTTCTTTGTGTTAGATGAAAAATGAAACGAGTTCTTGTAATTAATCCTACAAAAGATCAATACGGGCACATCACCTTTCATTATACAATCATCATGTTTAAACTCATCGAGAACTGAAATAGTTTATATCTCATAATATTATCCTATTTAAATTAGCAAGTACAACTTAGGTTTTGGTCCTCCAAAACATTATAGCCCTCTCTCTCCCAAAATAGTTACATGTATATGCCTTGGTTTTCAATCCTCGCTAAGTAAAATATACCACGCAGAGCAAAAGCATCTCAATTAATTAACAATACTCTCTGCCAACTGTCTACCGCACCAGAAAATTATAACTCTATGTTGTACATGTTGATTATCATCTCTCATACTCATAACCATGCCATGGTAGTAGTACCTCAAAAAAACTAAAGTTTTTCTAGCATAAAAATTGATCATTGACCAGTACTAAATATTGTACTCACATATTAGAGATGAAACAACCTTAAACTTCCTAGAATCGTGAAAAATTCTAGTTAGGAAAACAATGTGAATGAGCAATTGATGTTTTACTTTTAGTCTACTCACAAGAACTTCCTAAAAGACGAAACACTTGCCACAATCTTTGAATATTGAATATAACAAGCAACTAGAGCTATGAAGGATCATTAATGCATACCACAAGGAATCATTGCATTGAATTATTAGAAGTTGGTTAGATAAGGTCAAGATGTGAAGGGTGAAGTAATCAAGATATTTACTCACCCCAAATTTAAATAGATATTGCCAACCTATCTATCTTCTATATGTATTTTCTTCTAATATTATTGTTGCCCAACTTTTTCATCATCATAGTTATCACATCTTTTCTTCCCTTCTGCTTACTCTCTAAGTTTCTTTATCTCCCTTGTCTCTCTCTTTTTTAGAAAGCCAAATCGGGGTAGGTTGTTGTCCACCCCTCTATCTTCCTATAATAATCAAAATTAACTATATCTCCCTTCTCTCTCTCTCTCTCTCTCTCTCTATCACTCTCTCTATCTGTGTGTGTATGTGTGTGTGTGTGTGTGTGTCTCTAGAATAATCAAATTATTGTGTGCGAAGAATGTAAAGCACCAATGCAACATAGTAGAGAAGAGTTAGCAAAAATATATACATACACACTTAAGGAGGGGAAAAAATTAGTTTCCAGAACAGGGCAGATGTGGGTCATACTAGATCAGATCAATTTACCTTCGGATCCGGATCAGGTATGTTGTTATTGGATCGGGTCTAGATCCATTGAATCTAATCCAAACTCGGCCCATTGATAAGCTTAGTTGCAGCAATCTATCTAGTTCCTATCACATGCAACTTGGAGATATTTTGGATCTTGTATCATCTCCTTTCAACAGTTGGTAATTTAAAACCATGAAAATGCTAACACTAACTAAACTGAAGAAAACTAAAAGAATTCATATTCTACGCGGGAAAGAGTCATAGTAGCTAAAAGGCATCTCAACTACCTTTGTGCCGATGGCTGAGGTTGAGTCGACTAGTTGCGAGGTTCTCTAGAAAGTATGGGCACTAGAATGACAAGAGACCATCGAAAGTGGATGGATAGAGAGATGAGTTGAGCTAAGAGGGGGCGAGCATAAGTGGATAGCCAGTGTCAGTGAAATAGTTTACTAGTTTCCAGAGGATGGTGCCTCCTTGCAGATATAAGTGGAAAAGGCTTAATACATATAAAAGGATTGGGCTAGTGAGGCCAACTCACCTAGTCATACTAACGTACATGTGTGAGCACACAAAAGGCGGGTTACCTCCTTTGAAAATGGCCTAACACCTAGTCACAGCAAAACTTTGACTAAAAGTGGCACTAATATCCTCTAAGACAACAAACTAGCTACAATAATCATAGAGATGTGCTCTGCAAGTCACATGTTGCTATAATCTGAAGAAAGTCTTCTAATAAAGATCTATCCTTACTATCAGTAAAGGTTCAAGGCCCTCAAGAGAAGGAGAATGAGCATCTTAACATACTTACAACTTTAGCTACCATATTATATAAACACAAGGGTCCAGTGTAAGGCTCATGTAATCATTCGGATGCTCCCATACGACACCAACTTTAAGGAAACCCTTGTGCCTTTCTACCTAGCTAAGGGTTGCATGAGATTATTAGAGTGAGACATTTCAAGATGGAGACAAAGACTGACTCATAAGAATAGCCTGCTCAGGTGCAGGGTTGCTCAACTGGGCCAAAATATTGAGTGTCATCATAAGGATTGAGCTGAAGTCATCCATTCATAACTGTTTCTAAATTTTGCTGTCTCCATAGATCTTGTGCAGCCTCATCATTATAAAAAATGCATAGAATCACAGACCCTCAAAATCTCAGCTCAAAAGCGGCTTGGCAGCATCTTGTATAATAACAATTTGAGTAAAACATACAAAGCACTTTTTGCAACAAACTTTCAAGTTTACTTCTTTCTTGAGTATAATTAATCAAGTTGAGGTCAATACGCAAACTAGCAGATGATGAACGAACTAAACCACCTGTTTCTCTAACAATATCAGGAGAAATTTGAAGTTGAAACATTTCTAATCATATAAAGTTTAGATCTTCAACTGGTATTAGAGGGAATTCTGCGTTTATCTCACCTGACCAAAGTCTGGAAATGAAATCACATTCAACCATCTAAGCCCATATATATATATATGTATGTATGTACAATATCCAACAAACAAAGCTTACATCACCAATAAATAACTGAGCAATAAATCCTAACTTTCGGTCTGGTTATTAGAGAAGCCAACAATGGAGGGGGAGAATGGTAGAAATGCCAATAACTTCAAAAAAATCAACTATTATGCTAATATTTTTTATTTTCCAGCATTTTCTCGGTAACAAAACACGAACCGTACTTCAGAAAGAAAAACAGAGTCATCTAAAATTTGACGAAACACTTACCACATATCGGTTTCTCTGATAATCCCATACTTTCCCCAAGAATTCGTAACAGCACCCTTCTTTCCCTTTTCGCTATCCTTCTTCTTATCCTTCTTTTTCTTCTTATTCATCTTGTCTCCTCCTCTCTCCTTCCTCCTCCTCTTCTTCTTCCTCTCTTTCTCTTTCCTCCGCCTCCTCTCCTTCTCTTTCTCCTCTCTCCTCTTCCTCTCCCTCCTCTTCCTCCGCCTCCTCTCCTCCTCGCTTTCGCTCTCGCTCTCGCTCTCCTCAGATGAATACTCCGAACTCCCGGACTCCGAGCCTGAATAGGGTTCCTCAGAATCCGAATAATAATCTTCCGACGAAGACGAATACGAATCGTCGTCGTCGGTGTACTTCCTTCGTGACCTTCGCTTCGAGATTGAGCGCCTCTTCTTCTTGCTTCTACCACTGTGCTTGCTTTCTTCTTCTGTTCTTCTCGAGCCATCGTCGGATTCAGAGAAGGGTTCGGATTCATCTTCTACCTTCCTCTTGGATTTTCTTTTACTATGGTCGGTCTTGGTCCGACCTCCGTTTTCTACACCTTCTTCTTCCGGGTATTTGTTTCGATCTCTCCCCATTTTCGTCGAGGGTTTGAACGCCCAGAGAGACTGGAAATATCCCTCTGCTTGTAGCGACACTTCTCCGGTAAGAGGGAGGGTGCAGTAGCCCATTTACCGCAGCGGTGCAGTTCAAGGAACGGCGTCGTTTTGCCAAAAAAATTGGTGGGTATTGTTGGCCGGAATGGCTGAGTGCAGAGCGAAAAAATATTATAAATAAAAATAATTAATTTTTTATTTGATTAGGTTAGAAAATAAAATAAAAAATATTTTTAATATGATTAAGTAACTTTTAATAATTTTTTAGTATTCAGTAAAATAAATATAAAGGGTAAAGTATAAAAAATACCCTTACAGTTTACCCTTAGTATTACTTTGGTCCCATACGTTTCAATTGCAACAGTCAAATTTCTACACTTTCGGTCAAGCATCAATTCAGTCATTCTGTTAGTTGACCGTTAAAAACAACCGTTAGATTGAAAATGACACTGCGGGTAAATCATAAATGAAATTACCATTTTATCCTCAGTCTAACGGTTATTTCTAACGGTCAACTAACAGAATGACCAAATTGATACTTGACCGAAAGTGTAGAGATTTGACTGTTGCAATTGAAACGTGTGGGACTAAAGTGATACCGAGGGTAAACTGTAGGGGTATTTTTTATACTTTATCCTAAATATAAATTTTTAATAACGTTTGATAATTTTTTATATGTTTGATAAAAATTTTTGAAACTTTTGAAAGGGTTAAAGTAAAATAATGATTATACTCCTTGCTAACTCATCAAAAAAATTGATGTGTTGGTAACCCGTCACATAGAATTATTAACAACTTTTATACCAAAAGTTTGTATTTATTATTTTTAATATACTTAAGTAACTTTTAACAAATTTTAAATGTGTAGTAAAACAAATAGAAATAAATAAAAATAAAATAGTTAACTTTTATAAATAATTAATTTTTAATATGCTTGTTAATAATATAAATATAAATAAATTTTATTTTAATTTAATTTATAACATATTTTCTTATGTCAAATTAAATTTAAGCGTTTTTGTTAAAATTTTAAAGGTTAATTCTTTAAAGATAATTATGTTTATTCAAATTATATATAAGTACATAAGAATTTTTTTTTTAATTGAAGAATATAAGAATAAGAATTTGTAGTTTCACTTAAATGTCATTTGCAGGATGAAAAAGATAAAAATAATAAACACAAACTTTTGGTGCAAAAGTTATTAATAATCTCTGTGACAGGTTGTCAACACATCAATTTTCTTGATGAGTTGGTGAGAGTATAATTATTATTTCACTTTAACTCAATTCAAAAATTTTAAAAATTTTTACCAAACACACAAAAATTGTCAAATGTCACTAAAAATTTATATTTATTTTATCAAACAGCAAAAAGTTATTAAAAGTTACTTAACCATATTAAAAATATTTTTTATTTTATTTTATTTTTCAACTTAATCAAATAAAAAATTAATTATTTTTATTTATAATTTTTTTTCACTCAACCTTTCCGTCCAACAAAACCCACCAATTTTTGGGCAAAACGACGCCGTTCCTCAAACGGTAGCCGCTGTAGTAAATGGGTTACTATAGTTTATTTTTGTTTTACTAAACACCAAAAAATTATTAAAAGTTACTTAATCATATTAAAAATATTTTTTATTTTATTTTATTTTCTAATCTAATCAAATAAAAAATTAATTATTTTTATTTGTAATATTTTTTCACTCTGCACACAGCCATTCCGTCCAGCAAAACCCACCAATTTTTTGGGCAAAACAATGTCGTTCCTCGAACTGCAGCCCCCTGCCGACACTTCTCTGTTTGGTTGCCAAGAAAATCAGTGGTTAAAATTAAAAAGAATAAAATAAAATAAAAATAAAAATTGAGGAGAGTAGGTATTCTTTTGGTTTACTTAACTAGTTTGATCTTGTTGTCCCAAAAAAAAAAATCTAGTTTGATCTAATTTATATACTGCGAATTGCTGGTATGTCCGTGTGTGTAAAATATTATTATTTATTATAAATATTACTGCAATTTTAAAATATTAATTTACAAAAATTTATAAAAACTATTAAAAAAAGAGTAAGAGTGTATTTTTATATGAAGCGATTGAAAAAAATAACAATAGTGAAGAGAAAAATATATAATTTTAGTTATTGAATAAATCTAATGATTAAAAATATCTTAATTTTAAATTTTTTGAGTTTCGTTATTATATAAATAGTATTTCATTTTTTCATTCAAAAAATATGAAAAAAATGAGAGTGTATTTCTAACTGAAATGATCAAAAAAAGCGACGAAAGTAGGGAGAAAAACAAACAATTCTAGTGATTGAACAAATTTAACAGTTAAAAATATTTTAAATTTAAATTCTTAAGTTTTTTTTATTATATAGACAACACAGAAAGTGTAAAAGTGTATATATATATTTAAAACATTAAATTTTATGTATATTAAAATTGAATTTTTAGTTTAAATATTTATTTTTTAAAAAATGTGTAAAAAAATTAAAGTATAAATATCACTTTTTCTTTTGAATAAGAAATATTAGCTGAATGTCTACGGTAAAACAGTGTTCAATAAATGTGTATAATTTTATTATTTATTATATATTATTATATTTTTAAAAATATTAATTTAAAAAATTTATAAAAAAGTATTAAAAAATATGTGAAGAGCGAGAGTGTGTTTTTTTATGTAAAATAATTAAAAGACAATCAACATGAAGAAAAAAAATGATTTAATTATTGAACAAATTTAACGGTTGAAAAAAAAAAATCTTAGTATCGTAACTTTTGTAAAGTTATGATTAATGTTTAGTCGTTCTAAAGACTTTTTTTTTTTTTAAATAAGTATCATTTTGAAGACTTAAATTCATTAAATTTGGTGTAAAATTAAATAGATATATGGATTTCGATACACAAATGAAAATTTTAAAATATTATTTATATTACATGTTTTTACTTTTTTTTGGTTATAAATATTTTATCAATTTTAACACTTTGTTTATTTTTATTACACCATATTAAAATAAATTATTTTATTCAAATATTTTATTAAACTAAAATTATTTTTAACAAACAATATAATTAAATTATATGCAATATATATTTTATTGAATTAAATTACATATAATAAATAATATAATTAAAATAATTTAATATATTTAATTAAATTTAATTTAATTAGTTACTAAATTAATATGAAATATATTTTATTAAATTTAATTAATTTTTAAAAATTAATAAATTTAAATATTTTATTAAAACAAAATTAATTATTGTAAACAAAATTATATTATAAATGTAGTTTCAATTGTTATTTTAGAAAAAAACGACAACAAAAAAAATTAAAAAAATATAAATAAAATATCATTACTGCTAAAACTGTTAATTTTCATATTTTGTATTTAGTTTTTATGTTCAATTTTTAATTTTTGTATTTAGTTTTAACTTTTAGTTTTCATTTTTATATTAAAAAAAAAAACTTAAAAAAACGTGTAATACCGATAGTTGTTAGTTGGTAATTATAATTATTAATTAATTAAATTCAATAAACTTAATAATTCCAATTATATTAATTATTAAAAATAATTTAATCCAACAAAAAAATATATCTGTTATTTATTATTATTATTTTTTAAAAAAATTTAATAAAATATATTTCATGTTAATTAAACTAATTTTACTTAATTAATTTAAATTAATTTGATTTAATTAATTAATTATATTAATTAAATTTAGTTATTTTAATTATTTTTTTCAAAATAATTTAATTCATTAAAAATAAACTGTATTCAATAAAATTTAATTATATTATTTATTAAAAATAATTTATATTAAATTATTTTCTTATTAAGTTAATTAATTCAATTTAATTAAATAATTAATTGAAACTAAATTAATTAAAATGTACTAATTTAATTATATTTTTATTAGAAATTATCTAATTCAATAAATATGAAATATATAAAATATAATTTATTATATTATCTACGAAAAATAATATAATAAAATATTTTTATATTAGTTTAAATAATTAAGTTCAATTATAATTAATATATTAAATATATAATTTAATATATTAAATCAATAACTAATTAAATTATATTTAATATATTTTATATAAATAAATATAATATATTATTAATTTAATATACTAATATATTTTATATATTGATTAAATATTTTTATATTACTTATTTTAATTTTAATTAAAATAATTTAATTCAATAAAATATATTAAATATAATTCATTATATTATTTATTGAAAATAATTTAATAAAATATTTTTATATTACTTTATCTCATTAAATTTAGTTATAATTAATATAATTCTGTAAATTAAGATATTTAATATATAATTTAATATATTAAATTAATTATTAACAAAACTAATTATTAATTACATTATTTTTGATATATTTTCATATAAATAAAAATAATATATTATTAATTTAATATATTAATATATTTTATGGATTATTTAAATATTTTATATTGCTTATTTTAATGTTAATTAAAATAATTTAATTCAATAAAAATAAAATATATTAAATATAATTTAGTATAGTATTTATTGAAAATAATTTAATAAAATATCTATATATTACTTTATCTCATTAAATTCAATTATAATTAATATAATTTTGTTAATTAATATATTTAATATTTAATTTAATATATTAAATTAATTATTAATTAAATTATATTTAACATATTTTCATATAAATAAAAATAATATATTATTAATTTAATATATTAATATTTGTTATATATTAGTTAAATATTTTTATTATTATTTAATTTTATATATTTATTAAATATTTTTATATTAAATAATAATATATTTGGTAACCAAAGATGAGTTGGAGGTAGTAGTGGCGGTGGCCGAATGTTGGTGGCGATGAGCGGACGATGATAATTGATGGTTGTAACTAGTAATTGTTGTACAAAAAAAATAAAAATTAAAAATGAAAACTTGAGAAAATATCTTTTCTATATTTTCATAATTTTAAAAAGATTTGAAAATAGTTTTCATGCTTTTAACAAGTGAAAACTAAAAATAAATTTGGTAAATGAGTTTTTATATTCAATTTTCCAAAAAATAAAAATTAAAATTAAAAAACTAAAAACAAAATAGTTGGCAAGCAAACCCTAAATTGGCCTAAATGAATTGCATCCCAAAATTATCTTCTCATTGTTCCCTTGCATGGAAAAATAAACCATTTAGCCATTCCGTCTCTTCCTCATCCATCATCTCTGTTTGCGACCACCATGAGCACATTGTGCTACTGAGCAACACAAATCGGTGCTTCCAGGTCCAACAAACCCACAGTCGAGCACCATGAAGCCGTCATCGTGCAATTTTCGTGTCTATACTGAAAGAACCTTTATGCAAATGGAGACGTCATCAATTCACAAATGCAGCACGAATATAATTACTGATTGTACCCCTCACCGCACCTCTCACTACTGTGGGTTTTTTTTTTATTAATATTTTACGCACTATATATGAAAATACTCTCAAAAAATAATATTTTGAGTTTTACTATTAATAAAAATGGGATATTATACCGCGGTTGATAGGTTGTCCTAAAAATGCCATCTAATATAGTGTTTATTGGGATAAAATGCCATATGAAATGGCATTTTCTTAAAATCGCCTATACTATAACGCATTTCTCTTGTGTAGCTCACTCTTGCAATATACTAGATGAGATGTTTCCTTTTCCTTTTAGCTGTTGCCCGTTGGGAATAAAATGCCATATGAAATGGTGTTTTCTTAAAATCGTTATACCATAGCATGTTTCTCTTATGTAGCTCACTCCTGTAGTATGACAGGTGAGATGTTTCCTTTTCCTTTTCTCCCATGTATAGATATAAAACAGCTTATTAGTTAGGGCCATGGCAAACTTAATAGTTGTAGATGAGAGAGTGTTATCAGCCAAAATTTATTAATCATTTATGCAATACAAGTTTATATAATCTAACCCATGGTTTTGAGATGTGTAAATTTACACAAAATAATTTTAAGGTGAATACAATTATTAAACAGTGTGTAGCAGGTAGTGAATGAACTAGAAATTTATGATCTCCAAAGGATATAGAAAGTTGATATAAGCACTTGTGACCATAACATAACACCAGCCAAAAATGAAAGGGTGTGCATAATTTCATTCTCTGCATTAAGGCCAAGGTACACAAGAAAATCTCTTGAATTCTACAGTCCAGAATAGAAATTAGGTGTAGCTTGCGGCATAATTAAGTCCGTGATCATAACAAACTATTTGACAATCACCTTCCAAAACCAAGGTAATACTCCAAAGAAACAAAATTGCAAAATCCATAAGTATACAAAATGGAAGTGGCTGAAAGTTAAGAAAGACAAATTAAGGGTCATCCAAAAAATAAGTACGCCAGGTAAAATACACGCAAGTTAATAAGCAGATGAAATATAATAGCCATGCTAAACAACTAGGAAAATAAAACTAAACCTTTTATCACGACTATAAGCTCGAGACTTTTGAAACTTTTCTTGGCTAATTACTCCTTCAATGTTTTTGGACGGGATGGCAATTTAAGGGCACCATGTTGCCATAAATCGAGATAAGTTTCAAAGATATACATTAGTATCATAAAACCTACAAAGCCACAAAGAATAAATAGTTATTGAAAAGGTATAGACCTCATAACCAGCCATTGTAACTTACAGCACAGGGAATTTCCAACTAAAGACAAAGCACTTATCAACCATTAGCTCACCATATAATAATACAGACAACCCACCCAAAAAGAAAAAGAAATTAAAAAAAAGAATTCTAGCATAAGGAGAATACATTTTTTCCCTGGTTGGTGGTTGGGGATAGGAAGACATGCTAAATAAAGTTTTTTTCACAACCATTTATGAAAACTTTGATATTCACAAGATGTCAAGTTGTACCGTTTCCTAGAAAAATCTTAACTACTACTACCGGGGACATATACATTGCCCATTCCAATGAACTAAGAAAAGGAAAAATATTTTTACATAGAAGCCATGCCCTTAGCTAAGTCTGCCATGGCCTTAACTATTGAGTCTGCCATATGCCATGGAAGCCACAAGGGAGCGTTATCAGACTCTAATGTATAAAATATTCTTACATAGAACCCATACTAAACTCAGAAAAGGAAAATTGTGGATAAAGCTACCAACATTACCTAAGAGTCCTATGGCTACAAATAGCATCCCGCCTGTTGCCACTAAATCATCAATTACCAACACACATTCCCCAGATTGAAAACAATTAGTACCATATTCGAGCTCACAATCTTCATAGATAACTTGCCCTACATAATGCATATTTTAAAATTCTTATTTAAGATTTATCAGTAAAAATTTCATTGCATAGGGTGGAAACTAACAATAGTAAATAATTTCCTAACACCACAGTGAAGTTTAATGGTTCGGTTGACAAAGAAGACTGAAAAAAAAAAAAAGAGAGAGATAAGACAAAACTATTAAGAAACATCTAAAGTCATCCCCTAGCACATAAATTGCTGTTTGCAAATATCATTAGCACCAATAGCCTAACATAACATAATTTCATTAACTAAGTTGTTAATCTCTCTTATACATGATTTCTTTTTGTTCCACCAACTGATTGTGCTCAACCAATTAGTTTATCTTGTACTATTTTTTTCCACAAACCCATACACTGAAGATCGTAATGGCCGGTTGAGCTACCAACTCATCAAGATAATAGCACTTAACCCTTAAGATTTCAATGTCAGAAAATGCAAAATTAAAGCCTAAAACAAAAAGCATACCTAGCATTTTTTTGGGCTTGCATAGTGAGACAAATTTTGCTCCGATTACCAGTGCAATTGAAGGGCCAAAAATAAATCCTCTAGCTTCAACTCCTAGAATGTAAATTCATATGGTAAGTATTAAACCATATATAGAAAGAACAGTTTAACAACATATTATATAAATGGCAAACCACTATAAGGGTGAACTTTATGAGTCAAAGATATCATTCAGATGATCAGTAGGGTCATACTAGCAATTTATTTGCTTTTCCAAATATGGTTTCACGTATAAATGGTGCTTTTCATTCAAAACTACCTTAAATTTTTTAGAATTGATGCAAACGAGAATGACTTGTGACTTATGAGTGTAAATTTTTGATATTAGAATTATTTGTTGTCATTTTCTTGAAAGCCCATTTTCAAGAGCATTTTTCTATTTCATGACTTCATCTCTCTGTCTTTCTATCTTTTTCTCTCTCTCTCACACGAACAAAAAAAAATCAAAATTATTAAGATCTACAACTAGAATATTCATAAGCAAAGCCATCAGCAATTTACTTTAGCAAAATGGATGTTAACTATAAATTAGAATATTAGAGATTCTATGATAAGTGGCTATCACAAATGTTAACTATATTCATCCATATACAATATATGGAACAAAATACTAATGTGTGCCATATCTAGGAATCTTTCAAGTCTGCTTTGGGTTCTTACGCCTCTCCACTAGCTGTGGCTAAGTTGGAGGCTCCGTTAGCTGAGAAGGTGGCTTGGTCTCTTGTGTCTGGTTGAGGGGCTCCTTTAACTGTACATGGCTTGCCTCCATCTCAAGTTGATACCGAGACCTCCTCTTCTTCCTGACATACAGCATCAGAGATGGTGGAATTAACCTGCTTAGTGATAAAGTCAGCATAACTAATGGCAAGTCATGTGATGGCAATGCTTCCGTATCCTAAGTGATCACTGTGTAGTCATCGATGCTCGGCAAGTCAGTAGGTGCACTAGGTGATATGGATGGGCCCACCCCGATAAAAGTGGAAGATCCATCTCCGTCTAAGACTAATGGAGGGGGCGAGGTAGACGGTCCAGTTTCAGCTAAGCTAAACAGTTTATCGCTAGCTGAGCTAGACAGTTTAGCTCTGTCTAATCTGGATCTTCTAGTACCCTCTCTAAGTCGGTGCTCTTCATTTAGAGTTACAACACTCCTCCGACCCACCATCCTTAATCTCGTCACTAACCGATGTACCTCTTCCATATCAGTGCAAGTGAAGAGCTCTACTGCAATATATGTGGCTATGACTACACAGTGTACCTGTAAAAAATAATCCTAGTGTTAAAATTGTAAAAATAAAAAATCATAAGTAAATAAGACTATACATTATATATCTACTGAGAATAGATACTTACCAATATCTCTTTCGTGGCAGCCACCGGCTGGGACCTAATGGGAGGCACATCGTAAGGAGGCTCGATAGGATGCCTAGTACATACCACTACATATAAGGTACATACCACTGCATATAAGGATCACTACGATCTGTCCGACCTGTAAATGTGTTGGGAGTGACCACCCGAGCATGATGATTATTCCAGGTGGTGATGTGATCAGCATGCATGATACTTTAGTCAGTCCCAGCCTTACCTCGACGATTAATAGTGTATAACCCGAGAGACATTTCACAAATCAGCGGCTTGTGCTAAATCATCTCGAATTTATACATCATGTGATTGGGCAAATGCATTTTGATGATGTCAAAGAATATCAATGGTGATCTTGTCTACCATATCTCTCGGTCATGAGCTCAAACATCTAGATTGCTGGATATGGTTGCCATGACATCTGTGAGTCTACCATCAAGTCCAACTGATCCCTGTACTCAACTAGAATACGTGAAGATGTTAACATAAGCCCCCCATGCCATCTATTGTAAGTTTAGATATATTTATTAGTTCGTTGTAGAAACAAGTAACATCGTAGAACAAATATAAACAAAACAACTAATTTAACATTGTCATACCTACAGTCATATGGGTCGACCAACTGTGCTAGGGGGCCTGACCCTGCTACTGGAGGTGTCACCGATGGTGGATTGGCTAGCTGTGCCACATCTGGTATATTGGGCTACGGTATATTAGGCTGTGCCTCATCTAGTCCCGCATGTTAAGGTATGTCAGTTCATCTACCTCAATATCAAACAACAGGTCAAAATATAGCAAATTGCTTCAATGCTTATATTTAAAGAATGACTAATGGGCTAACCATCTCCTTCGTCCATGTCAGTGAAGCCTTGTCTGTCTCTTGGTATAAATAAGCCAATGCTACTCCTTCCCAACTATACCATCCAACACGACCCAAATCATCGAGCAATGATAGATACGTCATCAGGATCAAGCTACGAGACTTGTTAGTGAGCAAGCACCCTCTAATCATCATAAATAGCATCGCACAGGTATATTGTCACACAACATCATCCTCATCATTAGCTGGGAGATGTTTACAGCACTAGAGCAACAAATTGAACTTGAACGCATTCCTTTTGGTAGCATCGATAGGTGAGGCTAGGCTTAGGTGGCCCTGTATAATGTCCCTCCACGTAGGCATTGTATGAGACATATCAATGTTGGTAACTACCATCCCCTCAACAGTTAATTTGGTGATGGCACGATGTCATCTAATATGATGGTACACTCTCCAATCAATATATGAAATGTATGGGTCTCAACTCATCATCGTTCTACAAGCGATGTGATCAATGGCCTGTACAACATAAGACAGCCCGAGCGATAAAACCCATACACTCCTGCTTGTTGTTGCTCAATTACCTCACTCTTAATTACAAAATTCAGATTTAAGAAGGTTAAGTAAAGAAAATTGAGACAAACTTCCCCCAAGTGCAAGGTGTGATTGTAGCACAAAAAACTGGTGATTACCAAGTCATTTCCACAGGGACCTAAGGAGCAAATGAATGGTTGAATCTAATGGATTTGATTAGCAAAACAACGGCTCACAAGAATGTAAAACAAAAATGAAAATCTGATTTGGAAATGTTTGTCGTTTTGAAAATGAGTTTTGAAATAAAAATTAAATTTGCTTGGAAACTGATATTTAAAAAGATGGGCAAGGCAATTTTAATGCCTCTCCAAATCAATCTCAAAATGCCAAGAGTGTATCAATCATCAATCCTATTTGTTCCAATTTTTAAGAAATTAATTTCAATTAAAACAAGCCATGGATCAAACACATGATGTGCATAATCTATCTTAAGAACAATAGAGATTCTAAGTCTAGCAACTCTCATACAAATTTGCAATGAAAGTTCTAAGTTAAGTAAACCCTATGAGCCCATTGATAGAATATGTAAATCAATGCCAATCGGACCTTGAATCAATGATGTCTAAAGTAATTAGATACAAATAGAATTGATAAGCAAAGAACTCAAAATAAACCCATGAAGATCGGTATCTTGAGCATCATTAGAGAGGACATTATCCTTGCCTTAGCCCAAGAATGATCTCAGCTGGTTATTCTCAGAAAATTAAGAACAAAAATAGAAAGATGAAAATGAAACATTTGAAATCTGAAATCTGGAATTGAAATTGAATTGCAATTGAAAATCTAATTACAACTGTTGAAATCGGAAGATTAAATGGAAAACTCTCTACCTAAGCTAAAGAATAACAAAAAAAAATAAGCAACAAAAAAACTCCCCCTGTCTCCAGCTCTCTCTCTGTCTCTATATCTTCCTCTCTATAACTTCTTCCTGTGTGTATGTGCGTGGGATGTGTGATTTCTCTCCCCTTTCCTTCTGAAAATTCCCTCTTCCGTTATGCAATTCACTTCTGAATTACGGATTTGTCATTCCTTGATCTCAGGGTCATATCACATGGAGAGGTTATCATCACGTGGAATCTATTACTAAGATATATCTGATCATTCGAATGCTTTAAATATATATTCGAATATGCACTTCCCTCCAGAATGTAATTCAGTCACCAACAATATTCGAATATGCTAATCTTCGTATTTGAATATGGTGTTCTGCTTCCAGAACTTCCAAAATAAGGATTTTAACCTTCTTGTGTTGCATACAAGTAAAAATTCCACATCTTCTCAAAAAGCTTTGATTAATAGATGTAGTACACTTGGGATGTGTCTAGTACTTTTACATCTCTTTCTTGGTATCCTTAATGTGGCTCACATTGCCTTCCTACAAGGATAAAATCAACACATGGTTCATATTGGAGCAATGGAGTGAAACTCTGCACAAAACACAAATTTTGTGTCATTTATGTGCCATATAAAGATGTAATTAAATACACAAATGTGTAACATTTGGAGTCCAATCACACCCCCTAACTACAACATTACTAGTCCCTAGTAATGTACTTTATTGAAGACAACCAAAAACTTTATTTTTATTTTTTGAAAAGAAAACAAAAAAAAAAAATCCATTTTCGTAGGATATCACGACTATACTTAGCTTGTATAGTAAGCCTTTTCAACCCCTAGGTTCCCCCTAGTGGACGAGTCTAGTCTCGCGAGGGCTTGCAGTGATAATACCCACAAACATCCACTCAATTTTTAAATGAATGATATTTCAGTGGTCCAAGAAAATCAATCAGTACCATGAGCAAAAATTTTCATAAGCAAAGTTTAAAAATCGAAATTTTATAACAAATGTACAACTTGCCAAGTGTGTGAATTGAGTGTAAAAGAATAGTAGCTTTTAACTCCATCAACTTAACATAAATCCTTTGAATTTCATTTAATTTTGAACATCTGCATTCTATTTCTTTCCCAAGTTTCGACTTCAATCCTCACCTTGGAATTCACTCACAAGAAAATAGAACACACAAGGTTTCACTTAAGATGCCCCTTTTTAAAGAGTAAATGTAAATCAAATTCTAGAAGGTAGCATCCATAAGTCAAGAACGATTTATTCAAGAAAGAAAAGGACTTGGCATAACTTCATGAAAGAATGGTCTAGTGAGTTAACTTCAAAATTTTCACTTTGCTTTCCCAATTCCCAGCTTTCACAATTGAATGAAAATCCTCCCATGGATCTATTAAGACTTGCATTAGGTTGTAGTGGGGCCATTTGGGTGTAATGGGGTAATTTGAAGGAGGGTTAAGGAGTTCAAAAATGTTTTGGAACACTAAAATTATCATACCACTACCTTTCCACAGTTCTACCAAATCACACCCTCATTTCATTTTTTTTTAAATGAAACTGAGATTGAAAAACTGAAATTTATGGCCAAAGTGTTTTTCTTTTATTTTTCTACATCACCAAACTCTTCTTTTCTTCTATCTATTTTTTTTTTCTTTTCTTACTCCCACAATCCTGCAATTCTTTTCATTGCTCTTCCCCCTTTACTTTCAGAGTATTCCAAAATATATTAGGAAGGCTAAAGAGCATTCATTATGGTTAAAAGAATAATGTAGTGAGAAGAAAGAAATATGAATGCTCTATTAAGGCTCAACTTGGTTACAAAGGTGATGTTTATCAAAGAAAGGTACTACAAGCTCAAATATTAAAAAGATAGCCTAATGTCATTTCCATGGTCTCATTCCACTCAACCATTACAGCTGAGAATCGAGATTCAAGTTCAATTCTTCTGTAATTTCACAAACACCCAAAAACAAAGTATGGCACTTGGAGTTATTGAAGAAACTGAAGTGAAAATTTTTTTAAGCTTTTGAAAAGCTCTTAGAGTAAATGTAAATCTCTCATAAACAAGGCTTAAGGCTCAAAAATCTCACTTCACGTCTAAGTCTCCACTATAGTTGGAAATCCATAAAATGCACTATCCATTCATAAATTCATTCATCAAAATAAATGTTGAGCAAACCAGTTTCAAATTGTACTCATTCACAACCATTCAGCTTTAAAAACACAAGGCAAGCAGAACAAATCTTTAAAATTCTAAGATTTAAACTCTACTAATCTAATTTATGCAAATGACACTGATCAAGATCAGGTCAACTGGCGTACCATTCATGCAACTTGCAATTTTCATTCAATTTTTAGCAAAGAGAAAAAAAAAATCAGCAAAACAAAAGTAAACAAAGTCAAACAAGTATCAAGCTACAATGTTGAATAAGAAGAATTGAAATTTCATTCATTCAAAACATGAAAACTCACTTCAACAGGACAGATCAGAAACAGCACTTCAATTGCATCAAACTTAGTTTCTAACCAAGTTCCATCACTTTCCACTTCATAAAAAATTCAAATAAAAACTAAAACAAAATGCAAAACAAAAGACCCTAGTCTTTGGTCAACAAAATCATGACTTTAAATTTTTTTAAGAACCCTTACACAGATTCTGGTTTGTGTTTCAAAATCATCCGATGATCACTGGGAAGGTTCACCATCTCCTAGGTGGGCTGCTGAACCAGTCTTTTAGTCATATCTGAATACCCAACTCCGTATCCGAAAACAAAATGCATCAGTAATTCTGCCCCTTTCTGTTTCATAGACCAAATTCTGTGATAGTCCTAAAAAAAACTTAAGCCATGTTTTGTGACTCTGTTTTTTTTTCACTAAATTTATTCCTAAAAACACTTAATCATATAAATATTATGCAAATAAAAAAAAAATGCTGAAATTTTTTCAAATTTTCAATTCTTTTTTAACCAATTTTTGTAAGCTAAACAAGACAATCTCCATCACAAATCAATTCAGAAAATCAGCTCAAGCAAGCTTAATCACAATAAATCATCTCAATGCAACCAATGTCAATCAAAATAAAATCTCAGATTATGATCCTCCTCCCCTTAATTAAAAATAAGCATTGTCCCAATGTAAGATCAAGTCAAGCAATAAAGTTCTGAGAGAGGAGGGTGCCTGATAAGCTTAATTGAGCTTAATTAATTGAGTTGAGTTACTGAAAATTTAGAATGCTTCCAATGTAATTCCCCCTAACCTGGTTAATGCGACAAACTCCAAGAACAGCTCATTCGAATGTAAAGGAGTGTTACAACAATTCAACTCAGTTCAAACCGCTTAAGTCCTATCAAATGCACTTCAGAAAATTGAAAATTTTCTACTCATGAATCTTACCAATTGGGTGAGCTGATCAAACCAAATTTGAACAGACTTGCCTTGCAGAACAGGAAACTCTCCATTTTCTCAATAAGTCACTGCTTCCATATTTGAATGCTGCAACCAACTGTTAGAACTTGCAAACTGATTTTTTTGTTTTTGTTTTTATTTTTTATTTTTTTTTTTGATAAAAGGAAAAGACAAAATGAGAAGAAACCTATTCTACTATGATACATAAGGTAGAATTGCCTTACCAATTAGCCATATGTTGGGGGAACTCAAGATCCCAGCTCTCAATTTCAGCCACCAAGCTCTCATGATATTCTTTAAGCCTATGCCCATTCACTCTAAACATATTCTTTGAATTAGGATTCTCAATATCCACAGCCCCAAATTCAGTGATATTCTTAATCACATAAGGACCAGTCCATCTAGATTTGAGTTTCCCTGGAAATAAATGCAATCTAGAATCATACAACAACACTTTTTGTCCCACAAACAATTCTCTCTTCTTGATGTGTGCATCATGCCACTTCTTCACTCTATCCTTAGAGATTTTGGCATTCTCAAACACACCATTTCTGATTTCTTCTAGCTTACTCAGTTGCAATTTTCTTTGAAGACCTGATTCAGTGATATTCTCATTAAAATGCTTCACTGCCCAAAAGGCTTTATGCTCCAATTCCACAGGTAAATGGCAAGCTTTCCCATACGCCATTCTATAAGGAGACATACCTAAGATAGTCTTGTATGCAGTCCTATAAGCCCAAAGTGCATCCACTAGCTTCAAAGACCAATCTTTCCTACTTGGATTCACAGTCTTCTCAATGACTCTCTTAATCTCCCTATTGGCAAGCTCGGCTTATCCACTTATTTGATGGTGGTAAGATGTTCCTACTTTGTGCATTACCCTATATTTCCTCATCAAAAGACCCACATGCCTATTGCAAAAGTGTGTTCCTCTATCACTTATCATTGCTTTTGGCATTCCAAATCTTGAGAACACATTCTCCTTCAAGAACTTGATAACTACCTTGTGATCATTGGTCTTAGTTGGGATAGCCTCCACCCACTTTGAAACATAATCAATAGCCACTAAGATATATTCATGACCAAATGAATTCACAAATGGTCCCATGAAGTCCATCCCCCAACAATCAAAGTTATCAAGCATATAAATGGGGTGGAGTGGCATCATGTTTCTCCTAGTGAGGCTACCAAGCCTCTGGCATCTGTCACATGCAACACAAAATGCATACACATCTCAAAACATGGTAGGCCAATATAGTCCATATTGCAGAATCTTAGCCACAATTTTCCTAACAGAAAAGTGACCCCCACAGGCTAAAGTATGGCAAAATGTAATGACACTGTGGCACTCACTTTCAGGAATGCATCTTCGAATAACTTGGTCTAGGCAATACTTGAACAATTATGGATCATCTCAGAAGAAATGCCACACATTCCTAAAGAACTTCTGTCTATCCAACTTAGTCCAATGAGTGGGTATTAGACCTGTAGCCAAGTAATTGGCTATGTCTGCAAACCAAGGCACCTTAGATGAGTCTACATAGAACAATTGTTCATCAGGGAAGGTTTCATTTATGGGAGGATCATATGATGCTAAGTCCTGACTTAGAATCCTGGAAAGGTGGTCAGCTACCACATTTTCAACCTCCTTCTTGTCTTTGATCTCTAAATCAAACTCCTGAAGTAAAAAAATCCACCTAATGAGTCTAGGATTGGCATAAGGTTTAGTCAATAGGTATTTCAATGCAACATGGTCAGTATATATAATGACATGAGAACCCACAAGGTATGACCTAAACTTATCCAATGCATAGACTTCTGCTAGAAGCTCTTTCTCAGTGGTTGTGTAATTCTTTTGTGCATCACTAAGAGTCTTGCTAGCATAATACAACACATGTGGTTTCTTTTTCTTTCTTTGGCCTAGGACTGCATCAATAGCACAGTCACTAGCATCACACATCAACTCAAAAGACAAGGTCCAATTAGGTGCTTGCAAAATTGGAGCTGAAGTAAGTAGGCCTTTAAGTCTGTCAAATGAGGCTTGACACTCAGGTGTCCAATCAAAGGGAACATCTTGAGCTAACAGGTTGCATAGGGGTCTAGCTATGGCACCGAAAGATGCAATGAACCTTCTATAAAAACCTGCATGACCCAAAAATGATCTAACATCCTTAACACACCTAGGAGTGGGTAAGTTTTGAATTATTTCCACTTTGGCCTTATCCATCTCTATCCCTCTAGCAGACACTATGTGACTAAGAACTATACCTTGAGTCACCATAAAGTGACATTTCTTCCAATTTAAAACCAAGTTCTTTTCCTCACATCTAGTCAAAACCTTCTCCAAATTTCCCAAGCACTCATCAAAATCACTCCCATAAACTGAAAAGTCATCCATGAACACTTCAAGAAACTTTTCCACAAAGTCACTAAACAAGCCCATCATACATCTCTGAAAAGTTGCAAGAGTATTGCAAAGACCAAAAGGCATACGTCTATATGCAAATGTGCCAAAGGGGCAGGTGAATGTGGTCTTCTCCTGGTCATCTAATACAATCTCAATCTGATTATAACCAGAATACCCAGCTAGAAAACAGTAAAATGCCTGCCCTGCCACTCTTTCCAATACCTGATCTAGGAATGAAAGAGGAAAATGATCATTCCTTGTGACTGCATTCAATTTCCTGTAATCTATGCACATGCGCCATCCTGTTTGGATGCGCATAAGAACCAATTCATCCCTCTAATTCTTTACCAAAGTCACTCCAGATTTCTTAGGCACTACTTGAGTTGGGCTAACCCACTTAGAATCTGAAATGGGGTAGATAATTCTAGCATCCAACAGCTTAATTACCTCACTTCTAACCACTCCTTTCATATTAGGATTAAGCCTCCTTTGTATTTGCCTAATAGGCTTAGCATTCTCGTCCAAAAATATCTTATGAGTGCAAATTAATGGGCTAATTCCTTGCAAGTCTGCAATGGTCCAGCCCAAGGCTTTTTTTTATGCTTCTTCAAGACCTCAACAAGTCTATTTTCCTTATCAGACTTCAGCTGTGAAGAAATAACAGCTGGATAAGACTCTCCCTCACCCAAAAACATATATTTCAAGCCACTAGGTAGAGGTTTTCTTTCAGGTATTGGTGGCTTTTCAAAAGATGGCTGAGATTTGACTATGGGTAGCTCTAAAGGTTCAAAACCAAGTCTCCATTCATTCACTGACATAACAGAACCTGAATTTTGTTCAAAACTTTCTTCATCAAGACCTTCCAAGTCATAATCCTCAAGAAATTCAACTTGCTCACTGTTCACTAGAGCTCTCTCCAAAGGATCATCAAAGTACTCCCTATCGAAATGCTCTTGAGTGATGGTTTGAATTAAATCAACTTCCATTGACTCATCACAATCACTAGGCGGTTTTGTCACTTTGAAGATGTTTTTCTCAATTGTCATGTTGCCAAAGGAGAACTTAATGACTCCAGTTCTACAATTGATCAAGGCATTTGAGGTGCCAAACAATGGTCTCCCTAGGATGACAGGGATAGCTGGTTGTGACCCTTGAATAGGCTGAGTGTCCAGCACTATAAAGTCCACAGAAAAAACAAAATGCTCTACTTGAATTAAGACATCCTCCACAATACCTCCAGGGACTTTGACAGACCTATCTGCTAGTTGTAATGTCACCCTAGTAGGTCTAAGTTCACCTAAACCAAGCTCTTGGTAAAAAGTGAAAGGTAAGAGACTAGCACTTGCACCCAAATCCAACAAAGCTTGATCAACCCTTTTGTCCCCTATGATGCAAACAATAGTAGGACAGCCTGGATCCTTGTACTTAGGTGGAGTTTTAAATTACAAAATGGAACGCACTTGTTCAGTTAAAAATGCTTTTTCTTTGACATTCATTTTCCTTTTCACAGTGCACAAGTCTTTCAAAAATTTTCCATAAGATGGATTTTGTTTTATGGCATCAAGTAAAGGAATATTGATTCTGACTTGTTTAAAAACCTCATAAATATCAGAATTCATATTCTCTTTCTTGCTTTTGTTCAATCTTTGAGGAAAAGGAAGTTTTGGAACAAATCCAGATCTGTCCATTTGGTTTTCTCTTGAAATTTTTCCATTTTCAGAAACTTTTTCACTCTTTTCAAGCTGTTTTTCATCAAAAACTTTGATTTTATTTTCAAAAATTTCAGTTTTATTATCAGAAATTACCTGTTCTTCCTTCTGAATTCTGATTTCTTGCTCCTCTTTGCTCAAATTCTGCTGTTGTTCAAATTCTGCTCTGCTGTGCAGCTTGTTGCTCTCCAACTGCTATTCATTCTCCTTCATTTTCATCCTCTTGTGGAATGTAGTCTGGTTTCAGAATTCGCTTTCCACTTCTCAAAGTTGATACAACTTGTACATGCTCTAAATTCTCATTGGCACCTGAAGATGATGATTCACTGAAATGCACTTGGCCTGTAGGATTTGGTTTTGGTTGAGATGATAGCTTTCCCGATTCCCTTATGGTTAAAGCTTGAGTGAGCTTTGATAACTGACTTCGAATGTCCTCCATTGCTCTGTTTGTTTGCTCTTGGAACCTTGAATTTTGATTGTTGGTTCCAATTTGCCCTTGCATAAATTGTTGCAAAGTATTTTCCAATGATCTCTTGTGAGGTGGTTGATAAGAATTGGTGTTCTATTGAGGTTGGAAAGGTTGGGAAGGAAATAATTGAGGTGGAAATGGTTGTTGGGGCCGGTATTGTTGATTTTGTGCCTCAGCTTTCCAAGAGGGATTCGAATGATTTCTGTACCCAGAATTGTAGGTATTCGAATATGGGTTATTTCCTTAAGTATAAGAATTCACCCCTTGGTTTGGATTAAAAGGTCTTGTTGCTGGTGTGGGATTTGTTTGACCATAAAGGACCTCTTTGAAAGCTGGAAGTGTAGGACAGTCATCTGTCCTATGATCTGGGGTTTCACAAAGCACATACTTCACTTCATTTCCCTTTAATGCTTGCTTCTTTTGCTCTATTAACTCAACTTTCCTTGAAAGTGCAGCCAACCTAGCTCCAAGATCATCAGTCTCATTGAGATGGAACTTCCCTCTAGCATGTGAGCTGTCAGAAAATTCAGAAAAAAGATGAGGAGACTACTTCCCACTGCTTAGTATTTTTAGCTAGTGAATCAAAGAAATGCAAAGCTTCTTCAGTAGTCTTATCATAAAATTCACCATTACACATGGTTGCAACCAGCATTTTCAAATTGGGAGTCAATGCATTGTGAAAAAAATTAACAATTCTCCAAGACTCAAAACCATGATGAGGACAAGCTTGCAATAATTCTCTAAATCTTTCCCATGCTTGTGCAAATGTTTTATTAGGCTTACACACAAAATTCATGATTTGTTGTTGAAGAATCACTGTCTTATTTGCAGGAAAATACTTCTTTAAAAATTTAGTTTGCATTTCTCTCCAAGTTCCTATGGATCTAGGCTCAAGTGAATTCAACCACATTTTTGCTTTGTCTTTCAATGAAAATGGAAACAACTTGAGATGAACCATATCCTCATTAGCATTTCTATCCATACAAGTTCCACAAACATTTTCAAATTCTTTCATATGCATGTAAGGATTTTCTGAGTCAATGCCATGAAAAGTGGGCAAAAGCTGAATTGTACCAGGTTTAAAATTGAAATTCTGATGCCCTAGTGTTAGTACAATGCAAGACGGAGTGGTTTGTCTAGCTGGATGGAGATACTCACCGAGAGGTCTAAGGATATTTTGATCAATTTGATCATTCTCTCCATGAACACTCCATTCCGGCAAAGCAGGTGGTGGTGGATCCATTTGTGCAACAGAAAATTCAGATTGTGTGCTAGATGATGCAGATTCAATTAAATCAGCAAGAGATGATGGAATATGCAGTTCAGAATTAATTCCAATCAGCCTACTAGACCTTAAAAACATGCACAGAAATTCAGATTTGAAATAAAGCCATCCTAACCTCCAATCTCCATAAACAAACCACCAATTCACAAAGAAATCAGTCCTATTCTCCACTAGAAGTTTGCAGCAGAAAATTTAACAATTCGAATATTAGATGCAATAGGTTCAAATCAGAAATTCAGAGATCAGATTGCAGGACTTCTAACACTAAAACTAACAACTAAAACTTATAAAAGTATAAACAAAGATGGGACAAAGTTACCCAATGAATTGAGCGGCTCTATCGTTAAAGATGATGGTGAGAAATGCTGCTAAGTAATGCTCCACAGATTCAAAACACCATTGCTTCTCGAAGATCCCTGGCAACGGTGCCAAAATTGTGCTTGTCGTTGCTCAATTACCTCACTCTTAATTACAAAATTCAGATTTAAGAAGGTTAAGTAAAGAAAATTGAGACAAACTTCCCCCAACTGCAAGGTGTGATTGTAGCACAAAATACTGGTAATTACCAGGTCATTTCCACAGGGACCTAAGGAGAAAATGAATGGTTGAATCTAATGGATTTGATTAGCAAAACAACGACTCACAAGAATGTAAGACAGAAATGAAAATCTAATTTAGAAATGTTTAAGGTTTTGAAAATGAGTTTTGAAATAAAAATTAAATTTACTTGGAAACTGATATTTAAAAAGATGGGCAAGGCAATTTCAATGCTTCTCCAAATCAATCTCAAAATGCCAAGAGTGTATCAATCATCAATCCTATTTGTTCCAATTTTTAAGAAATTAATTTCGATTAAAACAAGCCATGGATCAAACACATGATGTGCATAATCTATCTTAAGAACAATAGAGATTCTAAGTCTAGCAACTCTAATACAAATTTGCAATGAAAGTTCTAAGTTAAGTAAACCCTATGAGCCCATTGATAGAATATGTAAATCAATGCCAATCGGACCTTGAATCAATGATGTCTAAAGTAATTAAATACAAATAGAATTGATAAGCAAATAACTCAAAATAAACCCATGAAGATCGGTATCTTGAGCATCATTGGAGAGGACATTATCCTTGCCTTGGCCCAAGAATGATCTCAGCCAGTCATTCTCAGAAAATTAAGAACAAAAATAGAAAGATGGAAATGAAACATTTGAAATCTGAAATCTGGAATTGAAATTGAATTGCAATTGAAAATCTAATTACAACTGTTGAAATTGAAAGATCAAATGGAAGTCTCTCTACCTAAGCTAAAGCAATAACAAAAACAAATAAGCAACAAAAAAACTCCCCCTATCTCCAACTCTCTCTCTGTCTCTATATCTTCCTCTCTATAACCTCCTCCCGTGTGTATGTGCGTGGGATGTGTGATGTCTCTCCCCCTTCCTTCTGAAAATTTCCTTTTCCATTATGCAATTCGCTCCTAAATTACGGATTTGCCATTCCTTGATCTCAGGGTCATATCACATGGAGAGGTTATCGTCATGTGGAATCTGTTACTGAGATATATCCGATCATTCGAATGCTTTAAATATATATTCGAATATGCACTTCCCTCCAGAATGTAATTCAGTTACCAACAATATTCGAATATGCTAATCTTCATATTCGAATATGGTGCTCTGCTTCCAGAACTTCCAAAATAAGGATTTTAACCTTCTTGTGTTGAATGCAAGTAAAAATTCCACATCTTCTCAAAAAGCTTTGATCAACAGATATAGTACACTTGGGATGTGTCCAGTAATTTCACATCTCTTCCTTGGTATCCTTAATGTGGCTTACATTGCTTTCCTTCAAGGATAAAATCAACACATGGTTCATATTGGAGCAGTGGAGTGAAACTCTGCACAAAACACAGATTTTGTGTCATTTATGTGCCATATAAAGATGTAATTAAATATACAAATGTGTAACATTTGGAGTCCAATCAACTCCTGCCCTAACAAGATAGTCAACAACCTAGACATCCCTGGGAGTTCATGTAAGGTCTCTCATGAGGTGCTGGCCAATATGAAGATCAAGTGCGGATGATTCCTAAATAATGGAAAATAAAAAATCATACGTAAATAGGACTATACATTGAATGTGTACTGAGAATAGATATACTTACCAATATCTTCTTAGTGGCAGCCACCGGCTGGGACCTAATGGGAGGCACATCGCAAGGAGGCCTGATAGGATGCCTAGTACGTATTACTACATATAAGGATCATTACGATCCATCTAACCTGTAAATGTGTTGGCAGTAACCACCTGAGCATGACGATCATTCTAGGCAGCAATTTGATCAGCGTGCGTGATACTCTAGTTAGCCCCAACCCTACCTTGATGATTAATAGTGTATAACCCGAGAGACGTATCACAAATTAGTGGCTCGTGCTAAATCATCTCGAACTGACGTATCACGTGATTGGACAAATGCATTTCGATGATGTCAAGGAATATCAATGGCGATCTTGTCTGCCATATCTCTTGATCGTGAATTGGGACATCTAAGTTGCTAGATATGGCTACCATGACATCTATGAGTCTGCCATCAAGTCCAACTGGTCCTTGTACTCAACTAGAGTATGTGAAGATGTTAACGTAAACCCCCCATGCCATCTGTTATAAGTTTAGATATATTTATTAGTTCATTATGGAAACAAGTAACATCGTAGAACAAATTTAAACAAAATAACTAATTTAACACTGTCATACCAGTAGCTGTATGGTTCGACCGGCTGCACTAGGGGGCCTGACCCTGCTACTGGAGGTGCCACTACTAGTAGATTGGCTAGCTGTGCCACATCTGGTGCATCAGGCTACAATACATTGGGCTATGCCTCATCTAGTCTTGCATGCCAAGTATGACGGTTCGCCTACCTCAATGTCAAACAATAGGTTGAAATACAATAAACCACTTTCATGTCCATATCTGGAGAATAACTAATAGGCCAGTCATCTATTTTCTCCGTGTCAGTAAAGCCTTGCACATCCCTTGATATAAATAAGCCAGTACTGCTCCTTTCCAACTATACTGTCCAACATGATCCAAATCATCGAGCAACCATAGATACATCATCGAGATCAAGCTACGAGACTTGTTAGGGAACAAGCACCCTCTAATCAACATAAATAGAATCGCACGGCCATACTGTCGCACAACATCATCCTCATCTTCAGCTGGGAGATGTCTAAAGCACTGGAGCAATGAGCTGAACTTGATTGCATTCCTTTGATAGCATCAGTAGGTGGGGCTATGCCTAGGTGGCCCTGTACAATGTTCCTTCATGTAGGCACTGTATAAGACATATCAATGTTGGTAACTACCATCTCGTCAACAAGCAATCTGGTGATGGCAAGATGTCCTCCAATGTGATGGTACACTTCCCAATTAGCAAATGTAATGTGTGGGTCTCAACTCGCCATCGCTCTACAAGTGCTATGATCAACAGCCTGTATAACATAAGATAGCCCAAGCGATAAAACCCATACACTCCTGCCCTAACAAGATAGTTAACAACTCAGACATCCCTGGGAGTCCATGTAAGGTCTCTCATGAAGTACTGGCCAATACAAAGATAAATTACGGACAACTCCTAAATAATGGAAAAATTACAATCATAATAAGTAGTTAACAATTTCACGCATCAAAACGAACGGAACTAAGTTAAAAACATACCCTGTCGTCCCATATATCTGTAGATCTATGTATGATCTGTGCCCCTAATACAGATGTATCATGAGGTCCTGGGGATAACAAATGACGATCCTGATTGTCTGGAAGATCTATAACCTATACATAAAAAGCAAAAAATTAGCAACAATTCTAGTTGTCATACTAAGAATTTCAAATTTTAGAAATTACATTAAGGGATAGTGAGAAAATATTTAAAATGCTAACAAATTATATAACTAAATAGTTCAAATTCTCACAACATACATAACTAAATAGTTCAAGGTTTAACAAATTATATAACTGAATAGTTCATGGTCTACTAGATTGTATAACAAAATGGTTTGAATTCTTAGAAATTGCATATTTCATTTAATCAAAGAACTAACTAGCTCGCGACTCTTCCAGGACACTTCCTCCTAGTATGACCCTTAGAACAACAAATACCATATCATAGCTTAGTTAAACTCTTACTCCTATCCGTTTCGTTCATAATGCTAATCGACATTGGCCTTCTTTTTTGTTGTTTCAAATGTTGATTTGGGATGAATGCTGGGACATTTGGCACTTCCCAATATTTTGGATCATATAAGGGGTAGAAATGGGGAACATATATGTTAACATAGACTTCGATGCTATACTTTGCTGAAATCATAGCCATCTAGTCATGATGGCTTTCCTCACAAATAGCAATGACATGGGGGCATGGGATCCAGCGATTACTCTATTTACTATATGTGCAACTTTGATCTTTCAAAGAAATCACTTGTACATGGCCACCCTCATTTACATGTTACCCCGTAGTTACCTCGTACACCCCATCGATGTGATTAAATTATGCAATTCTGTGACCTCAAGCTTGTTGTTGATATTTATCAATCAATTCCAAGACTCCTAGCAAATGCCGAACCCTAACTTCTTGAGCTGCCACTAAAACTTCATTCTTATTACTAAAGTATGTCATGACTTTGTAGAATGTAAATTGAGCACGTACGACAATAGGTAACGATCTGGCACCCTGCATGACATTATTGAAACATTCAGAAATATTCGTTGTCTCAATCCTATATCTAAGGCCTCGATCAAGAGACATTGTCCACTGCTCCTTAGGGATTTGTACTAAATATTGCCACTCTTCATAATTGAGATCTCTAATCTGTTTCATTATTGAATCAAACTTTCGAATCTGTGGAGTTTATGCAGCATGAGACATCAACTTATTCAAATGAGAGCTAGAAAATTTCTTCTTAAAGTTAGCCTGCAGGTGCCTCAAACAAAATTTATGGAAGGCATAAGGTGGCCCCCATCTAGAGTTAGGGGTGCTGAAAGTATTGGTTATGCCACTGTGCCTATCAAAAATTAAAAACAAGTCTTGTCTATTTAGGACTACATATCTCCTTAAGTTGCATAGAAACTGGTACCAACTATCAAAGGACTCTTCGTCTACACTAGCAAAAACCAGTGAAAGATCTGTAGGTTAGCGTCACTTCCCATAGCAATGAGCAACTTTCTTTTATACTTTTCATACAAGTGAGTGCCATCTATTATTATAACAAGTCTACAAAATTAGAAACCATTGATAGATGGCTTGAATGCCCAAAACATATATTATAGGATGGCATTACCAGTGACCAATCTAGGATGGTAGTGATAATTGATAACAGTGCCAGGATTATACTTTTGCACTACATAAAGAAATACAGGTAACTTACTATATGATTCATCCCAGTCACCAAAAATGCTGGCTATTGCCTTCTATTTTGCAACCCATGCTTTGCTATCTAATATTACATATTAAAATTGATTTTTCACTATTAGAGCTAAAAATGGGCTAAAATTGATGAATCATTCTTCATCAGTTCTTATATGTGTATTGCAACATAAGCCGTATCTAACTGAAAGTGATCTTGATTCATCCAAGTATAAACACAACTATGAGGGCCCTCGTACTTGGTGATCTCAAACTGGCCATATCTTTTTAGTTTAGTAGCCTGTAGTTGCCAAGTACAAGGAGTTCTACTGGACATCTTACACTTAGTAGCCCACTTCATTCTATCCGACTCAATTGTCTTAAATTGACTATTCGCTCTAACCTAGGACGTCTTCAAAGTTCTAATTAACTTAGTTTTATCATTAAATAAAACTCCAACACAAAGCTAATCTATCTTAAGGTCCTAATTGGAGCAATGAAACTAGACGTGGAAGCTGCATTGCTTGGCTCACACAGAGTTGTAAATAATTAAGAGGTGGGCTAATGCAATTTTTCTTTACCCTCTTCGACACCCTCGTTAGCATTAAGCCTAGCATCAATGTCGACATCATTTTTACCTTGAAGGTTAACACTATAATCAACATCTAGCCTGAAGATTGAGTCTTCCTCTGTGATCATATCTTCCAGGGTCGGAGGCACAACTAATGTGGCAACACCTGTTTGCTCCTTATGCTCAACTAGTTCTTAAACCACACCCCATTCAGTAAACTCTAGATGCATGGGATTGTTGGGTGATTAGAGATCATAAGAAGTGGAACCATAATCTCCCTCAGAGTTAAACATAGGTGTTATGTGCACAATAGCAACAACCAACGCGTGTTGAGGGGAATCAACTGACAATACTTGATAGTCTAAGTCAAAGTGTGACCATTTCAACTGATCTACTGCATCCATCATTCCTCTAACCCCATTGTCATTTTTCACTCGAAATGGCCTATAATGAGCTGTAGGTCCAATAATCACTAGATACCGATATGTAACATTAAGCTTTACCCGAGTTTCTTCTACGCCTAATGTCTTGCACAATTGGACTATTAGTTAGTCATAACTTATAGTACTAGCAACCTGAATGCTCTCCTCATAGTCACGATCATAGGATAACCCTCAACAATTAAAGTTACATTCCCACCGCAACAGTAGAATACAATCACGTATTTTTCTAACATTGTACCTTCTGTTACAAAAAATATGAACTTAAGATTAGGAAATTTGAAAACATTAAATAAGATTGATTACTTAATATTCATGATAGGATCAATCTATGTTATTTTTTGTTTGGATCTTATATATTTAAATATTAATGGATCTTATATCTATATAATAAAATAAAATGGTTTTTGAACATGTCTTTCTCACAAAACTAAAATTTAACGGCTAAGATTATGTTTTATTCTTCAACGAATGGCATGAGATCTTTTACATTCACAAAACTTTTGAAGAAAAAGACCTACTTTTTTGGGTTCTAAAAAGTAATTCACTTGGTCATGGGTTCCAAAAGGAAAACTATTTGCTTAAAAATTTAATTTAATATTAAATTTATATATTTCAATTACATTACTAAACCAAACCAAGCCTTTTCCCACTAGGTGGGATTGGCTATATGAATTTGACGACACCAATCAAATCTGTTTAGGGCCATGTCCTCCGTTAGATCCAGGTAGGCAAAGTCATGTTTAATAGTTTCTTTCCAACTTCTCTTGGGTCTTCCTCTTCTTCTCTTATTCCTAGCAATCTCCATGCTTTTACACTTTCTAACAAGTGCCTCCGTTGGACACCTTCTAACATGGCCGAACCATCTTAATTAATTTTCTCTCATTTTATCTTCAATCGGTGATATTTCTACTTTGTCCTTAATCTCCTCATTCCTAATCCTATCTCTCCTTGTAATCCCGCATATCTATCTTAGTATTTTTATCTTCGTAACTGCTATCTTCTGAACATGATTATGCTTTACTGCCCAACACTCTAATCTATATAACAATGCTAGTTTTACCGCCACCTTATAATACTTACCTTTCACCTTAAGGGAGACTTTTCGATCGCACAAGACCCTAGAAATACTCCTCCATTTGGTCCACCCAGCCTGAATCCTATGACTTACATTAGTATCAATCCCTCCATCTTGTTGCTCCATAGATCCAAGGTACCTAAAGTTTTCTTTCTCTACGATCTTTTGTGTGCCTAAACTTATTTCTATGCTACCAGTTACTCTACTTTGACTAAACTTGCATTCCATATATTCCGTTTTACATCGACTTAGCCTAAACTCTTTTATCTCTGACGTTTCCTACCATAATTCTAGCTTAGCATTCACTCATTCTCTTATCTCATCTACTAAAACAATATCATCTGCAAATAGCATACACCACGGTACCTCATCCTGAATATGTCCTGTAATCTCATCCATAACTAGAGCAAACAAGTACGGGCTTAACGTTGATCCTTGGTGTAGACCAATCGTGATAGGAAACTCTTTAGTCTCTCCACCAGTCGTCTGTATAAATGCCATGGTTCTATCATACATGTCCTTTATCACCTCAATAGATGCAACACACGCTCCTTTCTTTTCCAATACTCTCCATAGAATCTCTCTAGGAATCCGATCATAGGCCTTCTCTAAATCAATGAACATCATATGTAAATCTTTTTAACCTTCTCTATACTATTCCATTACCCTCCTCAGGAGAAAGATAGCCTTCGTGGCAATTACATTACTAATTGAATGAAAAATGTAGATAAAAGATAGAGTTGAACTCACAAATTAAAAAAAAAAACTTAAATAATAATTAGATTATTTTTTTTGGCAAGGAAGAGGAAGGTTTGGGAAGAAGAATGATTTACGGACTTGATCTTGATTCTCTGGTTAATCTGAATTATTATTTTTATGACAAGATAGCAATAAGAAAGAAGAGGGGAATTGAAGATGAAAAGAAGGATTTCTTTTTTTTTTCTTTGACAAATGTGAGGCTTTCCTTTTCAATTCAATTCCTCTTAGGATTTTTTTTTTTTTTTTGGCTTATGTGGTCTTAGGTTATTTAGTTTTTTTTTTTTTCCTCATGTTTAGTCTTTGTCATTGCCACTTCATTTTATTAGGTCTTTGAGGTCAGTCAATATTTGTGACCTAAAATGCCAATTCATTTTTGTTACTAGGAAAAGACTTGAGAGGTTATTCTTTTGATATTATGCATGTTTTTAAAACCACATTTCTTGAAAGGTGAATACAGATGCTTCTTTATTTATCATTTGCTTGATGAATTATTTATTGTTTAAAGTGTGTGATTTTCTATAACTCCATTTGTTATTCAAAATTTTGCATTTGAATTGTTTTATGTTATAAATTCTATCAATTTGTATGACTAATATGAAAAAATAGAAACTTTTTATTTTCAGTTGGGGGAGGAGAGGGATCAACATAAAATTTATTAAATCTTGGAAGGGCTACTGCACTACTTTTTGTTGTGATATATATCCCAAAACAAATAACACCATATTAGCAGATAAGTAGTAACCAATACAAAGCATAAAACAATCAAGTACAATCGCGTCTAGTTCAACTAAACCCTTAAAACCAAATTTAATAATTACAGCAATGTCAACTACCCATCACTAGTTGCAAACAACAAAATTCACTAAATTTTGTAACCCCAAATTAGCATTTTCCAATCCACAATTTCTATTTGAAAACCCAAATCAACAATCAAATCATGGTGACAAAAAAACAAGAGTGGTGGAGATAAAGATAAAATAAGAGATGGGTAACGATGAGAAGAGGCCAGAGAACCTACAGAAGTGGTGGAGAAGTGTTGTCGAACTCGAAAATAGAGATCACCGGTGACGCATTGGGAGATTTAGGTAAGAGAGATGAGAGCAAGACACTGAGAGAGAGACCGAGTGATTGAGAGAGTGGTCTAGGTACGGGTTTATAACGCCAAAAATGCGTTTTCGTATAACATTTGTAGTTAAGCTACAACTACCTTCTCAGATAGTGGTTCTTCAAGTTTCAAATCACAATTTATATAACTTTTCCAAATTCGCCTTTCAGGTGAGAGTGAGAATTCAACTTTTAGGTGAGCAAGATGAACTGGGTAACACAAAAAATGCGTTTTCATAGAGCATTTGTGGCAATTGAAACCGCCTTCTTAGATGGCGATTCTTGAAGAACCACAATTTCAAATCACATTTTATAAACAATCCCTATATCACATAACGTTTTCAAGTATCCCAACGACCGTGTTATCATACCGCGTTTTCATTAACAGTACAAGTCGAAATACTATTTTTTCGATAGCAATTCCTTATATAGTGCATAGAATATAAGTAAAATAGAAAAAAAAGTCCACTACTGTCATATCTGACGCACCCCTTACCGCTGTGTTTGTTACGTGCGACCACTCGAGCACATTATGCCATCGAGTAACACCAATCGTTGTTGCTAAGTCCAACAAATCCCCTACCGAGCACAACGAAGTCATCGTCACGCGATTTTTGTTTTTGGGTTGAAAGACCCCAATCCAGATGCAGACGTCGTCGATTCACAAACACAACATGAATGTAGTTGCTCATTATGCCCCTCACCGCGTCTCTCGTTATTGTTGTAGCCGATGCACCCTTCATCGCTGTCTTTGCCACGTGCTACTGCTTCTTTCCACAAGTTCCAACCTTCTCTTTCTTTTCTCTCTCTCTCCGTGAAGCCCTAGCAAATGGTCTCTCTCTCTATCTCTCTCTCTCTCTTCGTGAAGCCCTAGCAAATGGGTCATATTGTTTGGTTTGATCTTATAATGCTTATCTGTAAAGTTATTCATAAAAAATGAGTAGATTTTAAAGAATCTATGCTTGGTCTGAAATCCTTAATTCCCTAATTTTGATCACTTTACGTAATTTAATTTTCTTTTTTGGGCACATGTATATTTGACTCTAAATTCAAATTTTAATTTAATCTTTTTTTTTATATTGTTGATACATGCTATGAATTCTGTGAAGTGGATTGAATTTCTTTGGTTTCAATCTCTTTTTTACTTTATGTTTTTTTTTTTTTTTCCTTTTTATGGTGTTTGCACTCTATTAAATTGTTGATTGTTTTGCAAAGGTTGACTGGAGCAAGAATGAGAAATCAATTACTTGATTCAAGCTTTATATTAATAAGATTATGAGTCATAGCAATGTATAAAGGGCATTATTCTATTGTAAGCCCTATCATTTGTGTAAGAGCTATTGGATTGGTTTTTCTTTGAGAAAGAAGAAATAGGGGGTTTAGATTTGGATTGATTTGTGTTCAGTTGAGGTTAATTATGCCTTATGTTTTGATAACTAAACAATATTTATGCAGTTTGATAGGCTTTCATTTGTTCTTTATAAGATTACTAAGGTTTTGCAGAATTTTGGTAAAGGATTTTCATTTTGTTTCACAAAAGTTTATATTTGAAGTTTTTGAGACTTAATTCATGTTTTGAACTCCTAGACATGTATTTTGACATTATTGGAAATTGTATTAGTAATCATGGATGCCTATCTAAGGGTTGTGATTTCTTATTTGACGTTTGAAATCACAAAAAGGCCTCCTCATCATGTGATAGGAAAAAAGTTGTAAAACTATATAAAATTATTGGTGTCTCTATTACAATTGTGAAGGGTGGATGACTTAATCAACCAAGTGGTTTGAATGGGTGATTGTGAACCATACATCACTCTCATAAAATTCATGGAGTGTAATGCAAAAATCCCCAACTCTTTTACATTAATTCTTACTTTTCTATTGACTTGGAGAATTTCCTTGGAACTTCAATAGTCCATATGGGGCAAGGAAATCAAGTTAGTCTAGGTCTTGATGTAATAAATTCTCTTTTAAGATATTATATTGTAGAAAATATGTAAACTTGATAAGCATTTGGTGTCATTGTCAAAAACATAATTTCATTACTAATCACCTTTTTAACGCCACCTTATTTATTAATAACATTCAATTTTGCTTCAACTAGCAATCACACATTTTATTGTCATATGCATCATATCATATTAAGTAGCACTCTTTTTTTATGCATGAAACTTGCTATATGTGTGTATGTTTATATATAAGGAGAATTAAACAACGTCACCTACCTGATTGCTTGTTTTTTGGGGGTCACTAAATGCATGTATCCCACAAGAGAATGACTATGATTTTTTTATTTTGTTATTTACATCTATCTATTAACTTTAGATTAATAATCGCGATTCAATAGAGCCTAAGGTTATGCTAGAGCTAGCAGTGAAGCAATATGACTAGAACTTTGGAATTGGTGTTGATGGGGCAATCTTTGCTATGCCTCGAATTAATGACTCTGATTATACCATGAGAATTTCAATTTTGTTCATAGTGAACCTGGAGAATTTCATTTTTTGTTTGTCTCATTCTGATATCAAGTTATAAAATTCGCCCAATTATAAGTTCTTTAATTAAATTAAATGTCATCTTTGCTCTTATTTGTGCTATCTTTCTTGTGGTTGAGATAACTAACAAGTGCATATGTGGCTTGAATTCGGTTTGCATTGCAAGGGAGTATATTTGGTTGCTTTTGTGTATTCTAATGGCCATACTTTGTTTGTCCTCTACACACACACACACACACAAAAAAAATAAGCTTAATGCTTATCCAGGAGAAAAAAGTTTAGTTATTAGCTGCCTTCATAGCATTATATTTCCCTTATTGAATTTTCTATTGAGAACACAAATCATAGTTATCTATGCTAGTCAAGTTCTTACTTTTAGAACTTCTATTTATCAATTTATTTATTGCATCTTGTTAATGCTTTAGTAGGGTTTCATGTGACCTTCTATTGCTTTCTCTTATCTTGTTTCTTTGGTTTTTTATGATGAAATCATGAAAGATTTAAATTCTGCATTTTGAGACTGCTCTTTTCAAGTGTCTCATATAAGGTTCTCTTATGTCTCACTTTTACCTTTATGCATTAGAAAACTTGGTTAACTTGTTTCAATAGTAAAAAAGTTATGTCTTTCAAGGATTAGGCCACAACATACATGTTTATCATTAGATATAGAAATAGATTTTCCATACAAGGATGTTGAAGTTTTGAAGATAACAAATAATAATGTTGGCTACTCATAAATACATGCATGCACTTCAATAATTTTACATTTACAATTATTTATTTATTTTATCGTATTTAGTTGGTCTATTAAACCAATCATTGTTTTTATTTTTATTTCAGGGATTTGGATCAAGATCGGTACAAAGTTGACTTTTTTTTTTTTGGTACGGTATTAGGGATGTTAACTTTGATTTTTTAATACAAGAGTCGAGATTCTTTTTGGTATTGTTCTATGGATATAGTTTTGTTATTGTATTATGGAATTTTTTTTGGTATTATATTATGGATTTTGATGTTATATTGCATAAAATTTTTGTTTATTTTAGTTTATTCAGATGCATTTTTATTAATTTATTATTATTTACATCCCATATTTAATTACAGGTATCATGTTAGAATTAAAATTGGTTATTGTCTATAAATATAATATTAATTGTACAGATAAAAATAAGTTATTACTATAAATTAAATTAAAATTTAAAAATAATTAATATTTTTAGCTACAGCTATGGTCAGTAGCCAATACTATATACAAAATAATATAATTTTTGGCATTGGCCATTACTAAAACCATAGCTAAAAGTTTATAAAATTAAATTAATATAATAAAGTTGTACCAATAGTAGCTAATGGTTCCAATAGCTCCTTGTTGGCCATTCCATATACACTGTAGCTAATAACATATTTGCCAGAACCAATACATGGCTACATATTTAGGCTGTAGCCAAATAACTTTTTTGTCATTAAGCAGAAATTACCACTGACGAGTAATAGCCAGGCCGTAACCAATACCCTTTAACCACTGTTTCTCAATTTTTGGCTACCACTTTGGACCATAGTCAAAAGGCCTTTTTCTAGTGGTGTTCTTTATTAACTCGAGGTGTGAAGAGTGTGAGATTATCATCAAAGATTAAGATTCTGACTATGAGTACTTTTCACTGTTTGACCTGATTATATCAGAGATTGATAATTTAGATATGATTTTGGGTATAGATTTGTCATGCCTCAGATTTTGTCATCTGAATTGTGAACTAGTAATCAGATAAAAATCACAATTAACTATAATAAATCCAATTAGAGCCATACAATCACCTTGGAGCAGACATTAAAATATAATAATATTAAATAAACCCCGATCCATAACTCGACAAAGTAGTCGAACTGTGTAAAAAATAGTATAGGCTTAGCTGACCTTTATAGACATATCAAATATCAAAATACATCTAATACAAAATATATCGTCAAAGATTAAAAGAATAATATATCACAAATATAGTCTAAGCCATATCAAAGTATCAACTGAATCTCGATCCCTGGGTTTGTCAAGGTATTAGGCTCAACACTTGGAACAAAATCTATAGGGAAGTGAACACTAGTCCACGTGTTCCCACTAAATACATAAACATTTATAATATGCAATAAAATGCCTTAGCATCTACTATTGTGCATTACATAGGCATCGATAATCATATTGCCATTAACTTATATTCATACCATAACAATTACATGATCAACATCTCATTACCAATTCATTAATCATTTTATCCATTTATCATCATTTCGTTATACATACTCATACATGGGGTAGGTATTTCATAAGACTATCTTTGGGCCACTGAGTCTATCTCTAAAATATCATCATCATCTTTTATAGGTCCACATCCTAACGAAAACAATCAACCCATATATGTCGTATTTTATGGGTTTCAACTCAACAGTACAATTAACCAAATAACGTTGTTTTTATGGGTCCACATCCTATTGGATATGATAATCTAAATAAAATGTCGATATGTATATTACCAATCTACTGGAACAATAACTAAATCTTATACAGGTTTAAGGACTTCAACTCATGGGCATACGTGTATACCTAATATTTCATAATACTTTCTCTTCCCAAAATCATTACAAAATCAATAATGTATCTCATTACTCATTTTCACATCTTATTATCATTAAAATTGTCGCACCTCTATTTTAGAATACATATTTAATCATTTAAATAGGGTAGATATCCCTAAATCCTCTGTCCATAATATTTTATTAATCACAATTTATATAAAAACATAACATGTTTGGTTTATATTATATCTGTAGGTAAAATAAATAAAAAATTTTACGAGTACTTAAATATATACTACATTTTAACTTTTTAAACTTATTAAACAAAACATCAAATTAAAACTCTAGATTTATTTGTACAAATTCCAAATATTAACATAGGATTAAAACAGAGAGATAGATAATTCGGGTTCTCCTCTAGGCACATGCAGCCACTTCTAAACTTAATCTGAAATATGTAAATTTAGGTGTAAGTGTTATACACGTAATGGAGGTATTATATTTAAAGTAAAAGAAAATAAATATACACTAAAAAATAATCCACAGTAATTATGTAATCAAATGTCCCACGAATTAACAATATTTAATCTAATGTATCATAACTGACAGTGGAAAAATATCTCAACACACAATTCATTGCCACTTTTTATTTGTCAACCATCATCATCATTATGTCTCAACTAATTGTCTCATGATATATATGCATGATAACCAATTTTTAATAATAATATAACTCATATTTGACTCCATTTGGCCTATAAGTTAAGCGTTCAACTATAGATAGTAGCTTTAATTAACAAGTCCCTTTAATCCCATCTAGATTTATTATTTTTTCTGACTCCTTTGGGCCTTATATTTTTATTTTTCTGTCACCATTTGGCCTGGTCCCATCTAACCATAATACAAGTACAACGCACGCAATTCATGCTAATACGTAATAATATTTTTTTCTCAAATAAAAATATTACTTTCTATATTTATCATTCCATAAATAATCACAATTCATCCTTAACACAAACAATTTATAAATAGTTAGCATTCCCTATCAACCTAAATAATTAATAAAAATAATAAAATAAAATTTATCATTTTATATTTAATATCCTTTACCTTTAAGTTTAATATACCCATCTAAACAATAAATATTCTGAGAAAAATCAAATTATTGATGTGGTTATTGTTGATTATCCCCAAGTCTTAATTTTAACCCAAACAAATTATCAAATCAGACATTGAATAGTTAAAATACAAATCAAATCAATTAATATAAATCTAATAAATAGAACATAATCATTTCATTTTTAAAAAAATTTATTTAATCTTCCAAAGAATTAATTTTAAATTAGAAAAATAAAATAACTTATTTTAACAGTCTGGCCAAACTTTCTAACTTTCCTCTTCCTTAATTTCTCGTTGTTTTTTCTTTCCTTAATGTTTTTTTTCCCCCCTTCAACTACACATACATATAACATACATATATAGATATGACATCCAGCGGGTAAGATTACCAGTTTCCATTGCCTCAACCAAATTCATTCATTTTTTTTCTTTTCTCTCTTGGCTTGCCATGTAGATTACTGCACACCCACAAACAAAACACATTACACAGCAAGGCCATATATAATTAACATTGTATAGGCTAGCCATGTGGCCCCCATTAGCCTTTCACATACACATGCAATTAGCTAGCCACATCACCCTTTAAACAACATCAATTAGCTTAATCTCACTATTATATTACTGATTTAATTAGTCTACTATTTAATTTAAATTAAGGCTAAATAAATTTTAAGATAATACCAAATTAATACAATAAAAATTTCTAAGCATAAAATAAAAATTTAAGTTAATAATGCATTTAAAACTAATTAAAATTCAAGATCTCACAAAAATCATCATGTTTTCCACACAGGCCATCTCATATAATTAGCCACACAGATTATATCATAATATTAGGAACACATTTTATCTTACATCTTATGTCATTGCCATTATTTCCATACTCAAGAGTTTATCAAATCATTTACGAAAACCATGATAGTTTGAAAAGATTTTATTTAATTGAAAACACTTCAAATTAAATAGAGGTATCCTCAAGCATGCACACTTGAGACCATGTCTCGTGCTTACTAAAAGTAAACCAACAAGCTGTGTATAACATGTCAAGGGTTGGTGCACATGGGATGCTTAGGTCCAGGTCATGTGCACGCTAGGCTAAGCCTCATCTGTATGGGAGGGGTTATGCACATGCGATACATTGTAGTGTGTACGGGAGCCAAACATTTAGGGCATGTGCATGAGGGCTCATCTCTTGCGTGTATAGGCTGGCAAAGTATAGGTCATGCGCATGATCTCAAATTAGTTATGCATAGGACAAAGGTACTGTAACTACAAGTCAACTACTTTGTTTTGTCCTTGACATTCTATTGTTCAATTTTCTAATTTCTTAAGCAATTGAATAAAAACTTATGTTGATTTTCAATTCTTAGCAGTGTATAAGGCTAACCAAAACATCAATTTATCATTTTGTCAAAGATGGCAAGTTTTTATTCTACTATTCATCATCTTCAACCACAATTTATATACATACATCTATATAACTTATATCAACTTCACTTTGATGTATCATTGTAATATATCCTAACCAAAATTTTTGAGTGCATCAATATTTCGATTGAAGAAGAAAATAAAATAGAGAACTTCTCACAACACTAGTTATGGAATAGAAGAGAAGAGAAGATTTAATTTGTGAAGAAAGCTCACTCATCAAACTTACCTCTCCACTCTTGATTTTGGTAAAACTCCCCAAACACAACCATAAATACACATATATATGTATATAAGCCAAGCATTCCTTCATTATGAATGAAGAAAGGAGAAAAAGGTAAAGAGATATGGTTAATGAGGCCAGGAGTATGCTAGGTAGGCTAGGCAGCATCATCAACATAGTTCAAACTTTTGGTTAAAAAACTAAAAAAAAAAAAAAAGATAACTTACACTAACATAACTGGGACAAGATGTGTGCGCAGGAAAGGAAAGGCCATGTGCACTCCAATGCTGTGTGTACGAGAAAACCCCTATAATATGCATGACCAAGCAACAATCCTAATACCAATTCCCCAACTCTAACATGACTTACCCCAAACCAAAAATCGAGCAACTGAATCAACTCATGCATCAATTAGTCATATCAAATAAAATATTAAGCCAAAACTCAATGCATTGCGAATAATACTCATAATAGTACGAGTCATTATAAGATGGATTGTCAGTGTTTTGCCAATGGCTAGATGACATATACTTCAAAGGGAGATTAACTAAGATTTTTCTATAACTGCCATAGTCCTTAACAATTACTTTGTCTTGATCGGTAGGGACACATTAACTTATATGCATTTTTGCTAGTCAAGTAATGGAAGAGGATGAGTAGGGTAGTGTTGAGTTTTCACAGGTGATTTGTGCTTACCTGGAAGTGTTTCTTGATGATTTACTAGATTTATATCTGACTGTAAGGTTGAATTCTAGATTGATCTAGCTCCCAACATTAAGCTAATCTCCATTACTTCGTGTAGGTTAGCGCCCGTTAAGCTAATTGGGTTGTGCCAACATTATTTGCTATGAAAAAGATAGGTCACATAATGTGTATTGATTACCAGAGGTTAAATAAGGTGACCACCAATAATCGATATCCTACACCTAGGATTGATGACTTGTCTAACCAATTATGGGGATCAATGGTGGTTTCCAACATTGATTTGACGTTCGAGTATCACTAGCTAAGTTAAGATAGGAGAAAATTTTTAGGATTGCATTTAGGATTCGTTATGGTCATTAGTGATAGAGATATAGACTAAAGACATGTGTCATGTTATTGTTTTTTCTATTTCATTTTAATGAAAATTATTTTTTAAGCAACGAATTCCATTTATTATATTTATGCATGTGTCTAGTATTCACAAAAAGTATTTGATCTAGTGTAAAGAGTACAGCTACACACAGCAGATTCGATCATTGGTTCTTTTGGAATATAAGTTTATTGTTTACAATTTTAGAAGAAATTGGACACACCATCCGTAGAACTGTAGCACAAATTTTTAGTAGGTCTATCTTGTAAGGTTTTGTTTGATTTATAAGCATGAATTTATACAATCCCAATGCAGATACAAATGATGTAGCAATGAAAGAATGAGATCCTCCAGTATCAATAAGTACTGTAGCATTGGAAGAATAAATGAAGAAAGCACCTCTAGGTATAACTGGCTTTGCTAGTGCCTCTTGTTGTAGCACTATTGTTCTGGTGCATTTGGTGGCCTACCAATCCTTTATCCTTCCTGAACTCCCCTCTATTGCTGCTGGTGTTGGACCCCACTCTGCATACTACCTTGGGAAAGAACCTTAACTACTGTGGCTACTATTAGACTGACTGGGAAGTTTATGGTTAACTGCTCTGAATTGACTGAGTGATCTGTTGCATCTTCTCATCTTCGCTATTTTGCCTCTGTCGACAAAACTTCTGAATATACACTATCTAACCACAAATGTAACATACCCTAACTTCCTTACTCTATCCGCCACTAAACATCCATTTCCCCAGGGATAGTCAGAACTCCTATGCCTTGGCTGCCTGCAATTATAACTTACCACCTGCCTCTGTGATAATCCAACAAAAACTCCAGATTGGGTAGGTATAGTGCTACCCTATTGACAATGATGAATGTGTAGTGCTGATGATGCGCCCCTCTGTTTTTTGTTGCTCCTACTTTCTTGCTGTGTTCCCATTCCCCTATTATATTATCCCTCCTAAATACTCTGAGCTTCCATCATGTTTTTGTTTGTTGTCATTGCCCTATTAATTAGGGCTTTATAATCTTCCAATCTTAGCAACACCATTCAGTCCCTCAAAGCCAGCCTCAAACCTCGCTCAAATCTTCTGTATTTAAGATTTATAGTTGAAATGAGCTTTGACGTGTATTTAGACAAATCTAAAAACTTCCTTTCATATTCCAATGCTGACATGAATCCTTGAAACATATTGGCAAACTCCTCTCACTTCGCATCTCTCAATGATTGTGGGAAGAACACATCTCTGAATCTCTCTTTAAATCTATCCAAAGTGAGGCCCGTCAACCTACCAGAATCCTTTAGACTATTCCACCAACTGGAAGCTCATCCTACCAACTGAAAGGCTATCAAAGTTATTCTGGTCAAATGGCTTGTAATACCCATTACCACTAGAATCTTCTCGTATTTATCAAGAAACTGCTCTATGATCTTTGTGTCCACGGTACCATTATATGTTGGAGGTTTCATCATTCAAAATCTTTGTAACGTATTCGAACTAGTTTGTAATTGTGACTGCTGATCTATCCTGGCACCTCCAATTAGCATTGCCATAGCTTTGGCCAATTGTTGTAACACTGTCCCTATATCTACTACAATAGGCTGCTAAACCTTCGTTGCTTGAACATGTGCTTTTTTTTCACCTGGAATCTCCTACTGACACTCAAGATAAACCTCAGCCACCATACTATAATGCAATTCTTGCTTTGGATGAATAGGTGCATCACCCCCAACTACACTGATCACAAGAACTCCTCTACCCTTGCTCGGTCTCTGCCTCGGCCTCGACCCTTAACTTGTCATGGTAGTATTCTTTAAACCTAACATAGGAGATCATACCATAATCATAAGATCAAGATTTATTAATTTAAAATTAGCATCTCATTTTCGACTTAATCATAGCCATGTTAATTAGATAAACATAGAAGACATAACTTTGATATTAATATTTAACAAAACTTATTACATCCAAAACTACAATACAAGTACTTAGACCATATTACAAAACAAAACTCATCTCAGAACCTAATAAAAGGCTAACTTTAGAAAATAAATCAAATAACTGATAGGAAGGGATAATATCCTTAATACAAAATTTTACCCCATTAGATTAACATAACTGGAAGCTAACTTTAACCCTTCTTAGACCATTTTTCACCTACGGCACAAGTACCCACTAATATACCCTATTTGTCTACATGTGAAGCACCTTTCTGCACACCTGGGTGGGCAATTTTCATGAATGTAATTGACTCTATGACAACGGCAGCAGGCCCAAACTCCTTTAGGTATTCCTTTAGTTTCCTCAGTCATCCTAGGAATATCATAACTAGGTGGCATGGCAACTATTCCCCCATTAATCACTCTAATAATAGTAGTCACCTACTGGACTACAATTACAAGATACATGATACCGTAGGGCTAAATTATGGGTGCACTCTGCTTCTTTAGTTCAAGTTGTGGTTCCTCAAGCACTTCAGTGGCTACACAAAATGAATATATCCTCATCTGACAGTACTACTTTAAGCTCTCGACTATGGTTAGGATCTCTGGGCTAATTTCGCTCCATATTGTTTGGGGTAAGCATATAACATGCAATGAAATTGACTCCCACTACCCCCTTAGGTATTTAGGCTCTAATACCAACCTGTCACAACCTAGATCTCGTAACCCAAGGAGTGAGTGAATTATGTCATGAACAGTAATGCAACAATTACATATTTTCCCTTATTAGAGGAATGACCACTTTGGATCAGACATTTGCATTCTATACTAATAAACTAACTATCAAGTAATAATAAAGTAGCCTTGGTCTAACGAGGCACAATAACTCCAACGTAATCCCGAACAACATAATAAAAATATCTTGGCGTTGTGGTCTTACAACCCAATTGAATAAAGTCCAAATAAAATATTATTACAATCCAACTGAAGTTAAAATGATAGCAGTAAATGTTGTTGTAGGTTATTAACTGATCCAATGTATCAAGCCCTACCTGTAGGGATGTGAGCACTAACTACTTGTGCCCACGATTCATAATACTAACATACATAATATGCAATAATAATTAAAAAACATATAATTTTATTAAATCAATTTCAGATAATCATATGTCAGTTAATAACAAAACCAATAAATCACAATAAATATCAACTAAATCATCACATCATCAATAATCAACTTATTAACTTTCTTGTGTTCTTTTACCATTTTCCAATCATCACATCATAACATAGGGTGAATACTATTAACGTCATTTTCATTGGCCAATACCCAATAGAAAATGATTAACCAAACACGTCGTATTTATGGTTCTCGACCACCCATCCAAGATCAGCAAAGTCATAACCGTTATGTTATAGACCACTAACTTACTAGCATGAATATCAACCCCTACACAGGTTTTGGATCTCTTAACCCAAGAGTAGTCTCTGTACCTTCCTTATTTTTTTCAGTGTCTGCCGACCTCACAACTGCAACATCATTCTCATATCATTTAACCTAATTATCATCATTCCAATATTCTCTTTACTATATGATATCAATGCCAATCACTAATCATCATTCTATCTTTTTCCACTTTCTTAATTATATTATAATCATCATCTTACCATAACAGCTCATCAATAATAGTTTACAATGTTATAATCCAGTTTGTTAACCCCTCATAGTAGACCTAATATGCTCACATCATTACATAAGCAAACATTATGACACTTACAATATAGTTAACATTTCTTTAACACAATTATTTACCAAATATCAAATTTACGTTTCTCAATCGTATAACTGATTTAAAACACTTTAACTATTCATAAGTCCATGTCTACAAACTAGGGTATTAATACAATTTACATAGCAAAAAGGACAATTCAAACAAACTGGGCAAAGGATGGGCACCCAAGGACCCTAACCCATGCGCCCGAGGAAAGACCAGAGTGTTAGGACAATGCTCTTTTATCTTACTCACTGGTTTCTTAGCTCAGGTCCTAAATGGATACAAAATAACATCAAATTCTCAAATTTTCTTGTTCACATTAACACTATAACCGTTATAAGATCAAAATGAAACAGTAGATTTGATATTTCATCAAGTGTAGATCAAGTTATGAGCTTACATCCATTTTCTCCCTACACACGTATAAATACATATATATATATATATAACAATGTATAACTTGTATTTCTTCCCATAATCGATAAGTGAAATTCCTAATAACTATTCCAAATACATCTTAACACCTACTACACATCATAATAAATAACATGCATAAACTTCCCTACCTCAATGAAGAAACAGAGAAGAATGGGCACTGTGACTTTTATTGCTAAGCCTGAAAACTTTGTAAGCTTCGTACACACCAACCGTTATTCTTTACATTAAAATATCCATACCAACATGTTCAAGACAAATCTAATTTCATTACTGTAAGTTTAATTTAAAAATGGTGGAGGTTAGGCTGATATATTGATGATCTCCTTTCTTCGGCTCTTGGCTTTCTCTCTCTTTCTCTTTCACTCTCCTCCTCCAACCAATAATATACACACATATTACATATATATTTTTCATTAAGAAACTTTAGGGGAAAGGCACTAACTTCTCCCTCTCCCTCTGCTCCCCCTTGCCATAGGCTTGATATAAAAATGACAAACAAATAGCATGCATCGAAAAAAGCTTTATGATCGTACTCGAGTATTGATTACATTAACTTCATTTCACATCTTTGTTGGTACATATTACTTTCTAAGTTCCTATATTTTGTATTGATTTTGATGAAACTCACTCTCATTCTTATTTCATAGGAATTGATGAGCAAAAGTGATAGAGTTTCATACTTTGGAAAAGCATTCAAGAAAATTACAAGAATAAGCTTAGGAGTTCTTTGGGACATTTCACCAAACACTTGGCGTGCATGGAGAAAACAACCTTAAGGCACAAATTTCAACATCCCCAAGGCTTCTCAAGACTTACTTAACCTTTCAAGAGCCATCCCAATGCATAAGATCAGCTACCATGACTGCTAAAGAGAAGGAAATCGCCTTAAGTGCAAAATGGTCGAAGTGGTATTGCAGTAGAAATTCCAACACAACACCTTGTCAATATTCCTACCATAACTTTTCGCTCATGACTCTGATTAATGCAATTTTTTCTAGGTAAGAAAGGAGACTTGAAGGGCTACAATATTATGTTTTAGCCAAAGCCTAATTCAATTGTCTTCAAGGTTAAGATCATATTAGAAGTCGAGGCCAGAAAGTTGTCTAGAAGTACTATTGACCAAAGAGCACAAACGAGTGCCCCTCCTTGCTGCCTAAGCATCTGCAACATGGTGAACTTGGAAAGATATATAGATGGTTTCCCCACCTTGGCCCTAAGAACCCCACTGACTACCTGGGCGCCCCTCAGCGTGGAAAATGTTGACTTCTCAGTTTTCTTTTGTATTTACTTTAACCTTTATGCCCTTAATTTGTATTGGCCTATTAATTGGCTAGGGATTTCTAACTGAGGGAGTATTTTTTTATTATTAGGTAGAGATATATTTTAGTTTATGTTAGTTTTGGAAGTTTCTCTTCTCTCTCATAGGGTGTATTTTGTGAGTGAATTTGTACTTAACTATTTCAATTTCAAGTTTAAATTTCTAGCTTTTCTTCTATTACTCTTTACTTTTCTTTAGTTCTTAATCTTTAAATTTAGTTTTTATTTATCTTTCTAGATTAATGGATTGTTTATATGGTTATTTTTCTTCTCGAAGCTTTAATTTCATTTTAAGCATGTTAGGCTAGTTTTACTTTCTTAACTTCGAGCCATTGAGGTGGTGGTGTTGGTGTGGTTGTTTCAATGTAAATGACTTTTAAATTTGCTAGGATCTTTCAAAATCAACTTACCCATGTTATAACCATAGCTTGGTTATGAGTTCCTACTCATGTACACCAAGTGTTTGGTTCAATGTCCTAGTGAGTTTGAAACTTATTTTCCAATAACTCTAGTTAGGTTTCCTTTCAAAATCAACTCACCCATGTTATAATCATACCTTGGTTACGAGTTTCTACTCATGCACACCAAGTTTTTGGTTCAATGGCTTAGTAACTTGAAAACTATTTTCTAAGACTAAATGTTAGGTTTTCCTTACGAAATCGATTCACCTGTATTATAATCGAAGCTTAATCATGAGTTCGCACTCATGCGCACTAGGTGTTTAGTTCAATGTCCTAGTGAATCCGAATACATTTTCAAAAGCCTCCACATACTTTGAGTTAACCATCACCATTCCACACTGAATTCAGCTTGCAGTCAAGTTACTTTAGTTATTTTATTTCTCATATTTTTGCATTAATTTGATGTTTTAATTCTTTCACTCCACCATTTTCAACTCAACCCATACCTAAGCATCCCATAAATCCAAATTTAGCGAGAATAAATTAGGTTTACCTACTAAATAAGAGAACAAGTCTTGTGCATTTAACACAGCCCTCCCTGTGGAAAGAATGACCGGTACTCCATACTGTTTTTTATAAATTTAAATTTGCTACCTACACGTGACCTATACACTCATGGATTAAGGTCAAATTTTGGTGCCATTGACGAGAAAGGCGACTAAGCACTAGACTTGGGAGTTAAGCGAAGTTGACTCAAGAAATTGGGTGAATTCTTTCTTTTTTCTACCTTTTTATTAGTAGTTTTCTTACTTTTGCATTGTGACATATTCATTTGCATATCATATAATCTAGCTTGCATGTTGGTTAACTTAGGTTGTATTTTAGCGTTGTTTTTCTGTTTTTTTTTTTTAGTTTATTTTCATTTTCACTTTCTTATCATGGATATGAATTTTGGTCAGGTCACTCATGGTTCCTTCAATGCCCAAGCCTACATAGAGTCTCTAGGAGACCGATTTGGGAAAGATTATACATTAGAGACCTATCACTAATTACCCTAATTCTTCAGGCACAAGAAGAAAGACCCATGTCTTCACCTCGATAGGTTTTAGGCAACGTGTGGCTTATGTGATAATGTTAGAATGAGTAAAAGACTTATGTTTATGTTTTCCCTTTGTCTTTACAAAGTGGTGGCTAATGACTGGTGCTATGATTTTGGTGAATGGACCACTTGGGATCAATGTTGTCAAGCTTTTATTAAAAATTTACTCTCTACTCATCAAACCTTTACCCATAGCCTTCAAATCAGAAATTTTTATTAAAAGAAAGGTAAAGTATTTTATAAATGCTGGGAGAGATTTAACATACTTTTGGACACATTCTTGGGTCACAGATTAGAGGGGGACATCCTAGCCATATTATACAATGCTTTATCAAGTGAATTGCACTAGGTGTTTAATAAAGTCTTAGGTAGGGAATTTCTTGACCTCACCCCAGGTGAGGCATGGTCATTCCTTGAATTTTTCTATAAACACACCAGGCCACGGGAAAGAGCATAAATTTGAACCACATGCACTTGAAAGCCACACTGATCCTTTTCCGCATGCCCCTACTTCACTTGACCTTCATGACCCATCCTTTGGAAGTAGCATATGCGTAGAGCTCGATTACCTAGATTTTGCATGTCCCAACAATATTCTACTCACTGAGGGCCAATCTGAAGAGCTTAAGATTATTGACCTATTGAACCTAATGATGCACAGTTTGAGACCATAGACACCGAGTGGGACAATTGCCCTAATCACATTGGGGATGATAATTGGGATGAGCGTCTTTCTTATTTCCCTGTGGATTGTCCCATTCAGGAGATTTCTTTACCACCTATTGAGAGTCAATGAAATATGCAATCCTTGCCTACTATCCAGCTTGATGCTTAACCCACCCCAACAAACCTAGGCCCTATTGAGAGTCTTTTGACTTCCATTGAGCAATTGCAAGTTACATTGCCCGAAGAGTACATCATTTAGTCGGTAGATCCTTTTTCATTCACTTATACACCTAAGGTTGAAAGTGGTGCGCACCTCTCACCTTCTCTAGGGATTATGAGTGATTGCACCATGACTGATCATCATTGGGAGAGGGTAATAGGTAATGGGGGTGAGTACGTTGATTTTCTAGGCATCAAGAGACTAATTGAACCCACCATGTCCATGTCATCGCATGTATTATAGCCATATCCTAGGTTTCATGAACCTCATATAGCCTTCTTTCTTCTGGCGTGTTTTACACCCAAGAAACATCTACCTTCAGTGCTTCGTGGGCTCGAAGAGAACATTTTATTTCTTAAACCATTTGTGGACAAATGGGATAGAGAGTGTGTTGGATAGCCCATCTTCTTCATTTCCTTTGTACATATAGATTTTTCTTTTTCTTATTTTCTTATTTCTTTTTGGTTTGATTTTCTGCTCTTATTTTATTTTATTTTATTTTTATTTCTTCTTTTATACTAACTCTTTCTCTTATTTTATTTTCCTCTTATTTTTCTTTTATTTTCTTTCTAACCTTTCTCTTGTATAGTTTTCTATTTTCTTCAAATAAGGAAGCTCTTAAGGCAATATCCACCCTTTTTACCTTCTGTGTCTACATTTTGAGCTTAGCACTTGGATATATGTTGTTGGTTGTTGTTGGAAGTGTTGTAGAAACTAGGTTACAGGGTGTTCTTTATTACTTGCGAGGTTTCCTTTTTGGGTGCATGCTTGGCTTATGTGTTATATATTGATTGATCTTATGCTTATCATCGTCATGCTCACATTGCACACTACAGACTCACTTGTCCTTCATGGTTCTCACACTGGGAACAATTTTAGTTTAGATTGGGGGTAAAGTTCACATAATGACCCTTTGTGCTAAAATTGTCAAATTTTTCAAAATTTGAGCATTTTTTGGCTTAAATGCATGAGTTAGTGCATTTATACTTGCTTGTCAGCCCTTTTGGTTTAGTTGATTGTGCAATTGAGTGAGAGAGTGATGAGTTAATTTTGTTCAAGCTTTGATATTAAACTTAGTTCGAGTGTGTCATGACCTTGTGCATTTTGACTATCATGGAGGAACTTATGTGCTTAAGAGTGAATTTTGTTTAACATTGGTCAATTGAGTATCCTTGGACTAGGTAGAGACTTACACCCTTTTGTGGTGGTTGTTTATTCTTTGCATGGGGGGTTGCACATTTCAACTTATTTGTTCTCTACTTTGGTTTCCAATGCACCATTTACATCACACACACTTGCATAAGTATTCACTTGGCACATATGAGTTAGTTGCAAGCTTGGAACATCATGCTAAGCCCTCTTTACTATTTTGGGCCTTCTTGTCCTTTCTTGAAATTGAATTAACCTAGAAACCAACTTGAAGCCTTTTAATGAAGTTCTTGATTTTGTTCTTGATTCTCACCTTATCATTTAAACCCTTACAACCATTCACACACTTTAAGCCTCACCCTCATATGTCTTGGGTTGTGAAAGTGTCTCAATATTCAAGTTGTGAATCTAAGATTGGGAATGTAAGCTTTTAAAAGCAACATGAAGATGAATGTTGGGATGAGAATCATGTGTTGTGTAGTTCATTATTCAATTTAAAAAAAAAAAAGAAAAAAGAAAGAAAAAGAAAAAGAAAAAAGTTTCTTATTCCTTTTTGTTTATGTAATTGTGGGACTTGTGCTTTGTATTGAAATTATTGAGAATGTCCCAAGAGTAGTTTGTAAGTTTGTAAATAAACTTCTTGTTGTAGTTCTTGTTGGGGTTTGGAAAAGAAATGGATAATTTGGAACTTGTGCATACATGAGCTTCTTTATCCCAAGACATGTGCTTTGATATCCATAACTTTCATTGTTTAACCATTACCCATGGCCAAGTTAAAATCGGACCAAAGACTTGGTGGATTCTAAGCGAGCAACTCTTATATTTTGCATGTAGTGGTCTTGTGTAGGTTGTGTGGTGCGATCTCTTGCATTGTATTGGAAATTTTGTTACGAACTATCCACTTTGGACTTCATTTCAGTTCATTAATAACCTATGGGTTTTTGTGCAACTAGGATAGCATCATTTGCTAATATATATGTGTGTGAACCTATGTTGAGTGAACTTCTTTTGATGAGTGGAACCATGTGAGCTTTTGAAGTCGAAACTTAGTTCTGTTTATGCACTTGTGACCTTACTAAATGAATGATACTGTCTTGCACACATGCTCTTCCTACTTTAATAGTTCATGCTTTCATGTTTAGCACATCGAAATTACACATGATATTTGGATTTTGATGTGCTTGAACTTAATTTATTTTTTCTTTTTTACCTTAATCACTCTTTGACACCATGAGACCATACCAGAGATGTTGGTGGATAGCATCACTGCAAACCTTTACGAGACCTTACTCGTCCACTAGGGGAAACCTAGGGGTTTAAAAGATTTTCCTCACGTGTTAAGTATGGCCGTGTGCCTCTCACAAAAACGGACATTACCTTAATTAGTTTTTTATCTTATTTTATTATGATTAGAATAAGTGCTTATGTGTTATGGGTGTTCTTGCACATGTTTTTGTATCCCATAATTTTGATTACATGCATTACTAAAGACTAGCAATGTCTAGGTTGGGGGGTGTGATTGTACTCGAATATTGATTATGTTAACTTCATTTCACATCCTTGTTGGTACATATTACTTGCTAAGTTCCTATGTTTTATATTAATTTTCATGGAACTCACTCCTATTCTTATTTCGTAGGAATAGATGAGCAAAAGTGAATGAGTTTCTTACTTTGGAAAAGCATGCAGAGAAAAGTGTAAAAATAAGCTTAGGAGTTCTTTGGAACATTTCACCAAACACTTGGTGTGCATGAACAAAACAACCTCAAGACGCAAATGCTGACATCCTCAACGCTTCTCAAGACTTTCTTAACCTCCTAAGAACCATCTCAATGCATGAGATCAGCTACCATGGCTGCCAAGGAGAAGGAAATGGCCTTAAGTGCAAAACGGTTGAAGTGGTGTTGTAGCAGAAATTCCAACACGTCACCTTGTCAATATTCTGGCCATAACTTTTTATTCACAAGTCTGATTGACGCAATTCTTTTTGGGTTGGAAAGAAGACTTGAAGGGTTACAATTTTTATGTTTTAACTGAAGTCTAATTCAATTTTTTTCAAGATCAAAATCACATCGGAATTCAGGGCTCAAAAGTTGTATAGAAGTATTATTGACCAAGGAGCACATACAACTGCCCCTCCTTATTGCCCGAACACCCCCAAAGAGGTGAACTTGAAAAGACATACAGATGGGTGCCCACCTTGGCCCTGAGCGCCCCAGTGACTATCTCAGGCACCCCTCTGTGTAGAAAATGCTAACTTCTCAGTTTTCTTTTGTATTCAATATGATACAACAAAAATAAACAAAGTGTGAAAATTGACAATATGTTTGTAACAGAAAAAAATGGAGTGAAAGTACTTTTTTTTTGTTTACAATTGTCTGTTTAAGTTTTTATTTTTTTGAAACAAAAAAAAATATAAATAAATTTAACAAACATGTTTTGTTTACAGGTTTATAAATTTTGAGAAGATAAAAAAAAAAAAAGAGAAAACAAAAATATTATTATATGCCAAATGGGGGATTAGCAATTCGTTATTGTTATCTATCGATTTTGTTTTATTAATATATTTTTGTTTATTAAATAAAATTTACAGTGTTAAGTTATATTTTTTTGTAGACTTAAATTTGGCTTCGTCCAAATAAAAATTTTAGTTTCGCCCCTGAGTACTGTTGCTAATAGAAAGTTATAAAAATATAGAGGTGATCAAGTGACTTAGTTTCGTTTGGCATACTAAATTCTATCAAAATTTATCAACTTTAATTAATTTTTTTTACTTTTTTTCAATTAAGTTTTTTTATATATCACATTTCTGTCATCATTTTATTTTTATTATATTTTTTAACTATTTTTTTTTTCAACCAAACAAAACCTTTGATAAAAACATTATGTACCTAATACCTTGATGATGGATGCATTGTCATTCTGTATCTAATACCTTCACGAGGGATGAAATAGAATTCTTTGGCTACTTGGCTGTCAAGCTCAGGCACAAGCAACTGAATAATATCAATCCATCACCCACAGAATTGTAGAAGATACAATGTGCCGCCGTTGTTTGCAATTATTGAAAATTTGGCCTCTTGCTGCTTTTGGATAAGACTTGGTCGGTAGGCTTTCGTTGTGATTTTAAAAAGGTAAAATCGGGGCAACTATAATAAAAAATAACGAATATAATAAAATGTAAAAAAAAATATATAATAAATAAATAAAAATATAACAAAAAAAAGAAAGAATTCAAAAATATTACGCACCAATATTATGTATGTATTTGACATGCTGAAAAAGCAGGTAAATTTTTACAAATATCTGAAAATTTTTAGAACTTTTTAATATATTTTTTTCGTACTTTATGAAATTTCTATAATTTTATATATATCTACATATCTTAAAAAATTTTTTACAAACTCCAATAAATTTTTTACAAACCCTAATAATGATTTCATAAATCCTAATAATTTTTTAACAATTTTCAAAAAATCTGACAAAAATCCATTGGAACGATTTCTCCTTTTAACATTCTGATGTAAAACTCAAAAAGTTCAACAATTTTCAAAAAAAATTTCTAACATAAATCTGTTAAAACAGGTCCAAAAATCTGTTTGGACGATTTCTCTCTTCGACATTTTAACACAAAAGTCAAAAAGTCAAAAAATTGTATTATTCATATCTGAAAAATGTGATTGAGTAGTTGTACATTAAACGTTAAAAAATTACCCATACTTTATTTTTCATTGTTTTTTGTTTTTACAATACTCTAAATGCACCGTATATAACAATAAGGATAGATTTTTAAAATTATACTCCCTAAACCCTACCTCCAAAGTTTTATGGAGATTGTTTAGATGGTCAAATTATATAAATAGTCATAAAAATTTTAGAATTTTTATAAATTTTTAGTATTTTTATTTTTTTTACTTTTATTTTATAAAAATTTTTACTAATTTTTATAAATTTTTATTAATTTTTTTGACAATTTTTTTATCAAAACTACTTGGGATTGCTTCACCCGCGTTTGAGCAGATTGTTTCAAAAAATTTGAATTAATCTCTTAAATGTCAAAAAATAACAAACGCGTTGCACTTTTTTTTTATTTTTTTTCAAACGCATAAGTAAAGCATGATACTGCTTTCAATATTGGCGCATCAATTTTTGACTCATTGCTTATGCTCTCTCTCTCTCTCTCTCTCTCTCTCTCTCTCTACCCGTTTTCTTAAAATTCTCAAATGCAGCACAATTCGGGGAAACAGAATGAAATTTATTTTATAACATATTTTTTTTATCTTACAATTACTCTAAATTTAAATTTTTTAAACTTTTTACTACAACATTTTAATATTAATTTTTAATATTTCTTTATTTGTATTAACTATTCAACAGCTCAGGTAGCGAGAGAACAAAAGAGAGAGGAAGAGAAATGTAAAAATAAAAAGAGATTCAGAAAAGTTATGGTGTTGCTCTACTTTTGAATGCCTGCTAATACATGTGAAAATTAATATATTTATTATAAATTAATTTCGATACCGCAATTGCTGCTCATATTTGCCATCTCAAAATGCTTACAATACTTTGTTGTTATCTTTCGAGGTCAAATTGATTGGAGTGTTCGTTTTATCAAATTTCACTAAACGTTATAAAATTTTATTAATTTTTTTAATTAAATTTCGTTACGTATTATTTTTATATCAATTTTTAAAATTTTTTGTCATCTAAATTTCATTTTACAAATTTTGCGCACAATAGTTCTGTTTGAAGCTCAACAAAATAAAATAAAATCTTATAAATATCTATAAATACGAATTACGAGACAGTAAAATTTAAATTTTTCACTCACTGTACGAATTACGAGATATTTATTTTTAGAATTTTATTTTATTTTATACACTTTTATACAATTCCAAACACACCTAATATTTAAGTTACATGTTACACAAAAGACAATTAAAATATTTAAATTTTTTACATAATAAAACTTAATTAACAAAGTTTCAGTCCTAATTTAGTTAGAGCTGACTACCTGAATGTTTTTTCTTTATCTATTTTTATTGATGTCAATAATGTTTATGGTAGAATTATATGAAAATTGACATATTTTTAATAATTTCAATTCATATAATACTAAGTCTATTTCTTATCTACTTCACTCGATTTTTACTTGGGATACAATTATGTTTTAGCTGCTGCTGGATCCTTAAGACTTTAGGCATGTTGAATATGAATGAATTATTTTAAATTATATTAAGTATTATTTTATTGATACCATCTTGATTTTTTAATAAATTAAAATTTTTTAAACTCCTAAAATTACTAATCAATAACAATGCTTATACGATGAATTAGGTAATTTTTAAAAAACTAACTTTTACAAAAAAATTGATAACTTTCTTACTTTTAAATGTTTGATGGGCACTGATAAACTAATTTATTAATGAATCAATCTGAAAAAATCTATTTGAATCTAGCTTTCAAATTCGAATGGAAAACTGACTTGATTATAGTTATAAGTTAAATTATTTTGACAAAGTTTATAAAAATTAATATTTTTTACACCAAACGGTCAACAAATTTTAGATTAGAAAAGGTCGATAGTAATTCAGGAAAGTTAGCAAATCAAGCCCCCTATAACAAAGTTTCGTTTGGAGCACGGGCAGAGTGAAATAAAGGCGAGAGGGACAAGTGACTCTCTAGACTTAAAATTACTAACATACTTCTGTTATTTTGCTATTTTAGTCTTGCCAAAAATTAAGGTTAATACAAAATTTTTTAACATAAAAATAGTTTATAAAAATCAAACCCAATTATTTTTTTTAAGAATAAATTAGATTCTCTCACTACACTATTGAATATTTTATGCATAATATCAATAAAATAACATAGAACATAATAAAATTTAGGGGCATTTGGAGTCCCAAAAAAGTAAAAAAGAAAAAACTAAAAGGTCAAATTGATTTGATGTAAAAACGATAAGTGGCAAATTTTGATTGGAGGGATTTAAAGTTTTTTTGAAGTTTTTTGGCGTTCCAAATAAACCCGTAATAATAGTTAATTTTTTTTTTTTTTTTTGTAACAATGAATAACCCTAGTAAAATTCAGATATTTTTAAACGAGTCAGTTAAATCACTAAACTATAAATATATATATATACCAATTTAATATATGGGGATAATTTTTTTTCTCTCCGTAAAAGTAACATCAATTCTGTTCTACTCTTTAAATTCAACGTAACTCGTTATACTTTTCTCAAGTGTTTTTGGTGTCTCTTAATAAAAATTTTGAATCTACTCCTGTTTGAAACTCTAAATCTTTTCAAAAAATTCTAAAATATTTGAAAATTTTATCATTTTCACTAACAAAATTTTGTTCCGTGTCATTTTTACATTATTTAGCACCAACTTTTGAATTTTTTTTTTTTAATTTTTTCGGAACGTTAACGCCTCCAAAGTAAATGTAATTTGTCAAAGGGTACATCTAAAGCCCAAATCCTGAAAAAATAAATACTTATAAGTAGATAAAGGATCAGACAGCTCCATTTTATCAAAAGAAACAAAAACGAATTTGAATAGGTAAAGACGTCCATATCATGTGAGGACGACAAACCTTATCCATCCAACAACCTCATCACCCCACAGAAGGATAAACACTGCCACACCACCGCTAGCTCACCAACGCTGCCCCCGCAACTCTCCCTCGATATACATGTATGTATATATTGACTGCCCAGACCCTTGGCAGCATTCCTGTATCATTCATTGTGTCGAGAAACACTATAAAGCATATATATTAGCTTTAGATCAATATACATATATATATATATAGCTTTGAGCTAGTCTCTGCTTTGTGTTTGGATTCGAGATAAATATAAAGGAAGATCGAAGATATGCTGGGTATATTTCACAAGGCGTTTGCTCATCCACCGGAAGAGCTAAACAGCCCTGCATCCAAGAAACAGAAGCTCCCGGAGGAGACTCTCAGTGACTTCCTCTCTTCTCATCCCATTAACAACACTTTCTCTATCACCTTCGCACATGCCGCTGTGCTCGCTTACGTCCGACCTGACACCCCTTACTCCCCTCGTCAAAGGTAACTCTCCGTTTCCTTGTTAGAGGTAATAGTTTGGGCCGGGTTGGAGCTTATATATGATGAGTAGAGGAGCTTATATATATACATACATATATATATATATATATATATATATATATATATATGTTTTTATTATGTTTATGGGTAAATGAATTGCAGGCTGTTCTGTGGGTTGGATGATATCTATTGCGTCTTCTTGGGGAGGTTGAACAACCTCTGCTCCCTAAACAGACAATATGGACTGTGCAAGGGCACAAACGAGGCCATGTTTGTGATCGAAGCTTACAGGACACTCAGAGACCGTGGGCCCTATCCGGCGGATCAGGTTGTGAAGGATCTTGATGGCAGCTTTGCCTTCCTTGTCTATGACAGCAAAGCCGGAACTGTTTTTGCTGCACTCGTATGTATTAATTTATATACATATATACGCGCGCGCACACAACCGCACCAGAAATTAATCTTTAATTTAATTTACTAGATGGGTAATTTTTTTTTTTAAATGGTTTTAGGGATCGGATGGCGGAGTGAAGCTGTACTGGGGCATTGCTGCTGATGGTTCTGTGGTTATTTCTGATGATTTGGACATAATTAAAGCAGGTTGTGCCAAATCATTTGCTCCCTTTCCATCAGGTAGGTATATATATGTATATATATGTATGAATATGCCTAGCTATATATTAATTACTTGCGTTTTGTGTGTGTGTGTTAAAGCTTAATTTTGTTTGTATGTAACATGGATGCACATGGTGGTGAATTGGGGGGCGTACGTAATGTGTACGTAGGGTGCATGTTCCACAGCGAAGGAGGATTGATGAGCTTCGAGCATCCGATGAAGAAGATGAAGGCAATGCCTAGAATAGACAGTGAAGGTGTGATGTGTGGAGCCAACTTCAAGGTTGATGTCTACTCCAGGGTTAACAGCATTCCTCGTGTGGGAAGTGAAGCTAATTGGACCGATTACTGGGAGGACTTCCATTAAACATTATACATACGTGCATATATATCTATATAAGGGCATGCATTGCATGTTGATGATGTATCACACTTCAGACACAGCTATCTCTGTTTAACTAACCTTTTTTTTTTGTCCTTTGTTCTAGGCTTTGTTTTTCCTTAATTGGGCAGTTTGAGTGTGTGAATAATGTCAATTGTATTCGAAAACGATTTAAATTGTACGCAAAGAAGAAGTATTTCATTTTCATCCATGGATGTTCCAAATGAGCAAGTTAAAACAGTTCTAGTTTGAGTGGACAATCAATATTCAAATTAGGAAAGAGGATTAGTACAAGAAATTCCATCAACAAAAAAAAGTTAGCCCCAAACTATGGCTCGGCAAATTGATGGGGCTAATCTAATGAATCAGGCCATAATCTTTATGTGGACGGCCCACGCATGCCCTCACAAAAACAAACTCTTTTTTTCATTTATTGTATTTGATATATTATTTTCTTCGAACTTTTTTTTGAAAAAAAAAGAAAAAAATAAATTCAAATTAAGGTCTCAGAAAGGTTTTATATTTAAATGAAAAAATCAATTCTTTATAAATACAAAAGAAATTTTATGATTTTAAAATCAAAGAAAAAATACTTCTCTATAAAAATATTTTGCTAGAAATTGTTATCAGAATGCTGTAATGACACTCTATAATAATTTTTTTTGATAAATTATTTTGTTAAGTGATAAGTTTTGAAAATTATCACGCCATCTTGATAAAGATGTTGTCAATTAGGATATCTAACACTACTAACAAAAAAATAGATTTGAAGTGTTATTACGTTATCAAAACTTTTTATGAAGATATAAATTCTGAATGATGCGATGATATACATGTGCATTTATTAATTTTTAAAAAATAACTCACTATATAATCATTTAATTACATAAATACTATTACCATCATTTTGTTTAAAAAAAAAAACAAAGTGAAAAATCTTTTTCCTAAATGGTAGTATGAGGAATTTGAATTCCCACTTCGTTGGTTATGAAACCGGAACATAACGCATTGCAAGTTTTGCCATTATTGTTTTTCAAATAAATTTGGGTAAACATTTTCTAGTTTGAATGGTAGGTTTTCCCCGCCCTTTCTCGATCCAATTCAACAAAATACGTAATATATACAGGCTGGGAGTAAGAATGAGCTCATCGTTTTAAAACAAAAGTCGATAAAAATAACATAGATTTTATTTTTTTTTCTATTTTTTAAAGTATAATAGTATTTTCCTATTTTCTCATTTATATAATAAAATACAACACATTTCAAAAATATTTCTCTTACAAATGAAAATCTAAATGCTGAAATTGAATTTTATTCTTTAACGATAATTGCTGAGATCTTTTATAAATCAAAACTTTTCCTCAAACTCCAATCTAGTTTTTAGGTCACTTTACATTTTGATAAATGAGTTGAACTTAATTATGATATCTCAAGAGTTATATTGAAAAAAATAAAAATTTTACTTCTTGGTATTATGTTGCCGGAGTAGATAGGGAGAGGGGGTACAAAAAGAGAGACCAAATATAAAGAGAAACCAAAATCCATTTCACATTTCACGGCCATCGTTGTGGAGCTAAGGAGCCTAGTAGGTTTACTCTACTTCTCCTGTCAAACCCACTTCTTTTTTTCTTTAATCACTAACTAGGTTTCATTGACACACAATTGATACTTCAGCATGATTTAAATTCAATTATTGAAAACACTGATGTGTAAACTAAATCTAGTTACTACACCAGATGGTTTTTATTGAAACGCTGGTGCATTTGTAACTTTTGTAGCAACCCTTCATCTGATCCATCCCTTTTTTATTCTTCTATTGAAGGTGGGTTCTGGTTACTCAAGCATATATAATTGATTTTTATGCAAGTTTGCGTTTATCAATAAGAATTTATGCATTCATAAATAGTTAGATTCTATGCAATAGTTATCTTTTTTGTTGTTTTCCTCCATGGTCCTCTCTAGATCAAAGAAATAATATTCTTCACTCTATCATTGTTTGTATAGAAGAATAAAACAAGCAGAAAATCTCCCTCGAATAGGTTGGTCTGTCTCTCTCTCTCTCTATCTCTCTAACTCACACACACTACACCAAATTTCGTTCTGACAAGTAGGGCGAGCCACCCCTCTCCTCTATTAACTTTATTTTTCACTCTTTAGAACCCAACAATTTGTATTGTAAAATTTGTGTAGGAATGAGTTATGTGACACTGGATTCTATTTAAATTGCTAAGTTTGTATATGCCCTTTTATGATTTTAAGAATGAGATTGATAAGTAGGAAAAAAAAATTAATTCCATTCTAAGTATCCCTTCTTTAGTAGCTAGTTCTTTCACATTACATTAATTTGTTAGCCAAAATAAAAATAAAATTGACTAAGCCTTTTAATGTACTAGGTATAACATGTGCCTATAGCACTACAAACTTTAAATTTTCATGAATTCTGTGAGGTTCCCTTCAAATTGAGGGCTGATTATGAAACTTGATTAGTGAATCAAAAAATGTCAAGAGACAAAACCAAGAAATATTTCGAAAGTTGCAATGAACACCCAAACAAAAATTTAGTCAAATAAATCATTATCCTAAAACTTGCAATTTAATTTAAAGCATGGTGAAAAATATAATTTCAATAACAACACAAAGAGCAACTGTCCAAGTAGCATAAAAGTTTCACATATCTATTTTATTGGGTATGTGTTGCCAATAGAATTGAATGCTCTATATAATAAAAACATTGTTTGTGCAAATCTTTTATGCATAACCAAAATTGTGTTTTTATTTAACTTAAAAAAAAAGACTCATAAATGCATTTTTTTCACTCTACTTCCTCTACCAATTTGTTTATAGCGTAAAGTATGTTCAAAGTTTATTTAGGGTTTGTTTGGAGTAAGAAAAAATAAGATAAATTGTGGTTTGGGGAGAGTTCGTAATGCGTGCAGTGAGAGAAAAAAGTTGACGTGATATAAAGTTAACAGAGATTTATAGAGATTTTTGAAGATTTTCAGCAAATTATTGCACACCAAACGGGCCCTTATTTATTTTGATATTTCAATAAACTTAATCAAGCATGTGCAATGTGCTTGGTTCACAAAATAAAGGTGATTGATCGACCCTAAAAACTGTATGGGTTCTATCTCTCAACTGCAAGAGGGCAGTCGTAGTTTTAAACTCGGTGAGTCTGAGGTCGAATTTACAGGAAGCCTAATGTTATTCAGTTTCTAGGATGTAAAAGAAATTCTAAAACCAAGCGTAAGCAAATTTTGAAGTTTTGTTTACTAAGTTCTAGGGTTTAGTAAAATTAAGGACAAATTCAAATGCAACTAATTAAAGTTAAAATTAATAGGAATTTTCGATTTTTAAAGTGAATTAAATGAGATGGCGAGAGATTAAAATAAATTCAACAAAACAATTTTAAACTTCAAACTAATAAATTATAACTAAAACTAGATTGGATTGCAATTTAATAATGATAAAGTTCTTGATTAAACGTCAACTTCGGGTAGTTCATTACTTTGCCTTGCGATGTGTTTATTTGAATTTTGATTAGGGTTTAATTTGAAAATTATTAAGAATATTGTAATCAAAGGTCAGTACCAGTGATCTCAAGCGGATATGGTTAAAGACCTTTGTTTCCAAAGGTTTTTTAATTAAACAAAGGAGACGTGAATTTAAATTCAATTTTTAATCCTATTAGAAAGTGTTTAAACAACTAGTTATGAAAATCCATACTAGTGATCTCAAATGGATATGGTTAAGGGTTTTCGTGTTCGAATGTTTTTGAAATAGATAAAAATGGATTTGTGAAAGGTAGATCCCTTTGCAAGAGGTTTCGCAACCTACACAAAGAAACTACGAACCTCCCAAGGCATTTTCGTGAACTACATTTTCTTGATTCGTTGAATCAAGATTAGGGTTTTACGCTACAACCATTGTAAACATCACAAAAACAATAAACGAACATTCAATCATGCTATTTAATAATTGAAATAAATGAAACATCATATTAAAGAGCAAAACGAAATACAACTTACGATATAACTTGTGCGCAAAAGAAGAGATGAACTAACAACGCGAAGATGAAGAATAAAACTCTAAAAGCATCCATCAACAAAACTTTAAAACGTAAAAATCACTCTTAAACTTAATCTAAATCTAATCTAACTCTCAATGTAGTTGTGGAATCTTCAAAGGAGGCATCCCCCTTCATGGCCGTGCAATGGGTCCTTATAAAGATGCAAGGAAACCCTAAAAGAGGAGCTTCTCACGCAAGCTGCAAAGGTCACGGTGGTCCCGACCGTCTGAAGGGGGGTCGGGACCACAAAAAGCTATTTCTTTAATGTAGGTGCACTGTGGTCCCAACAGTCTGGAGGTGATGGTCCGGACCCCCTGGTATCTCTTAGTTTGCTTTTCTTCCTCCTTTAGGTAAGGGTCTTTGGGCTAGTCTTTTCGATCAAATGTGTGGTTTGAACCATGACTTTTTCTTTGTCTTCTTAGCCCTCTCCATAGCTATAAACTTCGACATCTTTACCCTTTTCTATGCAAATAAAACAATAAAAGTATAAGTAATACAATAACACTAAAACTTCAACTTTACTTATTTAAATGCATTAATATGTGTTGAATTAGGGAGTTTGTAATTACACTTTTCAAGTATAATCACACCCCCCAACTTGAACATTGCTAGTTGCTTGCTCGATTCCAATGTATCAATATTGGCTCGACCCCAAGTGCAGGGTGTCTATTGAAGCACAATTACCGGTGAGAACCGGATCGTGTCCACAGAGAGCCTTAGTAAAAATTAGTGAACGAATAATTCTTGGAAAAGGTTTTAGACAAATTTTCAACCCCACAATGAATGATAGAGACTCAATTTGGTTTTAGAAATGGTTGTTTGGATAAAATGTTTTTAGAAACAAATTTAAGAAAACCTTGGATCCAAAACAAGCTCGTAGTGATTGACAATAAATTCCAAGGATTCTACACCTAAAAAAAAAAGGGTAGATCAAAAGATATTCTAGATATAAAACCACTTAGAACAACCTAAATCTGATTTGAATAAGAAATTAAGAACAAAAATCTGCTGAGAATTCAAATCAAACACCTAATGTGCATAGCTTATAGTTCTTACATATAAATCCTAAGAATAGGAATTACCATACAAATCCAAGAGAAGGGCATGATAATTCTATGTAGAAATCTATAAGTAAAGCCATAAACCATACAAAATTGGAGTTCAATTGAAATCTCAACTCAAAAATCAATAATCAATTCAAATCAAACATAGATTCTCCCTTTAACACAATAGATTTCAACATTAACCCCATTACCTTGAAATTCTTGCAAATCAACTATGAGACTTGTCTTGAATCCAAGAGAAAAGTCTACTCAAACATCATAACAGAAGAAAACAATAAAATTGAAGTAAATCCATTCATAGAACTGAAATTCTGATACAAGAATTCAAAGAAATGAAGATGGAATCACTTTCTCTCTCTACAATTCTCTCTCTCTCTAAAAGGAAAGCTTAACTGAAAGAAATGAATCTGTCTCTCTCCCCTCTCTATAAACGACCTCCTTCGAACCTATATATATTAAATATAACATTTAAAAGTACATAATTGCCCATTTCTCAAAAGCTGAATTTCAGGATCCTCGAATTGCAGGTTGGTTCGAACAAAGGTTCGAACAGACTGATTGGTTCGAACAAGGGTTCGAACCAATTTCTGGGACTTAGTCACATCTCACTCCAATTAGACCTTGCACAGCCTCTGTTGATCGAACCAACGTTTGAACAAGGGTTGGTTCGAACAAGGGTTCGAACCAAAGTCTGGGACTTAGAAAATTTTCTTCCAGTTGAACCTTGCACAGCTTCTGTTGATCGAACCAATGTTTGAACAAGGGTTGGTTCGAACAAGGGTTCAAACCAAAGTCTGGGACTTAGAAAATTTTCAGCTCTGCAACTTTTCACCCTTCTGTTGATCGAACCAAGGTTCAAACCACATGTGGTTTGAACAAAGGTTCGAGCCACTTTGCCTTAGTCAAATTCAGCACTTGTGGGTCTACACTTGGCTTCTGTTGTTCTAACCAAGGTTCAAACAACCTATGGTTTGAACATTGGTTCGAACCACTTTTCCCAACACTTAGCCAAAGTTTGCTGCAACTTTTTCTGGTTTGCCTTCTGTGGTTAGAACATTGGTTTGAACAACAGTTGGTTCAAACATGTGTTCGAACCAACTTCTTGATTTCATCCAATTTAGCCCAACTTCATTCATTTTAGTCCCAAACACCTGCAAATCACAAGAATTCCTCATGAATGCATTTAAAAACAATTTATCATCTTTTTAAGATATAGATCCACCTAACAAATCACTAATTAAGGTTAATGATTGTACTTTTCATAGTACAATCACTAGTCCCTTAGCAATGCTCTTTATTAAAATGAAACACATGATGTTTTTTATTAAAAAGAGATGCAACTACTATCCTATTTCTCTTTTCATTGGAAACACAGCTACACTTAGCTACGTGTAGCAAGCCCTTTAAACCCCTTGGTTCCTCCTAGTGGACGAGTAAGGTCTCGTGAGGGTTTGTAGTGAATCTACCCACAAAATTCTATAGCATGGTCTTAATGTGTTAAAGAGTGATCAAGATCAAAGATGAATTAAGTTCAAGCTCAATAAGTTACAAAACCCAAATATTATGTGTAAGTTCCACGTGCTAAGCATAAATGCATGGACTATCAAAGTAGAAAAAGCATGTGTGCAAAATTGTTTCATTTATTCAACAAGGTCTCAAGAGCATAACTGGAACTAAGTTTTGACTTCAAAAGCTCACAAGATTCCACTCATAGAAAGAAATTCACTCATCAAGGGTTCACACATTCCTATTAGCATAAAATGCTATCCTAGTTGCACATAACCCCATAATATGTGAATGAACTAAAATGGAACTCAAAGTGGACAGCTTCTAATCATGTTTCAATGCATGTGTAAGAATCATATCACATAACCTACACAAGATCACTACATACACCATATAAGAGTTTCTTGCTTAGAATCCACTAGGTCTTTATTTTGGTTGTAACTTGGCTAGGGGTAGTGGTTAACAATGGAGGATGGAAATCAAAACACGTGTCTTGGGAGAAAAGATGTTCAAGTGCACACAACTCCCAAACTACCCAATTCCTTTCCAATCCCAAGAAGATTACAACATGAAGCCTATTTACTGAATTACAACTGCTCATTGGATATCCTCAATAATTATAATAAAATGCCCAGGTCCTAGAAGCAAAAAGGAATGACCATTTCTTTTTTTAACAAGCATTAATTCTCATCCCAATATTCTTCCTCATTTTGTTCTTAAAAGCTTACATTCCCAACCCAAATTCACAAATTAGACTTTGAGACATTTTCACAACCCAAGACATGTGAGGGTGAGGCTTAAAGTGTGTGAATGGGGTGTAAGGGGTATCATATGAGAGGAGAACCAAGAAGAGAAAAATATATATCACACACTTTATTGAAAAGCTTCAAGTTGGCTCCTAGGGTAATTTATAACCAAGAAATGATAAAAAGGCTCAAAATGACAAAGAAAGCCTAGCATCATTTTCAAAGCTTGCAACAACTCATAATGTGTCAAATAGATACTCATGTAAGTGTTTGTGATGCAATCGGTGCATTGAGAACCAAAGTGAAGAGCAAAAGAAGTGTAAGCATGTGCAACCTCTCAAGAAAAGAATATAAGGCTCAAAAGCTCACCATAAAGGGGTATAAGTCTCCACCTAGTCCAAAGATGCTCAGGTAACCAATATCAAATAAAGTCTACTCCTAAGCACATAAACTTTTCACCATGATAGTCCAAAAATACACAAAGTTATCACACACTCCACTTGAATTATGTTTCCTATTAATGCTTGGACAAGACTCACTTATTACTTTCTCACCCAATGTCACAATCAACCAAACCATAAAAAGGTCTAACATGTGGGTGTACATATGCTAAATTCATATATTTAAGCTCAAACATGCTCAAAATTTGAAAAATTCATATATTTAAGCTCAAACATGCTCAAAATTTGAAAAATTTGTCAATTTTAAGTATCATCATGCTATCAAACATGCTCAAAGTTTGAAAAATTTGTCAATTTTAAGTATCATCATGCTATCATCTATCATCATGCTCAAAATTTGAAAAATTTGTCAAATTTAAGTATCATCTTGCAATCATCATGCGAGTGCTACCCCCAACCTAAACTTAACATTGTCCTCAATGTGAAAAGATATGAAGCATAGTTGAGTCCGTAGTGTGCACAATGAGCATGATGATGAATGGAACCATACCCCCCAACCAAAATGGAAAAGAGTATGAATAAGAGTAAAATAATAAAAAGAAAGAGGAACATAAAAGAAAGAAACATAAAAGATAAGGAAGGTTTAAGAAGTACCTCGTGTAGTCTTCAATCGAATCACAATCAGGGTGATATTCAAAAAGTAGTTGCAATGAAGTAGGTGTCAATAGGTTCATTAGCAGCGTCGTCTTCTAGGGGTGGTATATCATGGTACTCAGATAGGGAACTGGTGTCAAATCAATAGTGTCTGTGTCTGTGGCGTAAGAGGGTGCATCTAACCACTCATCAGCTATAGTCACCTTAGCCCATTCCATTTCTAAGAGAAGTTGGAGGTCAACTTCATCCCGCCATTGGTCATCTAGTTGATCATGTGTGATGTGCATAAGTGGTGGAAATATAAGTGGTAAGGGTAGTGAATTGCTTTCTAAGAAATAGTCCTCAGGCCACCCATCCCCGTCAACCTTTGAACTCTCAGACTCACTGCCCTCGCTGGATATAAAGGTTATGTCATCCCACTTCCATTTTCTACTTGTGTTACTAAGTTCCCATGATTTACATTTATTAGCAGTTGGACCATAGATAGAGTACATGTTCTTTGCAAAAAAATAGGAAAATAGAATTCAAGAACATAAACAACCCACAAATCAACACAAAGTAACATCCATAAATGCCAGAATAAAAAGAACAATGGAGCTAAAATGTAAAACAAACTAAATTATCAAAATAAATAAACAAACATCCCATTTTTTAAAAGTGAGTAAAGAGATTTAGGATTACAAAATAAACAAAAAGAAAGGTTCACTCCTAAACTCTTAAAGAAGAAATAAACATAAAATTAATCATTGCGGGGGCAGGGGTGGGGGTGGGGGTGGATGAGATTCTCTGAGATAATCAAAAACACTTTGTAGCAGATGGCCTTGAGTTTGCTGGCTTTGGTGAATGCGTAGCAGGAGCTGGTGATCAGTTTCTTGATTCTGCTCCATGACACTAATACGTTCGGCCAAAGCTCTAATATGATTGGCTAATTCAGCATTGGTCATCTTCTCTTCATCTTTCTCTTCCTCTTCTAGAACATGGGATGGTTCAGCCTCCTCCTTAGATTCCTCTACCCTCATTTTCTTTGTTGAAATCACTCTTCTGGATTTGATATAGGATATGATATTGAACGGATGAAGTCCTAAGACTATGGGTAGGTCATCTGTGATATGAGCTCATTTCTATTTAAAAATCTCCGTGAGTGCTCCGCTAAAGGGTAATGCTACTAGAGCTCCAGGATTCTCACAGGTATAGGCTGTTTGGTGCTAAATATATAAGGGTAAGTCAATTGTCATCCCATTTCCAATTGCATAAATAAGCCTGGCTCTAAGAAGGGTACAATCAGCACTCCTGTTTTGAGGTAATAGATTGGAGCAGGAGAACATGTGTAAGGCCCAATATTTATCTTTCAGCACTGACGCAGGTTTTCTATATTCCCCAGGCCATTCTTGGCCCTCTTTCACAATTTTTGACACCACATTTGGAAAAGGAGGAGTACCTACAGCTGGATAAGCAAATTCGGGGTTTTCAATTCTAGGTACTTGGAATACTACTGCAAAGTCATCCGGTGTGAGTGTAATTTCAACCCCTCTGACCCAACTAGTAAGTTTGTCTCTACCCTTCCGCCTTATAACTGAGCTTTCTTTGAAATTTTGCAAAGAATTCCTTGACCAAGTCAACTACAAAATAAGTCTGGAATTTTGCCACATTCATCCATTGCCTCCTTTCAAAGTTCTGTTCAAACATGAATTCTCTACGATTAAAGTGATCGATTTCCTAAAAACGTTCAATTACTACTGACTTAGACCCCCAAAGATCATCATATTTTTGTTCAGCTTCTTCTTTCCAAAATCGGCTTCTATCAAAGGATGGGGTCCCTAATTGTCTATTTGCCGATTTCTTAGTTCTCGAGGCCATGGGAGCTACACAAATACAAAAACAAAAATTCAATGAGTAACTATGCAACTCCTATGTCCACACAAGTTCAGTGGCCCGTCCTAATGAAAGATATATATTACAACCAAAATTGGACATATGAACAATAGGCAAATTAGGTGGCCATGCAACATCCACCATGAATATTCGCAACCAATTCGAAAATTTCAAGCCTCATGGTGGCCATACAGCATCCACCCGAGTTAGGTTCCACAAATTCAATTCTTTAGGTGGCCATACAACATCCACCCGAGAAGGGTCCACTCCACAATTCTTGGTGGCTATGCAACATCCACCATGGAACAAATTTTTCAGTTAGAATTACAAAATAAGAATTTGAGAGTCAGCAAGTGAATTCAACTATTGAAGGGTCTTTGAACCCTTGGACTTGATTTTGGGAACCACGGGTAGGAAGACATATGGAGTAAAGAAATTCACTCAAATCAGATGTGTGCTTCCTATTCCCATTAACTAACTACAAGACATACCTTGGGTTGAGAGAGCTGAAAACTTGAAGAATAACAGGTGAGAACTATGAATCAACCATCAGGAACCTTGATTCTTGAAGGGAGGATCGAAGATCAATAGGAGATTTGAGAGCCCTTGAAGTTAGAAGCAAGAAATTAGGGCTTGAAGGGGCCGAATCAGGCTTAAAAGGTTTGCAGGGTCCTGATCGTCTCAGCTAGGGGGTGGGCACCACAGAAAGGTCCTCCCCAAAATTGCATTCAGCCAACACACTGTGGTCCCAATCATTTCGGGTAGAGGGTTGGGACGATCAAAAAGGATTTCTACCCACTTTTTCTAAGCTATTTAAAATAACTTAAAAATGTCTAGACTCAAAATAAAAATTCTAAATTAAGGACAAAATAAAACCTATCCTAACCTACTATTATATAACTAAAACTACATTCTAATCTTATTCTAATTAAAGAATGGGGGATCCAAAAGATCCTATGTTTCAATTTTTGCCACAAAGTTTCCTCAATATGGTTTGAGGCGTTGGCCATTAACTTTGAAGGTGGTGTTGTTGTGTGGGTTGTGAACCTCACACACACCATGCTCTGAGATAGAAAGTATAATAAAAGGACCGTACCATCTAGATTGAAGCTTACCCGGGAAGAGGTGTAACCAAGAGTTGTATAGCAAGACTTTTTGGCCTATATGGAAAGATTTCCTAGAAATGTGTTTGTCATGTAAATCTTTCATTCTTGCCTCAGCGATCTTTGCATTCTCAAAAGCATCATTATGTAGCTCCTCAAGTTCATTCAATTGGAGCTTCCAGAGAACACCGGCATCATCCAAATTCTCATTGAAGTGCCTAATCGCCCAATAGACTTTATGCTCCATTTCTACGGGTAAGTGGTAGGCTTTGCCAAAGACCAGGCGATAGGGAGACATGCCCAGAATAGTCTTATACGCCGTTCTATATGCCCACAATGCATCGATGAGACATAAAGACCAATTTTTGCGTGTCGGGTTAACAGTTTTCTCTAAAATTCCCTTAATCTCCCTATTCGCCAATTTGACTTGGCCACTGTTTTGAGGATGATACACAGTACCTACTTTGCGGGTCACACCATAACTACGCAGCAAAACACCAACAGGCCGATTACAAAAATGCTTGCCTCTATCACTAATGATAGCTCGAGGCATCCTAAAACATGAGAAGATGGACTCACTCAAGAATTTGACCACCACCTGGTGGTCATTGGTGCGAGTTGCTATGGCCTCCACCCATTTAGAAACATAATCAATGGCCACCAGGATGAACTTATATCCAAATGACTTAGGGAATGGTCCCATAAAATCAATCCCCCAGCAATCAAAAATCTCCAAAATGATTATAGGGTTTTGAGACATCTCATCACGCTTGGTTAGAGCTCCCAACCATTGACACCGATCACACCGAAGGCAATAATCATAAACATCCTTAAACAATGAGGGCCAATAGAATCCGCTTTGAAGGATCTTCGCAGTTGTTTTTTTTTTTTTTTTTTTTTTTAGAAAAAGTGACCTCCACATGCTAGGGAATGATAGAACTCAATGACACTATGTACCTCACTCTCGGGAATGCAACGTCTCACGATCTGATCAGGGCAATACTTGTAAAGGTATGGTTCGTTCCAAAAGAAATTACGCACCTTTCGTAAAAATTTTCCTCTATCGACTTTTGTCCAATGGGAGGGCATCTGTCCAGTCACTAGAAAGTTAGCAATGTCCGCATACCAAGGAGGTTAGACTGGTAGGTTTGTGCTAATATGCATGAGGTGCTCGTCAGGGAATTGTTCATTGATTGGTAGGTCACTAGAATTGGAAACATGTTGGGGTAGTCTAGACAAATGGTTAGCTACCACATTTTCAACTCATTTCTTGTCCTTGATCTCCAAATCAAACTCTTGGAGAATGAGCATCCACCCAATCAGACGAGGTTTGGCATCTTGTTTTGAAAGGAGGTATTTCAAGGCCGCATGGTCCGTGAATACTGTGACATGAGAACCTACCAAATATGACCTAAACTTATCCAGGGCAAACACTACTGCTAGAAGTTCCTTTTCAGTAATGGTATAATTCACTTGAGCCTCATTCAGAGTCTTACTAGCATAGTATATAACATAGGGTTTCCCTTCTTTTCTTTGCCCTAGAACTGCTCCCACAGTAAAGTCACTCGCATCACACATTAGCTCGAATGGTAAGGACCAATCCGGGCTTTGGATAATTGGTGCAGTGGTAAGCAAATGTTTAAGCCTGTCAAAGGCTTCCTGGCATGAAGTTGTCCATTCAAAAGGACTATTATTGGACAACAATGAGCATAAAGGTCGAGCAATAGAACTAAAGGACTGGATGAAACATCGATAAAAATCAGCGTGGCTAAGAAACGATCTTATGTCTTTAACACATCGAGGAATAGGCAAATTTTGAATCAATTCCACCTTTGCTCTATCTACCTCGATCCCACGATGCGATACTATTTGCCCCAAGACAATCCCTTGTTGCACCATAAAATGGCACTTTTCCCAATTCAGTACCAAGCTACTCTCTTTACAACGGACCAAAACCTTTTCAAGGTTAGTTAAACAATCATCAAACGTATCTCCGTGAACGGAGAAATCATCCATGAACACCTCTAAAAATTGCTCAACCATATCACTGAATATGCTCATTACACACCTTTGAAAAGTCAATGGTGCATTACATAACCCAAATGGCATGTGTCTATACGTGAATGTGCCGAAAGGGCATGTAAAGGTGGTCTTTTCTTGGTCCTCAAGTGCTATTTCAACTTGATTGTACCCCGAATACCCATCTAGAAAGCAATAAAAAGCTTTTTCCGCTACTCTCTCAAGTACTTGGCTAGAAAGGGAAGTGGAAAATGGTCCTTCCGAGTCATAGCATTCAAGTGCCTATAATCAATTCACATACGCCACCCCAGTTTGGGTGCGTTGAGGCACTAAATCTCATTTCTCATTCCCCACCACAGTGACACCAGACTTTTTAGGGACTATTTGAGTGGGGCTTACCCACTTTGAATCAGAGATGGGTTAAATGATACTCGCATCAAGTAACTTAAGCACCTCCCCTTTCACAACCTCTTTCATAATTAGGTTCAATCTCCGTTGCATCTGTCTTACCGGTTTGGCATCATCTTCAAGGTATATATGATGGGAGCACACTAAGGGGCTAATACCAGGAAGATTTGCCATAGTCCATCCTAGAGCTTGACGATGGGCCCTCAAAACTGCCAACAACCTCTTTTCCTGAACTATCTCCAATTTAGAAAACATGACTACTGGGAACGTCTCACCCTCACCTAGAAACGCATACTTAAGCTCACTCGATAATGGTTTCCTAGAAGGGCAAGGGGGACATTCAATCGATGGCTTGGGTTTACTCAAGGAGGGCTCTAAAGGCTCAAAAGCGGGAACCCAACCACTAACAGCCATGACTTCTTCCTTAACACTCACAAATTCATCACCCCCGACAAAGCTTGCACCATCCAAAGCCTCACATCTCTCACTTCTCACTAGTGCTCTCTCTATAGGATCCTCAAAGAAAGTTTTCTTGAAGTATTCCTCACTCAAAGCATGAATCACATCCACTTCTCGAATGTCCTCAAATTCTCCTATTTGCTTCCCTACCCTAAAAATATTTATCTCCATGGTCATATTTCCAAAAGAAAGTTTCACAACCCCACTCCTACAATTGATCACAGCATTGGGTGTAGTAAAGAAGGGTCTACCAAGAATGACTGGAATAGATTGGGTAGGGTTAGAAACTAGTTGGGTGTCCAATACAATGAAATCAACTGGTAAGTAGAACTTGTCTACTTGAACCAATACGTCCTCCACCACACCCCTAGGCATTTTGACCGAACGGTCGGCCAACTGTAATGTCACTCTGGTGGGTTTCATCTCACCTAGGCCTAGTTGCTAGTAAGCAGTGTAAGGCAAAAGGTTGACACTAGCACCTAGGTCAAGTGGAGCTCTATCAACAATATGGTTCCCTATGATGCATGAAATGGTTGGACACCCAGGACCTTATATTTAAGGGGTGTGTCATGTTGGATTATGGCACTTATTTATTCTGTTAAGAAAGCTTTTTCCTTGACATTGAGCTTCCTCTTTACAGTGCACATATCCTTGAGAAACCTAACATAGGAAGGATTTTGCTTAATGGCTTCAAGTAATGGGATGTTCATTCCCACTTGTTGGAAAGTCTCATAAATTTCAGAGTTCAACATCTCATTCTTGCCTTTTGCTAGTCTCTGGGGAAAATGTGGTCTAGGCATGTGCTCAACAAGATGGTCAATTGGCCTAATCAAAGGCCCTTTACTAGGTTCCTCTTTACTCTCTTTTTTAGTCTCTCCATTCTCTTTCTCATCCTCCAATTTCTCCTTCTATTTTCCCTCTACATCACTTACCTTTCCCTCCTCACTATCTTTTGGACCTAACTTCTCACTCGTGGCATTGACTCTAGGGTCAGTGGGCTTGTGAATAATTTTGCCACTCCATAAAGTGGTAACCGCTGGAACCTATTCATGTGGGGTGGCACCCGAGGTCGATGACTCAGTCATGTTCGCCTGGCCTTTAGGGTTTGGAAAAGGTTGTGATGAGAGTTTCCCACTCTGGGTGGTACTCATGGCCTGGGTTAACTTAGAAACTTGGCCCCTAATATCATCTAAAGCCTTAGTCACTTGGTTGTTAATGTTCATCTGCTGTTGCATAAATTGATTGAGAGTGCCCTCAACAAACCTCTTGTGTGGTGGTTGATATGCAACAGGATTAGGCTGTTGGTATTGGAGTGGTGGCAAAGGAGGCGGTAGTTGAAACGACTGACCGGGGCTATCATTCCTCCATAAGAAACCAGGATGATTCCTATACCCCAAGGGATAAGCAGTGAAAGATTGATTCTCCCTTGTATAAGTGACATTCCCACCTTGTGGATAAGAGACATTGCCTTGGCCCCTATTTTGGAATTGACGGTTTTGGGCATTGTTGATATAAGTTTGACCATAGGCAATCTCTTTAATCAAGGGTAATTCAGGGCACAAATTAGCATCATGCCCCATTTGGTCACATGCAATACATATCACATTTGCCTCAACTAGTTTCTCCTTATTTTTGAGCTCTAAAGAATCAAGCTTATGTTGTAATGCAACTAACCTAGCCCGTAGATCATCGCTTTCCCTCAACTCCAGTGGCCTACTAGGTATGGGATTCCTATGCTCTAAAGAAGAAGGTGGTCCAATTTCCCAATCATTAGAGTCTTCGGCTACCATATCAAAGAAATCCATGGCATCTTCCGCAGTCTTATCAAACAGGGTACCATTGCGCATGGTAGAAACTAATTGATTAAGACTAGGAGTTAGGGATTCATGGAAGATGCTCACTAACCTCCATGGTTCAAAACTATGGTGAGGACAAGCCATCAAGAGCTTCTTAAACCTTTCCCAAGCTCAACAGAAATACTCATTAGGTATACAAGAGAAAGTGGTAATCTGTCGCCTATAGCACTGAGTTTTCTGAGTTGGAAAATATTTCTTAAGGAACTTAGTCTGCATTTCACACCACGTTCCAATGGAACGGGGACAAAGGGAATTAAGCCAGAACTTGGCTTTGTCCTTCAGAGAAAAGGGAAAAAGTTGAAGACGCACTACATCCTTATTGGCATTGTGGTCTACACATGTGTTGCTTACTTCCTCAAACTCCTTAAGATGGTTGTAAGGATTCTCAGAGTCAAGACCATGGAAAGTAGGAAGAAGTTGAATGATTCCTGGTCTAAGAGTGAAGTTCCCCCTATTCAATGGCAAGATGATACACGAAGGTGTCATTTGCCTAACTAGGTTAAGGTGATCTCTTACGGGAATGAAACCTGGAACCTCTTGGGGATCATTATCCCCATGCACACTACCTTCCCCTCTTACTTCAGCCATAGAGTGAAAGGATGAGGTGGTAAGTGAAACAATGGAAAACGAATGTGTGAGGGATTCAGTAGTATAAGGAGGATCTTCTAGTTCAGGTTCTACTACAATTATCCTACCAAACCTAAGTTGCATGCAAAAATTTTTTTTTTAATTACTTAATTACCTAAAGAAAACTAAAAATTAGAAATTTCCTAAAAACTAAATTTTGGCTCCCCGGCAACGGCGCCAAAAACTTGACCGACCCTAAAAAGTGTTTGGGTTCTACCTCTCAAGTGCAAGAGGGCAATTGTAGTTTTAAACTTGGTGAGTCCGAGGTCGAATTCACAGGGAGCCTAATGTTATTCAGTTTCTAGGATGTGAAAGAAATTCTAAAACCAAACGTAAGCAAATTTTGAAGTTTTGTTTACTAAGTTCTAGGGTTTAGTAAAATTAAGGACAAATTCAAATGCAACTAATTAAAGTTAAAATTAATAGGAATTTCTGATTTTTAAAGTGAATTAAATGAGATGGCGAGAGATTAAAATAAATTCAACAAAATAATTTTAAACTTCAAACTAATCAATTATAACTAAAACTATATTGGATTGCAATTTAATAATGATAAAGTTCTTGATTTAACGTCAACTCCGGGTAGTTCACTACTTTGCCTTGGGATGTGTTTATTTGAATCTTGATTAGGGTTTAATTTGAAAATTATTAAGAATATTGTAATCAAAGGTTAGTACCAGTGATCTCAAGCAGATATGGTTAAAGACCTTTGTTTCCGAAGGTTTTTCAATTAAACAAAGGAGACGTGAATTTAAATCTGATTTTTAATCCTATTTGAAAGTGTTTAAACAACTAGTTACGAAAATCCATACTAGTGATCTCAAATGGATATGGTTAAGGGTTTTCGTGTCCAAATGTTTTTGAAATAGATAAAAATGGATTTGTGAAAGGTAGATCCCTTCGTAAGAGGTTTTGCAACCTATGTGAAGGAACTATAAACACCCCAAGCCATTTTGGTGAACTACCGTTTCTTGATTCGTTGAATCAAGACTAGGGTTTTACGTTACAACCATTGTAAACATCACAGAAACAATAAATGAACATTCAATTATGCTATTCAATAATTGAAATAAACGAAACATCATATTAAAGAGCGAAACAAAATACAACTTATAATGTAACTTGTGCGTAAAAGAAGAGATGAACTAATAATGCGAAGATGAAGAATAAAACTCCAAAAGCATCCATCAAGAAAACTTTAAAACGTAAAAATCACTCTCAAACTTAATCTAAATCTAATCTAACTCTCAATGTAGCTGTGGAATCTTTAAAGGAGGCGTCCCCTTTCATGGCCGTGCAATGGGTCCTTATAAAGATGCAAGGAAACCCTAAAAGAGGAGCTTCTCATGCGGGCTGCAAAGGTCACGGTGGTCTCGACCGTCTGGAGGGGGGGACAGGACCACAGAAAGCTATTTTCTTCAATTTAAGTGCACTATGGTCCCAACCGTCTGGAGGTGATGGTCGGGACCCCCTGGCATCTCTTAGTTTGCTTTTCTTCCTCCTTTAGGTTGGGTCTTTGGGCTAGTCTTTTCAATCAAAGGTAAGGTTTGAACCATGACTTTTTCTTCGTCTTCTTGGCCCTCTCCATAGCTATAAACTTCGACATCCTTGCCCTTTTCCCTGCAAATAAAACAATAAAAGTATAAGTAATACAATAACACTAAAACTTCAACTTTACTTATTTAAATGCATTAATATGTGTTGAATTAGGAAGTTTGTAACTACACTTTTCAAGTTTAATCAATGATGTTTGTGCATTTGTTTAGTTACTATAAAGCGTTAAGCCAAATAGTAGCTTGCTTTGGTTGGTAAGTTATTTTTTACATTATTATTCTTATATGGGTAATTCAACACATCACACAAATAGTAGCTCTATTTGGTTGGTTTGTTAAAAGGCTATTCCATAAAATATAAATGAGTAGTTGATTTCATAACTCATGTTTTATTTTAATGAATTTTTAGGTTACAACACAATCAACTTGCAGCAATGTGTGATCACGAAAGACGTCACAATTTTTGGTTATGTAAGTTGGATTTTCTTAAATAGCTCTATTTTCATTGCAGTTCATGTGTACTTTTACTTATATTATTTAAAATGCAAGGGGATCCAGAAGTACACAAAATGGTAAGATGGATCATTTTACTCTTTTTATTTTATCAATATTTTAGGTAGTAGGAATAACTCGTGCTTACGACACTTCTATGAAAGAAAAAATTAAGACATAGTATAAAAATTATATTACCATCTATTCCCTTCTCAAATGCCTTTGTATATATAGGTTCAATTTTTGCGTAGAAAAAAATGTAGATGTTGTGATTTGTGATGAGCAAGACTTTAATGCCATGCGCATTCACGAGATAAAACAACTATTCTAATGTAACAAGTTGCTGTTTAATATAATATACAAGGTAGCATATCATGACTCTAAATTTTTTACATGTTCTTTTAAACGAAAAGGCAAAAGCAAACATGATGTCCAAAGGAAAGAGAAAACTAGCTACAGTAGAAAGAGGAAGGAAAATGCATGTCCAGATGTAAGTTCATTAATAATATTAAGTATTTTTTTTTTGGGTATGTCTAGAAAGTGAATAAGTTTTTGCCGCAATTCTTATATTGTTAATTGAACACATCTTAGAATATTTGACAGAAAAAATCATTTTTTTAATTTACGGTGAATTTTAACATTTTTCTGTTTGGTCCCCAGGTTAAATGTCCAACATTGCATAGATTTTAATTTATCTTTTAATTGTTTTTTGAAGGAAAACGCAAAAGGAAAAAAGAAGGCAAACTATTCTAAAAAGGGGAAGGAAAATGCATGTCCAGTGATAAGTTCTTTAATACTTTTAACATTTGTCTTTTATTTACTCATTGTAAGGTAAAATAGCGAGATATTAATTTTTTAAACTTATTTTTCAAAGGTAAAGACAAAGGCAAATAAGATGTGCAAAGGAAAAGAAATGGCAAGCTCTTCTAGTAAAGGGAAGGAAAATACATATCTAGTGGTAAGGATATTTAATAATTTTTAGTATGTATTGTTCTAATATCTATAAAGAATAAAAAAGTTCAAATTTCTATGTGCTTAATGTAACTTTTTGTTTTTAACCTTAAGTTTATGATATCATGCATACTACTCTAAAAAATTTTATTTTTTTATTAGAATGTCTAGAAGGTCTAAAAAAATTAAAAAAATTATGTGCATGTAATGAGTGTATAAGTTTTGGTATTAATTTTGTGAGGAGTGACGCGTTTTATTTGGTCCAATTAGTACGTACTTTTTTATTCTTAAGTTCCTTATGATATGTTTCCTACTTTAAATGCTTTAATGCCATGCTCATTGATAAGGTAAAACTACCATTCTAATACGAATAGGTGTTGTTACTTAATTTATTATCCCAAAGTAACATAGCAAGACGTTAATTTTTTAAACTTATTTTTGAAAAGCAGTTATTATTTTATTATATAAATATTATATAGATTCTAAGATATCATAGCAAGACATTAATTTTTTGAACTTATTTTTTAAAGACAACGACTAATGCAAACATAATGTCCAAAAGAAAAAAGAAATTGCAACTTCTTCTAGTAAGAGGAAGGAAAATGCAAGTCCAGTGGTAAGGATCTTTATTAATTTTTAATATATATAATATGAATATCTAGAAGTTATAGAAAAGTTCAAAAGGTTCTATGTGCTTAAAGAGTAAATAATTTTCAACCTTATATGTAGTGCATTCATACTACTCGAAAAACATTAAGTGCATGACAAGTTAGGTGTTTTTAAATTTTGTTCTACTCAATATATAATTTTTTTTTTGGTAATTCAATATATAATTTTTTCAGTCTTACGTATAGGGTGACATGCATGCTATTCTAAGGGCTTTAAATGTATGTTGAAGTTAGGTGTTTATTTGTTCCAATCAGCATATTTTTTGAGTCATTGAATTATGATGGCAAGTATAAAATTCTAAATTTGTGATGGACTTAGGTGTTTTATTTGTTTCAATGGTATGTTATGTAGATCACGTTATAGTAATTACAAAAATTAAAATAAAACAAATATATCAAAATCTTCATACAATAATGACTTTGGAGTATTGCGTGGCTTCCATTAAGTGTTTGTATAAAGCTAAATAGTTATAGAGGAAAAGGAAAAAAGTTCCATCCAAGAAATAAAATTAACCAAAAAATAAGTAGAAAAAATGTGCACAATATAGTTCCTAAACACATCCAATGAAATAATATTTACATTTTAGGCATCCAATGATATTGTTATATCAAAAGTTACATCAGTATAATATGTACACTGGGAACGTGAAAAGAATAAAAAAAAATTTCCATGCATATCAAGTGGGACAACGCTTGCGACGAGAATGAGCGAGATCAAGAGTAGGCCTGTCAATGGGCCAATTCTGGGCTCGATTTGGACTAGATCCATTTAGTCTAGATCTATTTACAAAGATCCAATCCTGACCCATAATTAAATGGGTCTATCCATTACAATTAGATCTAGCCCGTTGACCAATAGGTTTAACCCAATTACCTAATTTGACCCCTTTTTTTGAAGACTTACATAAAAAAAATTGCACATACTCCAACAAAATATATATACATAATAAAAAAAATTTTCACCCACTCCACCAAAAAATATATATATAAATAAATAAATTTCACCCACTCTACCAAAACATATATATACACACGCACTTCACCAAAAAAATTCCATCCACTCCACCAAAATATATTGAGAAATAAACGAACACAATATTGTAAATATCTCTATGAATCTCAAATGCAACACTGGCCAAAATAGTAACTCAAGACAATTCTATATCACAGTTGTGTTATAGTCTTTGTCATGTGAATATAAAATTGAAATGACTCGAATAAGAAGTTTGAGAAACTATTGAAATTGAAATGACCCTTGAGATCACACTAAAATAAAGTCATAAAAATAACTGTTCTTCACAGGCTATAAACTACTGAGTTTTGTGAGTAGTTGTTTCTTCAATAACACTACACAAACCAAAGCCCCCACCTATCTTTGCTACCCTAAAAGTTAAATCCATTAAAGAATCCATCTATCTTGATCCAGCTAGGTACCTAACAAGGAAAACAAAACAATATTTATATATATAGAAATTAATCTAACATATCATACAGGTGGGGTGGATTTCTTCAAATCAACATTTACATGCATTGTAATGAACATATTTTAATAACAATAAATCTACCCAATTTAGGATTGCAATTCTTACTCTGCTAGCAAGTTGACAAAATAAGTCAGTCTCCAACTAAGCAGTCTTTAACATTTGTGAATATAAAAGAGACATATCGAACATAAAATGTATTTTAAATTATAAAAAATCAAATTGTATAATGCAAATTTTCTTACCTTTTTTTTTTTTTTTTTTTGCAAGACTCAATCCAATCATTTGCAGTAACCAATGCCTCTATTACATCTAGAAGTAAACATGCACGTTGATTGAGCACATATAATGTTATTTCATCATGATTTTGCAATGGGTTTTAAGTGTTTTATCTTCATAAATCTTATAAGTTATAATGAAGTGAGCTAATTTGCATATTTGTGGAAGTTTGCAGGTGTTTGGTGATCAAATTGAAGAGAAAAGAGGTAAATGTGAGTTGAAGGAGGCAAGGGGCTAAAGTTGGAACTGATGGGCGCCCTTCAAAAGTGGTGGGCGCCCACCGAGAGGTGATTTTGGAGAAAAAGTTCAAGTGTCAGAGGCATTTTATCGAGCAGTTGGTGGAGGCTACCCACGGCACCCCACCCTTAATCAGATGGTGCTACCGAGAAGGTGTTTTGGGGCTGTTTCGTTGGGAACTTCATCAAACACCTTTGACAACCAAGCCATGGGCGCCCCACATTAGCCATGGGCACCCCTGATGACTTCTCCAGCATATGTTTAGGATGATGTTCAGAGTGTGATTTTACCATTATGCCCTTGAATTATGTAATAATATAAAAAAGAAAATTTTCTGTTGTATAGAGGTTCGGAACCCTAGGAAAAGTTCAGATTTTATTTTCTAAGAGTTTTTATGTGAAGATTACATTCGAATTGCACTAAGGATTGGGATTTGTTGCTTTCGCTTTGGCTTGTTCAAGTTCGATTTTGTTTTCACAGTACAATTCATGTGTAAGTTTTAAGTTGTTAATTCATTTCAATAAAATCTCATGTTCTATGTGTTTTGTATGGTATGTTCGCTTCGTAGTGTTTCGTAGACTTAGTTTGTATTGATTTGCTTTAGAAATTGTTTTAAACCTTTTCAATCTATTTCGTTCTTGTGTTTTGTTGCATGTTGAAGATGTTTTTCTTTTCGAATTGCTTGGTTTATACTTTCGCTATGCTAGGCTAGGGCTTTTCTTGGTTTTAACCTAAGTTCGTAATGAAATTGAAGGTCTTGAACTCGGATAGAGCAAATTGAAATGAGTTCATTATCTTTTGAATGATAACGTAAGAATTGTAATTTTAGGTTGATTTTCGAAAACGAAACCCTGTGATACAATTGACTCCCATTTACACTAGCGTGAATCGGAGATCAATTCCATGTCCTGGTGATTTCGAACTTGATTTCAAAACCCCAGAATTACAATTTCTCTACGAAATAAGGTTTTTCACGTTGAATTTTCCGGCCTAATCTTACATGTGTAAAGGTTAGGTTGAGTTAATTTCACATTCGAGTTCAAGCCTTCGAGGACATTACAGGACTAGGTTAAAACCAAGTATCTCCATTAATCCAAGTGTTTAAGCGATTCACGTACCCTGTTAAATGTTTGAATTGGTTGTTTCTTAGTGTTTCATTTTTAGTTTAAGTGTACTTCTCTTAAATTTTCAAATCGTTTTCCCAATTACTATCAAATTAGATTTTAAATTACTTATTCGAAAACCCCAAAAAGATTTTCATCTTTTCTTTTTGAGATTTTCGCAAGTGTTTTTGAAAGCAAGGTTCCCAACACTTAGGCACACCTTTGTTCCCCGTGGAGATGACCTAGGACTCACCTAGACTAAACTCAACCGACCTCCTATACTTGAGAGTGAGCCACTACCAATATAGAGAGCGGTCACACGTCTCTCATCGATCACTCTACCCCTAATGCTAAATGTAGCCTTTGATGCAACTGTAGTTGCTAGAACAACTAATATATCATGTGCCATACTTGCTAAAAATAGAAATTTAGCACTATTAACCTTCCACCAATAAAGAATATTAAAATTCTCATTGCTTAGAAACACCAGTTCTTCCAAATATTACCCTAACTCTGATTTTTTATGTGCATGAATATTGGAAGCATGATTTTGCATATACGACTCATAAAATCCAGTCAAACTACCTTTAATGGAAGAACTAGAAAACCGTTGACTACCACTTAAGCTACAACTATTTGAAGTAGAGTAATCACCCATGTACTCATGAAACAAATCAGTGAAGGCACTTCAGACCTTTTGAACACGTCTTTCAGAATCATCGCCATATATCTTACCATAATAATATTCTACCAAAGCCAATTTATATCTTGGATCAAGAATTACTGCTATTGCCAATACCAAACAATAATCTTCCCAATATTTTTCGTATTTCTTACTCATTGGACCGACCATCATACAGAGATATTCATGCTCATTGTCATTCCATTGCTTCAACTAAAGTTAGATTATGCATATATCAAGAAAAAAGATATTTAAACTAAGAAACTTGGTGCCGCTAAAATAAAAAGTAGCATTATAAAAAATCTTCAAGCACTCACTGATTGCTTCTGTTTTTTCCCACTCTTCTTTTGAACGTTTACACTTATAATTTGTATCAATTTGCTCTAAACGACCAAATGCCTCACTCAAACTCAATGCAGTTACAAGCTCACTATTATTCCATTGCTTCAATTGAAGTTGGATTAAGCATATATTGGGAAAAAAGATATTTGAAGTAAGAAACTTGGTGTTGCTAAAATGATAAGTAGCATTATAAAAAATCTTCGAGCACTCACTGATTGTTTTTGCTTTTTCCCATTCTTTTGTTGAAGGACTATGCTTATAATTTGTATCAATTTGCTTTAAAAGACCAAATGCCTCTCTCAAACTTAATGCAATTACAATCATCAAATATGTGGAGTTCCATCTTATAGGAACATACATGGGAACTTTCTTCTTACCATGTAATTTAACTTAAGTCACAGCAATATTAAACTTTTGTTTAGCATAGGAGGACCTAGTCAAATATTTTACACTTTCCCTAACTTTGGAAATGAGGCCTCATATTAATTTCAACCCATCCTACATGATTAAGTCGATTATGTGTGCACTACATCGCACGTGAAACATCTTCCCACCGATAGACAACAATGACATATCACAAAGCCAATTCTTTAAAGAGTCTCACCATAATATCATTACTTGTGGCATTGTCAACTACCATTGAAAATAACTTTTTGTCTATATTTCACTCTAAAATTAAGTCTTTGATAAAACAAAACAATGACTCTTCATCATAAAGATATTCAATATACTTGTAAGCTAGAAGCTTCTTTTTTAACTCCCAATCATCAGTCACATTATGGGCAGTCAAACAAATATATGCAAAATTTTGATGATTTGAAGTCCATATACCAGTGGTTAATGTAATTTTGCTAGAAAGATAATCTAAAATATGATATAGTTTGTCCTTCTCAATTTGATACACATTAATCATTTCTGCCCTAAATGTACTTCTTAAGACCAATTTAAATATCGGTTGAAGATTATTACAAAATATCTCAAAAAATTCATGCTCAGCTATATTGAAAGGGTAATTGTGTTTTATTATCATCCTCGTAAAATCCATACAACTCCTTTCGTGATCAAACTCTACACTTGTAGGAGTCAAGAGATGCCTACAGCCATTTCCATTAGTGTATTTTAATTCAGGACATCTACCTGCCAAATGCTTAATCAAATGGCTAGTTCCCTTACTATTATCAGCCACATATTCTTTATTATAATGTTTACATCGAGCAATATCTTCTCCATTAGGTCCTTTAATTTTTCAAAGTCTTTCCAGACTTTTGAAGTTAATTTTCGTCTCTTTGAAAACTCTTGAGCGATACCTTCACTCGATTCAACCAAATCATCATCCCTACCCATACATTGACTTGCTTCCGTAGACATCCTTTAGAAAGAAAAAGTGCTTTTAGAAACAAACCAATCAAAACTAGAAATGAAGAAATGGTACTTTTATTAGATCCGTAAGGAACATACCCAACCTTATTTGTAATTGAAATATGTTTCCCGTAATCCAATGCACTTGCTAATTTCTTTATCAAGCTTGTATCACTTTTCTCGAGTTGGCAAGTTTGTTCTTTTATTACTAAATAAAGGTTGAAATATAAGGAATAGGAGTGAGTACAACCTAACAAATTAACATAAAAAAAGAGAAAGAAAATAACTAAAGAATAAAAAAATTCCAATCAATCAGCTAGCTATTTTTTTTAACACCACCCACATCATCATTTTCTACACCGATCTCATTTATCCCATTCCTCTATACCTTTCAATACATATCCAAAAATATACTTTTTGTTTTGTGGGTTGGCTACTGCTAGAACTAGAAGTCAAAACTTTGGTAAATGGGCTATTTTCTCTTGAATAAATAAAATAGAAAGCTAATCATCTATTTGCCATATTCTAGCTTTTAGATTATCCTCTTTCAAAACTTGGGAATTTCATTTCCTAGACTGAGAACAACATGGTATCTCATTTTCCATTAAAAAATAAAAATAAAAATAATTATGGATCTGTACTTCTCCTCACCTACAAGAAGAAGAATCATGCCTTATAATTTTATAAAAAATGCAACAAGTACTTACCAACAAAAACATACTTTAGGAATGTAACAAAATCAGATCCATGATTATAATAAAGAATAACAAAATTTACTTTTGAACAGAGGATACGGATCTAAATACACTCAGTATAGAAGTAAATTAATGGTTAAGTATGTTGGTTGAAAAATACCACCCATATAATATATACTTTCTAATTGCACAGTAGCTGATTATTATTATCTAAATACAAAGTCTATATTAGTGGGAGGACAAAATAACCCCAAATTCTTAAGTTCTGATCAAGTGATTCATAACAGATTTAAGAAACAACATATCCGAATTGGAAAAAGGAGAAGACAGATGTGCTTATGAAGTTGCACAATAAAACCAAGAGGTTAAGATCCCCACTGTGGACCCATAACACCAAACAATCCAAAACCAAAGTAGTGAAATCAAATTCATGAAAAGTACATATAGATATTGAAAACCTAATCTCACAGAAAACGATATCATAGGGCACTAGGGCAAAACTTGTGGTCTAAAAACCACTAATAGATTGAAATCGCATCATGTATGTACATATATTATATATGTATACACAAATTAGCTTGGTCATCTAACCAGCGAGAGCATGAGTAAATTAACTGCAAAAATTCTTCTATCAACCAACATGTAAAAGACCTCATTGTAATAATTTGAGACTATGCTAAAAAATTCCCCAATCTGAAACTGTACAAGATGCACAACAAATCCTATATGAACAATAAACCCTAGACTAACAGAGGTTGATTTTACTATTGCCAAACTTATGTTAAACGACAAAGAGCGGGAGAATGAAATTGAAGCCTAAGATTAAGATGGAATTGGTGTTTTATGATTTTTTCGACGACGGCGACGGTGAAATAGTTTAGAATCGTGAGGAGAGAGTGAGCAATTAACAACAGAGTAACACGGAGACTAAGGTTTCAAAATAGAAGAAATAAAAAAAAAACAAAAAATAGAAATGGATCTTTGGGTCAAAAGTGGATCCGGTGAATTTAACCAAATCCGATCCAAAAATTAACAGATCATAAGGATTTGATGTTTCGAATTTTCATAGCGAGTATAAAGAGTCTAGAGACCTATTAATGAATTGGATTTGGATTGGATCTAGGCCATACCCAGCCCATTGATAGGCCTAATCAAGAGAATGTATCGAACTAATGGAACCTCGATATATGCCTTCTTTAACACCAAGTTCTCACAATCATGCTTGCCTCGAAAAGGGAACAAATATAACTAATGTTATTCAACCATCAAAGAAGCGAGCTTTAATTAGACATCTTTCTGCGTGCATCCTTTAAGCCATATGTATCTTCAACTCCCAAAAATATCAGGTAAATAAAACTGTTTAAATTTATTAAAACAAGTAAATGTTTCTATCTTTATTTTTATAAATGTTATTTTTTACATAGTAAACTTTGAATTCCTGCTTCTACAAATCAATTTTTACAATAGGATCAGTGTAATTATGATGAGTCAAAAGTTTTATCTATGATGCAAGGGTTTATACTTAATCAGACATAAGTTTAGGGGGGGTATTACCTAGGAAAAATGGATATATTGTGTTATCATTGCTCAACCATGAGCAATTGTCAAAATCTTCTATAGAACGTCCGCTTTTGGAACTTGTTGTTTAGAAGGAAAGATTAAGCTACCTTTACTAATGACACTTTCCTTAGAACTTCAAGCATTATATGATGGGAATGATGACCAATCAAAATCATTTCGACATTATAATCGCATATACAATGTAGCCAATTCTTTCACAAGTCTTGGAAAGATAGAATTTACTGGCCCATCTTCATTATAGTTCCATGACAAATTGAAGGCGGTATAATCTACCAATAACTAATGAGATTGCAATTGTAATATCAGGAGATGGAACTGAGATTAGTGGAATGATAGAAATTATCTTACATTTAAATGGAAGTAATGAGTTGATGCAAATAAATGAATATCATCCTGTTTATTTAGCATGGTATTATGTTTTATTGTTCCCATTTGGTGAGCTTGGATGAGAACCTAATCTCAAACAATGGGATATTTTGCCTGGTTGACCTTCACCTGATTGACTTACTTAGAGCAATTCTATAGTTACCGTTTATTTGAATGTTCCACAAAGTATTTTACTATTTTGAGAGATGGTAAACTGTTCTGAGAGTTTTTGTTAGATGCATGGGCTGCAATGAAACAAAGCTGATTGATATACTACAAGTTGAATCAAGGAAAACTTCGTACTAAACTTTACCAAAATTTGTCAGATACTGGTCTAAATGAGTTGGGACCTCATCAAGTTGGTCAACGATTTATTTTGCAATCTGCATTTACTTAAAGCCTTAAATATATGTTCAAAATTATTTCAAGATTCAATGGCCATCACCCAATGTAACCAATACTCGGATATCTTTCTCACTATGAATGCAAATCCTAATTGGCCTGAAATTACTTTTGCTTTATTACTCTATCAAAAACCAATTAATCATTCGAGTTTAATTGCCCATATTTTTTAGTTAAAGAAAGAGTGTTTGATGAGGGAGATAAAAATAATGAAAGTGTTTGGTAACAAATTTGCCCATATTTTCACAATTGAATTTCAAAAATGAGGCTTACCACACATACATGTACTATTATTTCTTCAAAGCCCAGATAAAATTTAGACATATGCTCAAGTGGATAAAGTAGTTGGCACTAAATTTTTAGATCCAGATGATGATCCTACACTTTTTGAAACTATCAAGTTTTATATAGTTTATGAACCATGTGGTGCTCGAAACCCACAAGCACCATGTATAGAAAGTGGTAAATACGTTAAAGGATGCTCTCGAGCCTTCACAGAATCAATAACTATAGATTAAGATAGATATCTTATTTATCATCGTTACGATACTAGTCAAGCATATACTGTTAGGATGCAAGAGGTTGATAACAGAAATGTTTCATATAATCCATATTTTTCTAAAAAGTTTAATTGTTATAAAAATGTGGAAGTTTGCACAGGAATAAGGTATGTCATATATTTTCACAAGTATATCAACAAAGGTAATGATTGTATAACAATGGTTTTGGGTGTAATAGATAAAATTCAATAGTATGTTGATTTGATGTATATTGGTCCACCGGAAGCTGCTTAGCAAATATTTGATCCTCCTATACATGAAGAGATTCCAACAGTTGTACGATTGGTACTTTATGTACCTGAAATGCATCATGTTATTTGTAATCCTGCAAACTCATTAGGCACTATTGTTTCTAAAGTTGATCAATAGATGTCAACTTTAATAGGTTATTTTATATGTTGTGCTTCTAATGAATCAGCACACATATTTACTTATCACGAGTTTCTACAATATTTTGTTTGGAACAAGTCAAGTAAGATGTGGACACCAAGAAACAAAGGCTATGCAATTGGTGAAATGTACTTTGCTAGCCCTAATTATAGTGAGAGATTTTATCTATGTTCGCTGTTGACTGTTTTCAATGCAATACAATCATTTGAATGTTTATGGACAGTCGATGATGTTTTGTTTGGTACATTTAAATCTACATGTGTTGCAAAGGGACTTCTAGAGGATGATGAAAAATGGATACAGTACCTTCAAGAGGCAACAATTATGAAAACTAAGCATCAATTGAGGAGATTATTAAGTATGATTCTCATACAATGTTTGTTGCAACCATATGTTTTATGAAACAAATTCTCAAGTCACATATGTGATGATCTTGCATATAAAAGTCATTATCTATTTTCCATTTCAAATCTAACTGAAGCTTAAATTGAAAATTATGGTTTGTATCTTCTAGTCTAATTGCTTCAAGAATCAGATAAGAGTTTAACTGACTATTCACCTATACCACAATCAACTGAAAATTATAATACAATAGTTGGTAATAAATTAATATTAGAACATAAAAAATTACAGAATGATGCAAAACAACTAGATGTACAAACTAACATTGATCTCCTTATCGATGTACGACATTCTGCTTTTGTAGTGATCATTTTTTCTGTTTTTGAAAATAAAGGAACTGCTTTTTGTTGGCCCAAGATTTATAAAGTTAGTTTTATAATTGATTTTGATGATAACAAACATTGAATTAAATTTTCACAATTGAACTTCTATGAATAAAAAATCTTTTCATGATTTATGTCTTTTGAAAATTTTATCTTAAATCATGAATTGTTTGTCATCATCAAAAAGGAGGAGATTGTTGGCCCAATGTTTATAAAGTTAGTTTTATAATTGATTTTGATTATAACAAACATTGAATTAAATTTTGTTATCCCAAATAGCAACACTAGAGGGGGTGAATATAAAAAAATTTGCACATAAAAATTTCAACCCTAAAACAAATATGTTAAGATAAAAAGGATAATCAAATATAAAATGCACCAAAAAAAATTATTCAATATTTGTGGATGAAGAGTGAGTGCTAGTGTTTGCAATAAATATAAAGAGAATGGAGAAGAAGCAAACGCAATCAATTTATAATGGTTCGGCTTCAATGTTGCCTACATCCACTCCCCAAGGCCTTCCTTGAGATTTCTCCACTATTCTTTGAAGAGCTTATTACACACTAGCTTCCCAAGGTGCTAGAAACCTTTCCCAAGTGATTTTATCCCCAAATCACTCACATAAGTCTCTCTCAAAGAAAGTATCTTGTTTTGGTTCTAACACTTGAACCAAAACCAACAAGAGCTCACTCAACTCTCACAAATTAAAAGGGCTTTAAATTTTCCTTTCTTACAGCAACAATGATGAGTTTGAAACTCAATCAAATCAAAAAGAAACTCTCACAAGTTGAATATGAAAGATGAAGCACAAGTGTGGGAAGAAATCACTCTATGTTTGCAAAGTTATGCAATTTCTTGTATCTCTTTGTAAGCACTTCTTTCTTGCCTTGTTCATCCCCTTGAATCTGAGTTTGAGGCTCTATTTATAGATGAAAATCTCCAAATGGCCATTACAAAGTGAAAAGACACTTTTGCCCTTGAAAGAAATTGAATTTCCTTACTTCCAATGCTTTCTTTCAGATTCAGATTTTCTGAGATATATTTGTGACCCTTTTTCACCCTCATAACGTTCAAATCTGACATTGGCTCAGATTAAATACTTTGTAGATATATAAGTCAGCTACCACATGTCAAATTTTGAGCTTCATCCAACGGTTAGATAGTCAGATATGGCATCTGAACCGAGACTAGCTTCTGAAAGCTTTTTCTGACATTCTGAATCTGTGTTTCCAGTTTAAGCTTCTGTTTCACCATGATACTTTTCGAATTAGAAGAAACTTAAACTACAAAAGTTGTATCTTTTTGAGTCTTCTTTTCACACACCAAAAATCAGAAGTTTTAAAGCTGTAGAGTATAAGTTATGTCTCAAAAACTAAGACTAGCTCCAGAATTCAGAATTAAAAACTTTTCTGTAATGACTAATATTCCAACTCATGTTTTGATATCGTAACGTCAGATCCACAAAACTTTCCCTTCAGTAAATTTGTAGATATAGAAGTCTAGTTTACTATATTAAAATTTCACGAAAATTGAACCGTTGGATCTTAAGATATCATCTATATACTGACATGTGCCTGATTTCTCTGTTTACCCGAGTTAACCTCTAGTTCAAATCTTCATCTTACTTTGATTTCTATTACTCCCAACTTTGAAATTCCTTTATTCCTTCCTCCAAATTATGTTAAAATATCTAAAAATAATATCAATCTCTTCCAACTCTATTATCTTGAATCTATCAAATGAATTGTAACATTTCCTACAATATCTTTGAAAATTAATTGTGAAAATTTAATTAAATGTTTGTTATCATCAAAATCAATTACAAAACTAACTTTATAAACCTTGGGCCAACACTTTTGTTTTGAGCAGAGGGATAGGCATAGAGAAAACATTTTTGTATAATATAACTGCACTGAAATGTTATAATCGCGGTGTCGTCTGATATTGCAATATTATTACTAGTAGGAAGTCGCATTACACATTCAACCTTCTACATTTTACTGGATGTTATGAAAAAACTCAGTTTATGGATTTAGCAAGCAATTAGTATAAGCAAAGTTATCTAGAGAAATAAAACTCATAATTTGGAATAAGTTCTTATTCAACATAGGCATTGTGTTGAAACAGTTGATCACATACTTCAGGATATTTACGAGAGTGAAAAACCATTTGGGCGTATCACTGTTGTTCTTGGTGGAGATTTTCGACAAATCTTGTTGGTCATAGCTAAAAGTATTCATGAGCAGATTGTTAATGCATTATTGAGGCTTTTTTCTATGGAAATATATGGAAATTTTGATTTTGGATATGAACACATATTTAAATCATTTAGATCGTAAAAATGTTAATTTTGCAAAACTTTTAATGGAGGTAGAATATTTTTAACTTTCCTTTATGATAGTTATAGATAATTAAATTCTTTTTATATCATTTTTGCTTTGACTAATTTTAATTCTATTTCTTATATTAGGACAGATTCTCAAGAAATTGTAAGACTTTCACCAATAATACGTAAATGCAAAGATTTGAATGAATTACTGCATGTAGTTTATTTAAATTTGGATGCTATTTGTATAGTGACCCCAGCCTTTTTAACTGAACATATAATTATTGCAGAGCAGAATAAAAATGTCAATGCTATCAACACTGTTACATTGAGTATTTTTCTTGGAGATAGCATTACATATTTAGCTGTAAATAAGATGCCTGAAGATGATAAAATAGATCGTATTATTATAAACCAATACCCTAATTGGTATTTAAATTTATTGGATTCTACTAACCTTCCACCTTTTTCGCTGGAATTGAAAGTGGGTTGTCCTATAATGTTATTAAGAAATATTGTGCCAAAAGATAGACTTTGCAATGGTACAAGATTGATGGTTGTCTAATGTTCCACTTTTCTAATTGAAACTCAAATTTTAAGTGGAGAGAAGTCTAGAGATTTGGTCTTTATACCAAGAATATCCATTATCTTCAAAATTGCCTTCCCATATGACAAGGTGACAATTCCTTGTTCGATTCGCATATGCCTTGACAATCAATAAATCTTAAGGTCAATCTGTTAAATTTATTAGAGTTGATTTACGTGTACCAGTGTTCAGTCATGGCCAATTATATATAGCACTATCTAGATACGCGCCCTTTGGCTATATATGTATCCTTACCCCTTAAGATGGCTCGGAATCCATAATAAACATTGTGTATCCTAAAGTTTTGTTGTAGTATTTCATGTATACTAATGTAACTATTTTATTAATGGTACTCTATCTTCATATGATTACTTTAGTTATATGTTTCAGTTGTAACTACACATATTTTGTCAAATGATGACTTTAGGTGTAATTGGACTTTTGCAGGATTGGGATGAAAAAATTAAAAAGCTTAAAATAGTAAATGTCAATAGGTTGCTTTAGTGGCGACACAGAAGTAAGGTATCTTCAATTTGATAATGTTTTTCTTTTATATTTTTTACATTTCATTAACGTTTGCGTAATTAATTAGGTCATTATGCATGCTCCTCATTAGCAATAATATGCAGAAATTGATACAAAACTATTGTAGGAAACAATGAAGAAAAAGCACAGGTACAAGTGTCCAAAGGCTTTCTTTTTGTAAAAAAAAAAAAAAAAAATCTTTATTTTGTTACGTGCTAAAATTACCCTCTTTTGTTAAACTTTACTATTTAGGTGACAATTACTATACTTTTGTTAAATGCATTATCTATGTAAACTTTGTTACCCATTTTGTTGCTCATTTCTATGTGAACAACTCTCCCCCAATTTTTTTTTTTTTTTAAGTTTCCCCACAATCCAAGGGCAGAGATCTTTCATAAATACTACTCTTTCTCACAAAAACATCTATGTTAGTACTTTAAGGATAGCAATACCAGTTCTTGGTTGAGAGATAGAATGGCAAAAGATCAAAAGCAACAACTAAGCTCCCTAGGGTGCCAACAATTTCCAACTGCAGAGAACAAAGTATTTTGAACAAGACTAGCTATGGCAACAATTTCACACAAGTATGTTTTGTATTCCTTTAACCTATATTTTTTTACTTAGTCTTCGTAGTTTCATTTTAATGTCCTTCCTTTTTTTTTTCTTAGTGGCACTGGTGGCTTACCAACCAAAACAAAGAAAACTCTGCCATGACATAAACCTATTTTGCAATCTCTTCCACTAAAACTATTTTCAGTGATTTATCCAGTAATTTTCGTTTCTCGCATGCATTTTTAGGGAACTATCATAAAGATTTCAGCTAAGCGACATGCAAGCAAATGAGTGCTCCTTGAGAAGATCTTTCACATTCCATTTGATTATTCCTAAAGTTGACTCATTGTCAAGTAATCAGGTAATTTGGTAGTACTTTGATTATGAGCGTATCATGATATTTTCTTTTTCTTTTCATAATGAACACTCTTGAGTCAAATAGGCATCTATATTATGATTCATTTCTCTTTTTGTTTTCAAAATGTCCTAGAGATATAATTTTTTCCGACGCTCCATAATTTTTTTGCTAAATGCTTAACGGTTGAGATTACTCCATCTATATCTCTCTTTAAGTTTATCCCACCCAAACATTCCGCCTAAAAGAGGAATTGGTTAGTCACTCTTAGTGTCAAAATTCAGGCCCGCTTTCTCTCTCTCTCTCTCTCTTTAATAGATCTATTCAATTCTTTCTCTCTTTCTCTAATAGCTCTCTGTTAAACATTTCGATGGTGGGTCTCTGATCATTTTGCCCAAACATTTCAGTGCTGGGTCTTTGTGTGCTGATTTTCCTCACTTCTTAGTTTGGCAAGTTTTTCTATCTCTATTCTCTTTTTGGTTGTGTATATCTATCTCTAGAAATTTGTGGATTTCCCTTTCACTTCTCAGTTTAGGGTTTTTTATCTGGGTTTTTTATTTGAGGGTTGGAGATGTTTGCGTGGTGGTAGCTGAGGAGTGAGGGGGTACATAAGGTCGCGAATTTGTTTAAGAAACACTTTGTGTTCCTTATGGTTAAGTTTTGATATGTGTGTATCTATTTTGATGTTTGTGTGCATTTTTTTTTGGGTTTAGGATTAAAATGGCTAATATTTGAAATATTAGAGCTTTATTGTGGAAAATTTCAAAAATCTTCTTTCACATATCATTAGACAGCCTTGAGTCTCCGTAAATCTTTTGTCTTTTTTTGATATTTGATGTTATTGTTCTATATACGGTTTGTTTCTTACTATAAAAATACACTATTTTAAAATGTTAATCAAATTCATTGGATGCCAATCTATTCAATGATTGTAGATCTTATAAGTTAAAACAGTTTTTGTTCCTAATGCTTTTATTGCAAGTATTCATTCAAAGGCCAAATGATCCCTTCATTTTCTATTTATGTTTTTTTCGTGTTTTGGGGTTTGTCAAGTAGTTGGTTGCCAGGGTTGTTAAATTTGAAATTAAAGCCCTCTAATTGTTGGTTCAAAGCTATCAAAAAGTTAACTTGGTATAAGTTTTATGGATAACTTTGGTTACACTTTGAAATATTGCTAGCTTTTGTCCTTTTGATTGTGATAGGAGATATTGGTGCTATTGCAAATAAAACAAACAAACCTTCTATTGATATTTGTTGTTACTAGCATAGATAAATCATGCAAGTTGGTTGGTAAGTTTCGATTGTGGGATACAATGTCAAAATTCGAGTATGTTTATGGAGACTGCAGCGCAGGTTTGTTTCTTTTTAAGTGCTTCCTCTGCTTATGTATAGGCTATTCTTCAAAGTCTCTTCCCAGAGACTTGCTACATCCTAATGATCCAGGTAATGAATTCTTTATGCAAAAGAAGTGAAAATGTGAAATTGATTGTTACAAACTGTCAAATCATTTGTTGGTATCATATTTTTCAATGCAATTAGTCTGCTGGGCTTCAAGTTATTGTGCCAACTACCAGCAAATTGTCTATATTAATGGAGGAATAAGATTTTGTTTGCTTTCTTGACCTTTTTGAACTTTACAAATAGTAAAGTTTTGTAGTTGCCAACAGCTTAGTTAGTGGTTTGTCTCATATATGCACTAGGTTTATCATATGAAAATTTTAACCATCCCTATCACTTCTTAGTTTGGGGTTTTTTTATCTAGGCTTTTTATTTTAGGGTTGGAAGTGTTTGCAGGGTGGCAGTTGAGGAGTGAAGGTTGAAGGTGTTTTCATTTGTGTTCATTATAGTCAAGTTTTGAATATGGATTGGTTAAACCCTTTTCCACAATCTTTAATTTGTGTTCATTGTGGTTGAGTTTTGAATATGGACTTGGTTAGTTTTTTGGTGATTTTTCTATTCAATTTGCTTTGGTTTTATAAATTTTTGTTGACAAAGCTTTGATTATGCTCTTAGTTTCAAAGGGTAGTAGGAAATGTTGGAAACATAAAGGATTAGACTGCTCACAAGTGTTACGTTTCCAACTATCCTTTGATTATGCTTTTAGTTTTGGGTTATGGAAATGTTTTATTTTATTTTTTTTAATTTTAGTTCTTTTGTTTTAGATAAATAGAAATGTTTGACTAAGAATGTGGCTTTGATAACTGTGTTGTGACTATTTAATTTCAATTATAGTTATTATTTACATTAGTTTATACTCTTTTGTTGTTATTTTTTTTTTTTTTTTTTTTGGAGCTTTTAAAGATGTTGGCTAAGTAATAAAATTTTGGCATTTTTTTAGTTTGTCAATTAGGGTTAGCAACTTTACTTCCTCGTTTCCTCTGCTTCATAAACTCATCGGACTCATCTTACTCGCTTGATTGCTTAAAGCCGACAATCAACCGGTAGTCCAAGTTTGTCTCTTATGCTGGTAAGTCTTTGTATCAGATAACACTTGTATTCAATCTCAAGAGAAACCCATTTGGAAAATATTGAGATAACACTTTACTTTTTTTTTTTTTTGGCTTTCTTTGAGATATCTATATTCAAGCATGCAATAAGAGTTTAAAATTTAAGGTAGTGCCATGGGCAGGGGTAATTCCATACATTCACTGAATCAAAGGTGAATATTCTATCTCAAACAACTAATGAATAACTGATAATGATTTTTTTAATTACGTTGTTTCATTCTTTGATCTTTCTGTTAAATTATAAATATGATGGTGATATTAAATTGTGAGTTTATATTGAGTGTTTAGTTGATAGCTTTCAAATTGTACTTTAGTTCTTCTCAAAGAAAAAATACAATGAAAAGAGAACTTATTTTGGGTTTTTGAAAAGGAAAAATATGCTAAAATATTTTCAATTTCAAATGCATGCATATTTAATTTTAGTTAATGAATGGGACAGGCACAGGTTATTCACTAGTTTTTGACAAGCATGACTATTTACATATTTTGGGTGATGTTAGTGGGCTGGAGTTTGAGACCTAGTGATAACGAGCTTGCCTTCATAAGTAATACATTTGAATTATTTTTTGTTTTGATGCTAAAAACAAATAATATTATTTGGAAAAAAATTTATTTGTTAATGTGTTATTAATAAAACAACGAAATCATAAAGCAAAGTATGCTAAACCTAAAACCACATTATCATGTTGTGGTTTTTACCTGAGTCTAAAATTGAGTTTGAAATCGCATTATCATATTACAATTTCTTCATTGCGAAAAATTATATTGCAATTTCTCTTTTCTCCTTTTTATACATAGGTATATATATATATACATGTATACACACACAAATTGGAAACAATATCAAAGGAGACCATTATTATAATGTGATTTCTCCTTCTCCCTTAGACATACACACACACACACACACACGCAAATACCCAAACATGCACAAAGATTTGGAATAACACCTAAGGCGGTTGAAAACAAGAATTTACATTGTGAAGAACATGGGAGCATGGGTGGAGTATCAGTGTGAAAGATGTGTAAGCATTGGGGTGCAGAAGGTGTTAAAATAAAAAGAAGAAGGAGGAGACAAAATTAAAATTAAATTAAATTAAAGGAAAAAATGACTTCCACGAAACAATGAAATGAGAGGCAGAAATAAAAAAAATATATTTTATTTTATTATTATTATTATTATTATTATTTTTATCAGAATAACAGTTGCAATATATATATATTATTAGAACAGAAAATGCAGGAAGACCGAAGACTGTGATGTACACAGTTTCCTTAAAACAGATTCGTCCCCTCTACCTATACTCGAGGTTATATGGACGTCTGTTTCCCAGGATACAAAGGTTAACAGCACCGAAGATAGCACAGCACTTCGATACTCTCGGCGAACAATGAACAAACGCAGAACACTATCACTGGAAAAGGAAAATACGCAGAGAAATAAGATCAAAAGAGATATATAGATAATGTGGGGAAGGGGCAAACTAGGAATTAACCTGCTGCAGTTACAGAATTGGCGAACAATGAACAAACGCATAACACTATCACTGGAAAAGGAAAATACGCAGAGAAATAAGATCAAAAGAGATATGTAGATAATGTGGGGAAGGGGCAAACTAGGAATTAACCTGCTACAGTTACAGAATTGATTAACAAAACTTTAATTCTGTAACTCAGAATTCAAATTTGAAAGGTTTATAACAGCAGAATTAAACCTGTTAATTATGTACTGTTACATAATTAAGCCAGTATCTGTAATTGCCACCGCTGGTGGTAAAATTGGACTCTTTGCGAGACCCACTTTTCGGACCGGCATTCGTGTCCGCAGGTTGCGCGGTGCCACACGACAGAAGTTTACCGGGCCTCCGTCGGGGCGTAGGATTTGCACCCCCCTGCGCATGCGCACGAGGCATAGTATACTTAACATTGGTTACCACTCATAAAAAGTGTAACCATATATGAAGCACTTAACCTCTTACCTCTTTTCCAATGTGAGACAAGTGTTTTCACACTTTCCACTTAGCCTTTCACACTTTCTAATTCAAGAGTGCTCTATTGAAATGCAATTTCTCATTCACCATTTCCTATTTAATTCCAAATTTTCCAACAGAAGGATGCGTGGCCTTATTAGTTAGGGCAACGACAGCAATGACTAATTTTTTGAGACTTTGACAAAATTTTAGAAAGTGAAGAATGAAGGATTTTTTACTTGAAAAAAAAAGAAACTATAACATGATAACACAATTTTAGGTTCAATCTAAGAATTGAATAAAAATGTTAATATAATAATTGCGATTTCAGTTTAGTACAATTCATATTGGATGTGTTTGGAGTTGTATAAAAGTGTATAAAATAAAATAAAATTGTAAAAGTAAATGTCTCGTAATTCGTGTAGTGAGTGAAAATTTTAAATTTTGTTGTCTCATAATTCGTGTTTGTAGAGTTTTGTAAGATTTTATTTTATTTGGGTGAGCTCCAAACGGAGCCATTATAATATCGTGATTTCTTTAATAATACATTTAACAAATAAATTATTTTTAAATGGTATTTAGGGAAATTTTATTACTTTAAATATCGGAGGGGGGAAAAAATCTCCAGATTGCGGTACTGACAGCTGTAGTTAACAGATAAGAATCAACCGAAAGGCTTACTACTTTTACGTTCCATAAATTTATTAATCGAGAAAGAACTCGAAGAAGCATCCCTCGCTCAAAGCCACAATACTCGCAACAAGTCAGAATCTGAGAGGTTCTAGCTTGCTGAGAGAGATGGCAGATCGTTTCTTTCCCAACGAAATGCCCAATTTCATCCCAGAAACGGAAGCAGCCTCCGAAAGAACCGGAGATTCGCTCACGAAGCTTCTTTCTCTTCCTTACAAAGCAGTCGCCGAAAGACTCAACCGAGCAGCTTTGGACCTGAAAGAAACTGTATGCCTTCGATGGAAAAATAATTACCCTTTATTTCCTACTGACTTGTTGTGTGTTGTTCGTTTTGTGCTGCTTGTTTTGATTCACATAAATGAAATGAAATGACCACCAGGTGTTTGTGTTTTTGGTTGTCGGTTCTTTCAGGTGGTGAAGGAGTCATGGGGGCGCAGTCGGAGACGGGTTCAAGACTACACTCTCTATACGGGGGCTCTCGGTACTGCTTACCTCCTATTCAAAGCCTACCAAATTACTAACAACAAGGATGATCTTCACCTATGCTCTGAGATTGTTAAGGCCTGTGACACTGCATCTCGCAGTTCTGGGTAACTCCTTTTATGTTTATATACAAACAAAAAGATACAAATGTGGATAAGTGGCAACTATTTTTTTTTTTTGGGAGCCATGGGACTAATTTTGGGTTGAACTTGGTGCTTGTTTGACGAAACTGAAAATCAATTGAAAATTCTTTTTACTGAATTTTTATGGTTAAAATGAGTTCTAAATTTTCACTGTAAATATTGCCACCAGATTTTAAGTTCACTGGTTTGCTGGGGCGGAGCTACATTAAGGGGGGCAAGTGACCACTTTGATTTTTGATGTAAAATTATCAAAATACTCTTGACTTTTTAGCTTTATTAAAAGAATTAAATTAATTTAAAATTAGAGTCTATTGGCCTTATTAAAAAAATAAGGTTAACTCAAATTTTTTTAACATAAAAGAAGTTTATATAAGAATCAAACTTAGGTATTTTTTGTAAAATAAGGTACATTCTTTTCCTACACTGTTGAATACTTTTGTGCATAATGTCAAAAAATATAATATATAGCGTAATAAATTTTATAAACAATAAAACTTAATAATAATTATATATATATATATTTTTTTTGGTAACAAGAGACATTTCTATTAAATCTCAGGTGCCTCTAAAAGGGCCAGTTGAACCATTATACTATGAAAAGTATGTTTACCAATTTAATGTTCATAAATAATTCTACCTCTCCTTGAAAGTAATATTGTTTCTCTTCTACTTTTAACCCAGGTTACTCATTATCTTTTACTTAAGTCCCCAGTGCCCCCTCTTACCAAAAATCCTGGATCTGCCCTGCTAGTTTGTGTGTACAAATTTGACAGCTAAGATTGGAAATGAAAACTAACTGGGCCAAGGAGGTGTCTGATTCCAATGGATTGAGGGTTCCTAAAGTTGAAATAAAACTTTAGGAGATCTTGAATTTGAAATACAACTTTAGGAGTTGAAGTTACATTTTCAACCTTTGGATTCTTATGGAAGTTTGTCCAATTAATGTTATTAATGCTTCCTGGTTTTGTGAGGAAGATCCCTCCCACTTGATCATCATGGACCCCACGATCTGTTTTATTGACCATATTCAACATTCAGTGAAATTTTAGTATGCCATTCAATGCAATTTTGTGTGGCAGACAATTGTGGGCTACCAAAGTACTTAGTTAAAAACCACTAGATACATTTATTCTTATGCTCATAATTTCATTATGAAATATGCCCTTGAGTGCTCTCCATTAGAAACAACCAGTTTGTCAAAACTAGCATTGTTCTATGATTTGTGGATTAGATGGTTAGGGCCAGGGCCCTAGGGGATTGCACCCAATTATGAGCTTCACGTATGGTCATCATCATTGCAGTTTAGTAAATTGACTTTACCAGGATTGATGCGAACCATTGGTTGAATGCCTCAAACCCACAACCAATTGAATCAAAACCCAAGAAAGCTAATGTCAAGATCAAAAAATGTAAAACCAAGGCTTGTTGATTTCTTGAATCAAGAACCTTGAATTGAAGATAAAAGAACGCCGCAAGAACGAATTCTTGATAAGTTCATAAGTTTTTTGAAGAATAAGAGGAAAACATCTCTCACGTTAATGCAAAATAATACTCTAATCTCTTATTGATGGCTCAATCTCGAATTTATAAATGTTTACAAAGAAAACTAGTCCTAATTAAACAATTATCCCTAATTAAATAGCCCAAATCTATCCTAATAATAAGTCACACCTATGGGCCATTTTAATTGACAAAGTTTGGCTCAAACAACATTAAAACAATGACTCAAACCCAAATCTTATTTAAAACATAACTCTAAAACCCAACCTTAAAGCTCAAAGTTTTAAAACCCAACATGTCTTAAACATAAAATAAAACCCAAAACATAATTAAAACACTCTTTAAAACCCCAATTAGCCTCTTCAGTTAGTGGTGTAGGCCGCCCTCCTTGGCTTAGATCACATGTACAAATCTTGGTTCCTTCTCTTTCAAACCCATCTTGAATATTGTCCTGTTTGTTGCATTTAAAGCCTCATCCAATGTAGTTTGAACAAGTCCAAGCATTGCTTCCTTGATCTTCTTTGCTCTAGCTCTAGTTATTGGCCCATCCGGAACATGCAATAGATCTTTAGCACTTGGTCTTTCTTGGTACTCATTAAGGATGTTTGATTAGCTCACTGACCTGAACTAGATGGCTGTTAGGTATGTGGGATTTTTCTGAAATGGTCAAAACGGTTATAGGAAATGATTTATCGTAACTTGGGTGGCCAAGTGTGTGGTCAATTGTTACATATGCTCATTTAACAGTTTTTGTCGAGCTTACTGAGCATTTATATTAGTTAGCTCAAGTAGAGCTGTAAAGTGATATGAGGTATTTGCTTAAAATGGAATATATTTGTGTGCTTGGCTCGGGTCTTGTAGAACTGCAATTAGAAGGAATTATTTAGCATAAATATGTTTGTTTTATGTGATTTATGGGTTGGCAGGCATTTGACTTTTATCTGCGGGCGGGCTGGTGTATGTGCTCTTGGTGCTGCCGTGGCAAAGCACAGTGGTGATGAACGGCTGTGTGAGCAGTATTTAATGAAATTTAAAGAGGTATGTGATTGGGCTTTCAAAACTGGGGGTCTCCTACAGCACGTAGTATGTTTTTTGTGGGTATATTATTGAACTTTTCTTAAGAATAAAATATTAATTTTTATACTTTTGGTGCAGATTACAATTCCTAAAGATCTTCCAAATGAATTACTATATGGGAGAGCAGGCTTCTTATGGGCATGCTTATTCTTAAATAATAATATCGGAAAGGATACAATATCTTCTACCCACATGGTAGGTCCTCGTGTAAACATAAATATCATTTTGGCTGCCTTTGTCTATGATTGATAGTCAAATCATTTTTTTTATTGCATCTTTGGCAGAGGCCTGTTGTGGATGAAATTATCAAGTCTGGTAGAAGATTGGCAAAGAAGGGAGGATGCCCCCTGATGTATGAATGGCATGGGAAGAAGTACTGGGGTGCTGCCCACGGATTAGCTGGGATTATGCGTGTTTTGATGGACATGGAGCTAAAGCCAGATGAAGTGGAGGATGTGAAGGGTACATTACGCTATATTATCAAAAATCGCTTCCCCAGTGGGAATTATCCCTCAAGTGAAGGAAGTGAGTCAGACCGTCTTGTGCATTGGTGCCATGGTGCTCCTGGAGTTGCTCTCACCCTGGTGAAAGCAGCTGAGGTAAAATGCATTGGGTTGGTTGTTATCAATTCTCTTTATTACAAGTTGTAAAAATGAGAAACAAATGCGATGTAGACAGCTAGGCATTCTTTCCATGAGTACTTGTTGAGTTTGCAGCACATTGAGTAAAATAAAGTAATCACACTAGAACAACACTGATTTTAATTCCCAAAGAAATTTAAATTTTTTTTGTGAATTACTTCATGAGTAGGCATCGTGGATCTACATTCCTTGGCAATAAACTCGACCTATAAAAGTTACTTTCATTCTTAAGAAAGAACATATATTTATATTTATATTTATTTTTATTATTTATTTATTATTATTATTATTATTTTTTGGGTATCTCAACTTTTCTACTCACAGTTGTTACTTGTATGTTTGTCAGGTTTATGGAGATGAGGATTTCCTAAAGGCAGCCATAGATGCAGGGGAGGTGGTATGGAACCGGGGATTGCTTAAACGAGTTGGGGTTTGTCATGGCATCAGTGGAAATACCTATGTATTTCTTGCTCTCTACCGACTAACTGGTAGAGTGGAGGCCTTATATAGGGCCAAAGCTTTTGCTTCCTTTCTACTTGACAAATCTCAGAGGCTTGTCTCTGAGGGGATAATGCATGGTGGTGATCGGCCCTATTCACTGTTTGAAGGCATTGCAGGGATGACCTATCTCTTTCTGGACATGACTAAACCATCTGAGGCTAGGTTTCCTGCCTATGAGCTTTAGTTTTGCAGGGTATATAATAAATGTATGCCTCTCACCTTTGTATAAAGACTAGAACTTTTGTAAACTAAATATGTATAGCCTTACTTGTGTATGAAGACAACATTTTGTATATACACTGAAGAGCCGATGCTTGTGAAAAAAATCTATTAGATATTTTTTGAGGTGTAGTAATATATATATATTAAAAATTACTTGTGCCTAAAGGCATAGAAATATAATTTGGCCTTCAAATAGTTCAAATGTAAATTTGTAAAAAAATTTATATGAAAATTTATAAAAATAAAAATCATTTATCAAAAGGTACTAACGTATCTATACAGTGTTTAATAAAGGTGTGAAATTTTATTATTTATTACAAATAGTATCATATTTCTAAAAATATTGATTTAAAACTTTATAAAAAAATATTTAACAAAATATGAGAAGAGTAAGAAAGTGTGTTTCTATGTAAAGCAATTGAAGAAAAGATAATTAAATTGGAGAGGAAAAGAAAAAATAATCCTAATCAGTGAGTAAATCTAATGGTCGAAAATATTTCAAATTTAAATTCTTTAGCTTTTTTATATACATAACACAAAAATTGTAAAAATATATGTGTTTAAAATTTAAAATTTTAAGTACATTAAAATTGAATTTTTAATTTAAATGTTTATTCTTTAAGAAATTTTTAAAGAAAATTAAATTTTAAATATTACTTTTTAAAATAAAAAAATTTAATTAACTCCATTTAATAGGTATTCATATATTGTTTAACAAATGTGTAAAATTTTATTATTTATTACAAATAATCGTATTTTAAAAAACATTTATAAAAAAATATTAAACAAAATATGAAAAGAGTAATAAAGTGTATTCTAACACAAAAATTGTAAAAATATATGTGTTTAAAATTTAAAATTTTAAGTACATTAAAATTGAATTTTTAATTTAAATGTTTATTCTTTAAGAAATTTTTAAAGAAAATTAAATTTTAAATATTACTTTTTAAAATAAAAAAATTTAATTAACTCCATTTAATAGGTATTCATATATTGTTTAACAAATGTGTAAAATTTTATTATTTATTACAAATAATCGTATTTTAAAAAACATTTATAAAAAAATATTAAACAAAATATGAAAAGAGTAATAAAGTGTATTTCTAAGTAAAGTGATCGAAAAGACGACTAAATTAGAGAAAAAAAACAAAAATAATCTTGACTATTAAACAAATTCAATAGTTAAAAGTGTCAAATTTAAATTCTTTAACTTCATTATTATATAAATAACATAAATAGTATAAAAATGTATGTATTTAAAATTTTAAATTTTAAGTACATTAAAATTGTATTTTTAATTTAAATGTTTATTCTTTAAGAAATTTTTGAAGAAAATTAAAGTTTAAATTATTTTTTTTAATAATTAAAAAATTAGTTAACTTTGTTTGATAGGCATTTATATATTGTTTAACAAATGTGTAAAATTTTATTACAAATAATCAAAATTTAAAAAACATTTATAAAAAAAAATATTCAACAAAATATGAGAAAAGTAAGAGAGTATATTTTTATGTAAAATGACCGAAAGATAACTAATGTGGAGGGGAAAAAAATAATCTTGACTATTAACTAAATTCAATGGTTAAAAATATTCCAAATTCAAATTCTTTAACTTCTTTATTATATAGATGATACAAATAGTGTAAAAGTGTATGTATTTAAAATTTTAAGTAAATTAATTACGATTTTAATGTAAATGTCTATTCTTTTAGAAATTTTTAAAGAAAATTAAAGATAAAATGTTATTTTTTTAATACAAAATTTTATTTACTTTGTGAAATAGGTACTCATATATTGTTAATATTTTAAAAACATATTAGTTTAAAAATATTTTTATAAAAGTATTCACAAAAAAATATAAGAAAAATGAGAGAGTGTTTTTTCATATAAAGTGATTGAAAAGATAACAAAAATAGATAGGAATTAAAAGTAATCATGACCATTGAAAAAATTCAACAGTTGAGAATATATAATGTCGAATCATGACCTTTCTTGCTATAAAGTAGATCGACAATAACCTGTGCTTATAGCACTCTAAACAATTATTATGAAATTTCTTATATAGTTAAAACTTCAGACAAAAGTTCAAATTAAAAAATATAATAATCTATGAGTTTTAATTATTTTTTTCAAGACTTTAAACCCTAACAGTTACTATATGTGTTTTAATCTCTCTTCAATTAATTTTTGATAAGTATCACCAAAAAAAAATACAAATTATGGTACTTTAATTTGGCAGATTAAACTTTTTAGAAACCATAATTGAGCGAAATTTAAATTAGTAATTTTAATTTATATATGATCTCTACTCTTAAAATATGATAAAATTTAAAATGTCCAAACTATTTTTATAAGATAAATGATAGTAGGATCTACTAAAATAAAAATTAAGCGAGAGTTAAAAATATAAAAATAATATCAACCATTGAATGAAAAAAAAAAAAAAAAAACTTAACCATTGGATCTTAATTTGAAAAAGAGACATTTTCAAAAACTGTTTTGTTTTATTATAAAGTTCTTGCAAAATTTGTTACAATATATACATGCCTGTTGATTATATCCTTCATGCAAACTAACAGACATTTACGCCAAAAACATCATGCAAGAATAAATGATTGCACTGCCAAGAAAATTATGCTCATATTAGGCAGGTGAACAGCGAGAGTTAGGCCAAACCATTATTGGTTACAATAGTGAGAAAAGAAAAAAAATAAAAAGAAGATTATAATAAAATAAAAAATAAAGCAATTAAAAAAGTCAAAAATGGAACCACTTCATAGTGAATCTAAGTTAAGCCAAACCATTATTAGTTACAATAGCGAAAAAAAGGGAAAAAAATAAAAGATAAAAAGAAGATAATAATAAAAAAAATAAAGCAACCTAAAAAGCCAATAATCCAGGCAAATATTGGATACAATAGTAGAACCACTTCATTGTGAATATGTGAGAATGTGATATAACAACCAATAAAATAAAACAAAGACACCTATGTAAAAGAGAAGACAACTTGTTTTTGGAGAAAAAATAAAATCTAACTATTCACATAATTAACCAGTGTAATTGCTGTCCAAGCAAACTTTGAGTCTCAATTAATATTTACCATATTAGCCACTATGCAACACATCTGCAACCTATATAAAAATCTAGTGATTGGTTTGTAGTGGAGCATGTGCCAAGCATCCAAGTTAGGTTAAAGATTTAAGAGATCTTTAGATTCTACTCACAAACATTCTACATAAATGCATGTGCTACCATTAATAGCAGCCTCACATACAAAGGTCATAAAAAAATTAAAAAATAAATAAATGTGCACAAATATCATCAGCAATGATTCTTAACATGTAAAATAAAAAATTCAACATAGCAGACATACAAAGTGTATTGTAAGTTTTGGGCCATTGGTCAATTCCAAAAAATATTTTCAACACACAATAATTTTCTGTTCAAGGAAAAATAATTCACAAAGTAAGCACAGCCAAAACAAATGTTGCTAAGTCTTAAAATAAGATTGAGTACTCTACTACACCAAGTTACTAGTGACACTGGGGTCAATTCTCCAAAGTTAAGAGAATTACACATTACAGTGCCCATCCCCCTTAAAAAAAAAAAAAGTTTCTAAATGGAATCCAAACTTCAAATCATAGAAATCACATATATACTGAAATCATTTCTAGAAGAAATGAAGATAGTATTTTCAAGAAAGATTATAAGAGGAATGCGAATGACACTCCACTTGGCAATAATGTTCTACTGAGCCTGATTCTTCTGCTGCTATCGATAATTCAGGGGCCTCCAAAAGAGCATGATGTATGGCTCTGGTCGATAGATTGTGTAGTGGACCCATCTTCTGCTCTGCTACACTCCAATTGCATACCATTCATTTTGATGCACAAAAATTAAACATACAATGTGGCATCAAATTTGTACTCATCAAACAATGCAGGTAAGTTTTTCAATAGAAAGAAAAATCTTAGTTTGTTTGATCACAAATAAATCAACAGAACATAACCCAAAATTAAATTGTTATGAAATTAGAAGACTTATCATAGCAGCACGTTTTAGGAAATTAACAAACCACATGACTTCATTTAAGAGAAATTGACCAAATTATCATAAAAAAGAAAAAAAAAATCAAACCCTACGATTTGATTTAAGAAAAAAAAATGACAAATGCTACCAAACCAAGTAATTTTGTTTATTTTATCTCATACCAGTTAATACCACATAAAAAAAAATTAACTTCATATTCCACTGCACATCATTTTTTGTGAAACCTTAGTCAAAGTGTGAAGAACTCACTTCAGATAGAAGCCGACTCTTACGAAGCAGTTTGGCTAGTTCAGGGGGGAGAACCACGTGCCTATAGTTCATCAAATCGAAAATCGGTCAGGATCTAAAATAGCAAAATGCATTAGCAGAGAGAAAAACATCGAAATCTATAGAAAATGAAAAGTGTTCAAAATCAAGCACTTGTACTCATAAGTGACGTCGAAGTACATCTCAGATACTGGATCTGACCCATCCTTACACTACGCTGCTTCTGCAATTCACTTCGACCGCTTCACTTCAATTATCTTGAAAGAAGTTTTTGATTCAGTCTGTGACCACAGAGAGAGAGAGAGAAAGAGAGAGAAAACTAATTATGCAAAACCTAATCTTTGATTGAAGAAACTAAATGAATCGAAAAGAGTCATGCGTACCGGAACCACTGTGTTTAGGGAGTGTTGTGATTTGAGAGTTCTGAAAATAACAAAACAGCCTGAACATGGCCCCCAGCACCACTGAGGGGTACAGAGCCGGCAACCCAGAAGAAGGTGACGGTAACGACACTGAGAAATCATCTGCGGCAAGGGATTTAGGAATCTGTGTGTGACAGAGAAGGATTCTGAGCCATGGTGGGAGACTTCAATACCCCGCTCTGATATCTCTGCAATCTTGGCCATTAAACAATCTTCAAACAAATCTTAACCGTTGATGACATGTCTATAGTAGTTTTGTAGTGTTTCTTGCGCTGGTGACTCTCGTTGGGGATAGAGAGAACAGAGATGGGAGAGTGACTGCGATGCTTTTTGGGTGAGCAGCAAAGGAGGAATAGGGAAAAGAGAGAAGGCGGAAGCTTGTAAAGGAAGCTTTGTTGTTAAAAGATCTCAACCGCTCAATCTTAATTTTTGCCTTGTAAAATTCAATCTCAACCGTCGATTATAGTCTATGAGAGAGATATTTTTGAAATGAGTTATGTTTTATTATATAGATATATTAGCATTTAGAGTGATAAAAAACAAGAAAAAACGTGGTTTGGAGTAAAGAAGGGCGTTTGGTGTTTCTTTTCAAATTGTATTTTTTTGAGATAAACAGTGCCAAAACCGTTAGAACGGTTTCCCAAATCCATTCTAACGAATTCAAAAAATGCTTCTTCTCTCTCTGAACAATGCTAAAACCGCTAGAACGGCCTTCCAAATCTGTTCTAATTGATTCCATTCCAATAAACCGTTAGAACGGTTTATCCAAATCCGTTCTAACGGATTTAAAAAAATAGAGATAAATTAGTGACAATGGTACTCGTTTGAAAACTTTCGACACGAATAATTTGATTGTGAAAAAAAAAATTTCGCACTCGATCAATCTCGTTACAAATTTTCTATTTTTTTGGCGAAATATTGAAATTTTTTGAAATTAATAAAGGCAGGAAAAGTAAATGTGTGATAAAGAATTGTAGTGAGTTATAGAGGTTGTTGGAGTTTTATGGAGTTTTTTAGAGTTTTATAACACTCCAAATGTATTGTGAACTCGTGATGGTGACCTACATTGGTCTTTGCCATTTGCATGCAAACATTTGTTTTGAAGTCGTGATGGTGTTTAATGGCTTCAGAAGATAAATATAATTATGATGTTTGTTGGAACGTTTTAGGAGACATAGGCATTATATAGATCAACATATACTATTATATAAATATAAATCAATATATAAGTTGCTACTAGACATGGTGAATATTACTTTACCCATTCTCATTTGGAAATTATTTAAAATCTTTATCTTGTACCTACGAAAAGTGTCTCTATATTTGTCTTACCTATCTCTATATTTTTTATTTTTTATTTTTAACCAAAAACAATAATTAAATCACAAAAAAATCAATGTTTTTCTTGGATCTTGCAAAAAATAAGAAAGAAAGAAAAAGCATAATCTCGAATGAGAACCAAAACTTATAGTAGATCCGGACACATCCAACTGAACTTGCTCATGAAGATTTGATTTCAAAATCACTTGAAATGATGTTATCAAATTTATTATTTTTAAGATTTCGAACAGGAATGGTTCCAATACTAAACTACGAGATACTATCAAATCAATTGCATGAGTATCAATTACATGAGTATTGGTTGTCGCTACATAAGAGAAAATTTAACTTCCTAAAAAGCACAAAGAGATTATGAAGCCAAAAACTAAGGTTCTTTTTTTCACCATTTATCGACAAAAACTGTAGAATCATAAACTTAATATCTACGACTAAATAAGGATGGACTCAATGAAACTAAGGTCAATTTGCTGACCAATCGTTGCTATAACCTCCTTCACCTTATTTTTCATCATCAGAAGATCATAAACACTATTGTAATTCTCTATATTAATTGCTTCCAACCATGACTTTAACAATTTCACTTTATTATCATCATGGTTCTATTGTCAGTCGGTGTCTTAGTCGTAACGATCCATGATGGTGTTCAAAGAGGGCTCGTCATGGACATACGAACAGTTGACTGGGAAAAATACGATTATGGTGATCTCAGTGCTGGTCAAGGAGTGAATCTCGTTTACTTTCTTGAAAAGACCTTTACCTCTCTTCAAGAAAACTATCATTCTACGCTTTTTTTTTCTTTTTTCTCTTTTAATTTCATATCTATCCTTTTCTTCCCTGTATCTATTCTTATTTCTCTGTAAAAAAAAAAACAAAATAAAAAAAATACCCATTTTATTAAAGTTCATAAACAGTCAGTAAAGAATGAAGTGATTATTAATATATTGAAAAAACATATGATATGACTTAAATAAAAGAAAAAAAAAACTTTTTTCTTTTTCCATATTTGACTTGCATTTTTTTCTTTCCAATAACATCACCTGTTTTCTGAATCCATTGCACATTAACAGTTTTAAACCTCATCACTTATCTAATGCAGATATTTCACCATTGATCCTAAACAGTCTTCTATTGACAAGTTTTTCCCAGCTTGTTAGCAGCGATTGTTGGACTTATCAATTCTTTTTGTGGTATAATTATTGTAATTTATATTGTTTTGGTTGCATATTGGAAAACATATTAACTACTTCAATTTGTTTGGGATTTTATGATTTGAGTGTATGTGTCAGTGTTTCATAAGAAAAATTTCTAAAGACCCAAATCTGCATCAACTAAAGTGCGAAATTAGCAATTCACAAGGTTCAATATTGAAAATTCAAGTTCAATTGCTATTTCTAAGGACTTTCTTGAATGCAATTCAAGAACAAAAAGGATATCCAAAAAGCATCCCAAAATATATTTTACAAAATTGTGTCACAATTTGAAAAGTAAAAAAGAAAAAAAAAAGGTTCATTCAATATTCCTCCTTCCCATACCCGCAAGATGCTAAGCCTTATGTTGAAAGTACTATGAGCACAAGCCTACCATCGGATCTCATGGTTTCTTTGGATAGTGAAGTTGCGGATGAGGAGATAAAAGCCACTCTATTCTCATTGCCAAGCCACAAAGCCCCAGGACCAGATGGATTCACTTCTCACTTCTTCAAAAAAGCATGAAGTATAGTAGGTGATGATTTCCTTAGTGCTGTAAAGTCTTTTTTCAGCTCAGAGAAACTTCTTAAGGTGATCAACACAACAACCATTGCTCTAGTTCCTAAAATCCCTAACCCAAGTAAGGTGACAGATTACAGGCCAATCTCTTGTTGCACAACAGTCTATAAATGCATATCCAAAATCATAGCTAACAGGCTCAAGAAGCTCATGCCCTACATAATTGGTCCCTCTCAAGCAGCTTTTGTTCAAGGTCAGTCCATCTCAGACCAAATCCTACTCATGCAGGAATTGGTAAGAAACTATCACAAGCAAAATATATCCCCAAGGAATGCCCTTAAAATTGACCTGATGAAAGCATTTGATTCTGTTTCATGGGATCTCATCCTTGATGCCTTACAAGCACTATGCCTGCCAAGCAAGTTTGTTGATTGGATAAAAGTATGTATCACTTCCCCTTAATTTTCTATATCTATGAATGGTTCACTTGAAGGTTATTTCAAAAGTGCTAGGGGGCTTCGCCAAGGTGATCCCCTCTCCCCATATTTATTTCTTATTGCTATGGAGTTCTTCTCGAGATTGTTCAACAAAAAGGTGGAGCAAAGTGATTTCACTTATCACCCCAAATGCACCAATCCTCTCATCAATCATATTTGCTTTGCGGATGATCTTTTCATACTATGTACCCCTAATGACATTTCATTTCAGATTATCCATCAAGCACTCCAGGAATTTCACAAGTACTCAGGACTGATGCCTAATGGAAGCAAGAGCAAAGTCTACATCTCAGGAGTTAGCCATCAAAGCAAGCTTCACCTATGCTCCATGCTCGGGTTTCAACTTGGAGAGCTCCCGGTCAAGTACCTTGGAGTACCATTGATCTCCACAAAACTCAAACATGAAGATTGCAAGGAGTTAATTGACAAAGTAACAAAGATAGTACAGAGTTGGGCTGCAAAGTATCTCTCATATGCTGGCAGAGTGGTTCTTATCAAGTCAGTCCTATTTAGCATCCAAATTTATTGGAGTGCTCACTTCATCTTTCCCAAAGAAGTTTGCAGTGCAATGGAGCAAATCCTAAGGAGATATCTATGGACAGGAGCTGATTTAAAGAAATGGGGAAGCAAGATTTCTTGGGCCGAAGTTTGCAAGCCAAAAAAGGAAGGGGGACTCGGACTAAGAAGACTTGAAGAATGGAACAAGGCAACCATGATGAGACACATATGGGCTCTATGCTGTAAAAAGCCTTCACTTTGGGTAGAATGGTGTCACTCCAACCTCCTCAAAGGAAAGTGTTTTTGGGAGATAAAGCCACCGTCAGATTGTTCATGGACTTGGAGGAAATTACTCAAGCTTAGGGAAGAAGCAAGTGGATTATCATGCTACAAAGTGGGCAAAGGAAATTCAATATCTCTATGGTACGCCAATTGGCATCCTCTTGGACCTTTGATCCCAAGATATGGAGCAAGGATAGCCTATGACGCTGGGTTGCCGAATGATGTCAAAGTGGACAGAATTGTGGTTCAAGGTAATTAGAAGTGGCCCTACCCGTGTACATGGGAGCTAAGAGAGGTAATCCTTGAGCACCCTCCTAGCTACCATCCGGATACCAATTTAGAGGACAAATTCATTTGGAAGGGATCAAGAAATGGAGTTTATGCTACGGCAGCAACATGGAATGCAATAAGGGAAAAAAGCTCCAAGAAACCTTGGCATCATTTAGTTTGGTTCTCTCAACACATACCTCGGCACAACTTCATACTTTGCCTTGCTATTAATGGAAGATTGAGCACAAAGGAAAAGATGTTGGGTTGGGGAATGAGCATAGACCCTGCATGTGTGCTATGTGGTAATGCTTTTGAAACGCTTGACCATCTTCTATTCATGTGTCCATTTTCAGCCGAGTTGAGGGGCACTATCTTATGCAAATGCTCCATCATTAAACCCCTGCAACCTTGGAATTTGGAAGTCTCTTGGGCTATGGGTAAATTTAGTGGAAAGCAAGCCAATCGCACTATATGTAGAATTGCTTGGGCCGGCCTTGTCTACCACCTTTGGGAGGAAAGAAACAACCGAATTTTCAAGGAGCAAGCTTCACCCATGGCTTCCATTGAAAAAAGGATAGTGCATGAAGTTAGAACTAAAGTTTCCCAATCTAGTGTCAATTTGGTCAATGTAGATTTTAGCTTGCTTGATAGATGGAGAATCCATTAGATGCTTATGTTTGATTTGCGGGGGTAATGCCCCCAAGATATTGTACATAACTTTCCCATAAATCCAAATTTACACTTACTTGCCAAAAAAAAAAATATTCCTAGATATTTGATCAAATTTAATGAAGCCATTAACAAAGAAGAGATTTTAATTAGCAAAACCCAAGTCGAGAGAAAAGTCGAAAACTCTTTTTCTTTTTTTTTTTTTTCTTTCTCAGAATAAAACAAGGAATTAATCATATCTTAATGGTGGTATTTTGAATGTGAGAAAAGGGTTCTTACCGTTCTTTTTGGGTTGGCAGGAAAGCGTTGAGAGATGACCTTGAACCCCCCCCCCAAAAAAAGAGGAAGGCAAAGAAGGAATTTTTCTTTGGAGAATGCTTATGAATGGATTGAATCGGCTGCTCACTGATATATATATATATATGATGGGAGATCATATTGCCGTTATTTTACCGTTATTTTGGGTTTAATTAAGAAACTCAATCCAAAAATCAAATTAACTTGTAAATCGTTGGGTTCCCGCCAATTTCTATGCTTCTTCCTGAATCCCGCTCTCTCCCTCCATTCCTCCCTCTCAGCTCAACCCTCTCTCTATCTACTCAACTCTATCTCTCTACCATCGCGAAGCCTTTATCTTTCCCTCAATCCATCTCTTGCCACCATGAGACTTTGCCACTCTCCTCTTGCTTCTCTCAGAGATCACCATCCCAAAGCCCTCATCCCTCTCTCACTCTGTCACTCGCCGCTATAGAGCTGGGACTAATCAGGGCAAAGAGATGAAGACAGAAGTTGAGTGAAGAAGTGAAGAGTAGGAATAAAAGTGTTTAAGTGAAACGATGTCATTTAATCCGTTAGTTGGTTTAGAATTTGTTGTAACAGATCAGTTTCTGGCCCTTCGATCAGGACTGATATGACGATAGACAAATCATATTTTTTCCTTATATGAGCTGAGCTCACATTTTTTGTATTCTTCTTTAGTTTTGACAATTAACGTGAATTGAGTAGCTTCTCTGTGAATTGAATTGCTTGTGAATTCATAGCATTGGTATCAGAGCTTAGCAGTTCTAGCCAGGCAGAAAAAGTAAAATCTCAGGAAGGAAAGAAGCTCGAGAACCTGATCAGAGAAGTTGTCAGGGAGTCTGAGCACCAGCAAGAGAAGCTTCACCAGGAAGCAGAGGAAAGATACTAGAAATTGTTTGTGGAGATGAGATCGTGGATGGCAAAAATGAGTAGACAGCAAGCTAAACTAAAGAATGACTCCTCCACATCAGGTACTGTTCCGTCAATAGACACTGTAATTGGAAATTTAGCAATGGGGAACGATGATTATTAGCCCCCAACTAAATTCACCAGGATCGAATTTCCCAAATTCGATGGAACTAATTTCACTGGTTGGTTATACAAATGTAACCAATTCTTTGAATTCGATGCCACCTCGAAGCACTCTAAGGTGAGAGTTGCATCCATTCATTTGGAAGGAAGGGCATTAGAGTGGCATCAGATTTATGCTAAGGCAAGAGGTAATTTGTCCAGGGTGAGATGGGATGAATTTATCCTAGCCCTCAACATGAGGTTTGGTGAATCGATGTATGCTGATCCTATGGGTGACTTGAAGAATTTATGGCAAACTGGCACAACTCAAGAATATCTGGATGCATTTGATCATCTGTTCAATCGACTAGAACAGACAGAAGAGTATGCTATCAGTTTTTCCTGGCAGGATTGAGGGAGGAGATTAGTCTCCTTGTTAGGATGTTTAAACCGCAGAACCTGCAGATAGCCTATTCATTAGCCAAGCTTCAAGAGGCCACTGTCATGATCTCTAGAAACTAGTCACAACCTGTACCAAAGCCCACTCTCTATCCTTAGAAACCACTACACAACCCAATCAGCTCTAAGATTAGTCCCTCTAATGTTACCACTACCATACAGCAAACTCACCCTAATCATACAAGTGTCCGTGTTCAGCTCCAAGCTAAATTCCCTACCAATTCCAAACCACAAGACTTTAAGCTTACCCCTCAAAATAGAAGGAGCCTTACTAGTAAGGAGATGGATGAAAGGCATGCAAATAACCTATGCTTTTGGTGCGATGATAAGTTTATTCCTGAGCATAAATGTAAGAGGAGGCAAATTTACCTGATTGAGGTCCAAGATGAAGAAGACACAGGGAAAATCAACCTGCTGAAGTAGATGAAGAAGTGGCTCCCTAGCTATCAATCTATGCCCTCATTGGTCTACCTAATTTCCAAACCATGAGAGTTGTAGGTTATATAGGGCATAAGAAGATATATATCTTAATATATTCAAGTAACACTCATAACTTCCTGGATTAGAAAATAGCTAAAAAGCTTAGGTGTGCGTTGGAAGCTATTCCTACTTTTAGAGTGGCAGCAGCTAACAGGGTTGCCTTTTCCTGCACTAAATTGTGTCCTAGATTCTGTTGGAAGGTGCAGGGAGCTGAGTTCACGACTGAAGCTATGGTGATACCATTGGACAGATATGATATGATATTGGGAATACAATGACTTGTTATATTGGGAGATGTGGTAAGTAACTATCAAGCATTGAGGATGAGCTTTTCTTTAAATGGGAAGCAACACACTCTCCACGGTGAAGGGGAAAATTTAGGAGGCACTATGGATTTGCAGATAACCAACTCTACAAGAATAGATAAACTATTACAGAAAGCAACTTAGGTGGCAATCATTAACTACTATCAATTGTTTGCTTGGTTGGTGCAAGATTCCGACAGTCCAAACAATGAAGTAGATATGAATGCTTGCCAGCTATTGACTTCCCTAGACTCGGAGAAACCAAACCCTGCTATCAGTTCAGAGTTGAAGCCCTTACTAGAAGAATTCTCAGATATTTTTGCAGAGCCAACTACCTTGCCACCTCATAGAAGTCATGACCACCATATTCCATTGCAAGAAGGCTTCTCACCTGTTAATACAAGGCCTTATAAGTATGTCAGCATGCAGAAGGATGTAATAGAGCAGATGACCAAGGAGATGCTGGAGGCTAGCATCATCCAACCAAGCTCAAGCCCATTTTCATCTCCTGTGGTTTTGGTGAAAAAGAAAAACAACTCTTAGTGGATGTGTATAGATTATAGAAGGCTTAACTCACTAACTATCAAAGATAAGTTTCCCATTCCTCTAATTGAAGAATTATTGGATGAATTGAAAGGAGCTAGCATTTATTCTAAGGTGGACTTGAGATCAAGCTACCATCAAATTAGAATGAGCCTCGAAGATATCTATAAAACAACCTTTAAAACTCATGATGGGCACTGTGAGTCCTTGGTTATGCCTTTTGGCTTAACCAATGCACCATAAACCTTTCAAAGCTTGATGAATGACATTTTTAGGCCCTATCTTCAAAAATTTGTCTTGATTTTCTTTGATGATATATTAATCTATAGTAAAGACCTGGTTGAGCACATCCATCACCTAAGATTAGTGTTGACAACCTTAAGGGAAAATGTATTGTTTGCCAAGTTCAACAAATGTACCTTTGGCGGTAGTAAGGTGGAGTATCTTGGGTATTTTGTAACTAAAGATGGTGTGTCCACTGACCCAAGGAAGATTCAGGCAATCCAAGAGTGGCCGATACCTTCTACTGTCAAACAACTAGGGGATTTCTAGGTTTGGCTGGCTACTACAGAAGATTTATCAAACAATTTGGCTCTAAGGCACAACCCTTAACAGAACTGCTCAAAAATAACTCCTTTGAATGGGGGCAACGCAGCCATAGAAGCCTTCCAACTTTTGAAGGAAACCTTCAGTAATGCACCTATATTGTCCTTGCCCGACTTCAATAAACCCTTCATAGTAGAGACCAATTCATCAGGTAGAGGGGTAGGGGTTGTTTTGATGCAAGAAGGGCATCAATTAGCCTTTATTAGCAAGGTGCTTGCAACTTGACACCAAGCTTTATCAATTTATAAGAAAAAGTTGTTTGCCATCCTTTATGCTGTAAAAAAGTGGCATCACTACCTCATTGGTAGGTGGTTCCTAATTAAGACAGACCACCAGAGCTTGAAATATGTATTAGAACAGAGAGTTCATACTCCTAGCCAACAAAATTGGCTAGCTAAGTTGTTGCCTTATGATTATGAGACTGTCTATAAGAAGGGAAAAGAGAATTTAGCAGCAAATGCCCTATCCAGAATAGGTGCAGATGAGGGAATGGTTATAGCCCTATCAATTGTGAGGGGGGAACTATTTGATAGGATTAAGGCTTTATGGCAGGTTGATAAAGCCTTGAGTAGGATAATTGCTGAACTACAAACTAACCCCCAAACACATCTAAAGTATTCTTGGTCAAATGGACAGCTGAGAAGAAAGGAAAAGCTAGTTGTAGGTGAAACAGTAGGTGTTAGAGCTATATCATGATAGTGCCTTAGGAGGTCACTCAGGGATACAAGCCAAAACAAAAAGGTTAACTTCTATTTTATATTGAAAACGTATGTGGAGGGATATCAGGAACTATGTGAGGAGTTGTCCTATTTGTCAGAAGCACAAGTCAGAAACAGTTTCTTCCCCGGGTTTACTGCAGCCTTTGCCCATTCCACAGGGTGTGTTCATTGACATTAGCATGGATTTCATTGAGGGTTTGCCTATATTTCAAGGCAAGCAAGTGATCTTTGTGTTGGTTGAGCGGCTTAGCAAGTATAGTGATTTTATGGCCTTAAAACACCCATACACAGCCCATACTATAGCTCAACAGTATTTGGAGAATGTATTCAAGCTTCACGGTAACCTTGAGAGCATTGTTAGTGATAGAAATGCAATCTTCCTACGCTAATTTTGGCAAGACTTATTTTACCTACAAGGTGTAGGGTTGCATATGTCCACAGCTTACCATCCACAGTCTGATGGGTAGACTGAAGTGGTTAATAAATGCTTGGAAGGGAATTTTAGGTGTAAGTGCAGCTTTATTCCCTCCACGTGGTCACAATGGTTAGCATTAGCAGAATTTGGTATAACACCAACTACCACACTTCCACTGGTCTCACACCATTTCAAATTCTCTATAGGTATCCTCCTCCAAATATTCTCTATTTCCCTAAAGATTCAAATGTTGCAAGTGTTGATGCTTATTTGCAAGATAGAGAGAAGATGCTTAAATTGATGAGGCAACAGCTGAAGAAGGCAAAGGACATGATAAAGTTACAGGAAGACAGACATAGGATTGAGAGATCATTTGATGTGGGAGATTGGGTCTACTTAAAACTCCAACCTTATAAACAACAATCTATTTCTACTAGGGATAACCACAAACTCAGCCCCAAGTACTTTGGACCCTTCCAGATTACCAAGAAAATAGGAGCAGTTGCCTATACTCTTAAATTGCCTCCCACTACCATGATTCACCCTACTTTTCATGTCTCTCAGCTAAAAAAGGCCTCTGCAACACACCCCTTCACCCCATTGCCCACCTTTGCTATTCATCTCACCACTTATCACCCTCAAGCTATCTTGGATCAGAGAATTGTTAAGAGGGGAAATGCAGTTGCTGTCCAACTACTCAATCATTGGAAAGAACTTTCCCCATCAGAAGCTACCTAGGAGTTTGCTTCAGACATCAGAGCTCGCTTTCCTTGGTTCTCTCTTAAGGACAAGGGATCCTAAAAAAGGGGGTATTGCTATGGAGCTGGGTCTTATCAAAGCAAAGAGACGAAGACAGAAGCTGAGTGAAGAAGTGAAGTGTAGGAATAAAAGTGTTTAAGTGAAACAATGTCGCTTAATCCATTAGATGGTTTAGAATTTGTTCTAATAGATTAGTTTTTGGCCCTTGGATCAGGACTGATCTGACGGTAGACAAATCATATTTTTCCTTATATGAGCTGAGCTCACATTTTCTGTATTCTTCTTCAGTTTTGACAATCAATATGAATTGAGTAGCTTCTCCGTGAATTGAATTGCTTGTGAATTCATAGCACACGCCATTACCAGACACCACCATCGCGAAGCCAGACACCACCATCGCGAAGCCCCTAATCGCTCTCTTACTCTGTCTCTCACCATCGTCGGAGCATCACCATCGCGAAGCCCCACCCTTCAATCCCTCTCTGTCAACGCTCTGGTGGAGTGTGAAGTCCAACCACCGCGGAGCACCACAAGTTGTTATGGAACTGGTGAGGATACCAGTTTTATTATTTTAAAGTTTCTATTTTATTTTTATCTAGGCTGCTAGCACCTGAAAGTAGAATTAGAATGTTTCATTGCTATATGTTGAATTTCCATTCTACGGAGAGTTGGTCACAATCAAATGATTGTTTGTTGTGTGCTCATGTAGTTATACCATCCAAATGGTTTCATGATGCGGGAGGCAGAGTGATACATCTTTGTGTGCTCTTAATTCTGAATTACTGGTGAATTTGGTGAATAATTGAGGTTTGCCACGTTGCAGTTGTTGTATTTGATTGTTGAGATTTAGGGTTTGTCTTGCTTAATAATGGGCAGCTTAGGAGAGAGAGAGGCCGCTGTGATAATGGTGGTGCAGATTGCACTTCCTAAAGATCTTCCAAATGAATTACTATATGGGAGAGCGGGCCTCTTGTGGGCATGCTCATTCTTAAGTAAGAATATCGGAAAAGATACAATATCTTCTACCCACATGGTGGGTCCTTATGTAAACGTCAACATCATTTTGGCTGCCTTTGTCTTTTAATTGATAGTCAAATCTTTTTTTTTTTTTTTTTTTATTGCATCTTTGGCAGAGGCCTGCTGTGGATGAAATTATCAAGTCTGGTAGAAGATTGGCAAACAAGGGAGGATGCCTCCTAATGTATGAATGGCATGGGAAGAAGTACTCAGGTGCTGCCCACGGATTAGCTGTGATTATGCATGTTTTGATGGACATGGAGCTGAAGCCAGATGAAGTGGAGGATGTGAAGGGTACATCACGCTATATGATCAAAAACCGCTTCCCCAGTGGGAATTATCCCTAGAGTAAAGGAAGTGAATCAGACTGTCTTGTGATTGGTGCCATGGTGCTCCTAGTCCTGGAGCATTGGGGCGGTTGTTATCAACTCTCATTATTACAAGTTGTAAATGAGAGTCAACAAATGCAATGGAGACAACTAGGCATTCTTTCCACGGACACTTGTTGAGTTTGCAGCACATTGAGGAAAATAAAGTAATAGCATAAGAACAACTCCGATTTTAAATCCTACAGAAATTTGAATTTTGTTGTGGATTACTTTCACAGGTAGGCTTCCTGGATCTACATTCCATGGCAATAAACTTGGCCTATAAAAGTTACTTTCATCTTTAAGAAAGAAACATTTTTTTTCTTTTTTTTTTTTTTTTTTTTTTTTTGGTATCTCGACTTTTCTTCTTAGTTAATACTTGTATGTTTGTAAGGTCTATGGAGATGAGGATTTCCTAAAGGCAGCCGTAGATGTAGGGGAGGTGGTATGGGACCAGGGATTGCTTAAACGAGTTGGGGTTTGTCATGACATCAGTTGGAAATACCTGTGTATTTCTTGCCCTCTACTGACTATCGGTAGCAGCCAAAGCTTTTGCTTGCTTTCTACTTGACAAATCTCAGAGGCTTATCTCATAGGGGATAATGCATAGTGGTGATTGCCCCTATTCACTGTTTGAAGGCATTGCAGGGATGAACTATCTCTTTCTGGACATGACTAAACCATCCGAGGCTAGGTTTCTTGCCCATGAGCTTTGGATTTGCAGTGTATGCCTCTCACTTGTGTATGAAAACTAGAACTTTTGTAAACTAAATATGTAGCCTCACTTGTGCATGAAGACAACATTTTGTATATACACTGGAGAACTGATGTTTGTGAAAAAATCCGTTAGATATTTTTTGGAAGTGTAATTATATATATATACACATTAAGTTGTGAACTCGTGATGGCGACCTACATGGATATATTTTAAGTTGGACTAAATTTATGCTGCAGACCAATAGCATATGGCAAAAGATTTCTCATGCGCCAAATAGTTGAAAATGGAGAACCTCTGTTAATGCTCCTAATTAGTACTTTGGATCATTCATTTTCCTTCTTTCTCTGAATGCTGAAACCAAAAATTTAATGCCGGTACAAAAACAAAGCAAGTGATTTTATTATCCACTGTGACTCAATGGTCATTTTTTTGCACAAGAAAATTGCTGACAACTGCAGGTCACAACAGGATATGGATACTCGGTGAACTCCTCTCCCTCTAAGACAATTGATCTGATGTTAAGAATCCTGTCCCAATGCTCTCATTCATGCCAAACCAACAAGTTTCTCACTCAGTTCCCACACTTTGCGAGCTTTCTCCGCATCACTTGCCTCTTGAGACAACTGGTTCTCAAAGGATGCAGAGTCCTTGTTCCAGCTCCAGTAGACGCCCGACTTTGTCAAGCTAGGATCGCTTACAACCTAAATCAGAACTCAATAACTTAAAAGTTACTCAAGACACATGCTAGAGTACCGACAAGGGCAGGCTCAAAATTTGTAATCAGAACAAAAGTACAATTTCAAGCTGAGGGCAAAAATTGAAAAAATAGTGGGGAAAAGAGAATAAATTTTAGGTGAAAAGAAGCAAAAACAAGGTAAAAGTTTATTTTTTCAAGTTAGTGGGGACAATTATCCTCTTTGTACCTCATATAGGTCCGCCTTTCAGTAGAGGCCCTCTCTTCATGAAGTTATTAATTCATTGTGATATTATTTTACCTGTGCAAGTCGCTTTCCAGCTTCTTCCTCGGACACAAAACCCTTGGTGATGTACTTCTGGAATGGAGGGAAGAGAAGCCTGAACAAGGGGATGTGTTCCCTGAACAAGCCTGTTGTGGCAATGCAACCCGGGTAAAGGGAAGCAAATGTGATCCTAGTTTCTTCATGGAAACGCCGGTGGAACTCTTGCATGGTAAGCATGTTGCAGACCTTGCTGTCTTTGTATGCCTTTGCACCATCAAATTCTCCACCATCAACCATGGCTGAGCTGTTCAGTCCATTCAAACCCACGGCTAGCCCTCTCAAGTCCCCTAGGTTGGCCTTTGGAGGCACATTGCCAGCCAGGGTATTTGTGTTACCTATTATACGTGTCGAGCAAAACCACATTAGCATATTCAGCAGTGACATAAATTGGTTTCAACTCATGCAGAATTATTCTGCTTCGCAACGAATTGTTCTAATTAAGTACCTGTAATTGAGCCGACAATAATGAGTCTTTTCGATGGATAATCGGATTGCTTCAAGTCATCGAGCAACAACCGTGACAGAAGGAAGTGTCCAAGATGATTAGTCCCAACACTAAGTTCAAACCCTTCAGCTGTAAACGTAGGCTCCTTAGCAGTTGGTTGGTAGACAGCTGCATTGCAGACCAGCACATCAAGGGGCCTGCCCGATCGCCTGAAGTTATCAACAAACTGCCTAACACTGTCAAGCGAGGCGAGGTCTAGATGCATGACGGTGTAATTCTCCTTGGCAATGCCAGCTGACTTGGCTGCTCTTTCAGCTTTCAGAAAATCCCTGCAGGCCATAATTACATGCCATTTCCCCGTTTCAGCCAGAGCTTTGGCCGTGGCCAGACCCAATCCAGAGGAGGCTCCGGTGATCACAACACTGCCCTTTCTAAGGGTTTTCTTGCCTTGAGGTGCAGCCACATTGACTGCTGGAGTTGTAGTCACTGTTTGAGCTCTTATTGCCCCAGTGGAAAGCTTTGTTTTGTTAGATTCCCTCTGCGTTCAAATTTAATTTAAATCACGCACCAAAAACCATGCAATTTCAAATTTTGCTAAACATAATCATTTACTACTACAACTACTATTGTTATTATTTCACAGCAAAATTGGTGTCTCATAATTATATCAAGAATGAAGACAGTTCTCTCTTTCTAAATCAAGCAATAAGGCATTCATTATCTCGCAACATTGTGTGTAATTCTTAGATAGCTTGATCTTAAATCTCAACAATTGAGGTAACCCCCCCCCCCCCCCCCAAAAAAAAAAAAGAAAAACAATTGAACCATTCGGTCGTTGGCAACTAATGTCAACTTCAATGCATGATTTATATGTATAGATATATATTTTAATGGTTCAGACATATTAATTGGTCATTTTCAAAAACCATATGGTATTTTCTATAATAAAGTACTAAAAATTAATCAATACCCAATTCTTGTAATAATGCTTTAGCATGGAGCATAACACAAACACTTAAAACTACATAGAAGTGAGAGAAGAAATTCTATGCCAGTGCAAAAAAATAAAAAATAAAATAAATAAAGCTACGTAGAATGAGTACCTTAATTCTCAATGAAGAATAGCTGGAATCAGATTTGACTTGATCAGACACTGAAATCCCAAAAAGAGTAGAGTCCTTAAAAGATGCACTAGACTTGCCCTGCAACGCATTCCCCGACAGGTAAATTCAAGGATTCAGTAATAGGAACAAAAAGACTCCCAGACAGAAGATAAAAGGAAAATGAACCTCTTTGGCAATGGAGAATGAAGAAGGAAGCAAAGCAGCAGCAGCCTGGAGAGCCATGAGCACCTTCAAATTGAAGTTGGTTCCTATCAAATTCACCGCAAGACTGAGTGAGAGAAGAGAAGAGAAGAGAAGAGAAGAGATGGGATGGAGCTGGGTGACTGAAGGAACTTTCAGTGATATGTGCAGAAGATAAAGAGGGTAGTGAGAGTGTTATACGACATGACTTGTCTAATTTTGGATAGGATAAAAAAAAAAAAGAACCAAGGATAAGATGATTTTTGGCAGATGAAGTTTGCCACTACAATTCCAAGCAGCCAATCAGAGTTGGAGGTTTGGATTTCCTAGGATATTTTTTCAAGGATTTTTCAGTAAAGGATTTTTAAGCTCGTTTGTTACTCTGCCAACGGTTATGGGCTTTTTTTGTTTTTGTTTGTGGGGGTGGGGGGGGGGGGGGGGCGTCGGGGTTGGGCGCGGAGGATTTGCAAAAAGAATAGCCGATAACGATTGGTGGGGACATTTATATGGGCATATTATGGATTAGGGGCATAGTTGTGCCCTGGCATTTAAAGGCATTACATGCCAAACTGGAGTGGGCTCGCTATAACAAATTTTTAGTAATTTTTTTTTTTGGGTAAATATTAGTAAGGGTGTGCCTGGGCTCGCATTCATATCAAATTTTTAGTAACTTTTTTTTTGGGTAAAAATTAATAGGTGGAACACTCTCTCTCTCTCTCTCTCTCTTGGGCTACTAAAATAAATAAAAATTTTTAATAACTATAGCAACTTTTAAGTATTTGATAAAAATTTTGATAATTTTGAGTTAGATTAAAATAAAATGTTCATTATATTTCTCGCCAATTCAATAAAAATTAGTGTTTAAGTAACCTGTCAACTCAGTAAAATTACAACTTTTAATTTTTTATTAAACACTTAAAATATAAAAAACTAATGTTCAAAAAAATTTGATGTCAACCCTTGGTCGATTGTCTCAAACCCATGATCAATTGGATCAAAACGCAGGAAAGCTACTATTAAGATCAAAGAATGAAGAACCAAAACCCGTTGATTTCTTAAATCAAGAACCTTGGATTAAAGATAGAAGAATGCCACAAGAATGAATTTTTGATAAGTTCAGAAGTTATTTGAAGAACAAAGGAAAACACACCTCACGTTCTTTTGCATAGAAACTCACTTTTTTTCTTTATTTTGCTTTTAACACTCTCTTTGTTTTTCTCTTTCTCACACTCCCTCATTTTTTCTTCACTCTTATTCTTACTTTTTTTTGTCATACACTCTCTCTTTCTTTTAGACACTCGGTTCCTTCTCTCTTTTTTTTTTTTTTTTTTTTATTTTTGGCCTCTCTTTTTCTTTTTTCATCTTCCGCACTTTTCATTCTCATTTGCTCCTCATATACTTGCTTTGGAGTTAAAGGTACAAGTGTAACCGACTTTCCATCCTTCGCAAAGCTGTATCTATTTCAGAATCCATCATGTATCACCTTTCTATCATATTGCTATGGTCTCCCCAACAAAAGATGGCCAACATGCATAGGATCTACATCACAAAGCACCTCATCCTTATACCTCCCAATGGTGAAAGACACTAGAACTTGTGCATTAACCTTAACCTCCCCACATTCATTCAACCATTACAATTTATAAGGTCTAGGGTGTTTAATTGTAGGCAACCCCAAGGTTTCCACAAGAGTAGTGTTAGCTACATTAGTGTAACTTCCCCCATCTATGATCACACTGCACCCCTTGTTATTAACATAGTACCTAGTATGAAAGATGTTCTCTCTTTGCTCCTCCATGTCATATATCTTGATTTGTGTACTAAGAGCATGCCTAGTAACAAGAGATTCACCTACCACCGGGTACTCAATCCCCTCATCACTAGCTTCTTCAAGCGGTGACATTTCATCCTCCTCACTTTCAGTTTCCACCTTACCATTATCAAGCATAATCATAACTCTCTTATTTGGACATTGCGAAGCTATGTGCCCCTTTCCCCTTTCCCAAACAGTTAAAATATTTAATATCCCTATTGCGAGTAGGTTGAGAATTTGAATTACCTTTGCCTTTGTTGAACACTTCCTCTTTAGCTTTGGGTGGTTCGGGTTTAACTTTGAAGACTCCTTTTTCATTCTTTCCCCAGTTTGGTCTCCAAGGAGTGTTGCAATTCCATATGTACCATGTCCTCCAACTCCACATAGTGTTGCAATTCCACAACATTAGCTATATCCCTATTCAACCCATTCAAAAATCGAGCCATGTTGCCTCCCTATCCTCCTCCACATTAGCTCTAATCAAGGCCACCTCCATCTCCTTATGGTAGTCCTCCACACTTTTAGAGCCTTGTGAAAGACTTTGCAATTTCTGGTAAAGATCCCTATAGTAGTGGCTTGGAACGAATCTCCTCCTCATAAGAGCTTTCAACTTACCCTATGTGCTTATAGGCCTCTCCCTATTTCTCTTTCTATTAGTCAGTAATTGATCCCACCAAATAATGGCATAATAAGTGAATTCAACCATAGTTAGCTTCATTTTCTTCTCTTCTAAATAGTTATGACAATCGAAAACCAACTCTATCTTTTTCTCCCACTCTAAGTATGCTTCAGGATCATTCCTACCTTGAAAGGAATGAATTTTCATCTTGATGTTCCCAAGATTCCCATCTACTACATCTTTATTCCTCCTATCCCTTCTAGGGCCCCTTTCTCGCAAACCACCCTTAGGCCTAACCCTCTCACTTTAACTTTAGAATTTTGGTCACCCTCAAACTCACGCTCGACTTCACTCTCCCTTTCATACTCAAACAATTGGTCAAGTTCACGCCTACCTTGCCTCCTATCATAAGGAACTTTTTGGGAATGTTCCTTTTGTAAGCCTGCAATTAAGAAGTCATGCCTATCCATCCTATCCCTTATCTCTCCAAACACAACATTCATGCGCTCAAATTGTTGTTGCATAGCTTCTAGCACAAATGAGGTGTTTTCTCCCCCCTCCTTAGATGTCGATTCACTTTTAGAAGCCATTTTAATCTTGAAAGAAAGATGTTAGTAATAAAAAGATTACCTCACACACTCCCTTACGTGTTTACACTCAAGAATTTCACTCGTATATCACTCTAGATTGGCTTTTTCTTTAATGAATATTCACTCTTGCCTTTTTTTCAACTCTTTGTTTTCTCTCAAGTTCTTTAAGAACTAGCTTAAACCAATTCAAGAATTCTGACCTTGTAGGGTTCTAGAATCAATACTCAAGTACTCAAGAATTCAAAATTCAAGAATCAAGAAAACAAGGATTTAAGTATTAAAATAGCAAAAAGTTTAGAAGTAAGAATGAAAAGTAAAAAGGAAAGAATCCAAGAATCAAGAAAAAAGAAACAAGAAAAAACCCAATCCAACTAAGGTTAGGAATAGGGTTTGGAAGAAAATACCCAATCTTACTAGGGTTAGGAATAGGGTTTGGCAAAAAAAAAAAAAAAAAAAACCTAATCCAACTAGCGTTAGGAAAAGGGTTTGGCAGAAAAGTCCCAATCCAACTAGGGTTAAGAAAAAAAAAAAAAAAAAAAAAAAAAAAAAAAAAAAAAACCTAATCCAACTAGAGTTAGGAATAGGCTATGGCTACTATGGTTTTCACAAAATTTTTTTTTCATTTCTTTTCTCTCTTTTTTTTTTTTTTGGTACTAAACACAAAATAAAGGGACTAGAACAAACGATAACTAGAACAAATTACAACTTTTTTGACCAAATTCTAATTCGGCGCCCAAGAAAAACTCTTTTTTTTTTCCGAATGTATGTAGAAGAATCTTGAAACTTACTAAACTTTGAAGAACAAACCGAATGGTATTTCGAAGTTGTTTTGCTATGCCAATGGAGGAGAAGCAATCTGGTCCTTCTCTTCTTTTTGATCTTTTTTTTTTTAGAAGTTTTAGCCACCAAGTGGATAAGGAACAAGAACCCTAGCCGCCCACCAAAGATGGAAGATAGAACCCTAGCCGTCCAAGAACGTTAAGAACGAAGAACGATCTGATATTAGAGCCCAAACTCTAATACCAAACTGATGTGAACCCTTGGTCGAATGCCTCAAACCCATGATCAATTGAATCAAAACCCAAGAAAGTTAATATCAAGATCAAAGAATGGAGAACCAAGACCTATTGATTTTTTAAATCAAGAACCTTGGATTGAAGATAGAAGAACGCCATAAGAACGAATTCTTGATAAGTTTAGAAGTTCTTTAAAGAACAAGAGGAAAACACACCTCACGTTAATGCAAAAATAATACTCTAATCTCTTATTGATGGTTCAATTCTAAATTTATAAGTGTTCACAAAAAAAACTAGTCCTAATTAAACTATTAGCCCTAATTAAATAACCCAAATCTGTCCTAATAATAAGTCACACTCATGGGCCATTTTAATTAACAAAGTTTGGCCCAAAAACATTAAAACAATGACACAAACTTAAATCCTGTTTAAGACATAACTTTAAAAACCTAAACTTAAAGCCCAAAGTAAATTTTAAAACCCAACATGTCTTAAACATAAATTAAAACCCAAAACATAATTAAAACACTCTTTAAAAACCCAATTTACCTCTTCAATTAATGGTCTAGGCTGCCCTCTTGACTTGGATCACATGCACAAATCTTGGTTCCTCTTCTTTCAAGCCCATCTTAATTTTTGTCTTATTTGTTGCATTTAAAGCCTCATCCAACGTAACTTGAATAAGCCCAAGAATTGCTTCCTTGATCTTCTTTGCTCTAGCTTTGGTGATTGGTCCATCTGGAACATGTAATGAATCTTTGGCACTTGGTCTTCTTTGGTACTCATCAAAATTAGTGTTTTTTTTTTTTTAACATTTTTTTTCACTCCTCTAAACGAGGCCCTAGTAATATTGCACAAAGTGAAAGTTATATTAGAAAAAGTGACAATGAACGAGATTGAAAACAATAAATTTATTAAAGTTTATTTTAATTGCAATTTTATTATTCTTAAGTCATCGTACTTATACTTTTTAGTACCTTTTTTTTGGTCTTATGATGTTTTTTTCTTTAACCTCTATTTGAATTAATAATTTATTAAGATAAAGAAAATTAATATGAATTCAAAATTACTATTTTTGTTTGAGTTGTGATAAGAAAAAAATAGAAAAAGTCATAAAATTTGAGAAAATAGAAACAATGAAATTAAAAATTAATATTTTAATGAATGTTTTTTATTATATTTTTGAATTTTAAAAATGTTTTGATGAATGTCTTTTATTATCTTTTTAATCCATTCAAATAAGAATATGTACTTTAAATTTTATGTTTTCTCTCACTTCCCTATATATATATATATATATTTCATTTTCCTTCACCAAATCTTCACTTTAAGTACACTCTAAAAAAGTGTTATTTTACCCAAAGATAGAACAAGAAAATTTTATCCAAGTAATGTTGTGGTGGCAATTTTGTAGATAAACTATATGTTTATATACTTTTTATTGTAAAATGACAAACTTACAAATATTTATAACATTGTGGTTTTTTAAGTCTCTTCATAGGGTCATTGATATATTTTGAGTGTCACTATTCACAGCTCAATTAATTCATGCATTCTATGTTTTTTTTTTAAGTTACCCAATATTTTTTTTTTCACGTAATCCACAAATTACACTTATAATTCAAAAAATACTCAAAATTCCGAAAATATTCATTCCTCTTCTAAAACCCTAAAAATATTGTAAACCCCAAAAAATTTAAATCTCTGTTTTCAATAGATACATGTCGAAATTTTGCACTTATTTTGGTAAAAGATTGTTGAAAGATTATATGGCCATTGAAAAGAATATCAAAACAATAAGAGTCTGTTTAAATGTTTTGATTTTTTTTTTAGTAATCAGTTGTTAAAAATATTTCTTTTATTTTGGTGTGGAAAAGTTGAAAATTTATGTGGTTAATTGCTAAATTTTTTTAGCAACTGATTGTTGAAATAATTTCATTTTTTTAGTAAATATCTGTCGAAAATATGTATAGTAAATATGGAGAGTAAGAATGTCATTTTGTATTAGGACATTTTTGTCCCAAGATGAGAAAATTTTAATTGAGATACTGGAGAAAAAATAAAACTGCGAAAAGTGACACTATATTTTTTTGATTCAGCAAAATCTCCTTTTATATTTTGCTACTTTTTGTGCCCCTTCATTTGTAAAGGAGTAGGACCATGTGCAAAAATATATTTATGTTTTTTTTTTTTAATGTTTGAATAAATAATTTATTTATTTTAAAATTAATTTAAATTGTATCAATTTTGAGTTAATACATTCAGATTATATTATGTTCATAATTTTTTTCAATAATTTCGAATTGTATTATCATGCTTTATTTACTATTACCACCCTTAGAAGAGAGAAGAATTGGATTTTTGGGGGATGATGGATAAAACTTTTCATAGAATTTTGAATAAGGTTAAAATATATCTAATTTTCTTCATATATAGAAAGATTGTTTCTGTATTTTTTAATTGTTATCACAATTTAAAAAAAATAATCTTTTTACTAAATTAAGTGTTTGAAATTATAAAAGTTAGTATAAAATTATAAAAGTTACAGTTTCATAAATTGTGTAATAAGTAAAAAAAAATTACATTTTATAAAAATTTGTAGAGATTTTTAAAATTTTATAGAGCTCCAAACACACCTTAAAAGTTCAATTGCTATAAAATGTCAATAGCTGTCACTCAAACGAACGTATGAACCAGTGCTAAGGTTGATCAACACAGCAACCCCTAACTTAAGGGCCCTAAGCAATACAAAGAATGACTCAGATGCAGAATACTTGAATTGATTGAACCCCAGATCCAAACCCAGACTTGATAGATTTGAAGCAGTGCAAATGTTGATGAATTGTAAAAGAATTCCTTAAAATTCAATATACCTTCTGTCATACTCACAACTCTACATTCCCCTGATCACAGTAGACCAAATCATTTCCTAAATTCACCTATGTAATTTTTTTTTTCCCTCAAACATATAATTCCCCCCCCCCCTCCCCCTCTTGCTTATCAGATTAGAGCTCCCTGTTCCAAATCCGACGAGCACAAGCACGAGGAAACAACATATGAACTTCCCTAATGTTACAAATCTCACAAATATCACCGGCACAAATTTTGTCAACCTTGTGTAACAGATTATAAATTGCAGGGTTTAATCAACATGCTCCCGGAAGGAACTCTTCAAATTTCTTTGGCCACCCCCCTCCCAAAACATTAAATCCGCACCGGAGATCCAAAATTTTGAAAAGTTCTGATTTCCCCTCGAAGACCTGCAGTTACAATGACCATGCCCCAAGCAGGCCTACTATGGTTCAGCCCATTGGAGAAGTCCAGACTCATGCGAGGACTATGGTTCTTGTTCGTCCAAACAAGTCTTTCCTCTGGCCATGTTGCCGAGATTCTATCAAAGAAGTAACTGTTGGTTGCACTAGAAATAGTTCCGTGAAGAGGACTACCAAAGCATCCAGATAACAAAGGTGAATTCTCATTACCACTGATCACTTCAACTGGCGTAGGAGGATGGTCAGCTGTGGAGACTTCATCCAAATTCTCACCGAGTTGGTTCTCTTCTCTGGAATCATCCTGGAATCCCCACGAGTTGCACATGCCAGGCCATGGGATTGCCACCGAAACATCTTGACAATGGAAATGCTCATAAGACTGCGTAACCAGAACGCTTTTGCTTCTGCTAGGTCGGGAATCACCTTCGTGTTTCCAAACATAGACATAAGAATCCTCACTGGCACAGAGCACATATCTTCCATTTGCTGTCATGGAGGCTGAGATTTGACTGTTGGTGTTGCAAAACCCTGTCACCAAGCAGCAGCTAATTATGGTAGGAGCAAAATAAAATGCTTAGAACCAAGAAGTATATTTTTGTAGCAAGACTCTCCCATTTCCCACAGAACTAGTAAACCCATTAGAAAGTCCTCCTTCTAGAGCATAGCACCCCTGAGTCATTAAATCCTAATCCTGACTAACAATCAATTGATCAACTGACAACATATTCAATATGCATCTGTATTCCCCTAGTAAAATTTGAAGATGTAGAATTATCACGAATTACAAACCAAGCTGCAGTATATTTTGCTGTTCTCTTTCTTATTTTTTATTTTTCTTTTCTTATTTTTTATTTTTTAATAAGAAAAAAAAAAAAAACCGTATATTATAAAGGTCATCAAGGGATACTTGTCCCAAATAAAAAACCAAATTCTAAGCTTCTATTTGTACAATGAAGAAAAATAGGTAGACAAATCTATTAGATTGCTAGTCACCATCTCATCTACAAGTTTAAACAATTAAAGAGGGGAGCAACTTTATAATTATATTAGTTTTTATACTCTCCAAACACCTTTTCACGTGTGGCTAGATTGAATTTTTTGACAAGACCAAACACACTCAACAATTGACTCTCGAGTGGCGATGATGTCTATTCTAATACTTATTAGTCACCATCTTACCTAAAAGTTTAAACTGTTAGAGAGGGGGCAATTTAATTATTTATATTATTTTTTATACTTTCAACAAAGCCCACCCATCCCATCTCCCTAGGAGTGTGCACAATTTGGTCAAAATTCGGTTTTCAAACCGTACCGACCAAATTTAAGAAGTTTGGTTCGGTTATTTTTTTAACAACGGTCGGTTTGGTTAATTTTTGTAATAATAATAGTCATCGGTTTTGATTATGGTTTTGAAATTTTAAAACCAAATAAACCGAACTAACCAAATTAAAATACTTAATATTTAATATATATTTCTATATAATTAACTGGCTTTATCTTTTGAATACACTTAACTTTTAAAATTCTATAGCTTTTGAAATTTTACAAAAAACTATTAAAGCATTGCCATATTGCTACTTGGTACTCATTTAACAAATAATTATAATATTTGAATTTCTCATTATTAAATATACTACTCGGATTTTTAATATATATATTCGTTCTACACCCTTATTTCCATCTAATCTCGCCTTATTTTATCTAATCTCTTTCCTTAAGCAATTTGAAGCATCAAGTATACATTGATTTCCTTGTTAGCCAAAAGTCCTTTTATTTTGTTTTTTGTTTTTGTTTTATTTTATTTTTTTAAATTCAAGCTGTTTCTTTTTAGATTTATTATGAATTTTATTTTCTTAGTTATGATTTAATGGAAATATATATTAGCTTTTGTAATTTGAAATTTAGAATTTTAATGCTTTGATGACATTTTGTTAAACCTAAAATAAAAAATTGTTATTTTACCTCTATAATTAAACTATAAAAAAATATATTTAAATTTATAAATCCATGTAATGAAACTGACCGTAACCAAACCGAAATAATTCGGTTCGGTTAATGTTTGATTAATACATATTATTTGGTCAGTTTGGTTATCATTTTTTATTTCCGAAAATATTTGATTCGGTTGTGAAAGTTATAATTTTCGAATCACACCGACCGATGCTCACCCCTACGTCTCCCCCCCCCCCCCCCAAAACAAAAAAAAGGGAAAGCCAACCAAACAAAATAGAAAAGAAAGTGCTCTTCAATCCATGCAATGACATTTCAATGTTTTGTTCCTTTTGAAAATTTTCTATGATCCAACCAACCAAACAACTCCAAAAAATAAAGAAGGCACAAGAATTTTACAAGGAAACCCATTTCAACAAGGGAGAAAAATCTTTGACAAAGTTTGGCCACAAAAATTACAAATTGAGATCCATAATCTTATTGCTTGGACTCTTTACTTGTGTTCCCGATTCACCAATCCAAGTAAAAGAACAATCTATAAGTCCTCGAAGATCAAAGCCACACTAAATCAGTAGCACAATCCAAAGATTTCCTAATCGCCAATACATATGAATGAATTTGTTATTTGGCTAAGTGTTTGAGAAAACTCTTGAAACTTGAAGAATAACATGACAATTGAATAATGAATTCTCTATCTTTTCCTACAGAAATTCAAATAGCCTGTTTGGATTTTTTTGTTTGTTTTTTTGTTTTTTTTTTGGGGGGGGGGGGGAGAACGATCTATAAGTGCTCAAAGATCAAAGCCACACTAAATCAGTAGCACAATCCAAAGATTTCCTAATCGCCAATACATATGAACGAATTTGTTATTTGGCTAAGTCGCCAATACATATGAATGAATTTGTTATTTGGCTAAGTGTTTGAGAAAACTCTTGAAACTTGAAGAATGACATGACAATTGAATAATGAGTTCTCTATCTTTTCCTATAGAAATTCTAATAGCCTGTTTGGATTTTTTTTTTTGGGGGGGGGGGGGGTAGTAAAGCTTAATTTTAGATGTAAGGGAGAGTAAATGAAAGTGGAGTGGAGTGAATGTTTTTTTGTTTGGATAGCTAATAGAAAAAGAAAGACTTAAAAACTTTCTTTTGTTCAATTCACAAAATTTAATGGAAAGGAAGCGAAGCATATACTGATGTTTTACTATTGTACCTTTACGAAGTTTAATGCAGGGGAAGTTAAGTGTGTATTAGAGCATAATTAGAATTAATTAATTAATTAACATTAGTGCACTTCGCATTTGTTTCCCCCCATTGGAGGTTTAAAAGAGGGGAAAGATTATGCATAATTTAGTTGTACATGCTCCTCTTCCTAACTTTCATTTCACTTCCCTTCTCCAAATTCTTCAATCCAAACATCACATAACAAATAATTCACCTCCAAACCCTCCACATTCCCCCAAACACCTCAATCCAAACACGCTATAAGAGAAGGTCTCTTTATATAAAAAATAGGAATGTAATCTCAAACAGGATTATAAAAACACAGTTTCTTTATTTTTCTGGGCCAGCTGCTGAAGCGAGGTTCGCAACGAGTTGCAGAGCCACAAACCAACTCACAATATTTTCCAGCAAGCTGCAGTGCTCTAAATTACCTTGCAATATCTGCTAGCAAATCCGGTGAGGTAGGCAGCAACAATGTAATTTCAGTCAGAATGTGTTCTGCTGAGCTGCAACTTCTTATGTTTCTCTTCCAAGCCTAGACCTTAAATACCTTAGCTTATGTAAGTGTACATGTTTTAGAATAATTAGAAAAGTTTCCCGCTATATAGAAAATTTCTAATATATCTTAATTCCTAATTCTCTCAATCCTAATAACAATAGGTCAAGAGTCTCCTAGCTAAGAGACTTTCCAAGAATAATTACAAGTATCGAAGTGCTATTTGAGTCTAGGAATAACAGTCATATTTAGTCACAGAATTTGCAAACACAAGAACTAAAACCTAAAACCTTTGTCCCCGTACCAACCACCCAATGCAAAAAGAAACTACTCTACAATGTTCCCTTCTACTTTTCATAATTCTAGCCCCCCACTGTCTGCAATAACATGATTTGCCTTGTATGGAAAGACCCAATTCATTCCAAAACATGCCAAATTCCATAACTCATGTGCCCATGAACAATGAACAAGGAGATGATCAGTAGACCCACAATCCTTATTACAAAAGCTACACCAATTTACAATAATTTGTCGTCCTTTTTTTTTTATATAAAAAAAACAAGTAAAAGCATTTGTGGCAAAAGGTATCAAGGCAATGCTGCCCCTATACAAAAGCTCTCAGAGGATGGAATATATATTAAAGCTATCAATAAAGGTCAAAATGTTATGTAAATGCAAGTCTTGCCCCCTTAACATCCATCTAAAAAATATGGCCAAAAAAAAAATACTTCTTAATTGACAAAAGGAGATTCAACTCCTTGAAAAGCTTTCCCGTTTCTTTCTCCACAGATTATCCATGTAAGGTAAAGAGGAATTAACCTTCAGACTCTTCTCCTCCTCCTACGGACCCTGCTTGCACCCCACCACAAATTGAGTTCATGCTTGGCCTTCCTCGGGAGCACCCACTGCATACCAAAACGCAATAGTGCAAGCTCCCACAACTCCTTGGACCATGGACAATCAATGCACAAATAGATGATTTGTAGATTCCTTGGTCTCTTTCCTTTCGCAATGAGATTGTCAATACTTGGTTGGGAGGAGGAGGGTGAGGAAGAAGCTCTTCAAATATTATTTTTCATTCTCATTCAATGTCTATTTAATTTTAAGCTAATAATGCCTATATATGGGCTTCAAAAGCTCCCTAAAACACACATATCCTCTAATCTAAGCCTACCTAACATGGTAACCTTAAAAACCAAACCAAACCAAGCCTTTTCCCACTAGGTGGGGTCGGCTATATGGATTTGTCGACGCCAATTAGATCTGTTTAGGGGCATGTCCTCCGATAAATTTAGGTAGGTCAGATCATGTTTAATGGTTTCTTTCCAACTTCTCTTGGGTCTTCCTCTACCTCTCCTACTCCTGGCAATCTCCATACTTTCACACCTTCTAATAGGTGCTTCTGCTGGACGCCTTCTAACATGGCCAAACCATCTTAATCGGTTTTCTCTCATTTTATCTTCAATCGGTGCTATTCCTACTTTACCCCTAATCTCCTCGTTCCTAATCCTATCTTTCCTTGTAATCCCGCACATCCACCTTAGCATCCTCATCTCCGCAACTGCCATCTTCTGACCATGATTATGCTTTACTGCCCAATACTCTGATCCATATAGCAGCGCTGGTCTAACCGCTACCTTATAATACTTTCCTTTCACCTTGAGGGGGATTTTTCGGTTGCACAAAACCCCCGAAGCACTCCTCCATTTGGTCCACCCAGCTTGAATCCTGTGACTTATATCAGTATCAATCCCTCCATCTTGTTGCACCATAGATCCAAGGTACCTAAATTTATCTTTCTCTACAATCTTTTGTGTGCCTAAACTTACTTCTATACTACCCGTTATTCTATTTTGACTAAACTTACATTCCATATATTCCGTCTTGCATCGGCTTAGCCTAAACTCTTTTGTCTCTAACGTATCCCGCCACAATTCTAACTTAGCATTCACTCCTTCTCTCGTCTCATCTACTAAAACAATATCATCTGCAAATAGTATACACCACGGCACCTCATCCTGAATATGTCTTGTAATTTCATCCATAACTAAAACAAACAAGTACGGGCTTAATGCTGAGCCTTGACGTAAACCAATCGTGATAGGGAACTCATTAGTCTCTCCACCAGTCGTCCGTATAGATGTCATGGCTCTATCATACATGTCCTTTATCGCCTCAATATATGCGAACACACGTTCCTTTCTTTTCCAATACTCTCCATAAAATCTCCCTAGGAACCCGATCATATGCCTTCTTTAAATCGATGAACACCATATGTAAATCTTTTTTACCTTCTCCATACTGTTCCATTAATCTCCTCAAGAGAAAGATAGCCTCCATAGTTGATCTTCCAGGCATGAAACCAAATTGATTCTCTGAAACGTTTGTTGTCCTTCTTAGTCTTCTCTCAATAACTCTCTCCCATAATTTCATCGTATGGCTCATCAATTTAATCCCGCGGTAGTTCGCACAGTTCTGAATATCTCCTTTGTTCTTGTATATGGGTAACCTTATGCTACTAAAATTGTATCACCTCCTAATAAAATGAAAATATAAGAAGAGTGATCACTTAATTATTATCTTCCCCTGTCTCACATCAACATCATTGTGTCATGCTCTCTCATCTAGTTGACAAGAAAATCAAACTAACCTTGATTCAAGAACAATTATAGATTTATGAGGTGCTAAACCACGGGGGCTGATTGTTGGTAGCTCTATTGAGTTAATGGATTCAATCGAGTTTCAAGATTTGAAGTATCTATTTATGCACTCAATAGCACACCGCAAGATTACTAAGCTTTACACATGCAAGAAAATACATTGTCCCATTCTCACCTTTAAACTTGTGAACCAGATCAGCACCATCAATGACGCGTATTCGTGAATCTGCGGATGTGATCAGCACTTCTGATGAACTTCCTGCTGCAAACTGTTAATTGCAAATTACTCATCAACTGAAAAGGCATTGGGCACACATTACCGGTTCTTGAAAATAGATGGTGCAAAGACCATGCAAGGGATAAAGTTACATAACTTGGTGAAACAAAAAAGAAAAAGGAATTCTGCTTTGTCTACTATATCAACAATGTTCACAAAATTACAGTGGAGTTACTAAATTTACCTGGAAACCAGTAATTTTCTTGTGATGAGATCTCTTCTTCCTATTTTGCAAATTGATTTGACCTTTTTGTTGCAACTTATTTTCTGTAAAATATGGAAAAAAAATGTTTAATAGTTTGGGTGGGGGTGGGGGTGGGGGTGGGGGTGAGTGACTAGGGTGGAGGAAGAGGGATCTATCATCCATACCAGATGTGTTGTATAAGTGGCAGCTCCCCTTGTATGAACCAACCAGTGCACCCTTCAGAAATCAACCAACATTCATTGAGCCATATACAAAACATCCGCACAAAGTAAAATGATTCTCAAACCCTCTCTAGTGGGGCAAAAGAAAATCAGAGGCTCTGTTAAATATGGCCAACCTGACCATCTGGTGTATAGCAAGCAGCAGTGACCATCTCACGCAGATCACTCCAATCAACAACTTGACGGTCAGGAATGCTCCATATACGGACCTTAGCATCTAAGGATCCACTAATGAAGTATCTATCATCAACTGGATTAAACTGAATGCAAGTTACTGCGTCGAGGAATCAATTATGCCGATGCAAATCCAAACAACAAACATAAAATTAGCTAATAATAGATAAACCAATTGAAAGAAATGTGTTTCTTTACATATGCTAATTTGGATACTAATGTTTTACCCAAAAAGGGGAAATCCCATTAATCAGGTATCTAAAAAATGCCAAAAAAGTTATATACTATTAGGTAGGCTATGTACTATTAAGCAAGCAAAAAAATTCTTAGATAGGTAAAACAGAGGTGGTAAATTATTTTCATGCACATTGATTTTGTTATGAACTGCTTAAGAACACCTAACCCACAGAAAAAGGAATTCCAAATTCATCAGCTAATAAGTAGGATAGATGCTTGCGAGGGTGGTGTGTTCAAATTGGACAAGTGTTGAACACCAATCAAAATATTTTCTATCCTTATTTTTTCCACTTCCATACATATGATATCATTTTTTCCTAGATACTTATTGGTAGGGATTATCCCCTAGCATACTGATGCATTTGGTGTCATTCTAATTTATAATGCCTCATACTTGTTAGATACTCTCTTACAGGTGCTGGTCAGTCATCCAAACATATTCTATTATATTTTTATTTCTTTTTCTGGTTAATTTTTCAGATTTGAGAAGGCTTGAGTTGTGACAAATGAAACACAATAAACTTCAAAGAAAAAATTTGGAATCCAATATGAAAACAGTATAGATCTGTATCAATAAATTCCTCCACCTCTAGATTTTTTAGAGTTTTGGGTTTTTCTAAATTGAAATTAAGATCTCTTGTTCATGCTTTCAAAACGTTGTAGAATGGAAAAAATGATTTCATACTACTTTGATATGAATAAAATATAAACATATTTGTAATATAGAAACGAATAAATAACTACTATTTTCATTTGTAAATATAAAATATATATTTATTTGTTGTCATGTCCTTGCCACGCTGTGATCTGAATTTTTTTTTTTAAAGTTCGCATCTTGTCAAATTAAACTGCATCGTGAGTCCAAACCTGTGCTTCCTAGTTCATCATGTTTTTGAGTACCATAACTAAAGGGCAAACAAGGAGTTGAAGAAAGAGAAAAAGTACCAAAGATCAATTACTCACCATAATCACTGTGTGAAAAGATCTTCAAACAGGAGTTGCTAGACAGGTGCCAAAGCCGCACAGTTTTGTCCATTGAAGATGAAAGCAAATGCTGAAAATAAAAATTCTGATAGTAAGACATATGTATTACACATTGGACCAGCTAGGAGGCCAATTCCATAATTGCACAGCAGGCCAATTGCCTAACTTAGAAAAATGCAATGATTTTTTTCAGTGTTTTTAACAGAAAAGGCAAGACAAACATCAATAAATTCCATGGATATCCATGACCTCCACTGAGGTTTTTAATAACGTTATCATCTCAAAATTTCATTCATAAAATAGTCACAACAAATGATCTGCCATCAGTGTCCAAGGACAACATTGAAATTGTGAAAATTTAGTGGAAATCAGGGGTATTTTAATAAATCAGTCAAGGTTCCAGATGATGTTCATTAGGAAAAGGAATAGGGAAAATCTAGGAAGCACAGACATGCCATCAATGGTGCTGTCTGCAATTCAGACTCACGAGGGACTCGGACAAGCAGCAAACACGCCACGGACACATGTCAAACTCGCCTCCATAATGTCCAATTTGTTTATGCCAAGACAACTTGGACAACCTACGGACTCGTTTTGGACATGTACACAAGCTCGTTTTGGGCACAAGGACTCACATTTAAAAAAAATTACTTTTTTTTTTTAATATAATTTATTTTGTTAACTTTTAATCTATGGAATATAGTTTATTGTCATCTTTTATGGTATCTGTTCAGTACATGACTACGATTTTTAATTTTACGTAGTGTCATATTACATTATTTTTATTGTATTTGAATAAAATATTAATATATGAGGCATATAAAAAATATATATGTTTGCCAAGTCCCCATGATGTCGTGTCTTACATTTACATTTTCTGAAAATCACCAAGTCAGCACATGCATGTCATGTCATGTTAGTGTCTGTGCTTCTTAGGGGAAAACAATAACTAAAACCACATTGCAAAATAAGGATGTAAAAATAATGCACAAGATAGATAATGAGTATCTAACAAGTCCTTTGTAGAAGATTTTGGTATGAATTGTGTTTGTGAAGAATATATACAAAGAGAATTTTTCGGGAAAAAAGGGGACCCTTTTTGAAGCCTAACATTCTAGTAACAATCATGGGTGGAAGAGAAAGGATATTCAAAGTGGATTGACAGCGGTCAATCTCCTACTGGCGCTAGATGAAGTCGACAGGGTTTGAATCTTTGAGAGGCAACTTGGATTTTCAAGCTTAAATGACCTCCTCGGTAATGAGGTGGCATGGACCACGAAGGTGTTATGTGATGCCTCAAGAAGTTCAAAAGGGAGATGTGATCAACTTGGGAGGCTAGCAGAAGGTTGTCAGGCTTTGCTTGCCTATAGTTTGTGGGTTGCAGGAAACAGAGCAATGGATCTATGATTGTTTATTCCCAGGAGAAATTAATAGTCTGCCAACCAAAAATTGGGGGTGAGGGAGGATGGGTGGTGTACATGAGGTTTCTCCAAGGCTTCGATCCAGGAGGCAGTGCTTTGGCAGTAAGGAGAGAGGCAGTCCTACGCTCCAGCGACAAAGAAGTTCAGGTGGCCAGAGTTTGAGCTATTGAGGTGCAAAGAGAAGGTTGATACTCATTGGAGGTTGCAATTATTAGAGTTTCAAATGAGTGAGATGTAGATTTCTTGAGAAAAAATGTCTTTGGGAAGGTTTGATTCAGGGGATGGAGAATCAATGATTAGAGAAGAGTGGAGGGGCAAGGAAGGCTTGATGTGCAATCAAAGAGGGAGATTTTAAGCATAAAGAAATTGGGGTAGACATTTTCTATTATCTTTTCCTATAGAGGAGATGCCACGAAGAGCTTGCGTCCGAAGGAGCTTATTCAAAGAAGAGGCAGTCCTTTTTGGATTGGTGGTCCTCTTGGGAAAATTGTAAGAGAGTAGGATGGGAGCCAAAAGAAGTATGGCTTATGGCAGTTGGCTTACCGATGCACCTATAGAATGAAGCAATTTACAGAAAAATCAGTGACTTCTGTGGTGGATTTGTCAAGGCAAATGAAATGACTAGAAGAATTGAACATCTTTGTTGGGCTAGAATCAAGATAGAAGAAGAGGCCAGGGTATTCTAGCATTATGAGCTTGGTGATGGAAATCTTGTCTTCGATGTGCCATCATGGGTCGAGAAGGACCCAAATGTTGCTCCGATGAGGCTCAAGCATTGTTCAAACTCTGAGCAGAGGTTGAAGTTAGCATGGTAGATGGTGCGTATGGCTAAATAGATCAAACCCGTGAAGAAAACATGTGGGGTGGAAGGCCACCAATCCCAATTAAGACAAATAAGAGGGTGGGCGGCGCGTGCTAGCTAAGAAGATTCCAGAAAACAGAACGGGTTGTAAAGATGGATCAGATGTGTTTAAGTCTATGCCCAAAAATAGTAGCTTTGAACTGCGAGCGAATTTGGAAGATGGGCTCGATTTTAATTGTTCCAAGCAGCTTGAACCCATGAAAGCTAAGTCATCAAGAAGTTTCATGATTATTGGAAGAGTTGGAGAAGTGTAATCACTAGAAAGGTTAGGACACGTGCTTGCTAGTTTTCTCATGGATTTAGAATTTCAACGCCGCTCCCACACGGCACTTAACACTTCAAACCCCTAGTTGATGTTCTAAATCAGCCAAACCCTCATTAGGAAGTAAGAAGGCACATAATGTTAACAAAGAAAGCTAAGTACAGAAGAACTTTTGGAGAACTCAGAGAATGTTCCGTATTACTTCCCTCGGATAGTTTACAAGCAAGGGGGTCACCCCTATTATAGTCCTACACCTCCTACCAAAGGCGAGGATTTAATCTAACCAATGGCAAGGATTTAGTCTTTAGAATCCTCCACTAAAGTATCTAAGATATTTACAAGACAAAGCTTCTCAAAGAAGCCTCCTACTCGTAGAATACCCCATAATTCTCTACAATAGGTGCAAGAAAAGCATCTAGAATATACATGACACTTTTAGAATATTCAAGACTACTCTAAACTTACTAAGAACAATCTAGAATACTCTAGAGAAATCTAGAATGTACTAGACTATTCTAAAGTCCCAAGAACATTCTAGAATCCTTCGGAACCCTATAGAATATTCTAGAATTGTATAGAACATTCTAGAACTCTAAAATATACTAGAACCTTGGCATTTTGTCACTACCATGTAGGTGTCCACATGGTGTCACGTAGGCGCCAACATGGCAAGGCATGATAGTATAAACACCTCAATTCCCAAAAAACAAAAACAAAATACCTATTTATTCAATCAAAATAACTAATTAGAAGTGGAACAATGCTACAATGATCCACAAATTTCATTCTCTTTTCAAATTCTAATTCATTTTGCCTTAATTGGTATAAACACCTCAATTCCCCACCCCCCCCCCCAAAAAAAAAATAAAACAAAAACAAAAATAAAACAAACAAAAATAAAAACAACACCTATTTTTTCATTGTACTATGGTCTTACCCTAATGGAGGAAGCTTTTCTCCACATTAGATGTGAGTTTGGGTTGTGTTCCGATTTCTTGTTTTGACATGCTGTTATTGATTTATAGGGTTATCCACAAGAAAAGGCATGAGTTTTGTAGAGAAATGTGAGGATAGCTACTTTGTGTTAATTTAAAATGAGAGATGCCAAAATTTTAGAGGACAAACAGGAAGGTGTATTGGCTTCTCGGAAAAGATCAACTTCGTTGAATCTTTTGGAATTCAATTATTCTAGCGTTTGCAGGTTTTCACTTGTCCTTAATTCAAAGGAATTTGTTAGCTTTTTCCATTATGTAGTTGCCCTGTGCACTTTTACTTGGAGGATGACTTCTTGTTGACTCCTCATCCTATCTACTCTCTTTTATTCTTATTTTCAATAATATTTTATTTCTTATCAAAAAAATAATCAAAAAAAAATCCCACCTGCATAATCAGCAACATCTTTAAAATTATTCCTGCTAAGCGATATTGTTAAAATCTCAATTTTAATAGTAAAATCGGAAATTTCTCCTATATTATATGAACTTCTCTAAATAATCTTGCTTGTCCCACATCAACTCGGTATCAAAGCTATACGATCCTTGATCGACTTAAAAAACCTAACCTTGAGAACCCTTGTCATTATTCAACCACAAAACCATACTATTGAACCTTGTTTGTTGTCAATCAACCCAAAACCCTAAAATTAACCTCCATTCACGTCAAATTCTTGATTGAAGACCAACCACACCACTTACTACTTCCAGCCGTCGACAACGAGACCAAACGACAACACCAGCTTCATCATCGACAACTTTGTTGACCAACCATCAATCATCGCCGACCACCCCCAATCATCACAACACAACGCAACCAATAACCCATCAAATACCATGAATTAGAAACACCATCCTTAAGCTTTTGCTATACAATCACCACAACAGCGGTGCGTTTGTACAGAATCACCAACGAACCCCCTCCCATTGATATTCTCTTCGCCAATGAAATCTTTCCCACCCACTATCATCACGATAACCTAGAGTGAATCAATGTCGTTCCACAAAACTCAGTCAATCCATAGCGACATTGCACCAGCCAAGTTCCTTGGCCTACACTGACAAAGCCAGCTATTCGTCACCCTCGAACACGATAGCCAAGCAATAGTATTCATTTGTTTTGAAATTGCTACCACCAATACCCTATTCGAGTTGAAGATATGCTATCCAAGAACATGCCTCCATCATTCAAATCGGGTGTTAATTTTAATTTTTAAAATCAAATTCAAAAACCCTAGACACCTTCCAAACACTTTCAAGGCTCTTTCAAAATACTTTTCGTAAGAAACTAGTTTGATACCATCATTAATTCTTACAACAGAGGCTACATTGATAAGCTTGATACAGGAATGTACTATTGGTGTAATTATAGGCATTGAAGTCATGATAAGAAGCAAGGACACTATTTTTCTAAAATTGAAATTCCATACTCATCACAACAAATGAACCCATAAGAATATTCACTCGGAACCTCCTCGTTTTGATGGTCATAGAGATTTTATCAATGGCTTGAAGATATGGATCAATTCTTTAATTGGTATAGAATATCAAAGACAACAAAAGTGAATTATACTAGCACAAAAATTGACTGGGGATGCTCTACTTTATTGCGAGAGCGTGGAGAATGCATTGTGAAGCGCCATAAGTCTCCTATTAGAACCTGGGATGAGATTAGTGTAGACTTTAGGAAAAATATTCGCCTTAATATTCACAGATCACACGACATCGCAGCCATGAATCCTGAGTCAGTCTTAGTTTCTTTCCCATCCAACATCCCTCTAGTATAGGATGACATCACGAAGGTCATTAAAGAACATGTTTAAAAGCATGATGAGGGTCAACTAGAAGTATTAGTTTATGAACCTAAATTTGTAACTTTGATGATTTAGATGAATTTAGTAATTTGATTGATGAGGGGTCGTTCATCATTACAACACCTAAAGAGGTTTCTTAGATTAACGAGGAAGATACTATCACTAACCAATAGTTTTTTGATTTGGGTACTGTTGTGCTTTTTGTCATTGCATCACCTAAAGCAATTGACCAAATCACAGAGAAAGCTTACATCACCGAGATTCTTGCTAGTGTGGCGTCTCAGTCAATGTCTAAGACCTACATTGTCGTTTTGAATATCATCATCCCCATGTTGTGTCCTTTCCACTGATTGACCCATTATCATTGGTGTTCTATCGAAGCAAGCAAGATCTTTCACCAGAGTTGAGTACATTATGCCCTGATAGAGTTGGTTGTGACACGAGAATCTTACCCCACCTTATGCAAGTGCACGAGCTTTGGGAGCACCTTAGGCATCCACTCAATTTTTGGCCTGGAGGTTGAAGGAAGAGTGCATACCTTCAACTCAATGGAGTCAAGTTTTTATCAACTAAGGAGAATGATACAAATCAAAATATTATTTTATTTTAGGATTTATTTTCAGTGGGATTCTATTAGAGATATTATAGGATTTGATTGAGAAATATTTATCTTTAATTTGATTTCCTTAGAGATTTGATTTATAATGACAAAATTTGGCTAGCCTAAATAAGGCTTTAATTGTACTGGATTAGGGGACTAGACTAGATGATTTGAGATTAACGATAATGGCAGGATTCCTACCCCCCCCCCCCCACGCAAGTGCACGAGTTTTGGGAGCACCTTAGGCATCCGCTCTATTCTTGGCCTGGAGATTGAAGGAAGAGTGCATAGCTTCAACTCACTAGAGTCAAGTTTTTATCAACTAAGGAAAATGATACAAATCAAAATATTATTTTATTTTAGGACTTATTTTAATGGTATTCTATTAGAGAATTTTTAGGATTTGATTGAAAAATATTTATCTTTAATTTGATTTCCTTAGAGATTTGATTTATAATGACAGGATTTGGCTAGCCTAAATAAGGCTTTAATTGTACTGGATTAGAGGACTAGACTTGATGATTTGAGATTAACGATAATGGCATGTTAGCCAATGCTCTCCTCCCTTTTTGAGTTGTTCTTCTTCTTGATTGCTTCTATTCTGCTTTTTTCTTCTTCTCTTGGTTTAATTTCTTCTTTTTTTTTTTTTTTTCCTGCTTTAATCTTGCTTGTCTTGCATAAAAAAATCTTTAAGAAAATGAAGTGAGAAGAGAACACTGCAAGAATCCTCACGAGAAAACGATGGGAAGACCCAAATGGCAAAGAAACCCATGAGAAGAATGGTGTGAATCACGTGCGAAGACAATCACTTAAGAATCTCTCTCCTTGTTTGAAGCAAAGATGGAAACTTGAAACTAAGGGTCTATATTTATAAGAGAGAAATGCAACACGAAGGAAAAGGGACTTCTGACATTGCTATCAAGCGAAAAGACATTTCAGATTTCATGACAACTGCAATAAATTCTTAGGTAAATTGACGTGGGAATCCAATGGTTTGCACGCGCCCTCCTATCAAAGTGCATGCGCAAGGGGCATTAATGTAGGTAACTTAGGCCACAACATTCAAACAAAAGCATCACTCGCGCAACAAGTCCTCCACCACCATAGGTAGGGGGTCACACCCCTCGTGATAATCCCTTTTGCAAAACACACTCACAAGGGCATTTCGCACATGCTCCAGATTACACTTATTAAGGATCAACTATTCAGATAGGAGCAAGGCCCAAGAACTCCCTAGCTATGAAAGTTCCCCTCCCCTAGGAAAACCATGCAGATGAATTACCACTCACAAAACCATCAGGGACAAATGGTTTGATGGCCAAAGATAGGGAATTTCGTTGAAATACCCTCAACCAACCTAGGGAGAGGGTCACTATCCGACATAACCAACTAGGAAGTGACCATACAAGTACAACCACTATCCTCATACCAACTAACAATGTGGGGACGCCACCACTACTTGGTTGAATGTATCCGTACCAATAGTTGAGTTAGAGCATGCAAAGTCAGATATCTAGTCCAGAACAACCAATCTAACCGGGAACAACCATCGTGAGAGCGTGGAGTTTCGCCTATCGTTCTAGTCGTCCCTTATAAATACCACCCCTATAGCAACGCCAAGAGGATTCTTTCCGAACTCTCACTATAACTTCACCCTTTTGATCTCTCTCTCTCTCTCTCTCTCTCTCTCTCTCTCTCTCTCTCTCTCTCTCTCGCTCTAGACTGCCTTATCTCTAACCTTGCTTACTTATAGTAAATCCTACCATTGACACCGTTGACATTGTCTCTAGCTCATCGAACCACCTAACTCGACTCCAATCCCCTACACAAATCTCTCTCTTCCATTTATACTATATTTGTTAGAGGATTGATTTGGTCAATAGTCAATCATGTGATTAACTCATTTCAACCTTTCATTCTCTACAAGGCTCACACAAAACCCATCCAAATGAACAGTTGAGATGTGACGCTAGCATTCCTCTAATTGTTAAACCATTTTTAATATTTTTTGGCTACAAGATGGAAACCTATTCTTCTTATAAGCGCTGCAAACCCATGCTTTTGAAAAATTATTTCCACATTTCTAGCCATAAGGTAAGCTTATTTCCACTTAGACTACGTGATCATGTCAAATAAGAAACTCTAGATGAAGAAATTGTATTATAATATATTATATTTTCATGTTGATAGATTATTGTTAAAATCTTATCATCTATATTTGATTTTTTGGACTCTACACTGATTTTAGATAGAATCTCGATTTTCAAAACCTTGTAAACCAGTTCGCAAATCAATCACTTGACCCAAATACCCTCCCTTCCCCGCCACAAAACAAAATAAAATACATACAAATTTCAAGATATTGTGAGTGAGCCAAGACCAAAAATGGGTTGAAAGTTAGCAAGCTTATTCAAAACTAATGCAATAACCTACTTTATTCACCACCAAAATGAAATGGCAACCCGGCTATACATAATTTCAACAACTTAAACAATGTTTCACAGTAAAGTGAAAGAGAATGCAATAATAAAATAGTAAATGCTTGCCCATGAGAGAATATAATTGCATTCTAAATGGTACCAGAAAGATTAGGGAAATCCTACCAAAGAAGCAGAGTTTGTAACTAACCTGTGACTTGGACCATGACAGGTCAAGCACCACATCAAGATGTCCTTCTAATGAACAAATTGGTTTTTCTGAAAGGGCAAATATAGTCTCTGGCACAATAATGTGATCGAGGCTTGCTGATTTCCGACCTATGGATGGCCTTCCTCTTCTCTTCTTCTCTGGATGGTTGTCCACATTTTGCGACATGGAAGTTGGTTCTGGTGACCAGTTGGCAGCAAATAAAAGATTCAAATTCCCATCATCAGGCTTATCCATAAGTAGATCACCCTTTCTTTCTGATTCCCCAACTTGCCACACGTGAATGACACAGTCCTCGCCAGCACTAGCTAGATACTTACCATCCAAGCTAAACTTAATAGTCCAAATTGGACCACTGTGAGCCTGAATCTCCTGGCTCTTGTAGAGTGCTGTGAGCTCTTTGCATGATTTTCCATAATGTCTAACACGAACTTTCTCAGGACCATGAAATGAAACATCTTGGCTATCATCAGTGGCTGAGCTTGATCTCCGCCCACCCTTCTCAGACGAGGTATCCCTCTCATCACTGCTCCGTCTCTCCTTGTGGCCTGCCATGCTACTTGCGACATTCCTTATGCTCTTCAGCCAACTCCCTTTCTTCTTCGATTTTGATCCACTCCCACTGCTGCTCACATTAGAATCCACATTATCCTTAGTACCGTCTTCCACATTCTGCCTCCTCATCAATTCTTGAACAATAGGTGAGTGCCCAACACACATCTCAAACTCCTCCATGGTTAACTGCTTTCCAGTTCCCACTTCCTTGAGCTGGTTCCACATACCATCTTCTCTAACCTCATTTACGACAAATTCCTTTCCATTGTCAAGGTTTTTAATTGTACACACCTGGCCATTGTCCCGGACAATCCCATAGCAACCCAAATCATCATTTAAATTCCCGACACTAGGATTCTCCAAACTAGCTGAGGAAATAGTATTAACATTTAGGTCTGAACTCATGGAATCATTCTTAATCTCTTCTTCTACCCTCCTACAATTTTTTCCAGTGGGAGGCTTTTGTGGTGAACCGCCGTCAGTAACCGGCGGTGAAATCAAATTAAGTGAAAACTTTTGAGAAGAATGAGCAGAATTAGAATTACACTGATCACGTGGAGAGGACTCGCTGAGATTATCCGATTTCGAGCGAACTATACCAGAGTTAGAATTACTGCAAGAAACCTCACATCGTTGTTGATCGTGGTTTAAATGATCCGCCGACACCGATCTGCCAAACTCTTCTCTGCACTGACTGCACAAGATGATGACGCCGCCGCCGCCGTCGGACGCGGACAAGGGAGATTTTCTTTGGCGGGAGAGAATAGGATCCTCGCTGAGACCCATCTGGCGGAGGAGCCGCGTACGGCGTTCTTCAACCGACGAAGGCTCAGAGATCCACACATCGTAGTTGTTGGACACCCCCATTGGAAATCCATAAACAGGCAACGAGGGATGGCCCGGAGCATAATTGGGGGAAGTCGGATTCGGAGTCGAATCCTTGTCGTCGTCGTCTTCAACGGAAGACGAAGAGCAAGAAGAGGCGGACGACAATATGCGATCAAGAGACTCGTAGAAACACTCGTCCTCGTCTTCTTCCTCCCCGGCTCTGCTCATCGTTTGGGCATTCCCATCTGAAATGAAATGCCCACAACGAATCCGATCGAATCAACCCCTCCGTTGTTCTCTCTCTGCCAAAGTACAACCTTTACTGTTCGGTTAGAGCCGCCATGGCTTTAGAAACGTCCTAGATAGAGAAAACGGTGGGTAAGTCGGAGGAGATCGGACGGTACGGAAGGTCAAATATATGAAACCGTGAGGGGTTTTAACTAGGAAAACTCGGATCCGTCGATGGGATTTGGGAGAAAAGGTGGGGAGAGAGACACAGAGAGAGAGAGAGAGAGAGAGAGAGAGGGGCGGGTCGGAGGTCCGAGGAACGAAGCCCTATGCTGAAGGCAGCAGACGGAGGAAGGAACGGCGTCGTGCGGTGATCCTCTGCGTGTGTCTGTGTCTGTGTCTGTGTCTGTGTAGAACTGAAACTGGGCTCTCTTACGTATCAAAAAACAAAAGAAATTTTAATTTCATTGGATTTTGCGGATGTGTTGGATTGGAATTGAAAAAATTAAAACAAAATGTCAATGAAATAATTAATCAAATACCTCCCATTTGGTGGCTATGCGAGCATGAAAACTGCGGTGCATGACTAATAAAAAAATTTTGCTGTTCAGTCAAAAATTATGCGCTTGTTTATTTGTTTTTGTTTTTGTTTTTTTTTTTTTTTTTTTAACTCAAAAGGTATGACAGGATTTTTAAGTAATCGTGCCTATATTAGATATTAGAAGCAAACTCACCGATCAGTACACCAAAATTACAGTTGTATATCTCTACAGTGTTAAATTTTGGAAAAAAATAATAAGTAAATTTTAAATTATTAGATTTTTTATGTTTATTTTTATAAAGTGTGAAAAATTACAAAAAATTGATAAAGGTTAAAAAATTGAAGAAAAACTAGTAGACGTTGAAGAAAGTGGAAGAAATTCGAAATTTTTAGTGTAAAAAAAATTCAAAAAATTAGAGAAGTTTGAAGATTTTTTATCAAATTTAACACTCCAAACGCATACTACATTGCTGTGGGTTGGACATTCAAAAAATCTAAATAAAATTATAGTGTGAAAATAACAATATTCAATTTGATAACTAGGATTTTAAACACAAATTTGATGTTACATTGGATTAAAAAAGATAAAGATTGTGGAGAATTAATTTATGTAATAATAAATAAATAAATTTTAATAATTACTAGAGTCATTATCTCCTAAAATGATAAACTTATTATTTTAAAAATTTTTAGATAATTTCCTTTTTGTAATAATTTTAAATACATTATAATCCATCATGTAAACATTTAAATTCATGACAAAATACTTATTTAAACTAATAAAATTATTTATAAGCAATACTTCTTGAATAATTAGTACTAAATCTCTTTGTTTTAAATTCATAAAGACGAACATAACCTGAGTAATTATATCACTTTTTTGAGTATTATTTTATTTAGATGTGTAAACAAACATTGGGCAAGTCATCTAAAAATAAACTTGTTAAAAGTTCGTTTATATTGATTTGATAAGGTATATAAACAAATTTGAGTACATTTTTCAAATCCAACAAATTAACAAATCAAGTCAAGTAAGAGTGAGGTTGGCTCAAAAAAAAAAAATTACAGAAAAATTAGTTTATCATTTATGTACTCATTTGTAAATCGTGAACATATTCGTGTAAGTATTTATATTAAAAATTAACATTCATCTTCTTATTATTGTTGCCCAAGCTCATCCCGATTTGTTTATTGGGCCAACTATTTTATTTCAAGATCAGCCCTATGTTATTTTTTAAATACCAAGTGTATTCAATTAATTTCATTTAATTTATAAATTAATTTTTTATTATGTATTCTATTTTTACGATTAAAAATGATTAAATAAAATTAAAACATTCAAACATAACCCCATAAATTGACGTATTGGATGGTGCCGTAGTAAAAGAGCCCCTAATATAAGAAAGTGACTGAAACAAAAAGCAAAAGTGCCATCAACCAAGCAAAGCAATATTATGCCCCGACATGTATTATTACTAAAGGAAGTGACTAAAACATAAAAACAATAAAACTTTTAACTATTGTATTGTTAATTATATTTTAAGTTTTCATTTGCATTTACGTAACCAGGTTTGGAAATAGTCTATGGTTGAAAGTACTAAAAATATTTCATGAAAAACATATTTAAAATTTTTGGGCCACTAGGGCTCTGGCCTAGCTTGAGCCAATGTTCTCATTCTTGGCCCGATCTGAAAGTTGGGCGTAATTTATTTTTTTTATTTTTCCAAATCCATCTTATTTAACAGACAAACAAACTCAAATTCTAAATTATATATGAGCGGACTTGCACCGCGAGCTGTTGTCCACTCTTATGTGAAAACGTAAAAACTCAAATCCTTGTTTCCTAGATTGCCTCAACTGTGTTTTTTGGCATGTTTTCCCATCTTGTCTCCCCACACACCCTTATATCTCCATCACTCCTCTTATTTCATAGAAAAACCTGAGTGAGCCGAGAGAATCCAAAGAATATTGTGATAGAGTTTGTGGACTGAAGTGCTGAACCAAAGGTGGCAATTAGCAAAGGATGATTTGGTGATTCTTTTCACTATTTCAATTATTGAGGTTGGATTGATTAACTCTGGGAGTGGTTATAGGCTCCTTAACTTTCGTATTCTTTTTTTTTTTTTAAATACTCAAGACATTCATGTCAATTTACGCGTACCTCGACTAATCTCTGGAGTTTGGAAATTAATGACGGGTAAGCTCTCCCGTATGTTGAGAAAACTCAAATTAGTGAACTAATGGGAAGCAAATCGTAAGTTTTACAAGTTGAGTTACTACTTAGGATTAACTTTTGTCTTCTATCTACACATATAAGCTATATTTTACTAAAAATAAATAATCCATGAATAAGGACCTCCTTTTCATAAATAAAAAGTCTCTCCATTAATAATAGCCTCCTTTCAATAATAAAAAATCTTAATTAACTTAACTTTTTCATAATGGGACCAGCATAAAAAAATTAATAAACAAAAAATTATTTTTTTTCTCTTTTTCAATACAAACCCACAATTCTCTCTTCCCGCTCTTTCTCCCCCCCGGCCTTCTCTAATACCATCATTCATCATCTTTTTGCATCCCCCCTTATACACTCCATCTTCCTATTATTTTCATATTCTCTTACTTGTTTGACTCTTATTTTTTCTCCTTTTCAATACAAACCCACAATTCTCTTTCTCCCTCTCTCTCTCCACCCTGAACCCTCTTTATACTATCACTTATCATCTTTTTACATCCTCTCGTATACATTCCATATCCCTATCATTTTCATGTTCTCTTATTTGTATCACTCTTCTTTCTCTCACTCTCTACAAATCGTTTCTATTAATATAGAACTATGAAAAAGGTCCAAGTTTTGAACAACTAACGAGGAAGGCGAAGCAAAATAGCGATATCGGCGACAATTGTAGCACCAATTTTTTTTTCAGTTCTAACGAAAGTAAATCTTGAATAAATGGTCAACATTTTTTGATCAACAACTATATTTTTATTGAAATTTCCCCTCCCGCCCTCTCCAATGAAATCCTAGCTTCGTCCTTGGATTATAATCTAGTTAACTTTAGTTATGTGTTGACATAAACTTATATATTACTATCGTGTGATGTATAAAATCATATATCATTTTATTTTTTATTGACAAAAGATAGTTTTTAACTATATTATAAAATATTTCAATAAACTTAAATAATTTCATAAATTAGTGATTAAGTTATTTTCTTATATTTATATTTTTTATTTATGTCAATTTTAATGAGCCGATATAGTTAATCAAAATTAGATTTTTATACGAATACTAAAAATTTATGTTTTACCAAATCTTGGTGCTTATGTTGGAGTGCCTAATTTTGGCCAGAAAAATAAAAAAGTAGGCAAATTTTGAATTATTAGGTTTTTAAGTAATATGTTCACCAAAAATTATGAAAAAGTTAATAAAAGTTAAAAGAAATTTGATAAAAGATGGAGATTTTTGGTGTAGAAAATATTGAAAAAATTAGAGAGAGTTGAAGATTTTTGGCCAAATTTAGAACTTCAATCCGACCCAGTTATAAAAATCAAGTTTCATTCTATAATATATATTAAATCTCAAATTTACTTAATTAGCCCAATCTCTTCTTTATTTGAAAACATTTGTCAATTTCAATATCCCTATTTTTGTTTGTTTAATTCTTACTTATTTTACAAAATTAACAGTTAAAAATACAAAATAATTTTTTGATTGGTTTTATAAAAAATTACTTGAACTAAAAATAATATTTTTATTAATTGTTCATTATAATTTATGAAAACAACTCAAATTTTGAGTATTATTAATCGATTTTAACTAGATGGTAAACTTGATTAATTTAACTTTAAAATTATAATTTTTAAAAATAAAATTACTCCCAAACTTAATTAATATTTAGGCATTTTCCTTATATTTTTAAATTTAGAACATACTAAAAGTTGTAATTATGAGAGAAATTAATTTTTTTAATTTAATTAGCATTCAGTTGTTTTTAAAACCTTTTCCAAACTTAATTAATATTTTGGCATTCTTTTTTTTATGTTTTTAAATTTCAATCCCAATGTATTTGAAATATGTAAATTTTACAAATACATAAGTAGGTTTATTTTATGAACTCATGAGTTCACCTCACTTTACTCAAGATTATATGCTACAACACTAGAGGTGATATAACCAAAAGAAAAAAATGGAGCTTTGATCATGTACTAATGTGAAATAAAAGGAAGAAAAATGTGAAAAGAAAATAATGATATTTTTAAATTTAATTAATGTTCAGTCATTTTAAATATTTTTCCAAGCCTAATTAATACTTAGTTTTTTTTATTTTAAAATTTAATTCCTAATGTATTTGAAATATATAAATCTTACAATCATAGTAAACTAAGAGACAAATGAGTTTACAAGAAAAATGACATATAGTGATCAATAATTTTTTATGACCAGCAAAAATTCATTACTGTACATTACTTTTACCAATAACTAAGAAATCACCATTGTAGAACATGTCTATATTAATGGAAAATAACTTTTGTCACTATTAGTTTGATTTATAGCAATAGACGAGGTTTATCTGTCTTTATATGTTGTATTATATTCAAATAGTATGAGTAATCCATGACTGTTGGGATGACCTTTACTAGTGGTTACAAAAATGTTATTACAAGTGGATTATACACCAACACAATTTAAAATTTGTTTTGGTAAAGAATACATTATTTACTGATAACGCAATGTAACATCTCTATAGATTTTAGCATATGCTAATGGAATATTAATACTATTACTTTAGCATAACATTTACTAATGGTAAAAAATCAATCTATATAAGTTGGACATATGTCAATGAAATTCTTAAATCCATCGGTATAGAATATTAGCGCATCGAAAAATATTTTCCTATAATTCAAATTAAGAAAAATTCATTTTTAATTTTCAACACTTATTTAGTTTAAATGGTCTATATATAATATATTAAATTTCTTTAAATATATGCTACTATATATATTTGTAATATTAATTATATCGACTTAATATGGTAGCATATAAATAAATTATAGTTATTCATATATTCACTAATCTTTATTTCTAAATACTACAGTATCATTATTGAGAATATACTAAAATAATTTTTACAATTTAATCTCTACTAGTTATAATTGGCCAAATTTGTAAATTATATGAATTCAACTTGATTGTACTACTTTTGTGTTGATTATTAATAAATTTCAAAATTAATTTATATAATCAAGTATATATATAACTTAATCAATTTCATTGGAATTATACTTGCAGTTGATGGATGTAGATGAGTCGATTTGATTTCGATTCACACTTAAACTAGAATTAAACTAATTTTTTTCAGTTCTTAAAATTTAGACTTGAAACTAAATTAATTTCAATTTAGAGTAAAACTGAATTGAATCAAAAATATCGAGTTGGGTCTGTTTATTTTTTTAGGTTAGCATAGATCGTGTTGGGTCGGTTTGCCTATTTTTAGTTCCTAGACCTCCAAATAAGTAATGTTAAAAATTTAAATAAGTTTGAAGCTCAAGCACATTTCTTTTGATCTATAATATTATATATTATATATATTTATATATTACATATTATATTTTCTTGATTGGCTTTGGAGTGGGTTATTTTTAGTTTGGGTTTAAGTTTAATTCTTTGATCTACTAACTCAAGAATTAAACTGAAAATATCATGTTAATTTTTTTAATCCAAAACCGAACAGATTTTGGTATAGACCTGAACCAACTTGACCAAAGTAATTGACTTAGTTCAATTTTTGGGTTGTTCGGTTGTTTTGTGCACCCCTAATATGTATATAAATAGATATAATATTGAAACATGATTTTGATAGTGTAAGTGTGTTATGTGACACTTTATTACGTATTATAGCAGCGACACATGGCTTTTTTAATTATTAAATAAAATAATTTTTATTAATCAATTATTATCAAATGCCACTAGTATACATTAATAATATATATACCTCAATTAATAGAACTTTAATAATCAAAAACAAAAACAAGGAAGGTAATAAATATACGATAATAATGAATATATACTTATATAAATAAGAGTCTTATGCTTTTACACTTATTAAATAAAACTTATTTAAATGGAATGAGTACAATTATTATCTTCTTTATTATTAAATACAATATAAAGAAATTTTATTTACTTTAAACTGAATCTTTTGAAAATTTTTCAAGAAAATTAATATAAATATTAAATAATACAAAATGAGATTAATTGTAAATCATTACAATAATTTAATATTTAGAAATAAAAATTATTAATTTTTATATATTGATACCAAGCTTTTTGAGTAACTATATAGCAAGATTTCGTTTGATATTTGAAAGATTAGCTTACAAAAACTTGTGTAATAATAAAATTATTGTATTCAAAATTAACTAGCAAAGATAACCAGCTAAAACCAAAAAAAGAATGATATCAAAACAAATAAAACTTTAAACATTTTTGTAATTTAATCACAACGAATGAGTAGCGTTAGGATAATATTTAATGATTTAATTTAGTCAATAAATGATAAATTTGAGCCAAATCATTATCTTAATTTAGTTCGAATTTTTTCTTTAAAAATATCATTTTTAGCTTGTAAAATAATTAAAAGTATACAATGGTATTTTTATTTTTAATATTTTTTAGTAATTCTTATTTTTTTAATATTTAGCATAATTCCCAATTTTAAGTTGTTTTTAGTTAGTTACTACTTAGAATTCTCATGTTAATCTATAACACCTAAATTGGCGGGTTGCCAATTCCCCAGTTTTTTTTTAATTTTTTTTTAGTTTTTTGTTAATATACGAAGCATAAAACACAGGTGTATATATGTTTCTTTTTTCTTTTCAATTAATTTTTTATGATCCAAGATATGAGTTCTTATTTCTATTTTTTGTATTTTTCTCAAATTTTTCACTTTTCTTATTGAGCGATTATTTATTTTTGCCATATGAGAACAAATGTAAAATCTATTTATGGAGAAATAGAATTGACTTCAATATTGAAAGATTAAAGTATTTTAATGACTTCATATTTTCTTGTTTTCTTTAGGAGATCAAGTTGAAAAGGAGTGTTGATTGATTGAATTATGTATAGCGAATGCATGTAATACGGAGTGACAATTTTGAGTTCTGTCATTAACTTATTGTACTTTACTTTTTCATTGATTGACTATTGAGAAAGCTGAAAAACTTGGGAAAAAAATCTCCTTGGTTTGTTTCCTAGTGTTTTAGTTTCTGATAATATTAGAGTAAGTTAAGTGAAAGCTTTAATTCTAGGCAGGTGTCAATGATGAAGATTGCACAATTCAATGTTGGGATGTATGCCCTAAAGGCATATATTAAATGATGAACTAATTTTCGTTTCATAATTCTAATTTGGTTTATTTAAAGTTTCTTTATCACTTATGGATGCATGTATTTCATATGATGAATGTAATCCTTGATTAATTAATGAACTTGATTCATGTGCATGAAAGTGTTTCATACATAAGAGATATAAATTTAAGTATTGATCAATCTAAATTTGTTCATAGTCAGTGATGAGATGGGGACATCTCAATTGAAAGATTGTAATATTTTTAATTTCTATATGATAGAATGATTTATTTCAGTCATTAGAGTAGTGGACTCTGAATCCAAAGCATTAGTGTAGAAGACACTAAACGGGACAATAATAAGAAACAAATCTAAGCTATTTTATCTGCATTGATGTATTTTTTATGTTCACTCTAAACAGTTGCTCTAAATTCTAAAATAGTGATGGATACTATTTTATGTAATGATGACTTCAATTCATCAGAAGTGAGGCTGATTATCATTAGGCTAACACCTCAGTGTTTTGGGAAACCATTGTATAAAACTAGGAAACATACACTATCAAGAAGGAATGCACAATTTCATTTGAGATAGGGATATTATTCATATTAAGAATATTAACTAATTATTAAATCTGGATCTGGTCATCTTAATAATATGTTATTGAGATGGCGATCAACACAAAATGAGATACACCTATGACTCAATATTTAGACATTAGAAATTAAAGAATGAACAAGATGTTTTATAAAATTATTTCAATAAACTGGGGTTGGAGTTCAATTATACTTTTTTAGTGGAGTAAGGTATAATTATTATGGGATGCGTTCGTGATTATGAGATAATTATGAATAATTTCCTAATTAGCAAACTTAAGTTTATTCACATCTATGTCCTCTACTATTCTCTATATAAAGGATAAGTCTGTTAGGTTGCTTATACAACCCTAGACGTAAGAAAAATCCTGAGAGGATCTTGATAGGACAAGGGCAGAAAACCTACAAGTTTCAACCATCGGGGAAGAAAAGTTCAAGGAGCCAAGATCAAATCAAGAAACGAAAAAAGACTAGTTTTGTTTGTTGATTTGATTTCGTTATATATTTTGAATACAATTACATAAGGAGTTTATAATTTTTTATGCTTGATTGATCTGAACAAAAATTTTAAAAACCTATTCCACTGCATCCTTGATTCTTACATTCAAAACATCAATTATCTTTGTGTTTAATAAGGAAACCAAAATTTGCATTTTATTTTTCAATTAACCTCTATTTGTTGTTTATTGATGCCTAGAACATCTGGCATCAATTGCTGAAAAATTGACTTTTTTCTCTTTTTTTCAATTATTTTTCTAGGAGATACAAGCTAAAAAGGGGTGTTCATTTTTCTAAGAGATACAAGTTGAAAGGGAATGTTCATTTTTGTAGGAGATAGAAGCTAAAAAGGAGTGTTTAATTATTACACCGATTAGTTCCAATATAATTACTTTTAAGAAATAAGAGATTTTGATAAACTTTTACTGATTTTATTTATACATGGGTGTAAAAGATTGATTTTTATTTCATGAATTTTGATACATGAAAACAAGTATTATAATGGTCTTATATATGATCAAGCAGATAACTTAAGAAAAAAAATTTACTCAATTCAGAAAAATCATTTTTATCATTTGATAAGGACAGTATTTTTAATAAGTAAAATTGTATTCAAACTTATGAAGTTTGAATTATATAATTATAGATCATTTTAACATTTGATTCCTCATTAAAGAAAAAAATTCTTCAAAGTACACTAAATGAGGTACAATAGAAACGTACTTAATTAGTTACTTACAAAATTAAAGAAAAAATAGAAATTATATATAAAAAATGTCTTTAGAAACATGAAAGACACAATTATCTATACATTAATTTGAGATACAATAGAATTGTAATTTGCTACAGGGGATATGTATGTACAAGCAGCTAGTGCCTACTCCTACGCATTCCACAAAGTAAAAAATTACTTCTAACATGTATAATAATAACAATGTAGTTTGTGATTTTTTTTTCAATATAAGTGGGCATGACTCCTTTCACTAGATTAATTGTGCTTGTAAGACATTTAATTTTTCTTTTCATTCATTACTGTTTTTTGGAGTGTCTTACGAAACTGAACTTTGTACTTCATCTCAACAAATCAAGTAATAAGTACTGAAACTGCTTTCTGTTACTACTTTTTTTTTTTTGGGTTGAATGTTCAATAAACAAGAACAAAGAGGGATTCAATTAGGACATGAAATTTATCCTCCCATTATATATAATATGGTTAGAAAGTGGAAAAAATGTTAGTATTTAAATTTTGCAAGGAAGGGCCCATCTGATGCTATGCTAGATTGCCATTACTATTTAACATCTAGTAGATTGCAGACAGAAGCTCAAGATAAAAATGCACGCATATACGGACATGCATTGCATTTGTAGTTGCACACCTGAAATTAAAGGCTAATCCTACAAAGGGAAAATAGAACAAATGCAAACAAAACGTTGTCTTTATTGTGTACCATAAGTGCAGACAGTGAGTAAGAAAGAATTAGTAAAAGAATTACCCATTAACCATTTTTTGCCACCAAGGCATGAAATTATTAGTGTTTAATGGAGTTTAATAGGCGGCTTTTTATTTTAATATAGTTTAGTAGAGAGTTTAATGTGTAAATATATATGTTCATTTAGGTGTATCTCATAATTTGTTTTAATATTTTAATTTGGTAATTTATATACTTTTGTCTGTGGTTATCTAGACATTATTGAAGATAAAGTGATCACCATATATAGATTTATTTTTTTTCTCTCTTGTAAAAAATTATTATTATTTATGTTATTTAAATATACAGATTTTGTCATTAAGTATACAAAATATTTTACTTAAATTTATACATTTTTATTCCTTGTATGTGTCCCACATATGCTTCTAATGTGTACAATTTTACATTTAATATTAATATATATGCTTTTACTATTCACAATTTCAATTAAAATCTTATGAATGGATAAAATTGCATAAATATTGAATTAAGGTGGAAAGATGAGTACATTAATGGGGTTGTTTTCTTAATTATGCTTTTGAGAGTCAGCAAAAGACGAAAAAATCTTGTGTCCATGTGTGAGTTGTGTTAATATTTATTGGCACTTAAGGGTATATGTTTTTCAACATCTAATTCACTATAGCTTCCTTAAAGGTTATATTCACTAGATTTTTCATGGAGAAACATTAATCTCCTTCTACTTCAACTTTTGATACTTATAAGGGGTTTGATTATGACCTATATGACTTACTACAAGAAGTTCTTTTAATGCCTATAGGTGAAAAGGGTCAATATATTATTGTTGATGTAGAAAACTACAAATCTTTTAATGAAAAAATCAGGCACAACATTCAAGGGAACAAAATGATTTGGATAAGGTATATGATTTAGTATACAAGGCTGTCCTTCATTGTGCATTTATATCATGTAAAGTGCCTTCAAGGATGGAGTGACAAATCATTCTTAATGTTACTAGAGTTACTAAGAGATGCACTATTGGATGGTAATTCATTACCAAAGCCAATTTATGAGACAAAAAAAGCTTAATTCACATTTAGGCTTATTCTATGAAAAGGTTCACGCTTGTCCTAATGATTGCATGTCGCATCGGAAGAGTAAGACTAATGATGAAAGATGTTCTACATGTGGTCTCTCGAGGTGGAAAACTAACAATGCAAATGTTGAAACAGTTGAACAATCTACTTCTAGAAAAAAGAAAAAAAATACTAGCAAAGATCTTACATTAGTTTCCATTGATTTCATGACACAGAAGACTTTTTATGTCTTCTAAGACTGTTTCATCCATAAGATGGCATCATGAGAGACGCTCTACGGATGGACATTTAATACACCCTACAAACTCAATAGCTTGGAAAGAGTTTGACTCTCTATATCCTATCTTTTCCTCTAATCCTTATAATGTTCATTTCAGATTGGCTTCTGATGGATTTAGTCTCTTTAAGATTATACATGTTCAACACAGTACTTGACTTGTCATATTAATACTATACAACATGCCTCAATGGATATGTATGAAGCAATCTAACTTTATTCTTTCATTACTTATTCTTGGCCTAAAAGATCTTGGTAATAGGATTGATATGCACATGCAATCACTGATTGAAGAATTTAAACAATTACGTGAAGTTGGGGTAAAAGCGTTAGATGCCTCTCTAAAAGAAACTTTTCAACTACAAGCAAGAATAATGTGGATTATCAATGATTTTCCTACATATGCCAATTTATCTGGATATAGTACTAAGGCTACGTTTGTTTAAGGGATGTGGACACCGGATGAGAATGGTATATCCGTGGGGCCCACAAAAGTGGTGTTTGTTAATTTGCAAAATGAAGCATAGGATGATATATCCCGCCAGATGATTTGTCCACGGTTTTGTAGGATATGGTATTTAAGGGGGTCCGTGGGATTGTATGTAGGAGGAGCTTGGATAATGAGATGAATTATGATTTTGCCCTCAACATGTGATTTTCTAATAGAGCTCAACGTCTCTTTTGTTTCTCCATACACAATCTCTGCATCTCAGATTGAATCATCTTCTCCCATCAGCAGGGTTATCTAATTGGCACCAAAAGCACCTATTTTCATCAGAGAATATATTCACGGAGTAGGCTCGTCTTCAATCCTCATACCTACCAAGATTTAATCTGTTCATATAAACCAAAATGAACATTTGCTGGGCAGAGTACAAAGGCATCAAGGCAACATAGCTGGTAATTGTTCTTTCTTCAGGTATGTTTGATTTGGGCAACCAATTTTTTCTTGAAAGTAGTTTCTTCAATTCTTTCTCCTATTCTCAGGAACTCTATTTGGTTTTGGGTTCTAATTTAATAATTTATGTTTTCTTTATTTTTCATTGATGCTTCGTTGGTTTGGGTTGAAAAAAGGATCTCTTCGATTTTGTATGGTCTTAGCTCAAAAGTGGGATCAGATCGCTTGTTTGAACATACTAGTTTCCAGGTATGCTTCAAATCTATTATATTTCGGTTGGTCTTGAGTAAATCATGCTATTGGTATCTTCGTAGAAATAATAGTGAGATTTTGTGTTGCTTGTTCTTGTTGGCATCATTATTTAAATATTTGCTGCCCCTTTTTTGTCTTTAATTTTAGTATAATGTCATATTTCTTCATATCTCTTTAGTGTATGCAAGGGAAATGCCACGAATTATTGCGAACTATTTTTGGTGAGAGCCACACACTGAGATCACACAAATAACAGTTGATATATAGCAAAGGCTCATTTATGCAAACATCTTGAATTATAAGATGAATATTTTTGAGTATTTTCACATGCAAAACTCTTTACAAATTGGTTCAGATTCATTAGTTTCTTACTAATGTGTTCTTGAGAAAGATCCCCACATATATGATTTTTTGGGTAGATATCTCCCTCTCCTAGAATCTATAGGTACTCTCTCCTAGATCCCCACATATATGATTTTTTGGCTAGATATCTCCTTCTCCTAGAATCCATAGGTACTCAAAGGATGACCCACTAGACTCTCTCACCAATATATAGAATTAGAAAAAATTTCTAGAAAAAATAATCAAAATGAGAAATGACATTTGTATAGTTATCATTTAAAAATAATAAATTCATAAAAAATTATTTCAGTTATCACTTCATAACTATCACATTTGGTGGTTATTTAGAGTTGTAACAATTAATATAAATTTGTAGTCTCATAATTTGTGCAGAAAATTTGAATTAAAAATAGATTTATTATTTTTTTAAAACAATTTATAGAGATTTATTCTAATTTATTATTTTGGTATATTTTCTTGAGTAAGTAACATTTGTCGTTAACTCTGTTTTCCTTAGCTCTGTTTTGTTGTTTGATCTAGCCTGATCTTTGTTTCATTTGTGCTGCGTTTTATTTCTTCCACATTTCCCCTGTACCCAAAAAACACTAAGCAAGCTTCCCAAGAAAATAGTCTACTTGGCTTTAAAATTGGCAGTGTAGGAAATACAAAAGTCCAAAAAAATGACTCTTAATTGTGATCTAAGTTTTCTAGCAAAGAAAAATACAACATAAGAATGAAGTAGCAAGAGAAACACACTTTGCTTCTCAGTGCACCTTGTTTGTTGATTATATGTGATTCCAAGACCACTTATACCTCGAGGTCATCTTGATTTTCTTGAGGAAAACATTATCCAAGATTGTTTCTTAGCAAAGTATCTTTAATAATTTTATCTAGTAGTAACTAGTCTGATGCTATTAACAGTTTGGTAGCATTGTGATATGCTGTTGCTGCTGTTGCCAAGGTGAACATCTTTTGTGTACCTTTTTACATCTATAAGGCCATGTTCTTGAAATGGTGCTCAGAACTTAACCAACATTTAGATGACCTAAACTCCTATGAACTAATAAATTCAATAAAATATTTATATCTATCAAATCCTTTCTCCTTGAATTTTTGTAATTAATTTTAGGAATTTTAAGAATCAAAACTTTCAATTTGTGGCTTGAATAGAATTTTCTAAAATAAATATAAAAAACATAGACTTATTTATATATCAAATAAATAAATACTTCTTTTTAATGTGCATTTTCTGATTAAAGCCATACAATCCGGCTTCAGTATAGTGCAAAGTTGAATATCTCAAATACAATCAATCATGTGCATGGACTCTTTAATTTCATACGTTAAACCTGATAAAGACAATTTTCAGTGATGCCAATAATAATTGTGCCAATAATAATTGTATTCTATGTAAGTCTAATACATTTCCTATTTAAATATTTACGACGTGTACTCTTATCTTTGGAATGTGTAGGACCTAGTTAATAAATTTCTAAGCATATCCAATTTTTGGATTGGGATACTTTTTTCTGTTTTGGTAAATAAGTAGAATTTTGGATTAATGGGAAATAATGTACATTATCTTAGGGGCATACCCCCGTACGACAAAAGAAATATTTACAATGGAATCCCCCAATTAATACATAAACTAGTATTTTGACTAGGAACTTTAATGATAGGAGACTGAGAAAGCTTAGATCTAATTACATGGCTTATGTCCTGAATGATGGCTAGAATTGAAGATGAGTTCCCTTTGAAGACTCTTGTGTTCCGTTCTTGCCAAATGTGGTACACTAAAGCAGCCCATGCAAGTTTGGGATACTTGTGGATTGGGATACTAGTGATTTAATATAGTTTTACTTCAAGAATATGTATTATCTATGTTCAAATTAATGTTCTTTCTTACCAAACACTATCTACTTATATGGTCTAAACAAGTTTCATATGTCTAGATGGATAATAACAATGGTATAGACGATAGTATAGAGAACATTGATGCTTACATAAGCATTCAAGTACTTGTATCTTCTATATTGCAAACATGGGGTATGTTTATGGTCGTCATCCATGCTGCATTGGGGCAACGTCATGCAAGAGGCCCTTTGATAAGGGACCAAATCCATATCTGGAATAGATGTGCGAGATAGTGACCAAGAATGTGTTAATGAACTATGCATGGATAGACGTACGTTTCTTCAATTATGCTTGCATTTACAAAGTATTGGCATGTCCCATTCCAAATATGTCTCATTAGAGGAGAAAGTTGCCATGTTTTTATATGTTATCTCCTAATACTTGAAAAATAGAAATGTCAAATTTGATTTTAGACATTCAGGTCAAACTGTTGGCAAATATTTCAATGAGGTTCTAAATGGGGCGTTAAGGCTTCAAGTAGTCTTACTTAAGTCATCTAAGCCAATAAATGCGAACTCAATAGATGATAGATGGTGATGGTTTCAGGTATAATAATACTGGATAATTGGTGTGATATTGTCAATTGTCATCTTAATTTGATTGTCTTATACTATAGAACAACTTTATGCTCTGTTAGAATCGTTTGAGGGCATTAGATGGGACCTATATTAAGGTTTGTGTTGGAGCTGCAGATCAGCCTAGGTATCGGACACGAAAAGGAGTTATAGCAACCAACGTGCTTGGGATATGCTCTTCGGATATTCAGTTTATACACGTCTTATCGAGGTGGGAAGGTTCCGCTGCTGATTCTAGAGTGCTTAGAGATGCTGTCACTAGAGCAAATGGATTTAGAGTGCCCACTAATACGCATATATACATCTAATTAATTTAATTTAATGTGAATTTGTTTCAACACAATGGGCTAAAGCATTAGGCATCAATTTATCAGGTTATTACTACTTAGTTGATGCGGGATATATCAACGGGTAAGGGTTTTCAGCACCGTATTGAGGCCAGCATTATTACTTGTCCTTATGGTGAGAAAGTAGGGAAGGTCATCTCGGCCGACCCGTCCGAATCCGATCCGTTACTCGATCCGAATGGATGTGGAATTTGGATTTTTTTTTTCTGGAGATTGGATCGAATTTGGATTTGATTTTGGTTTTTTTAAAAAAAATTAGATATTGGATCAGATATGGAGATAGGATTGTCTTTGCCCCGATCTGCCCCGAATTCGATAACCAATCTGAATCTACCCCAATCTATCCCAATCTGCACCAAAAAATATCCAAACAACCCCGAATCATTTGGAACCATGATGACAACATCGTTACCATACCATGACAAACAATATTCACATCTATAATACTCTAGATTTATTGAACTTCACTATTATTTTCATTAAAATGAATATTGATAAATAGAGCGTGGCTCTTGGCTTGGTAGCAAAGCCCCTCTCTTGCCCGCTCACCACCCGGTTTCAACTGGGGGCTCCCCCTCCCCGCTCGCCTACCAAAAAAAAATATTGATAAATAATTTTAAAACAAATATTGTCATCGTTTTGTATTAATTAGGGTGTGTTTGGGAAAGAAATTAAGTTTAATTTTTTTTAAACTTTTGTGGAAATTGAAGTTTAAAAGTTCAATTTATTTCTTTCATACGCAAAAATAAAGAAAGCTTAAAAAGTTAAATTTAAAATTTTATAAGGTATATCATTTGCGACTCTACAAAATTATATATATCCCTATAAAATTTAAAATTTTTACTCACTGCATGAATTATGAAACTGTAATTTTTTCAATTTTATATTAATTTATATAATTTCAAACCCCATTATGACTTGTAAACTCAATTGTTTCTAGAAAAATATCTAGATACAAATTTTAACAAATAATTAAAATATTTTATTTGCTATTTTATTTTATTTTTTCTATTTTTAGTACAAAAGATGATTGTTTCATTAAGTAACTTCTTTCTTGAACTTTGAATAGTTTATTGTTTCTCTTGTGTTTTTAACATTTTTAACTAAAATATATTTTTAAACTTTTCAATATTGATATTCAAAAGAGTTCACTAGAAAATAAAATTTTCAAATAGTTTAACTAAAATGTTTCATGAAACATTCAATATTTTTTTTTATAATGGAATTTTTTTTTTTAAAATATATGGAGAGTATGGTGTTGATATGGCGGAGGACATTCGAAGATGTTGTTATGACTTACTTACTTTGTAAGAAGGTAAGAAAAGTAATGAATCTTCAAGCAAGAAAAGTAGTGAAGCTTCAAGCAAACCGACACTATCCTCCACTTATTTGAGGACTAGATCTTCTTTCTCCAATTATGTTCTTGAATTTGATCAACAAAAGAAAAGTAAAATTGTGCATGTAAAGTCAGAATCAGATCATTATTTGGAGGAGGAGCAGTTACCAATTTGTGAGGAGTTTGATATATTGGCATGGTGGAAATCTAATGGTTTAAAGTACCTTACTTTGCAAGCCATAGCTAGTGATTTGTTGGCCGTGCCTGTGTCTACTATTGAATCGAAGCCATCCTTTAGAGTGGTGAGTCCAAATCGAAATAAACTTCAGCCGAAGACTTTGGAAGCATTAATGTGTGGTTAAAGTTGGTTGGCGGCCCTTGAGAATGAAGGTAATTTTAATAATCTTTCATTTCTTTTCATACTTCTCTTTGTCTTTGCTAACATGGTATAACAATTTATTATTCTTAATTACGTTTTATTTTTCTTTAAAGTAGAGATTCCAACTATTAATAATGAGGATGTGGGCTTTGATAATTATATATCTGATGTTACTACTATTGATGATTGATTGTGCTATGAGACTGTTGATCACGTGGTCTTCTATCTTGGTGAGTTCATCTTCTCTCTCCTTTTACAATAATTTATCAAGTCATTAACTAACCATAGTTTGTTCTTTTTTTTTTTTTTTTTGGGTCACAGGTGATATAGAACTTTGAAACTTTATGTGGATGCTTTTGGAGGTTTAAAAAAGTGAGATTTATAATCATGTTTTGAACTATCATATTTTATATTTGTTATTTTGAGTTAGGACAATGTACTTTATAATTATGTATCTGTTTGTTAAATGGTATTTTAGTAAAATATTAGTTTTTGAGATTTTATGTATTACTTTTGTAAATTATTCTTGTGATGATATTGTGTATTATTTTGATTTTGGGGATAAATTATTTGGTAGTAATAGGTTACATACAACTTAAGGGCAGATTCAGAGGTGAACAAATGGTTTGGAGTCTTGGATATCTGTGAATATATCTATTTTCCATTTGGAGCAGGGATGGAGATCCAAAAACATATCTATTTGAAGTTTGGGACAAATTTGGAGGTAGACAGAAGATTTGAAGTTTAGATTTGGATAATGCCATATCCGCCTTCGATCTGCCCCATTGTCATCCCTATGAGAAGGTGGTGCCCCAACGAGTCATGAAGAAGAATTTTTTAATATGAAGCACTCCGTAGCCCGTAATGTGATCGAATGATGTTTTGGGTTGCTTAAAATGAGATAGGTGATTCTTAGGAGCCCTTCATTTTTCCCCATTTGAACCCAAGGGTAGATCATTACTGCCTGTTGCCTGCTCTATAATCTAATTAGACAATTTACGGCCATTGACCTTATAGAAGTTGAATTTGATGCAACTCAGGCCCAAACAGATTTAGGAGATCAATATATTACCACAGTTGAGGTGTTTGATTGATGGAGTGACTGACAAGCCACTTCAGCAGTGCAAACGTACCATAAGTAGTTAGCTAATAAAAGGTAGAGTTAGGTGTCTTGGGAAAGATTTTGTCCATGTAATTAACCAAAATATGTAATATAATCAGAAGACATTTACTGTGAATAAGGACTATTTATCCAATATGTTAGTAAATTTGATAAACCTATGCACATGTAATAAGTATAAATCCATGTACGTTTGGGAGCAGTTTTTGGTATTAGTATGTTATAGTTGACTCCTACTATTCGTACCATTGCATTTGAAATCTGTTTAATTTTCTTACATATTAAATAAGTATGGCTAGTACTAAAAGTTCAAAGGGAAAGAGAAAAGTTGGCACCTCAAAGTCAAGGAGAGTCTGGTTGAAAAGAGAGGAGGAATACCTAATCAGGGTGATGAAAGAATTCTTTACCCTCCAATGGCGCAAGATAATGGACAGTTAAGGCATGGGTTTCTGGGAGAGTTAGAGAAGCACATTGTGTAGGCCTTTTCAAGGATAGACTTATGGGCTTCCCTCACATCGAGTCAAAGTTAAAGCTGTGGAAGAAACAATATAATACACTCGTCACCATACTAAAGATAAGTGGATTTGGATGGAATGACATTGAGAAAATGATAAAGGTGGATAGTGATGAAGTTTGGGAAAACTATGTTAGGGTGGATATTGCTGTTTTAACTATTTCTATGTGAATTAATTGTTTACACATATTAATTGTTGTTCAATTTGGTATTATAGAGAGACCCTGATGCAAAGCAGATGTGCAACAAGCCTTTCTTTTACTATAAAGATCGGTGTATGCTTTTCGGATGGGATAGGGCCATAGGAGACCTAACGGAAGGGCCCGCTAATGCAGTTGTAGCGATTGCTTTGGAGGGATATGAAGAAAATCAAGAGACTAAAGGACCACTATTAGAAGGTAAACCTTCGGCAACCCAATGGAAGCGTCCCAGTTTGCTACTGGGAACTTGTCAAATAGGGGGGGTCGGTCGAGTTTTGGGTGTAAGCAGGTAGGAGCAATGGAATATCTCAAGGTTTGGCTGACATGGCTAAGACTTTTGGCAAATTCTTCACAAAAACCAATGTTACAATGTCGAACATTACCCAGCATGACCGCGTCTAAATAGTGTGTTTAAACTAACCCTCAAGTGCAAGGGTGTGCGGTGTAGTTTTTACTCGTTGAGATCGAGGTCAAATCCATAGGGAACCTACGTTTTTAGTTTCTAGGTTGGAACAGAATTTATTAATTTTAAATTCAATGATATTCTAGGGTTTTATGAATGCTAAATTTCTAAGGTTTTCAAAAATTTTAAATAAAAATAAATAACACACTAATAACTAATTAATGAAATTCAAAAAATATTTTTTTTTTGTTTTTCAATAAAATTAATGATTACTAATAAGAAAATTCAACTAAAGCATAAATTGCATAAAATAAACAAGTTAAAAATTTCAAAGCAAACAATTAACCAACTAAAGAATTAATTCAAATAACGATAACAATATCAAAAACAATTCTTGATTCAACTTTCAATTCCAGGGGGGTTAATCACTTCACAAAAAGATGTGCACAAAATTACAATCTAAAGTTCACATAAAAGGAACAAATAGATTGGAGAGATATCTTCGTTTAAGGTTCTTTATTTCCCAAAACTCAGTTTTATCTCCTTTAGGATTATAAAACCAGAATAATATTCTGTGATATCACTTGGGTTCAAATCTAATTTTATTTTGTTCAAAAATATCAAACAAGTTTTAATCGAAAATCTTTACCAGTGATTACAGAGAATATAGTCAAAGATTTTCGTTTTCGAAAGCTTTTGAAACAAATGAAATTAGATTTGAAAGATGTAGATCACTATGCATGAGTTTTTGCAAACCATGCGAAGGGTCTACGTACATCCCATTATTCGTAATAACCCATCCTTCTTTGATTTGTTGAATCAAGAATGAAGGGTTTACGCTAGCATGATTTTAAGATGAACAGAAACAAACAAATCGCACATAAATAACTAAACAAAAGAATGAATCAAAAAGATAATATTATTAAATTAAAAAGCAAAAACAACGTACTTTGAAATCGAATCTGATGCGTAATGATGAATATCAAAAGCGGTAACAAATCTTATGAAAGCTCTGCCAAACTTCAAAAGCATTCTCCAAGCATTAAAGACACTATAAAAACTCTTTAAAACTCTCCAAAAGTCTGAAAGTAAAGTAAGGTAAAAGTTCTTTTTACAGCCATACATAAGATAGTATTTATAGTCTAACAAAAAACCCTAAAAAGAGCTGATAAAATCTCGCGTAACAGCATATTATGGTCCGGACCACCCGACGGGGTGTCCGGACCACAGAACCTCTTCTTCTAAGTTCTGCTTTCTCCTTTCAGCTTAGCCTTTGACTTGGTCTGGACCACCCGAGGGGGTGTCCGGACCACAGTGTCCTCTCCATCATCTGAACCACTTTCATTGCTGCTAATCATGATTATTTCGCCCCTTTTTCCTACAATTTAGAAAATAAATTCCATAAGTAATAAAATAATAACAAAACTCTTAAATAAACTACTTAAATGCATGAATAAATGTCAAAATATGGAGTTTGTAATTACACTTCTCAAGTGTAATCACACCCCCCAACTTGAGCGTTGCTAGTCCCTAGCAATGCCTTTATTGAAATGAAATAAATCTACTGTCCTATTTTTCTTTTCGTTGGAAGCATGGCTATACTTAGCTACGTGCAGCAAACCCTTTAAACCCTTAAGTTCCCCCTAGTGGACGAGTAAGGTCTCGTGAGGGTTTGCAGTGAATCTACCGACAAAATTCCTAAACTAATCCAATGGATGTTAATTTTCATTTCAACAACTCCTGATTTAAGTTCAAAAGATCCACCCTAAGTTGCTCTTGAAAGTTGCGGTTACACAACCTGTGCCCAGATGGTCTAAAACTCTGCTAATATGAAACTGACTGAGTGGGTTGCTGTGGTCGAACAACACTTGAAGTCCCTTGTAGATAATCTCTTTGAATATGGCCCTGCTAGCCACACTAGGAACATGACCACGAATCAATCCTCTACTCAACTCTACTTGATCCACCTTTTTGAGGGCATTCTGACTTTTAATGTCCCAGTTGTTTACACTAAAAGCAAATAAATGAACTTTGTGAGATCGTCCCTGTTGTAAAATGAGTACGAGTTGTACTACTCTGCTGATACTATGATTCTTCTCTTTGTCTCTTTTTATTTTTCTTATCTGATGGAGGAGTTGAACTCTTACCCTACCTATTATCTATTTGTTGCCTCATGTCATTTAAGTCTTTCTCTACTATCATAGCTTGGGATGTCAACATTTTGTAGTCCTCCAAATGTAAAAGTACTACCCTACCCCTGATGGTTGGTCTCAAACCCCTCTCAAATCTTTGGCATTTGTTATACTTTGTCGAAATCATCTCTGGCGCATACTTAAAAAGAGCAAAGAACTTATGCTCATGCTCTAAGACTGTCACCGTACCTTGGATCAAATTCATTAACTTATCCTTTTTTACATCTTTCATTAGCAATGGAAAGAACTATTCACTAAACATTTCCTTAAATTTCTCCAAAGTGATTTTACTTACATCCTGAGAATCTTCTATTGATGTCCACCAATCACTGGCTTTTCTAGTCAATTGAAATGTTGTGTAAGACACGTTCACTCATCCCGAATAATCCCTATTGTATTAAATATCCTCCTACACTATGATAGGAAACTCTCAACCGTATCTGGACCTGCCTCTCCATTAAACATTAGTGGATTCATCCTCTTGAACATAGTCAACGCTGAAATGGATTCGTCTTTCTGTACTCCACCTACCATCTTTATCATTATCATGGCCATATTCCACATGAATTCTTCGGGGTTAACTGAACCTCCTTGAGAAACATTGGCCACTACAGCATGATATTAACAACTTGTAGTATATTAGCCACCCTCGCCTGCTCGCTTATTGCCTGAGGCACGTCATCAGTCTCTGGTAGAATAACAGTACTACATGGGACCTCTACTCCCTGTGGTGCATCGGCCACTCCTGGTGGTACCTGTGCTCCAATTCTTGCATGTAACTCATGATCATGAGCCACGTCAAGCTGCATATGTACATTCTCAATTACTGGAATTCCTCATCCCTGACCTCAACTGCGACCGTGACCTTGGCCATATTCTCGACCACGACCCCTATCGCTAGCATTAGGAACACGTGGAGGCATCTTCTAAAAATGAAAATCAGAAAGAGAACAGGAAACTGATTATTATTAATTCATAATTCTGATTACCAATAACTCTCTTGAAATCCTATAAGACACATAAGTATCCTATCACATAGAAGTCTTAGTCTCCACTATCCTTAGGTATTCTAACCTAAGCTCTGATACCAATCTGTCACGCCCCGAATTTTCCATAAACTTGAGAGCGTGAACAAATAACCATAAATCACTAAAACCATCAATCCAAAGTAATCAGAGCCAAATATATTTAATAATAATGAACTAATAATCTCCAAACTTAAAATATATATATATATATATATATATCTCTAGTCTCCTAAACCGAGACATATACAATAATCAAAATCCAATCAAAAGAAAAAAATAAACGAAAAACATTGTACAGTTCTCTTCATAAAATAAAATTAACGAACTATTCAAACTATCTACTCTACCTAAGCGGTCTCATCATGACCATCTTTTAGTGCAACACTCGCACTTGCAACTGAACTTGTAGGGGCATGAACATAATATACTAATGTATATTAAAATAACCAACTGGAGCTTAGAGAAAAATAAAAATTAAATAAATCATACACGGGTGTCCTAGCAAGAATATCTAACGTGTCATGTTAACATACATAACATATCAAATATATTTAAATTTAAATTTAAATATTTTAAACACGACATAAAATAAGTTATTTTATTAAAAATATATTCTTAATTATTGGGTTAAGTACTACTACCCAATCAAGTTATGTCTCAACCATAGGATATTAAAAATATCAACTCATCGATGTTTCATAGTTTACTAGCCTACTAGACATGATAGCCCAAACCAGCGCCAGTTCCTAGTTTTTCACCAGCAGAGCTTTCAGCACCAACCACTTATCCCGGTACCTCACTCACCCAAAATCAAAATCGTAAAATCAATGAATAAATAATTATTTATTTATTCAAATCCAAAATATACTAAAAAAATATTTCTTTTCCTTATTCAAGGTTCTATAATAAAATACAAAATTTAAATTTTAAAATTTTTGTACTGATTAAATTTTAAATCCTCAAAATCAAAATCAATTTATACATACTTTTCTAATTCACTAGACAATCACAATCACATAGTTTATCACGTAACAATAAATCAAATAATTACAAAAATTCACCAACTTAAATCACACATAATAAATTTACTTTTTATTTGACTCCACTCTACCTTAGATTAAATCTGAATTTGTTGCGAAAAGAGCACCCAATTTGCCTTCACGGCTCGCTGCCAGTCGCAATCACCAAAAAGGAATTTAACTTGTTTTTCACGTTTTAACCTCTCTGCTAAATTACTAAGGTTATATATATATATATATATATGCATATATTTGGGCTACCAGATTATAAGAATTCAAATTGGATTCTAATCCATGTATATATATATATATATATACTAGCTTAGCACACCGTTAATGTCAGTTAAGAAAATTTTAATATTTTGTTTAATAAAAATTAAACCATATTTTATAATAAAAAAATAAATTATTTAAATAGTCAAATAAAATTCTCACACCCACCGTGCATCCCCAATAAAATAAATATTTAATTAATGTCTTAACAAATTTTAAATTGTTTAAATTCGAAATTAAATATTAAGCAAACAAAAAAATTCAAAGCAAAATTTAAAATTCTTAGGTCATTACAAATTTCTTTTATTATTTAAGAGATGATTAAAATCATCATGTACATTTAAACAATCCTATTCGTGGAATAATTATGAATATTGGGGAATAAGTTCTTTTTATGGGGAGACCCTAATAACTAAAGAATAAAGTTATGTTTGTTACGTGAAAATAGAATATAATAGAATAGAATAAGGGGTGAGAATGGAATAGAATACTCATTCAATTCTTTTGTTTAGTTGCCAACATGAAAATAATGGGAATAGAATAAACATTCAAAATTTTATATATTTTATTACATATTTTAAATAAAATGAAATAAAATGAAAATAATAAAAATTACTAATATTAATTTTTTAAAAATTATAAAAATAAACTTTATTTTCAGATCGCGAACTTAAGTAATAAAAAGGGGGGCCCAAGGGCAAAACGGTCATTTTATAGTTCGAGTTCGAGTTGGGTCAAAATTTTCTTAACTATTAAGAAACGTATCAATAACTATTTTTTAATCTTTGGGATGCCTAAAATATACGTTTGACCTAAAAACGAGCCCAGGGATAAAATAGTCATTTTTATAGTTTGAATTCAGATCGAATTGAAATTTGTTTAACTATTAAGAAATATGTCAAGGATATTTTTTAATCTTTTGGGTAGCTCAGAATGCAAATTTGGAAAAAAAGATGGCCTCGGGATAAAATTATCATTTTACAATTTAAGTTCGGAGTGAGATAAAATTTTGTTAGTTATTAAGAAACACATCAATAAATATTTTTTACCTTTTTGGGAAGTCCAAAATACAAATTTGGACAAAAAACGAATCCACGGGTAAAAAGGTCATTTTACAACTTGAGTTTGGATCAGATCAAAATTTGCTTATTATTTATTAACATGAATGAAAATTTTTTATTAGCCTTTCACAAGTCCAAAATATGAATTTAAAAAAATAACCGAATCTAGAGATAAATCAATCATTTTATAATTTGAGTTCGTATCTAGTTTGAAAATAAGGTCAATGGGTAAAATGATCATTTTATAACCCAAAGAAGTAGTCATTTTTATAGTCTGAATTCAGATCGGATTAAAATTTGTTTAACTATTAAGAAATATGTCAATGATATTTTTTAATTTTTTGGGTAGCTTAGAATGCAAATTTGGAAAAAAAAAATGGCCTCGGGATAAAATTATCATTTTACAATTTAAGTTCGGAGTGAGATAAAATTTTGTTAGTTATTAAGAAACACATCAATAAATATTTTTTACCTTTTTGGGAAGTCCAAAATACAAATTTGGACAAAAAACGAATCCACGGGTAAAAAGGTCATTTTACAACTTGAGTTTGGATCAGATCAAAATTTGCTTATTATTTATTAACATGAATGAAAATTTTTTATTAGCCTTTCACAAGTCCAAAATATGAATTTAAAAAAATAACCGAATCTAGAGATAAATCAATCATTTTATAATTTGAGTTCGTATCTAGTTTGAAAATAAAGTCAATGGGTAAAATGATCATTTTATAACCCAAAGAAGTAGTCATTTTTATAGTCTGAATTCAGATCGGATTAAAATTTGTTTAACTATTAAGAAATATGTCAATGATATTTTTTAATTTTTTGGGTAGCTTAGAATGCAAATTTGGAAAAAAAAAATGGCCTCGGGATAAAATTATCATTTTACAATTTAAGTTCGGAGTGAGATAAAATTTTGTTAGTTATTAAGAAACACATCAATAAATATTTTTTACCTTTTTGGGAAGTCCAAAATACAAATTTGGACAAAAAACGAATCCACGGGTAAAAAGGTCATTTTACAACTTGAGTTTGGATCAAATCAAAATTTGCTTATTATTTATTAACAAGAATGAAAATTTTTTATTAGCCTTTCACAAGTCCAAAATATGAATTTAAAAAAATAACCGAATCTAGAGATAAAAAACAATCATTTTATAATTTGAGTTCGTATCTAGTTTGAAAATAAGGTCAAGGGGTAAAATGATCATTTTATAACCCAAAGAAGTAATTGCGAGAAAGTTTTTATTACAAAGTAGTTGCTTTTTTTATTTTTATTTTTGGATCAAATTTTGATTATAATAGAATGACTATTCTATCACTTAAATTGTGGAATATCTTTTTCTTACTTAATGTGGAAATAATTCCAACTTAATTTTTTACTACCAAATATAAGAATAAGTTAAAGTAAAAATGAATTTTATTTCATTCTCATGTACTAAACATATCCTTTAGTTCTATGTGTAAGGTGACTCTACCTCTCAATCATAGAAGAACGACATGACGGACTTAGAGAGTAAGTCACCGTTTGGGAAAATTAGCATATGCTAATGGTAACTAAAAAAAAGTTAGGTTAGTAGTTTACTAAAAAAGTTAGCTAATTTTGTGTTTGAGAAAGAAAAAAAAAGTTACTTTTTTTTAGGTTGCTAACTTGTAAGGGTAAATTAATATTTTTACTCTCGAAAGTTTAAAAGAAGATTAAAATATAAGAAAGTAAAAAAGTCCAATCACTGTTGAAGTAGCCATTAGGGGGTGACGAACCTATGTACAAGATGAATCTATCAACTTTATGGTTATTGTGAAATAAAATATTTTGTCTAATTATTGGTGTTGAAATTAATGGGTTTTGAAAAATGTGATATATGTTGTAAGAAATCACAAGTACGCATGAAAAATGTTCAAAAAGAGCATATGTTCTTTTACGTTGAATATTTGAAATTGTTGTTCCATGAAAATTTATTATTAAGTTCAAGTTACTTATGAGGCATGCTATGTGAGCTCGTTCATTTGTTCTTTTACTTTTCAGTGAGAAGTAGAAATGGACATTTGGACATTGCATCATGGCCTCTTAGGACTTTCTTTTTTTTTTAATGTTATTTTATTATTAAGTTGAATATTAAAATGAAAAATCTCATACCCAACTATTTACTTATTTAATTCTGATAGTAAGAGATGGTTAATGTGCCATTTTTAGTTTTTTTAACCCCAATTTCTTCTTGATAAGACCATTCACATATATAAAATGTACAAGAAGTCTAAAATGCACTCCAAATTATTTTACAAATTTTTAAAGAGATTTTTTTTAATTGTAAGGGAGAAATAAAATACAACGTATGTAATTAAAAATTCATGTTTTATTTTATAATTTTTTTAAAATAGTTCAAAACTGTGACCCAAGAATTATTTGTGATGTAGAAATAATTTATGATTCTTTTAAATATGTGGGATATAATCGAGATTCATTCATTTAAGAAAAAAAATAATAGAGTAAATTTGATAAAATTGCACACAATCTTACAAAATCATAGAATGTTCTAAAATGTAAGGGAAGCTTTTTTGAAAACTTGACATAGATAAATATTTAAATATTTTAGTAATGAATTTTAGAAGTATAATTCCCAACAACGAATCAAATTAATCTCCATCCTTCATTGAAGAGTCAGATGAATATAAATAGGTGTCTAGGGTCTATTTGTTCCTAGTGAAAACTAACTTCTCATAAAGTCTTATTGCTTTCATCAATGCGATTTAAAATAGTTAAATCTTCCCTTCAATTTCAATTTATTCAGTATATTTCTCTCTCCACAATGCACATTCATAATCATAGGCTAAACAACCAAATCAAACTAAACCAAACCAAACTTTTCCCACTAGTGAGATCAGTTATATAGATTTCAAATCTGTTTAGAGTCATGTACTCTGTTAGATCCAAGTAAGTTATATGTAACTCAAACTTTCAGATACTAAAAAGGAATTGGAAAAAAAAAAAAAAAAAAACAATATCCTATTATTGGTATTCATATCCCATACAAGTACTGGGAAACAAATCTGTCCCCAGCCAAAAATTGAAACTTCTAAAATGTGAAATCCGAAGCAAACCAGCAAATCCAAATTCATGCAGGGTCCAGAGAGCCGCAGCTAGCACACTTTGACCATCACGACATCTTGAGCAATGCTATGCCACCAGAAAACAATTTACAGAAAATTTAACCAGAATCATGCGACAGGAGCATGAGCTTATCAAAATAAAAAAATAAATCAAATCTTCAATTCCAAAAACTGCCACTTGAGTTTTTTCTCTTTCTTTTTTTTTTTTTTTGGTTGACTTTCCTAGTAGAATAGCATTTTTCTCGAGCTTTATTTGTAGGTTCCCATGCTAACAGCAGGTTCTCCAGTATAAGGTTGGAAGCTCTCCTTGGCTTTGGAGAAGAAAACATAGTAAAGCTCCAAAACTATGGAATTCAAGAAAATGAAAGCTGCCCCTGCTGCAAAAACTCCTTTTCTCAAGGTCTGACAAGACGGAGGGTTCTCGGTGAACACGGTCCGATACTTGGTGTGATAAGCATTCCGCACTGAACCCGCTAACAAGCACACCTCGGCGATGATGAAGAACACCCTGAAAAATATATTTGGGACTTAATTAATTTCACACTAATTTTTGTTTTATCACTCATTATGAGAATATATCACGGATACGTTGTAACATATATTCAATTAATTATTCTTAAAGAAAACAAAAAGAAAGTTAAAACCTTATCACAATCGAAACATCAAGTTCAAATCCTCACTAATGGAGATAGCAATATCGTCAACCGAATGCCACTTGGCCGCACAGGTCTAGCCTCAAAACTCTTAGCTCAAAATACAATTTAGGGACAATTTTCATCAACAAATATGTGACTTTAATTGTAACTCAACCAGTTCTAATTAATACCATATATAACGCATTTCAATACGTTGTGCTTCAAGATGGGGAGTGGGGTGCATACCAACAGGTTATGAAAAGAATGAGTGCCAAAGCCCTTGAACCTCCAGGTTTCAGAGGCTTCCCGCAGCAAAAACATTGGCTTGCCACCATTATAACAACTTGACTGGCCATGAACAGGAGGAAGGCTCCAACACCATACCCAGTGGAAATGTCCGAGTCGTAGACACAATAGTTATAATTTGCATCGGTGTCCTGCCTTATCGTGGCCTGTGGATGAAAATATGGTCAGATTAGGATCATTGAGAATGTATTTCTACAATTTGGAGGAGACTTATTGAATTTACAATAGTGGGTTGGGGGAAGGTGAGAATGGAGGCCTAGTTTGGGTTGAAGAGGGTTAATATGCTAATGAATTCTAAATGAATCTAAGCTTATGTTTATATTTATGGATTTGAAATCAAGTGATTTGTGTTAATTATATAAGAGATTTGCTTAAATATAATGTTATTAGTTCGGATAAGGATTTTGTAATGGATTTTAGTAGTTTAACCTGATGAATTATGAAAAATTTGCAATCGCCACAAAAAAAGTCGAATCCTTTAAAATAGTAGTTACATTATTTTAGGAAGTAGTGTTACTACTATTTTGATTGTAATTATTAGAATAATTATTAGCAAACTTCCATGTTTTATTAAAGAAACAATTTCACTTGTATTTTAATTCACTCCAATCTCAAATCCATTGATTTAAAATTCTACTCATCCAAACAGAGCCTAAATTCCACACAGCCCCAATTCAACCAAAAAAAAAAAAAATTAATTAATTCTTAAGTGAAAACAAGACTCTTCAATTTAAACAATCAGAACTTGAATCAAATCAAATTCCATGCAACCGATTTGATGTTCTTGAATAAGAAACTTGAGCTTTCTTTAGTTGGCTAAGGAGGAAAAGATATCCAACCAAGAGTAAAAAATTTACATGTTTTTATTTCATTCCCTTTTCTCGTATTTGCCTTGAAATAATCAACAATGGCCCCACAAAATAATTCTCAATTGGTGAAGTAGAAACTTTAATCTTTGAAACCAAAAAGAACATGAAATGGGTGAATCAAATTTTTTTGTTTCTACTTTATTTTTCTTTTTTTTTTCATTTATATTTTTCTCATAAGTAAAAATGAAGGAATGAAAGGATTTATGCAGTCGGCTCGGACCGAATGAGACTAAAGTTTGGCTAAATTGAGTTGAATTTTATACTTTTTTGCCAGCAATTTGGAGATAGTGATCTAAATATCAGCTTCACAACCCACTGAGAAGAGTAATCGTGGGCAAAAATAAACAGCTAGATGCACAGATCTGTGTGAAGTGTCGAAGGGAATTTGGTGAACCAGAGCACACCATTATCGTTCTAGTAATATTACCAAATTTACCAAAGGATCAATAGCTATTAAGACAAATGTTCCGACTTGTAAGGTAAATTGCCACTAGTACTTCAAATTCTCTAATAGAATAGAACAAACTTTATCAATACAAGTGTGAAAAGATATGGCAATAGATCCAGTAATTCCACCCGCAAACTTAGCAAGTATTCACTTAATTTTGGTTTGTTTGGTTAGATAGAAAATTGGAAACAAGGAAAGTGTTGGACAGAAACATAACTTAAACTCAGCCAATATATTCAATGGATTTAAAAAATGATAACGGTAATGGAAACTAAAAAGTGTAAGAATATAACGAGGTGTAACGGAAGAAAAGAGGAATGTAACGAAGGAATCCAAAGTTACTTAACAGGGTTAGTTGATATTTGAATTCCCAATTCTAACCAATAGGATTAGATTTCAAAATCTCAAATAACAGAAACAGTGTTTATGTGCATATATGTATATATATATATATAGACACACACATTTAAGCGGCAAAAGACAAAGCAACAACAATGGAGGGTAAGGGGGTTAGAGAGACACAGAGAGAGAGAGAGAGAGAGAGAGAGGGTGCTCACAGTGCTTCTCCTCTGTTCAGCTGCAACAGCCAAAGCAAAAGCAATGACATTGAAGACGAAAACCACACTCAGCAAGATTTTCGAGGCCATTTCAATGGAGGTCCCTCTCCCTCGTCAAACAAAACCCAGATCCTCTTCTCTCTCTTCTCTCGACGCTCTCTTGCTAAGTTTCTCTCTGTCTACATATAGACATTTTCTGTGGAGTGTTCTTGAAGCAGAGGACCTAAAGAATAAAATGTAGAAACAGAGAAAGACAGAGCATCACCTAAAGATGAAGACATCTCAGCGGTGACATTGGGTATTTCACCAGCGAAAACAACTACCGAACAACTACCAATTGCATTGTTTCATTTTTCTATTTATTTTCGGAAATTACTAGTGAAATGTTTTCTTATCAGATTTTTCCTTGTTAATAAATATGACAGATTTTAGAGAGAGAAAAAAAAAAGTTGGCGAGGGAATCATAAATAAAACTAAAAAATGGGAATTTTTGGAAATACAATTCTTTAATATTTTTTATTAATTTGGCTTAGTTTCCCATACTTCCAATATGATTTGGTAAATTTTTTAAGCCTTCATTAATTCAAATTCACAAATTTTAAAAACTTATTTATAAAATTCAAATTTTAATAACTCTGAGGGCCCATTTGATAAAAAAAATGAAACTTTAATTTTTAATAACTTTTAAATTTTTTGGTATTATACTTTTTTTTTTTTTGGTAAGTATTTTGGTATTATACTATTAGGTAAAAATTGAAAAGTCAAAAGGAAGTTTGAAAAAATTAAAATAAGTTGGCAATTTTGTATGTGTGTGCAGTAGGTGTTTGGTGAAGGTTAAATAAAATTGAAAAATATGGAATTTATTTTTTTAATAACAAGGCACAATATTAAAAAATAAAAAGAAGAAGAAAAACAAGCTGAGAGTAGCTTTAACAAACATTATGGCATCGTTTAGCAAAAATATTTTTGGCATAAATCTACCACCTTTCGATATAAATTTATTAATTTTTAACAAAAATGTAAAAAAATTATTAAAAATTGAACTTTCATACTCCTCCTGAGATGGTATTTGGTTTGCAAAAATAAAAAAAAAAATAAAAATTAGTGTAAAAGTGATATGTGACAAAATTTAGTTAAAAGATTAGAAAAAAATAGTAAAAGTTATTTTTTTGGTATTTTTTAAGAATCCAAATACCTTGTAAATATTAAATACGGGAACTCTTTTATGATTTATAATTGTAACGGTAATTGTAAATTAAAACATACAACTGTGCAGAAATTTTAATTTCAAGTTTCATTATATTGTAGTTGAGTAGTGAATTTATTAAAAGAAAGAAGGAAATAAAAATTAGTTTGGAGAAATATAAAATTTTTTAGATATTAAAAAAATAAATTAACAATATCACAATGTTCTTTCCATTTTAAATTAATTAAATTAAAATATATAATTACAAGTACTGTGAGAACGTATTTCTTATGCTTGTAGGGTTAATTACAGTGACATCCCTTTACCTATATCTCATTTTCAATTTATTCACTTCATCTATTAATCTTAACATTTTAACTCCTTTCACTTATTTAAAATTAGATACGTTCGAAAATAGTAAAAAATATCTAGTAAATTTTTATTTATTATTTATTAATTATTTAAATTTGTTTCTAATGTGACTGTTACTCAGATATTCAAATTTGGAGCTTATCACTAGATGTTTGCATGGGTTAAGTCAGATAAATCATTTGATTTTCTATTATAAATTAAATAAATCAATTTTTTTCCTATCTCATTTAAAAAAAACTCAACCCAAAAAATAAATATTTTATATATATATATGCATATTTTATTTTTATATGCATATATATATATATATATGCATATATATGCATATATATATATATATATGCATATATATGCATATAAAGAAACAGGGTGACCAAAATCGAATGATAATAAAAAAAATCAAATTAAACCTAATAATTTTAGGTTTTTAATCTTACAACATTTTTATTTGATTTAGTTCTTTTTAAATTTAAATTTAAGTTAAAAATTTAAACCAAATTTTGAAATACATTTTTATTATTTATTATTAAAATTAAATATGTATAGAATAAATATAGAATAAATAAATAAAAATATTTATTATTAAGATCTAAGAATTGATTTGGTTGGATTTTGCATCAAAATTAAATTTGGGACTATTTTTAGGATGGGATAAAAAAATTCAATTAATTTAATTTACAACAGAAAATTAAAGTATTTATTTGACCTAACTCATATAAATCTCTACTTATAAATTTTAAATTTAAATATATGTAAGCAATAATTATATTAAAAGTAGATTGAAATAATTAAGAGTTAATTAAAATGACATCTCTTTAGTTATACCTAATTTTTAACTTACCCACTTCATCTATCATTTATAACACTTTGATTCTTTCATTTATTTAAAAGAAATTTCATTTAAACTTAATTTTTAATTTACCCACTTCATTTATTGATTATAACACTTTTGATGCTTTCTGCCCCGTTTGGAGTAAAAAAAAATGATAAATTGAGATAAAATATAATTTGGGATTAATTTTGATATCTTTTTTTTCTGAGTAGTAGTAAACTGTGAGAATAATTTTTAAATCCGTTCTCACAGATTCAAAAAAATTCACATAAAATAGCGATAATGGTACTCGTTTGAAAACTTTCGACACGAAGAATATAATTGTAAAAAAATTTACGCATTCGATTAACCTACTTTCAAATTTTTTATTTTTTTAGCGAAATATTGAAACTTTTTAAAATTAATAATGGTAAAAAAATTAAAGGTATAAAGATTGTTACAAATTTGTAGTGATTTATAGTGTTTGTTAGGAATGCTTAACGGGGCATTTATTTAAAAAAGGATTTTCATTTAAAAATTGTTACAGGGATGTCATGATAATTAACGGGACTTTTATTTATTTTTAGGGTAAATTTCACTAAACTCCCTTGAGGTTTCTGACACCAACAGAACTCTCCCCTGAGGTTTCTGAAATGACACTGCTTACTCTTCCTTTAATGGATAAATTTCACTAACCTCCCCTGAGATATCTAAATGTGTAAATTTTTTATACAATCATATTTTTTGTATCGAAAGTTTTTTAAACGAGTATCATTATCGCTATTTTTTGTGAATTTTTTTAAATCCGTGGGAACGGATTTGAAAAATCGTTCTCATAATTTGCTACTTTTCAAAAAAAAAGGCGCCAAAATCAACTGCAAACTACATTTTATTTCAATTTATCTCACAATTTGTTACTTTTCAGAAAAAAAGACGTCAAAATTAATTACAAACTAAATTTTATCTCAATTTATCTTATTTTTTCTTACTCTAAACAGGGCCTTTACAGAAAAGAATAGATCGAGAAAGGCTAGTGAAATTTACTTGATAAAAAAAAGGACAGTGTCATTTCAAAAATCTGAGGAGAAATTTGTGAAATTTACCCTTACTGTTTATCAATGAATTCTTGATTGATTCACGCTATTAATGTAACAGTTATAATGTCATATCTTGGATAGGGAAATGCGAATTGCACTTGAAAGTGACGGCAATCTGTTGCGGATTGATGTGAGTGGGCGATGGAAAGCGTCGGTGACGTAATTTGTGCGCGAAATATCTTCTTTTCCTCAGAAGATCGGACGGACCATACGGACGCGTAAAATTGACGGCCCCGCATCTGTTTCTCACCCAACCAGAACCTGATACCTCCAATAACATGTGACCTTCGCTTTGCGTAGTCGCTGTCGGCTAAGCTCATCGTTGTCTCCTTGACGCCTTACACAAGTTTGCCATTTCCAGAGAAGTTATGGCTTCCGCCAGAACAAAGTATTATGCGATTGTTAATTTTTGGCATTTTTGTGTTTGTTTGGTTAAATTAAAAAGTTTATAAGAAGCACTTGTCAAGTAGATATATTTTTTTTAACAAATATTCTCTATCAAAATTTATTGAGTAAATTATGAAAAATTATAATATTCATTGTTAGAGTTAAATTTGAGAAATAATATTATACTGCAAATAAAATTTATAATATAATGCATCATGAAAAAAATATTTATTTCACAAAATAAAAAATATTCACTCACAAAACCAAATAGAAGAAATTTTTTTTTTCACAGTATGTTTGATACAAAAGAAATTTGAGGGGGGAAAAGTGGGAGGAAAGAACAAAGAAAGTAAAAGAAAGCAGGAAGAAGGAAATGTGCATGATTAAGTGAAAAAAGTAGGCAAAGGTAAAGAGGGTATATATGTGTGTGTGTGTGTTTGTATTTATATATTATAATTTATTTTTTGTATTAAAAATTATTTTAAGAAAGTGGGTCTTTTTTAATTTATTATTACTTTTTTTTTTCTTCTATCTTTCTTGCTCTCTCCTCTTCCCACCTCTTCTACCCAATTTTAAGAGGACAAAATTTGATGAGTCTCATCCTCGTTTTTTCACCCTACTTTCTTCGTCTTTTCTTTCTTTTCTAGTTTTATCTTTTACCAGATAATAAAACTAAGGTATTATCTTCTTTACCCCTTTAATCTTTGACGCAGTGCTTTCAAAGCAGATGAATTGAAAATAACACAAATTTCTTATAGAAGAAAATCCTCTAATAATAATTTTATTAATAAAAAATCAACCATGTTCTATGGATTACAATGGTTTTAAATTGAAAATAAATACTAGTAAAATTAGGAATAAAAATCTTCAAAATAGGAAATTGGATAAGGAAAATCAATACTAACATAATTAAATAATCAAAATATTCTAAAAATAAAAAGATTAAAAGTTATGCCCAAATCAAAACTTGTTACAATATTTCCTTTCCAAATATTATAGGATACTCTGATCTGCATCATTCTCCCATATTGGAAAGAATTCACTATTGAATTTGAATTTTCATACTCTATTGATTTTTGAATTTGGTCATTTTATTCAACCACTATGCCTATATGTCCTTTATGCAACTAATTTTTCTAGAAAAAAACCCATATCTTTTCGTCTTCACCTAAAAAAAATCTTTTTTTTTTTCAAAATTTTCGTTATTCCATTGACTTTTATCATAAACCATATTTTCACTCAATACATTCTCAGAATCCATTAAGGTAGTAGTTGAAAATTTGTTTACAATATACTTGTTATATATTGGAGGCGAATTCCAATCTTAAGGTTCAAAAGAAAAAGAATTCAAACCCACATGCACCATTTGTTCAATAAATTTAACATAATTTTTTAAAGCATCAACCATAAGGTTCTTTGTAAAATTTAGTTGTTTACTAATCAACAATCAAATTGGGAATCATTGTTGATGTGAATGGATACTCCATGTTAAAAAGTTATTCCTCTGAATATTTAGATTCTCTTTTTGAATACTTTTCATTCTTTGAAGATTGAGTCATGGATAAACTGTAAGAGTGAGGTTGATCTTTGACAGTAAAAGCAAAAAATTATTAGGTTAAGGACTTAACAAGGTCTTCTAGCCGTTAGAAATGCTCCTCCCATCACATCACCCCTGTGACTTTATTGCATTTTATAACTTACTCAACAGTGGCAACTTGTGAACCGTTACCACGACCATTCTTGTTGCCTCGTGGTGCCATGAACTCTGATACCAACTAATGCAAGGACAAAAGCAAATGAATCAAAAAGGTTGAGTAGATAACTCTTAATTTCTGTTTAGTCTAACAATACCTAAAAATTAACATAAATTTCTTGTAGAGAATAATTCTCTAATAATAATTTTGTTAATAAAAAATCACCACTTTTATGGATCACAATGTTTTTAAATAAAAAACAAATGTTAGTAAAAAAAAAAAAGAATAAAAATCTTGAAAATAGGAAATTGAGTAAAGAAAATTAATCTTGACATAATTAAAGAATAAAAATATTCTAAAAATAAAAAGGTTAAAAGTTATGGTCAAATCAAAACCTACTATAATCTTTCCTTTCCAAATATTATAAGACAATCCTGTTTGCATCAATCCTTCCTGTTTTCTTTTCAACCAAACATGCTATTATAGTGTCGATAATATTTATTTTAAGTCTGTTATTTTATATTACTGAAATGGTTATTTTTTTTTTTCATCAATGGTCATTTTTGGTAACAAATGATATTTTCTTTATTTAGTGAAACAAACATGATCCAATCGTTTGGACTTGTTAACAAGAAATTTAAGATCAACTTTATTCGCGAAACGTTTGATGCTTCTTATTTTAATTTTTGTTGGATCATCTATAAAAGGAGGTTATTCTTGCATGTGAAAAGTTTTCTTAGGTTCGAATTGGTGACCCCTAAATTAATTTAAGATACTGGGATGATAATATACAATATAATATAATATTGAGAAATATCCCACACCACACGTGCCACAAATCAGGGAATTTCCAAGCCTACCTCAAAACTAGATAAAATAAAATTTCTGTATGGGGATGTCATCTTTCAAAATACTTTCTACCACTAATTACTGCAGGGAATGATATCCCTCCATCTTCAAGTTCAAGTAAACAAGGCCAGGTGCAGATTGTCATTTCAAAAAAGTGCTCGTTAGAAGGTTTATGCTGACTGCAGAATTCAAACATATATAAAGGGAACCAACAACATATAATATAAATTCTCCCAAAAATACTTATTAGCTGTGAGGGGAAAATATTGAATTGGAAAAAAGAATATTACAAGGTTCTCAATAAAAATAAAATAAAATAACATGACAAAGATCACAAAACTTGCAAACAAGATTCACAGGGGAAAAAAAAAGAAAAAAAATTACAGCTCAACTTTCTCAAAACCAGTGATAAATTACAAAAGGACTCTATGGCAGCAGCACACAAGGCCTTATTATGTGTGGGAGCTATCAAGCTGCTTCCATCCAGCAATCAAACGGCACGCATTGACTGGAAATCAAACAATTTATTCAGATTCATGGCCTAGCTCCGGCTTTTACGACCAAACAAGAGAAGTTTTCTAAACCCTTTCACAGCTTTAGGAGAACTTTCGCTTCTATCCCATTTCTTCCGAGACTGGATTGGTTCTGGGGCCATTTCGTCATTTGGTGGTGGCGTTGAGATTTCTACCACAGATATTTCAGGGGAGAAAGACAATTTTTTATTCACCACACCATCCTCGACAATGTGGGGGGTGGTGGAGTTTAAAGCTTTGTTAGGTGATGGGGGGAAAGGACGTGCAATCACCTCAGGAGTAAGTTGTGCATGGCCATGAGGGACTCCAGTGTCTTTAAGAACCACAGATGGTTTTGATGTTTCCTCATTGTCACCTTTCAAATAATCAAGCTGTGCAGAGGGATCTTGAATAGGTATGAAAAAGTCCCCTGAGGGTGAATTCCTGATGCTGGCTTTATCATCCAAAGTATCTTTCTGCAGAACCTTATCTACTTCATCTTTCTCAATTGAAGAAATGCTATGTAAATCTTTAATGTTTTCAGCGTCGTCATTGCCATCAGAGGGTGGGATTGCTTGTGCAGTACCCAGATCTACGGGTGGTGCTATAGTGGAACCTGCACCATCCTTCCCTTGGGTTTCAGAGGCAGAAGGAAGTAAGCCATTTGAATTCTTCTGGCCATTTTTCTTATCCAAAGGTTTGACCCTGTTAGCACTTGGTTTCTTGTTCTCAGCCCCAGAAGCCTTCAAGATTGCTTTTCTAGGTTGGGTGGATTTTTCATCAGTTGATGACTTGTGAGTTACCCTCGCAGCTGCAAGACGATCTATAGTTGAACTCCTGAGAATTGGCTTTTGTAATTTCTCTGTCTCCTGCTTTGGGGACTGAAGTTTTGGCTTCTCATTCTTCATGCCCGTTTCCTTTGATGTCCTCTTAAATGTTGCTGGATTAACCCCACTAGAAGCACTTCTTTCAGCAATTCTCTTTTGACGCTGAACCAGTAATTCCTCTTTTTTCTTTCTATTTTCTTCTTCCTACATATAATAATGAAAAAAATAAAAAGATAATACAGGTGGAGGAAAAAGCCACAACAGAAATGAACGGAATGAGCAAAATAGAGAGAGAGCGAAAAAAAAAAAAGCCATAAAGACAAGTAGCTTAGGAGATTCACACATCAGACATCAAACTGTTCTCAATTGTTTCAGCAGCAATCTAGGGCATTAAACCAATCCTGAAATGGATGTAGTGTAGAAAAATAAAGCCATCACTGGCTAGTAACAGTAAAAGCTGCAACAACTTTTTAAGGATGCCCCTCCCCCCTCCCAAAAAAAAAATCATCTACGTACAATGAATAAGATTATACTTTCAAAAGTTCTTCCCATGCAATATAATAGTATAATGCAATTGATGTGAAAGAAAATGGAATAATTTGAATGTTGTGCAACCAAAATGGGTGATTTTCTTTATCATATGACCTTTCACCTGCCAAATGTTTGTCCAATACCTTCTCAGATTTGCTCTTCTGAATAATGGTCCTATTTCCAGAGGATGGTTTCTTGCTCTTTGATGTCATCTCAGATTTGCTTTTTCCAACAGATCCAACTGATGTTCTAGACCTTGTTTCTTTACTTGAAGATTTTCCTGCAGGAGCTCCACTAGCTTTGCCTTTGGTTCCCTCATTACTAGAGGACAGCTTGGCATCAACACAATCAGTTGGTTCTACATGAGAGAGCCTTTCAACGTCTGTCATTGACTTGTCATTTCCATAATCCATTTCAAGATTCCAAGATGCCACAACTGGCTCCACAGCTGAATCTCGTCCAAGCACCACGCAGAGGTCATCTGGCTCAAGGAAACCAGTAGCTTCAACCTTCTCTTTTGAATTATCAGGCTGGCTTGCTTTTGGTTGGGTACCTCCAATAATGTCTGCTACCATGAATATGTCTGTCTTCAGTTGAGAAGCAGATGGGACATTGTCTATTGGATGAGCTTGAACCATGAAGGAGTCGTCAACAAGAACATCTTTCTTAATGTTCTCAAGCTTGGAATGATCACCAACAAATGTAGCATAATCTCCATCAAAGATATTGCTATGTGTACTTCCATCCCAAGTTGCCGATTTATCTGGTTGGTTACCAAGAAACCAATCTCCTCCTTTCTGCCTCCCAATGACAGAAGATTCAGTTGCATCAGATATAGTAAACTGACAGTTCTTTACTGATTCTTCACTTTGATGTGAAAATAACACCTCATATGTGTTGTCTCTTTTCTTAATAACTGGCAGAACATTATCCCCAGCTTCAAAGTTCTCAAAGTGGATTCCTTCTTCATTTCTTCTACCATTGTCAGTCACAACAAAGGAATCATTTGAAGCAAAATGTTTTGCCACATCTTCTGAACCCAAGTTATGTGAAAATGGTATTCCATCCCTAGAGCTCTTCTGAATATACTCTTCCTGAATCTGCACTGGATGAACATCCGTACCGTTACCTCTTGAATCAGCTTCACTCATCAGAAGGTTCTGGAAAATATCCCAGTTTTCATTTCTCTTCTCCATTCCAGAATCATATGCAACTACGTTCTCATTATCCTGCTGGGCCATACCATTAGATCCATTCAAAGTGCTATGGTGTTTGCTACCATCTTGTTTCTTATTAATACGGGATGATTTACGCTGTCTCTCCATTGACCCGACAGCTTCCTCCACTTGCTGCTTAATGGAATCTGCATCAATGAATTCACCTTCACGAGATGAATTCTCCTCAGAGGCACTGCCCTTCTCTCCATCTCCCTTTGAAGTAATGTAATTAATATTGCGGATAACAACCTTCCTTGATGACCTTTTCCCATGCTTTTTTCTTTGTTTCTGTTCTGTGGAAGAATGCTTTTTCTCATGCTGCAGATATTCATCTGAAACGCTCTCAGAACTGGAATCACTGGGTTCAGTACTATCATCTTGCTCTAATGTTCCTGATCCTTTTCCATGAGAAGGTTTCTCTTTCTTTCTGATAGATGATTTGAGATTCCGACAATCATCTTGCTCGCGATCAACACCAAGACTAGAATCTTCCATATTCGAGGGCCATTGCATCTTTCTAGGATAATATGGAGGGGCCACCTGCATCCCAGGAAAAAGATACCTTTGATATGGGGGCATTTGTTGGAATACAGGATCTGGAAAGTTGTGTATGTATTGAGGAAACTGATTTGACCACGACAGCGGTACTTGTGCCTTCCCATCTGTTGATTGCAACTGAGCTGACGTTGGCAAGCCATTATCTGAGCATAATTTTCAAACATCAAAGACAGATCAATTTGCAAATGAAATTAGATGTCTTCACTATTTTGTATGACAGTCTCAGATTCATATATGTGCCAAGTTGTGAATTGTTTACCTAACTGGAAATATCAACAATCCAATTGCCATTCAACTCGCTGATACCTTAACCAAGTCCTTTACTTTTTTAATTCTTCTCCTCTCTTTTTGTGTATGTGTTGGGCGGGGGTAGTTTTTTAACAAATGACCATGTTCCTAACTTCCGTTACAAAGCTGTGCTTTATATATATATATATATATATATAACAAGGCTGTGCATTGAGAATGACAGGGAGTTTAAGCAATAAGGGCTAATTTTTTGATAGTATGAAGCCAAACCCAATTTCCTTATTAGCTACTCAAGGATTGCTTTAACTATGTGAGCAATACAAATAATTAACTCGATTCAATAGTTTCCATGCAACAGAGATCACACTTCCACGAAATTGGAGTGGGATAAAGGAAAATGAATTCAATCATACCTTGGTTAATGTCTAAATTTCCATGTCTCACAGTTAAGTCAAATGCTGACGCATCTACAGAGCCATTCTGTTTCCTGCTAGCCAGACCATTGTTATGTACATTTAGCGTGATTCCTTCGTTATGGTTATTATCTTCACCAGCAAGTACGATTCCGGACGTTTCCAAGTATGACAATTCTGATTGAGAGTATGCCTGCATTGCTGCTAGTTCATCCATCCAGAGCCCATCATCATTCTTTTTCTTGCATAATTCCATGAAATTTATGCAGGCTTCCCTGAAGAAACCAGAACTGGATATTAAACCTAAAGCAAATCCGAAAAAAGGAAAACTAGTTTGAACTTCAATATGCAAAAGGATATAAATATATATATTTGATACTGGGGGCATTCCAACATTTGGTGGGACTAATCCCAAGAATTCCTGGCCCCACCCATCAAAATCAAGAGCCAGCCAAGGAGGGTTACAAATATTTCAACTGGTTGAGGTTTTCACCACTGAATTACATCCATGTGGGCAATATCCTAAATAAAAGAAGGGGGGGGGTTCTACAAGCTATAAAATCTTTGTGACAAGAGAACATAGCTGTTGGAATATATCACATTGATTATATATCAAGCCTTCCAAACAGCATGAGATCATAATAAGCCTCTCCACTACTTGTCAATTGGTTTTGAGTTGGATGTTTTAACAATGGTATCATAGCTGCGTTTGAGAGCACTCATTCCCCTTTCACTTCTAAATCTCTCAGGTGTACATTTCGTGTACTTAGTGCACTGGTTTGTCTCTCTACATACAAGCAGAGGCTGAATGTTAAAGGGGGGGGGGGTGTTGGTATATATCACATTGATAAAATTAAGCATTCCAAATTAGTATAAAATCCTAATGAGCCTCTCCACTCCTTGTTAATTGGTTTTAAATTGGATGCTTTAAAAATAACTTAAGGGAAAAAGTACTATGCGACTGTGATGTAATCATTAAAAGAAAACATAAATTCAAATAGTTAAACCAGTAACCTAAAAGTTTGCAGTTGGGAAATATAGTTACAAATGATTAGGAACGGACTTAATTATTTAATTCAACATTGCAAACAAATATGCTTCTCTCACGTCTTCATTTGTAATATGCATTTTGTGGGCCATACTGTTTTGCAACTATTAAGTCACCAATTGTCTCAAAAGTTTAACTTGTTAGGAAATGGACCCAACAATATATTTCAAGCTATTTCAACATTTCTCCTCACGTGCAATCCTCAATTTGCATATGAAGCAGAAACAAGCAAACCAAATTGAATAAGGTGCACCAATACAAGCAAAAAAAATGTACAACAACAAATGTGGAATAACAAGATTCGAATTAAGGATCTCCTGGAACTAAAGTTCTGATATCATGTTAAGTTACCAATTATCTCAAAAACTTAAACTGTTAACAAATGGACCCAACAATATATATTAAGCTATTTCAACAGCAACAAAGTTAGATAGCAAAATTCTCCTCTTAGAAAAAAACTTTAAGAAAACATAAATAAACAAAAACAATAATGCTAGACTTTAAATTCCATCTTTTTTTAAATCTTTGTTTTTGATAAATAAAAGCAATTTTATTAATAATTAAAGAGTATAAAAGACATTAAGAAAATGCCTATCCAAAAGTGATAGCCACAAGGCCCACAACCAACCCCTAAACCCAAATATTCTCAGGAATTGTCAAAAAATGATAATAAATTGACTCTATACCACATACCAACCAAGCAGGACAAATGCAGTACAGTACCCCAAGATGCATCAGTATTTGCACGTGCTGTGCTAATAACAAAATCAATATGCTACCAAGCATGGTATTCACTACTATGGTCATTATAGAAGGCTTTCAAACAAAATACTTGTACCACACAAAGAACATAATGAGGCTTCAATGAATCACTGATAAGTCAATTCATGGTTTCAAGTAAAAGTATGTCAAATTAAGAAATTGTTGATTTATTCAAGAGTTATGTGTTTGAAGGCTTAAGCACTCGTATTTTCTTGACCTTTATCTCCATAACAAATGATAAACCTGACCATAATCAAAATTATCTTCTTTCATACCTTAAACGTGAAGCTCCGAAAGCATCAGCAAAAGATATAAGATCATTTGTGTAATCCATCTCATATCCTGCAACTAAAGCACGGGCAAAGGCCATTGCCTGCTCTTTATGGAGGACAGCCTTCCGAGTTTCTAGAAGACGCTGAAGACGAACCCTGAGCATAAACAATCACAAACAATAATTAGAAGAGAATATGGAGTTATTGTAAATTGTAAATTCCATGGAAGTGATCAAGCACAAGATGAGTATTTTACTTAGAACTTTCTTCCTTTACAGCATCACTGGATTCACCTTTTGACTAAAATGCAGCATCGAAAAAGAAGGTTCAAAAAACATTTAGCAAACATCTAGAAAAATTATTTAAAAGATATTTTCATAATGACCCACAAAAAAAATACTTTCATAATGAATTTATACCTTTGAAGTAGTTGACTTTTTTGAGTTTTCATCAGTGACCAAGACATTTCCTGCTAATTCAAATTTGTGATTAGCAAGCTCAAGTTAGGTCATCAATCCATAGCATACAAGTCAAATGCATATAATTCTAGCTTTTTAACTTTATTATACAATACATCCACCCCATTGCATATGCATATTCCAAACTATTAAATTCTAATTCAATTATCTGCTAAATGGTGCATCAAATTGCTTGAAAATATAATTGTCAAAGATTGCTGGCGAAGTCCAAAGACTGCCCAATAATTTCATAAATAAGGGGGAGAAAAACTCCCCCCCCCCAAAAAAAAGGAGCTCATTTCCCACAGGCTGCAGCTCTTCCATTATTCTAAGTTTTGTCATGCATAGGATTTCCTGGTGTATCAAGTCTCCCAAAGTTTCTCATATACAAATTTGTGATCGCAGTAATAATAAATCCATGCCTAAACTAAGCTTGTGATCGCGTGTGAATTTTCAAATTGCTAAATTTAACCTTTTGTTGTGCGTGTACAATTTCCAGGTATGTCCTCTCTTATTTTATTTTAATATTGTGATGAGAGAAATCTAATACCAAATCACTACCTAATACAATCATGCGACTGAATGTAAAAAATCAAAATAGCAAAAGAACGATAGAAATAACAAAACAGTTGAATAGAATCCACGTTGATGAAGTTGAGGAAATATTTTTGAAGAATCATTTTAAGTTAAAAAAATTCTCCATCTATACCTTCTGTCTCTGTTGTGACAGTTGTCTGTTCATTTGACTGAACTGAACTCTCAATCTGTGTAATCTCTCTCTCTATTGTAACAAATCTCTCAAGAACCTCAGGTGTGTTGACAAACCTCACAAATCTGAATCCCATTCCATAGCAGAAAACACAAAAACACCATGATCAGCCAAAATGAACAAGGATAACAATACAGAACAGTAAAATCAAGCAACACGATAAAGAAAATGAACCATAGGGTGAATGCATGCTTAATTATCAATCCAACACTAAGTGAACTAAGAAATACTAACACAATGCTTGGCACAGGTCGAGGGATTTGCCCAAAGCAGTTGTTTAAAACCAATAATTCTTTAAAATGTATCGGTCAAAAAATGATTTCCCTAAATAGGTTATCTGCTGAAGTCGTCAATCTAAATAGTGTATTTAAAGTGAAGTCGTCATTTGTAATATTGGATTTAAAAAATAGATAGGCTGAAATTGTCAATCTTAATAACATATTTATAGTGAAGTTGGCATTTGCAACAGTGGATCCAAAAAATAGATAAGGTCTGGTGCAAATGAACTAATAAAAAGATAATGCTGAAAATTTTGATCTGAATAGGCTATTCGCATTGTCGATAAGTCAGTCAAAGTCGACATAACAAAAGACGACTCAGATGACTTCACTTTGAAGCAGATGATTCAGGAAAATCATTTTTTTGAATGACTTATTTGAGGAATTGATGGTTTTAAATGGGTTATTTGGGCAAATCCCTCGCACAGATCTAATAAACCAATGACTTGGCCATGCAATGAACCTCACAAATAACTCATAAAATTCATTAAGATTTACTTACCTCTGTAAAGTGGCTTTGGTAAACCAAGAAGCATTGGTTGATGGCGGTTGAAGGGTAATTGAATACCCACCTTTCAAAATCTGATCTTTGGCACATTTCAGATGCGAAAGGAATGGTTCGAGCAGTCCAGATGCTAGTTTCTCGTTCACCCCACCAGCAAAGATAACCAGATCGCATCTTTAACAAACGAAAGAATCGTAAGTCCACAAAACAAATGCAAACAGCAGAGATCCAAAGCGTAAGTTGTCCGAATTACCTGGTTCTTGTAGGTGTGAGTTGAAACAAAGCGTGATCAAGACGAGTGCTTGGATCCATACTGTAATTCAAAGGCCAGTCTCTGAACTATTTTTCCCCATTATTCATGTGGTCGAGAGAGAGAGAGAGAGAGAGAGAGAGAGCAGCCAGCGGGCGCTGAAGAAGCTGGAGAGCACATGCGAGTGGAGAGTGGAGGAAGAGGGAAGGATTTGATAACTTAAATGTGGGTCCCAAAAGAAATGCCCGTGCCGACACTTCTCCCTCCCTTTCTCCCTTTGTAGAATATGAATGAGCTTGAGGTGTTTGATATAATGCTTCAGAGAAAGAAAGACGAGAAAAATCATGGATCAGAACCAGCTTTCTGTTCACTTCAAGTACAAGATTCAAAAGAGATGAATCGACCTCTCAACCAACCATTTTAAATCTAGCTGCTCCAATTGTTACTTGCTTTTACAGCTTGGCAGTCACTCTCTCTGTTGAAAGAGTGAGTGAGCAGGCAAAGAATAAAACAGTGCCGCCACATAGGACCCTCCCACCTGTTCGAAACCTTGCATGTTGTAATTTGAATTTTGTATTTGGGTACGGAAGACAAAAAAGGAAAAGGGAAATAAGGTAAATAATAATAATATTATTATTATTCAGAAGACAAAGTAAGGAAAGGGATATAATGTAAATAATAATAATATTAATAATACACATATTATTCTTTTTGATAAATTATAATAACTATTTATATAATTAATTAGGAGGATTTTCAAAAATATTTATCTCACAAAATAAGATTCAATGACTAAGAATTATTTTTTTTATTCAATGACTAAAATTATTTTTATATTTTTAACTCTCGCTTAATTCTTATTTTATTGAACATCATTACTATCTATCTTATGAAACGGATTAAGCATTTTAAATTTTACCAAATTTTAAGGTGGGGATCACATATAAATCAAAACTGTCAACTTAAATTTCACCCAATTATGATTTCTAAGAAATTGAATATTTCAAATTAAAGTATCATAAATTCATAATTTATATTTTCTTTTATGGTACTTGTCAAAAATTAATTGGAGAGAGAAATTAAAACACATATAGTAGCTGTTAGAATCTAAAATTTTGAGAAAAAATTAAAACCCATAGATCATCACAGTTTTTTCGAAGTGACATAAGTACGAGTTATTGCTAATCTTTGATATTTGATAAAGATATACAAACTTTGTAATTTTTGACATTACATTTACTAGCCTTACTTTTTAGATTTTATTATAAATTCTCTATAATTTGCGGTGCTTGCTCATGCTTAATTAATGATCAAAACTTATATATGAGTTCTCTAGATGATTTTATACTATTTTGAACTTCTGATAATTGATTTGAGCTTTTGAATTATCTGATCATCGTTTTAAACTTGTAGATTGTGATTTTTGAACTGATAAAGTATTTTGTGTATTTTTAATCAAATTTCAAGGGTAATTTACCTTTTTTTTTGTAGTTTTAATCAGGTTTGTAAAGCATGAGTGAAAAAATAAATAGATATTATTTAAAAGCTTATTTTTTATTTAATTAACCATAGAAAAATAATATATAAAATTAATTTTACTTTCTCTAAATTGTATTATGTCTTGGAAAATCTTTAATCTGAATAACCTACAAGTTTGAGCTAATTTTTACTCAATTTTGGTCCAAAAATTACATGAGAATGTTAAATTTGTAGATCATGAATATATATATATATATATATATATAATCTCTAATCAAAATCTAGTTCAATTAAAACAATCTATTGATCATCCATCGACAATTATGATATAAATTAAGGTAACGTTTGGTACAAGGTGAAAAATTTGGGGTTAAAAGATTACAGGGGTAATTGGTACTCGGGTAATAGTTATTGAAGTAACAAGTTTATGGTACTTAAATTTGAAATGAGAGAATGAATATTACCCAATAATAATTATATCATATTTGGAATGCTACAAGTTTTGAAAGGGTAAAAGTTAATTGTGTTTGTAATGAGAGTAAATTGACCATGAGTAAAAGTTAATATTTTATTTTAATAAATAATATATTATCAGGTCTTCCCTTCCAGTATTAATATTTCTGTAACAAGTTGATAGATAATAATTGAACATCATTTATATTCTTGACTTTTGAAACATGCTTATCTTTATTACTCAATGATTTTTTTTTTTCTAGAAAAAGATTTCATGATTTTGATATTTTTTCAGAACAATATATGTCAATAAATCAATACTTAAAGACAGAATATTGAAGATTGCAAACTGTCAATTTACATGTCAAAAATCAATTCCATTCCAAAAAAAAAAAAAAAAAAAGTCCATTACAAAGAAATGAGCCAATAAGCACAAACAGAAATCCATTACAAAAAAAAAAAAAAAAAAAATTGCCAAAGAATCATACCTTGTTTAGTTGTAGCAGAAGCTAGAAATAGAAAGACAGCTTGAGAGAGAATGTTGGCTAAGGTTTTATAAGGAAAAAAGAAGTGTAAAAATATATTTTACAGGGGAGAGAAAAGGGTAAAAAAATTTCTATTATTCTCTGTTACTCACCCCTTAGAGTAAAAGTTTACCCCTCTATGGGGGTAATGGTTAACCCCGAAGTAATTGTAACCCCCCCCCCCCAATCCAAACATATGTAATGTAAGGCAAAAGTTATCCTAGCAAACTTTACTCCTTGTTACCTCCAAAACAAACATTACCTAAGGGGATGTTTGTTTTGGGAGAAATAGAGGGTAATTTTACTGAGATAATTTTCACCCTTTATTACATCAATGAAGTGGTAACAATTCCCCCATATAGAGGTAAATTTTTATTTTTGGGGAAAGGTGGGTAACAGGAAAAAATGAAAAAATTTTGGATGTAAATTTTTATTTTAGGGGAGAGGTGGGTAATAGGGAGAGATGAAAAAATTTTATCATTTTCTCATTATTTCATAAAATATTTCTTCACACCCTTATAAAACTTTAGGCAACGTTTTCCTATAAATAATTATAATAAATATTATAAAATATTATAAAAAAAAACTAATTTCAAAAGATTTGGTTGTGAATTATAAACTCAATTAAATTGACAACGTACCTATATGCATGCATTAAATGAGTGATATCTATAATATGAATTAAAGTTTTATAATATGTGTGACATTATTGTTGAGTATAATGTTGAGGTTATTGATGTTAATAAAGTTATCTGGAAAAGATAACGAGATATGGTTATAAATTGTTGCTTATGGGATTAGTGAAAAGTGATAAATAGAAAGGCATATGATTATCCTTGGGTTGAAAGTACCTAAACCTGCGTAGGATTCGGTTATCTTGCTAGTAGGTTAGTAGCCTACAATACAATGTTGATATTAGTTAATAGTGACCCTTGGATATTAATCCATAAAGGATGACGTTGACTTGGTTAATCATGACCCTTGAGTCAAGACTCATAAATGACAACAATTCGGTTCATCACTTTCGTTGTGTGCTAGCTTATAAAAGATGAAGACTATTTTGATTGTACTCGCTGATCACAGGTTAGTCTTGTAGGATATCCACTCCACATGTGTTGTGTTGATGAGATAAGAATTAATGGAAATTTAAAGAATAATGAAATAGTGATTATGATATTGATGTTGATAAATGATGATAAATTAGATATTAATGATATGATACGATGGTGTTATGATGATTAACAGTTATTGTTGATATTTGTTACATGGTACTGTCATGCTAGGGTATGTGTTGCATATTATATCTATTTATATGTGCATTGTGGGCACACGTGGATTAGTGTTCATGTCCCTACAGACTTTGTTACAAGTGTAAAACCTGAGGTTTAGTTGGGTCCCATTATGTTTTGGTTATTTTGGATTATTTCTATTCTTTTTGGTTATCGTATGAGACGGACTAGATTGTATTAGATGATATACCCTAGAGATATATATTATTTTGTACTTGATTACACTTGAAAAATGTAATTACAAAGCATAATTTAAAACATAAATCATGCATTTATTCAATTAATTTTAAAGTTTTAGTTATGTTTTGTTATTTATGATATTTTATTTTTAAAATGCAGGAAAGATGTGGAAATTATTAAAATAAGCAGTGATGAAGGGACTGAATAAGCTACAGTGGCCCGAACACTCCAACGAATGGTCTGAACCAGAGCAAAAGCGAGAATGGAACCATTCTGTGGTCTGGACACCCCCTATGAGTGGTCGAGACCATTGCGGGCTAAACTGGACAATCTTTTTAGTTTAGGGTTTTACATCTCAGCTATATATATGTAACTTTGACAGCCGTAAATGGGGGCTTTTTCTTCTCTGTATTTTTCATATTCAGTTTTTCATTATTATAGGTTAGTTTAGAAAGATTTTTTTGTCTTCATTTTATGGATTCAAGTTCGTGAATACTTCAACATGTTGTAAGTTCGTTTTGCATTTCATCAATGGAGTTTGTTTTCTTTTCATTTTCTCTTTTTATTTACTGTTTCATTATTTCATCCATGTTAGACTAAAGTTTTATTATTGATTCAACCCATCAATGATGCGTGGATCTTTATTTAAATGTTAGATGAGATCGAATCCAAGTATGCAATGTAAAAGTTATGTGTAAGGATTCTTGTTCTCTAAATCTACTTTCTAATGTTTTCAAAACCTTCGAAAACTTGTGTAGTTGATCATGTTTCCTTGAAATCACTAGTAACTATACAAGATTATAACTTTCTTAATACTTTGAAAACAAACAAAATAGATTTAGATATGTTTTCTGGTTTTCTTTCTCTTTTGATTTTCAAAGCCCTCGAAAATGTGTAACCTCGATCATTTTTCGTTGAAATCCCTTTTGACGTTACATGGTTAAAACTTTCTTTATATTTTGAAATCAAAGAAAAAAAGATCTGGACCAAAGAATGTTTTCAAGATGATATCTTTTCGGTTTTATTTATGCTAAACGTGATTTTAAAATCGTGTTTTGGAAATTAAAGCTTTCACGATGAAATATTTTCAGTTTACTTTTCCTAAACGTGAGTTGTAAAATGAGATAATAATCACATCCAAACATGAGAATAAGATATTCACCCGGATTTGTCAATTGAATCATGATCTTTAGCTATATTGTTAAAAATCTTAGTTTAATTCACTATTTACTTTAGTCTAATTTATTTTGTACTCTTTAATTGCTTTTAATCAATTTAAAATTACTTTAGTTGTTTTTTTTTTTCTAGTTAACTTAATTACTCTTGTTTTAATTTATTGTTAAGTAGTTCATAATTGAAAATCAACCTTCCTAAACTCAAATTCTGATTTTATTTTTATTGCTTTAAAAAAGGAAACAATAGTTTAGAAGAAGTTAAAAACCCTAGGATTCATTCGTAGTTCATTGTGGATACGATCCTGGTCTCACTAGGTAAAACTACACCGCACGCCCTTATACTTGGGGGTTTATTTCTAATTGCACATTTGGGAGGCGGTCAAGTTTTTGGCGCCGTTATCGGGAAACTTAGTTTTGATTCATTAGGATAACTCTAGGTTACTCTTCCATTGTTTCCTTGAAAAAAAAAAAAAAAAAAAGAGAAGATTCTTGAATATGGATTGTTTTCCTTATAATTCTAGTTCACCAGAAACTATTCACTCACTCGTTAGTTATTTAGGTAGCATTTATGGAATTGATTTTTGCCTAAAAACCTTTGCTCTGCTACCTAAATTTCATGGATTTGAACATGAGGACCCTAGGCTTCATTTATAAAATTTTGAGTCAATTTTTTTTTTTATTGCACGAATGGTTATATGGGTGGCACTTTTAAGTATCATTTTTTCCTGTTATCATTATGCGGAGTGGCTAATAATTGGTATTGTGTTGCTACTTGCTCTATTAATATTTGGGAAGAGTTACAAAATGATTTTATTTCAACTTTTATCCCTAATTTTCAAAACTCAAACCTTCGGTTTCAAGTTGGAAAATTTTCTCAAAATTATGGTGAAGAAATTTATCAATGTTGGGAGAGATTTAAAAATTTATTAAACACTTGCCCAAATTTTAATATTGAGTTGTGGCTCATCATTCGATTTTTCTATAATGATTTATTTTTGGAGATGCGCCATACTCTTGAGGAGCTATTCGGTGGTAAGTTTCTTGACTTTACTTTGGAGTTGGCATGGGATTTTCTCATGTCACTCTACGAGCAAACTCAATATGGGGAAGAAATTAGCTTAAAAGTTGATTCTAGTGCACATGAGACTTACACACATACTGACTCTACATTAGATGATACATTGTTCGAGTCCATAGCATGTCCTTATATCCGTCCACTCACTGAAGCTGAAATTGTTGAATCTAGAGCCTTTTTGTTTCTTGCACAAAAAGATCCTAATTCAAAAACCTTAAATTTTGAGTGGAGCAACTATTTCGACAATGGTTGGGATAATGAAAGGAATGAGCCCTTTAACTTGTTCCCACCAGACTCCAACATACATGAGACTTCATTTGTTGAGAGTCTAGAGGATATACCAACTAACACCATTACGGAGCTTGACACTCATCCCACCTTGACGACCCAAGTGACCTTGGAAAGTCGTAATGATCATTTTGAGAGCTTTAATGCTATAGGTTCAGGGAAGTACACCTTTGAGCCAGTCAGTTTAGTTTCATCATGTTCTACCACACCACTCACTGTAACCACTTCTGATATATCTTTTTCTATTGGGGCTAGTACACTTGATGACTTTCTTATTGAGACCCTTACATTTGAGTGAAAATATGATTCTAATTATGGTTGGGTTCTTACTTCAGTCCCAAAGGACTCTCATGATAGTGATTTTTCCTTATCATCCTTTGAGAGTTTGACGGACAGGCCTGAGAGTGAGAGTGGAGCACGCCTCTCCTCTTTTGCCTTAACCCCAATTGAGAATTCTACTGAGGGAAGTGAATATGTTTTGACCAAAACTGACCAAACATGTAGGGAAGTGGTGGAGACCAAAGAGATAGTTCGCATTGACTTTTTATGTGTCGAGGGGATACTAGAGAACACACAACCACATTCCATGTTCACTTATGCAAATAACTTTGGGCCATATTTGGAATTCAAGGATCCTTATAGGGCCATGAGTTCTTCAATGATCTCTGCAGTAGGAGCACACTTATTTTTGGTGCCTCCTAGACCTGAGGAGAATATTTCATTCCTAAAGCTGCTTGGTGAGGTTTGGGAAAGATTAGGAGTTGGATAGTATATTTTTGCACTAGCTTTTGTATATTAGTAGATTAGATTTTATTCATTTATTTATTTATTTTTGTTTTCATTCTGCCTAGATTAAATTTATTTATTTTTTATTTTACTTTTATTTGTTTATTCTAACATTTTCTCTCGTAGAAGTTTTAATTTTCTTTTAGTACAGTTTGATTCAAAAGAATAAATTCCTTAAGGTAATATCCTTTTTCTCTCTTTTATTTAGTTTTGCACTTCCAAGTCGGTACTTCATATTTATAATTGTTGTTGTTGGGGCTGCTGTAGAATCTAAGTTGGGGGATGTATTGGGTGATGCCTTAAGTGGCTTGAATAACGGGTGTATGCTTGGTTTATTTTGTGCTTTGTTCTTACTTGCACCCTTTGTGGTTATTATTTCATGCTCATCATCATGCTCACTTTGCCCACTACGGACCCACATATGCTTCATGGTTCTCATATTGAGGACAATGCGAATTTTAAATTGGGGGTAGGGCTGGCATGATGACCTTTTGTGCCAAAATTGCAAAATTTAAAAAATTTTGAGCATCTTTAAGCTTGAATACACGAATTTAGCACATTTGTACCTACATGTCAGCCCTTTTTGGTTTGGTTGATTGTGGAATTGAGTGAGAGAGTGGTAAATGAGTCATGTTCAAGCTTTAACAGGAAACTTAGTTCAAGTTGAATGTGTCATGACCTTGTGCATTTTTTTGACTATCATAGAGAAGAGCTTATGTGCTTAGGAATGGATTTTGTTTAACATTGGTTAATTGAGCATTCTTGGACTAGGTGGAGACCTTTATGGTGACCTTTTGAGCCTATTATTCTTTTCTTGAGGGGTTGCACATAATCATAGCTCTTTTGTTCTTCATTTTAGTTTTCAATGCACCAATTGTATCACACACACTTGCATGAGTTTCGCTTGGCACATTATGAGTTGTTACAAGCTTTGAACATGATGCTAGGCCCTCTTTGCTATTTTGGGCCTTCTTGTCCTTTCTTGGTTATGAATTACCCTAGGAACTAACTTGAAACCTTTTAATAAAGTGTGTGATATATATAGTGTTATTTTTTCTTTGGTTCCCACATTATATATTATCTGTTAAACTTATTCACACAGTTTAAGCCTTACCCTCATATGTCTTGGGTTGTAAGAGTGCCTCAATGCTAATGATATGAACGGGGGTTGGAAATGAAAACTTTTGAGAGCATATTGAAAGGAAATATTAGGTGGAGAATTCAGCTAATGTATATTTCATTATCTCAAAAACCAAAAAAAAAAAAAAAAATTACTTAGTATTTATTTTTAGTTATTCGATATGGTTGTAAAGGCCAGTGTGCCTAGATTGATCTTTTTGCTCATCATCATCATGTTCAGTTTGCTTATATAGACCAACTTGTCTTTCATAGTTATCACATTGAGGACAATGTTTAGTTTAGGTTGGGGGTAGAGTTTACCTAATGACCCTTTGTGCTAAAATTGTCAAATTTTTAAAATTTTTGGAGTATTGTTATGTTAGAATGCATGAGTTAGCACATTTGTTCTTACATGTTGTCCCTTATGGTTTGGTTAATTGTGAAATTGAGTGAGAGAATGATAAATGAGTTTTGTTCAAGCTTTGATAGGGAACTTAGTTCAAGTTGAGTGTGTGGTTCCCTTGTGCATTTTTAACTATCATGGAGTAGTTTAAGTGCTTAAGGGGTGAAGTTTGTTTAGCATTGGTCATTTGAGCATCTTTGGACTAGGCGGAGACTTATACACCTTCGTGGTGAGCTTTAGAGCCATTTATTATTTCCTTGAGGGGTTGCACTTGATTTTAGCTCATTTGTTCTACATTGTGACTTCCAATTTACCAATTGCATCACACATACTTGCTTGAGTTTCACTTCGCACATCATAAGTTGTTGCAAGCTTAGAATATGATGTTAGGCCCTTTTTGCTATTTTTGGGCCTCTTTGTCCTTTCTTCATATGAAATTACCCTATGAACCAATTGGAAACCTTTTAGTAAATAGTTTTTGATTTTATTCTTGATTCTTACCCCATATATGACCCTTACACCCATTCACACACTTTAAACTTAACCCTTACTTGCCTTGGGTTATGGAAGCACCTCAATGTCAATGATGTGAACTTATATTGAGAACTGATGCTTTCTAGAGCGAATTGAGAGGAAATAATGGGTTGAGATTGTAGTTTTTGTATATGTCATTACTTTTCACAAAAAAAAAAAAAAACATTTATTTTGCTATTGTGATTGTGGGACTTGTACATTATTTGCATCATTTGCAAATGTCCCATTGGTAGTTATTTGGTAGGAGTAATCTTCTTGTTGCGGTTCTTGTTGGGTTTGGAAGGAATTGGGTAATCTAGGGACTTGTGTGCACTTGAAAATTCTTTTCTTGAGACATGCGCTTTGATTTCCATATGCTCTATTGTTAACAATTACCCATGGCCAAGTTACAACCGAAATAAAGACCTAGTGGATTCTAAGTGAGTAACTCTTGTGTTTGTGCATGTAGTGGTCTTATGTGGTTGTGTGGTGTGATTTCTTGTGTGGCATTAGATTTATTTGGCATGAATTGTCTACTCTAAACTTCAACGTAGTTCATTTATTCATTTTGTGGGTCTTATGCAACTAGGATAGCATTAATTGCTAGATGTTCATGTGCGAACCCTTAATGAGTGAATTTTTTTTTCTTTTTTTGGTAAGTGGTACCTTGTGAGTGTTTGAAGTTAAAGCTTAGCTCCTTTTATGCTCTCTTGATCTTGTTGAATGAATGACACTATTTTGAACATATGCTCTACCTATTTTGATAGTCCATGCTTTCATGCATAGCATTGGGGGAATTTACATGATACTTGGATTTTGTAACTTGTTATGTTGAGCTTGATTCACCTTTGATCTTAATTACTTTCTGACATCTTGAAACATACCATAGATGTTTGTGGGTAGCATCACTGTAAACCCTCACAAGATCTTATTTATCTACTAAGAGGAACCTAATAGTTTAAAGGGCTTGCCTCACTTGCTAAGTGTGGCTGTGTGTTTCCTACGAAAATAGACCTCCTAGTTCGCAAGAATCTTTACTTATCTTTCAATTTTAATAACTAACAGTAACCTGTGCGATGCAAATTTTTTCAATTAACATTAAAAAATAAAAATATCTTTAAAACAATCAAAATAGACACTTATATTTAAAAATGTTAATAGTCATAAATCCACATGTCAAAACAGATAGATATAAAAAAATTACTAAATATGTTCATCCAATTTTTTAAATAGTAATCCAAAAGTACAACTGCAAAAAAACATAATATATAGCTCTATTCTTTTAGCCTCATCCATCTCCAGCATGCTAAGTAAAATCACTTATTAAACAAAAAATATTTAAAATTATCTCTTAAGATGAGTTTGTATAACATTACTAGTTAAAAATGAAACTCTATACTTGCAATCTATCATATTTTCAATCTACCAAACAACATTTATAAAACTGTAAACATTTTAGATTATTATATAAGACCCAAATCGGGTATACATGTATAAATAAAAAAGAGAATAGTTCTTTTACCTTCAAATGAGTGTGTTAATCACTTGTCTTTCTTACCATTTGTCATTTTCAAACTTTGTTCCACTTTATCCAAAGCTTTAGAGCACAACATATTAGTTTCTATCTCCTCTAAAAATTCTCCCAACGCTCTCATGTCTAAGAAGTCTTTTTTTAGTTTTTTGCAAATTTCTGCTTTGGGCCATGAAAGTGGGAGATTACTAACTATGGCATGAACTAAAATTGCAAGATATGTTTTAAAACCTTTATTTCTAAGAATATGGAACAATCGATCTTTTTTAAGAATGTGCTTTCGCACAATTGAGTTGGAACTCATTTTCTCCTACTCAAATTCTATCCATAAAGGATCAATCTCACGTTCTTCTTCCGTTAAAGCATCAAGTAACTTAGCAGATTCTTTGACATTATATTTTTCTATTATTGTTTCTTTTTCATGATTCTGACTTGGATGTAGAAGTTCAATAATTTTTTTCATCATACATTGTTCAGTTATCTTTTTTCCACTTTTACGAAGAAGTTGACATTGATAAATTTTCCGGTTAACAAACTTTTCAACTGGGAAAGCCTCTTTGTGAACTCTATTATTGAAATCATCTAAAGCATCATGTATAGCTAAATGATCACTACGTTGCAAATTGATAGGAGGGCACATATCTCTACATTACAGAAAATTACAAACCCCATTTAGAAAATATACTTAAAAATATTTTTCAATCAGAATACATGTTTTATCAATATAAGATTTAAACAAAAGAAAAAAAATATGGCTGATATATATCTAAATGATTAACATTTACTAACAAAATTGAAAACATTCATGTACAACTAAAATATAAATATCTTAAATTCTACTATAACAAAAAACAATATTTCTTACTTATACCATAACATTTACATGTGAATTCGATTGAACGCTTTTCTATATACAACATTTTTTGTGAAATCTTTAGAGATGTCATTTTTGTTTACAATCAACACTTTCAAACCTGATGAAGAGGTGACACATGATAGAGCTACATATAATTGGCAATGATTGAAGACTGGATTAGAAAGATAAAGTCTAACATTTTTCAAAGTTTGCCCTTGACTTTTATTTATAGTCATAGCAAATGCTAATTTTACTGGGAATTGTCTTCTTTTCATAATGAATGGTGAGTGATTTCTAGAAGGTGGTAATATAATACGTGAAAGTAGTACAACTTCACTAGTTCTAGACCAGTAATAGCTTTTGCTTTAATCATATGATCTCCCATATCTTCAATGATTAACCGAGTGCCATTGCATAATCCCAAGGACTGATTGACATTTCTTAGCAATATTATCAGCGCTCTAACTTTCAATAGCAAGCAATTATTGGGGAGTCCAGGTAAATTCAAAGAATGCAAAAGTTCTAGAAGATTTATGTCATCTTCATTACTCATTCCCTCAAACGGACATAACTTCATATTCCTCAGAAGCATAGATAGCATCATGGAATTGATGTCATCTACATCACTATTCTTAGGTGCTAAAATAGCATGCTCTTTAAAGTATGTCATATCTTGGCATCCATCAATGAAATTTGGATATGTGGCATTAATTAATTGAAGTATGCCATTTTTAGTACCCTTTATAACAAAATTTTCTGGACTCTTTATCCAATTTTCTTCATATCCTTCACCAATTGAAAATCTTGGTATTTTTCCTTCACTAAATAATTTAATCCACTCAGCAAAATCACTCACTTCTTGGCATACTTCATCAGAAACATCATGCGTTATAATATGCATATTTCTCCTTAGATGCAAAACTTGACAATGATCCTAGATTGCAGATCTAGGCAATGAAGCTCCAATTATTTGTTCACGTTCACCTTACGGAATAACTAGCAATATTTATCTAAAATCACCACCAAGAACAAATAGTTTCCCACCAAAAATTCTTTCATTTTTTAGTATATCTCTAATGCGATCAACAGCTTCAAAAGCATAATGATTATTCGGTGCTTCATCCCATATAATCAATGATGATTGTCTAATTAAACTTGCCAAATCCGTCTCTTGATTTATTGAACAACACGATGTATCATTAGGTTCAAGTGGTATTTTAAAATAGGAATGGGCAGTGCGTCCACTTGGTAAAAGCAAAGTTACAATGCCTGATGGTGCTATTGATAAAATAATTTTATTCTTTGATCGAAATTTTGCAATTAAGGTTTTCCAAAGATAAGTTTTTATGGTTCCACCATTGCCATACACAAAAAATAAACCTCCTCTTTGTTGGATATAAGCTTCGATAATAGTATTAAAAACTCTTAATTGATCACTATTCAAATCAACATATAAAGATTCAAATGATTGACCCTCGAAGAAATTATCAACATATATTTTCAATTTCAAGCAACCCCAAATTTCTTAATTCACTTTCTTCAAGACATATATCACCATCTCCCATATGTCATCTTACCTTATTTTGCAAATTATTTGTAAGGTCATTCCAATGATTCTCCCACAATTCACTTGGATATGTAACTTCTAAAAACGTTAGCATTGAATAAAACATGTTTTATAGTTGTAAACCTGATGCCTATCCTGAAGCTTGTATTAAAGCTGAATTCTATTCATTAACATCAAGAAGTAAACCAAGTGCGAGGCATGCAGATTTAAATGTTGGATGCGCAATGCCATTAACAATTCTAACATCTTCATAACATTTCACACCTTTCACCTTTATAAGCAACATTCGGAGAAAATATCATTCCCTTGAATTTGGATGTGCATAATATAGCCTCCCTATACACATTCTTTGTTGCCTCTTTTTCCATCACTTTTGGCTACGATCCCAAAGCCATGAGGTTGAAAATTCTGCATATGTTAAAGAATTGGCCTCTAGATGGTCTCTATTTGCTTTAACCACTTTGTAAACATTGTGTCATGAATTCCTAGTTGATTAATAATTGTAGGAATATCATCTGAGTCTTTAAACACTACAGATTGTTCGTTTGGTAGATGGTATGACAACCTTTCAACAGATGGGAACTGCTTTTATAATTCAAACTCAAAAATCCTCCAGCAAGACTTAATTGTAGTGACATATCGACAATCTAAGTATTGTTTAACCTTATCAGTTTCTTTATAAAGACATCGCCCATCACTATCATGCTAAATGATATTATTTTCTATCACAAATGTAGCATGATCAGGATCTTTGTGCACATAATTATATGAATATTTGACTAATTTACTGTTTGCACAACGCTCGATGTTGATATGGGAATTATACCTTATAATAAGATCACGATTGTAAGGAATAACCCAACGGTTGTCAACCTCTATCCCATTAATCATGTATTTCTTCTTTGTGTCCCTTCGCTTGTAAATCATAAAACCATTTTCATAAATAATGGTTTCATTACGAAATCTTTTTGGGTAATGTTTTGAGCATTTCCCATTGACCATACATGGAGCATTAGGGTTAGCATCACCCCATGGCCTATGTATCATGCATCTTGTTACAATTTCATATGCCAACGGATCTTTGTTCTTATCAGAAATCTCTGCACAAATTATGTCATCAATTTCCTCTGGTGGTTTTAGTTTGTTATCATTCCCCAAAAATAAAAATGATGTGAGAATGTGGCAATCCTCACTTTTGAAACTCAATGACAGAGATATTTGGATAAAAAATAAAATATTTATTTTAGTTTTATGTTGAATAATCTTAAAAATTTAATAAACATTAAAGGCAATTAATACCTGTAATTATTTTACCAAAGAAATTATGCTTCGTCAGATCTGTTATCATTTATTTCATTTTTATTCGAAATACTCTTGCCACTATGTCTGGTCTATCCTCAACATGTTGACCAGAAATTCTTCTGACCTCTTGTTAAATATTTAACCAATTCGGATTATAGGTAAATGTAACAAAAAGGTATGAAATCCCGTAGATCAACAAATTGCTATTGCATCTTGATAATTTTGAATCATATTTTGAGGGCCTCTAGTAAAAGATGATGGAAGCATATACCTTCTAACAACTACAAATGCATCAAAATCACTAGCATTTATAGCATCCTCCAAACCTTTATATAAATCAGTGCGCAACATATTTTGATTGAATCTAACAAAATTTAGACGATCTTGCTCAATGGTTGCATAGCAATCAACAACAAATTATTAGAACAAACGTCCACCTTGAAGTAAATTTCCTCCTTCTTCGCATCAAAATTGTAATCGAAATGCATAAAACTCTCTCATTGAATCCCTTCTTGATTTCTGCTTGTACCGGGAGTGTAGTTAATAGACCTTCTCCATCTACTTTTTGCACAGTCATGTCTCGATTTCCAACAGTTTTAGATCCTTCACCAATAATTAATGCCACAATTTCATTAGCAGATGGTCTAACGTATTATCTTCCATCCTGTGAGCTCAAAATTCTTATGTGGATATCTGGAGCACCATTTTCATGTATCATGTCTCGAGCATTCCGAAATGTCTTCACATTTGGATTTGTTTCATTAAGCATTGTCCATAGACCTTCCAACATGGATATATCAACTTTTAAGTTATCTCTTTGTCCTCTCAAAACATTTATTTTATTAGTTACTTCATGCTCTGTATCATAAATATAGAGTTGTGCAAACTTTGATCTTTTTCCTGGTTCTGGTGGTAAAGAGCCAATTTTATGAAAATTTGCTCCACTAATATGGAACACGTATGTCCCCCTTCCATCTAACACAGTTTGATCAATTTTTCCACCCATCGAAGCAAAGGACAATAAGGAGTTGTAAGTCCTGATATGTTCTCTAAAACTTGAATTATCAAATTGTTGTTGAAAAAATGATGGGGTATTTGGCAAAATAGACAACATCACTTGTCCTCCTTTACAGTAAAGATTAAATTTTCTCGCACGTTTTCCTCCATCCACATAATTGCTGCTCAAAAGGAACATGACACTATTCTATCACCAAAAATCCAAGTCTTTGAAATGTTTTCCTTTTTAGAATGTATAACAAAACCACCTTGATTGTTTGTTAGTTGGGAAAGATCATTTGGTCTAGTGATGTCTAAAAGACGGTTTCTAACAACTGGATCATTATGGTCCAAATTTCGAGCCAAAAACAACCTTCTTCTTGCTGTCAATCATGCCATTTTAGATTGGCAAAGCCTTGGTTGTCTACATTCAGAAGTCTCAACACCTACTAGGTAACAAAAATGATAAGTAAAAATGAAAATAGATTGATAATCCATTTAATTGATTGCATGTTTTAAAGTCTCACCTTGACATCCTTAAGAGCACAGTACAATGGATTTCAATTGTCAAGTCTCTGTTTTTAATTGCAATAGATGACTTCTAAAAATTGAATCATTTTGATTGAGACTTCGAGCTAGCAGCAACCTTTTCCTTACTTTCAATCTCGCTAGTTTGAATTGTAAAGACTTCTTATATCTGATTGCATAATCAATCCCGACTCCTAAAATGTGATACAGGTTAAAGTGATTATTACATTTTTGTATTGTTTCGTTATGAATGAAATCAATACTATTCTTAATGAAGGATTACCATTGATTTTGTCATGACTACTGGAGGTTAATCTTATTTGAGGTGTGGAGCAATCTCCATCCACATCACCTATATTAGCTTTCAAACTTTTTTCCATAAATGCTAACTATCCCTTAACTATGCCATATAACTAACTCAGTACATTTAAAACTAACAATATATGTAAATAAATAACAAAAACAAAGAAACTTATAATGATACGACAAAGGTTCAGTTAACGGTTAACTATCAATAATCAAAGCAAATGGGTTGAAAGAAAAAATTAATAGGTTATCATGATAAAAAAAAATTGATGATATTAACATGATAAAAAAATTTAAGTTTACAACTATTACTTATAGAACAAAATAAAAAATTTTTATAACTCTAAAACGAATCTGAAAGTAATTAAACAGTTTGCAACCAGGATGATCGCTTGGAGGCTAATAAGTGACAAGGCGAATTAATTGTACCGAACTTGAAAAATTGAAAAATTAAAAAATTAAAAAGAATACAATGCATAAGTCTGAAAGAGAACACATAAAAACATGCGCTCATATCCATAATAAGATTTTAGCACTGCAATTAGAGTAGAATTTTATGAATTTAAAAATTTTCATTTGTTAAAATTAATTTTTAAGGTTTGGGTTAATTTATTAGATAAAATCTTATTAAGATTAAGGCATGGAGAATCAAATAATAAGGCAAACATGAAACTAATTTCGACAAAAGTTAAGAGAGTGTGGTTGAGAATCTAATAATTAATAGCTATCACCAATATTAACCATCACCATTCAAGAACGCATGATAATAATAATAAAAAAAGCAAGCCTTTGAAATTAAAGATGTATGGCACTACTAATTTTTTAGAAGGGGCTACAAATGAATGCATACTCAACTAATGAGTTACAAATTTACAATATGTAATCTTGACTATATATGTCAAGATGTGTCAACATCTTGGCAAAACTGCTTCTTAGAAACTCACTGGTTCTTAGAAACTCATTGTTTTCTAATTTCATTAGGCTGCTTCTTAGAAACTCACTGGTTTAATAGACTTTAATTAAGAAAAACTTGGCTAAACTGCATGGAAAACTAGAGAGGTTGGAAATTGCTTTAACATCTTATATCCATTTTTAGTGATAATAGCTGCATATAACTCATCTGATTTAATTTCATTTTATAAGTTATGATTCTTCTGACATTTTAACTAATTTAAAACTTTTATTGGAATGCTAGGCAGCTGAATCACCAAAATATGTTACTGCATTGATTAGATTACTGTCATTTATGTGTTTATGCATTTTTGTGTATTTAGTTGGAGTAATAAGGTGAAGCCTCTATTTCCTTATATTTCTATAGATTTAATGCTAATTTAAATGTGATTTTTTTCGACCATTGGAATGCACAAGTTTTCTCTATTTGGATTAATGATGTTTTTGTTTTTAATCATTACAGCTTGGTTTGAAGGAAGAGGATGTCACACAGCCCATCGCCAATCCATTTGTGTTCTTTTTGTGCTTCATTCTGGGTGCAAAGGTAGTAACATACTTTGTGTTGGTTCCCATTTACATGTGGCTCAAAGATCAAATTGTTCCTAAAAGTAGACCAATTTGAGAGAGAGAGAGAGAGAGAGACAATTTATTGTTTCACCTTAAACAATTTCCTGTGCCAATATGTAATCTTGACAAAATTATAATACACAATCCCGTAAGATTAAACTCTGACTGACTAGCTATTTCCACAGCCATCCCATCCTAATTAATTAGTCTTTCATTCCAAGCCATTATCACAATAAGAGATGAAAGCAGATCCTAGACACTAATATACGTGCTATAATATACATGTATAAATACACACGGTAATATATCTGTTAATCTATAGAGAAAATTGAATATACCTATAAATTTATAGAGAATTGAAGAAGCTTACATAAAAGTGAAAAATCCAAAAGTTTCAAGTGATGGATGGATATGTGTAGAGAGAAATGAAATTGGAGAAGAAACCCAAAAATTTTCTATAGCGATGACGGAAGGACTATAAAGAGATAGAGAGAGGAACTTTGAAAAGAAAATGACTATTGAGTTTCAAATTTTTATTTTTATTTTCTAACTATCCTTTAATGAACCTTTTATTAAAATTCATTTCAGATGGGTAGAGTATTATGCAGAAAGAGAAAGACTCCTTTAATGAAACATTTATTATTATTCATTATAGGTGCAGAGAGAGGAATTTGTTTTAATAATAAAATCAAAATTTTATTAAAAAAAGAAAAGAAAAAGGGAAATGGAAAGCAAGTAGCTATGCCATGTAGGATGAGGGTGAAGGAGGTGAGGAGAGAGAAATACATGGTTTTAGTATTATAGTATAGATTGGAAATTGTTGGTTTATGCTCTTTAGTTCAGGAATTTGAATTCTTTCCATTATTGGGGACTAGCAATGTCTAGGTTGGGGGGGATTGATTACACGTAATCATTAATATATTTGAGCAATTTTCTTCCACTTATACAAGCATTTTACCTATCGATTTTCATGTTCTTGTTTACATTTTGTGATTTCTTATCTTTGGAACTTGTTTCGCAGTTAATGAAGGAAATAGGTGAGAATAATGTGACTTTGGAGGGCAACGCAAGTGGATGATAGTGAGCAACATGAGGATCATCGAGCAAGGGAAAGGAAAGGAAAAGAAAAGGATGCAAGTTGATGGTCTGAGCATAAAGAGCATCTAAGTTAGAAGCATGAAAGTTAAGAAGGCTAAAGGCAGCAAAGGATATGCTCACCCTCTTTGGGGCCCTGCGTACCCAAAGCTCGTGCACTCGTGAGGTGTTGCAGCTGTGCGCCCTCTGAGTGCCCATTTTTGGGTATTTTGGTGTGGCATTTCATTGAACACTTATCCACGCATGCCCCTAACTTTCTCCTAGTTGGTCTTTTTAAATTATTTTTACATGTAAAATTACTTTATCACCCTTAAAATGACTTTACCTGTAAGTAAGCCTTTGTAATTCTGACAAAGGAGTTTTTACATGCTTTATTTTCTTTTGTTTTTAGTTTTACTTAGATTAGGGTTAGATTAGGTTAGCTCAGATTTGGGATTGAATCTTTTAAGTATTTCTTGCCGGATTATTGTTCTTTAAAGTTTTGTAAGTTTATCTTGAAGTAACTTCTTTATTTATTGTTGAATAATTTTGTTATTTTGTTTAGCTTGTGCTTTCTTTCTTTAATCCATTATATTGTATTTTTAGTTTATGTTTTCATTATGATCGTAGCCTAGTTAGATTCTTGGCTTTGAGTCTTTGAAGGTGTGGCGTTAGTGTGGTGAGCTCAATTGCAAAATTTTTTTCAATGTACAATCTTATTTATCAATTGAAACCCCTAGTAAGCTTGGGATCTTTCGAAACCAAGGCACCTGTGTTACAACCATAGTCCGGTTACGAGTTTCTACTCGTGCACATTGGATGTTTGGTTCAGTGTCTCAATAACTTGTGAATTATTTTCTAAAACCCTAAATCAGGTTTTCATTTGAAATCAAATTGCCCATGTTATAATTATAACTTGGTTACGAGTAGCCACTCGCGCATACTATGTGTTTAATTCAATGGTCCAGTGATATGGAACCGATTGTCCTAAAACCATAACTTGAGATTTTCTTAAGAAATTGATTCACTCGTGTTACAATTGAAGCCTAGTTATGAATTGGCGCTCCTGCACATGTGTTCGATTCAATGTTTAGGTGAGTTTGAAACCAATTTCAAAAGCCTCCACTTACCTTGAGTTCCATAAACTAGGTTTTAAGGAATTACCTTCTGACCTAGCAATGCATGTGCAATTTGCTAGGTTGAATTATCAATGCATTTGAGTAAACCACCACTATTCCACTACTAGAATTGGTCCGAAGTCCGGATCATCTTAGATATTTTATTAGTAGTGTTTTTATCTTAAGTTAGCATCATAATTTCTTCACTCCATCAATCTTAACCCAAATCATAATCAAACTTTTCCTCGAATCCAAAAATAGTGTGAAGTAAATTAGAACTACTAACCAAAGAGAACAAGCCTAGTGTTTTTAACACAGCCCTCCCTGTGGAGATGACCTCACTTCTCACCAGCTAAAACTATGATCATCTTGCACTTAAGAGGTAGAACCCAAACAAATTACAAGGTCGGTCAATATGGGTTGTAAAGGCCTGATAAGCATAGGTATTATTTTGGTTATGTATTGGGAGCACTATTGCTCAATTAAGGCCAAAGATTTTGTTTGTTATAATTTTATTCTGATATCTATTCCAGGGTGGTTGTATGGCCTTGATTAAGTTTATGATGTTTATTATAATTTACATGTGAGTGTTAGTTCATAACTTGGGTTACAAATTTGATATGTGATAGATTGGTATCAAAGTCTAGATTAGAATACCTATGGGGATAATAGGAGTCTTTTATTTTGCATACTATATGTATTTGACTGTGTTTTGATCTGATAGTGAGTCATATGTTTTGATTTTTTTTTTTGTTGATCCTGGTCTTATTGTCATGCTCCGGATCTCGCAACCCAAGGGGTGAGTGATAAACACATATAACATGCACTAACATAACAACCCATGATCAGAGCAATACAACATCAACTAGTGAGCCCAAGCTATAAGATAATATAACATAAGTTAAATCTTAACTATAGTCAAGTCACAAACTTCCAACATTCCTCCCATTAATACATAACTTAGGCCTTAGGACCCTTACAACCAAATCGAATATGTCTTCAAGGTACAATATTACTGCTTGTTCTTGTTTAATTACCTCACTTCAAGATAAAAGCTCAAATGAAAATTCAGATTATAAATTCAAAGTTAAAGAAAATGTTAAGTGAGGTAAGTCAAGACAAGTTTTCCCCCAAGTGCAAGGTGTGGTTGAAGCACAAAATAACTGGTAAGTCCCAGGTCATTTCCACAGGGATCTAGGGAGCAATGAAGTGAATGACTCTAATGGAGATTAATTTGGCAAAACACTACTCACAGAAAAATGTAAAATAGAGAATTAAAATCTGATTTGGTTGGTTGATGATTTTGAACTAACTTTCCAAAAACAAAGTGAATTTAAACTAAAAGATTAAATGATAAAAAGGTTGAGCAAGGCAAGTTTAATACCAATCCAAATGAATTTCAAGTGCCAAGAGCTTATAAATTTACCAAATCAATTTGTACTGATTTTTAAAAAAAAACTAATTTCAATTGAAACAAACCATGGATTAAACACTCAATGTGCATAACCTATTTTAAGGACAATAGGAGTTCTAATTCTAGCAACCCACATACAACAATGTCATGAGAGTTCTAAGTTAAGCAACACCTATGAACTCATCAATAGGATATACAAATTTGGATTAATCGGGTCTTGAATCAATGAGTTCTAAGACACCCAGCTGCAAATTGATTTGATAACCATAAAAACTCAAGGTAAATTCATGAAGTTCAGCCACTTGAGATTCATTGGAAGGGCATTACCCTTGCCTTGGCTCAAGAAAACTTAGCCGAGCATGTTGAAAAGAAGAAAAACAGAAATGGAAATCTGATTGGAAGACATTGCAATCTGAAATTGAAAGTTAAATGGATTTAGACTTCAAAATCTGATTACAGAAATTGGAATGAATTCAATGTGTAAATCTCCAAAAACTCCAATGCTGAATTAAAATTCCAATATAAAACTCTGAACTCTCAATGAAAAACTCTCTAAAACTCTCTCCACGAAATCTGAACAATCTCAGCCGAATGCCCTCTGTATCTTCTGTCGTGTGGGTCTCCTCTCCCTTCTTTCTTCCTTCTCTCTCCTATATCTTTTCTCTCTCCTCTAACCGAATGTTCCCTTCATGATGGCTTCTTCTCTCTCCTATATCTTTTCCTGATTTGCCCTCCCTGGATTGCAGATTACATCACGTGGGGAAGTTGGGGTCACATGGAATTCGTTGCTGTGAAGAAGCTCATATTCGAATACAGTAAACCCATATTCGAATACGATCCCCTGCTGCAGAAATTTCCAGAATAGTGATTCTGATTTCTTTGCACTGATTTCAACTGAATTTTCTTCTTCTTCTGAAATAGCTTCAATCCTTTGATGTGTTGTGCAGCATGCTTTCTTCTCAACATCCTCAATGTAGCTTAATTTCTTGTTCTTGTGATGGAAATCAACACACAATCCACTTTGGAGATATAGAGATGAAACCTGCACAAAACATAGATTTTATGTCTTTTTATGATGTGTGCAAGTGTAATTTGAATGTATAAACATGTATCAATTGATGTCCAATCAATTACAATTTCAAATAAAATAAAACTAAGTAACCAAAAGTTTTGCTAAGCTTAGTAGGGCTCATTCACCCACTTCCTGTCCAACCCCATTAGCCCACCTGATCGTTATGACCTGTTCCTGTATCAAAATCTGTGGGGACGTGAGCATAGGTCCACTTGTGCTCACGATACCTTAAACAAACATATATGGTATGTAATCAACACATGCATGCCAATGTTCACATATGCATAGGTTCACCACTATCTTTTTAATAACTATAACAATTCATTAATATCAATTAATTTTTAACTTAAGTGTGTATTTATCATCATTCAACATCATCAATATATTGTATTCAATTTCCATCATACCTCATTATTAAATTTCCCAACTTTATATCCAACCACATTCCATATCACATTATTACATATTCAACATATATCACATTATCACACATTCCACATTCAATCACCCAACCATATCCACATTAGCACTTAATCATCATTCAACCACATTTCATAACCATAATAACCACACAAGTCATCGGGGGTTGGGTGCATACACGTTGTCGTCTTTTATGGGCCAATACCCAACGGAAACGACAAACTAACGTCGTCATTTAGGATCGCCGTCCAGGGCCACGATGAGCCAAAACACACACAATGTTGTGGGCTACTAACCCACTGGCATTGACACCAAACCCTGCGTAGGTTCCGGGTCTTTTAACCCGAGGGTAATCTCATGACCCTTCCTATTTCCGTACCCCACCACGGCCCTGGCACATAACCAATCATTCATCACATTCAATATTCTTTAACCACAATTCATATTCATCACCACAAACCTTCCAACACACATAACCACATTCCATTTCATCATGGAACACAATTCATTTCATCTCTTCATTTCATTTAACCTAAGCCTCATTTAATTTCCATCACTTATAAACAAAAGTTCATATTTCAATCTCTTTCAATCATATATTCACTTTTCGGTTCATCCCAAGATTCATCACATATCAACATTTATCAAACCTTATTAATCATTTAACATTTATCACATACCTCATCATTTAATTTACATCAAGACATAATCACAAATCTACTTGATTAAGATTCTTTTCTCAAAGTAATCTTCCAATTCATTTCATTCAAGGTAACACTCATTCACCATTACAAGTTAAGTCCCATTAGCTTAAGATAACCAATCCTTAATCACACTTTTTAAAGCTCATTTCCCTTTTAAAATCCATGCAATTAGTCAAGTAAAAGTTTCATGTAAAGACAAGTTACCAACTCTTTCATAAGTCTAAGGTAGGAGGTCAAACTAAGCAAAGTTAAGAAAAGTGAACTAGGCTCGGTAGGTGCCCAAGCTAACACTTAGCCATGCGCCCAAGGGGCTTGGGCGCCCACACCCTATGCGCTTAAGGGCTGGGCACCCATGTCTTGGGTGCTCGACTGTGTCCCCCCTCGTGCGCCCACAGCTTGGTCCGAGTTTTAGGTTTCATACTCTGTTTTCTGGTTTTGTGGTTTTTCACCCTTGGGACCTCAAATTAACCAAGTTAAAGTAAAAATACCTAGAGTTTCATGTTTCTAACATCAACACAAAGCTCTTAGGCACCAAACAAAATTATCAATTTGAGTTTTCATCAACCAAAGGTCAAGTTATGGATCAAAACACCATTTTCACTATCTCAACCTATACATTTATATATATGTATATAACTACCAATATCTTCCATACATGTAACCAACACTTGAAGAGGGTTTTCTAATGGCAATCTACTCTTTGTTACACATCACATATGTAAGAATGAGGCATTAAATCCCTACCTTAAGATGTAAGAAGATGGATCAACAAGAAGATGTCTTGTGCTTCCAAGCCCTTAAGCTTTGATGGACTCAATCCTTCCCCTCCTTGATCCAAACTACAAATAAATCAGATAGAAGGGTTCCTTGAGGTTTCAATTTCACTTTTACAAGAGGGATTAGATTTTCATGAAGGCTAGATGAACTTACTCTCAAGGATTCCACCCGGTTGCCCTTTCTTCTTCCTTGCTCTTCTGTTGCTTCTTCACCTAGTTTTCTTCTTCTCCAAACCACTTCTCTCTCTCCCTCTTGCATCATATCACCCACATATATGTATATATATAATCAATATTTTAAACCCCTCAACAGTGAATTTCAGACCCTTTCATCACCCCTAGTTAGATATAGGTTCATAGGGGAGAGGGGCCGGCTGAAAAATGCAGAGAAACTCATATCTGTCAAGTCCACTATTCCTTGGATGCCCATGCTTTCTCAGGTGGGCACCCATGTTGCGTGCGCCCAAGGTGCCCCCCTCTTCTACACTTGTGCTAAAATGCCAGCTCTCACTCTCACATGTTTGGCTCTTCTTTCTCAAAGTTCCCAACTCTAATGTTCAATCTTTGATGAATACTACTTAATCAACATACCATTACCTCAAAATGTTTGAGTAATCATCTATTTACATTCACACAAAAGTCTGGGGTATTACACTTATGTTATGATTTCTATGTTTTAGACTTAGAGGATGCCATTGCATGCTATTTGATCGACCCTAAAAAATGTTTCAGGTTCTACCTCTCAAGTGCAAGAGGGCAGTCGTAGTTTTAAAACTCGATGAGTCTGAGGTCGAATTCACAGGGAGCCTAATGTTATTTAGTTTCTAGGATGTGAAATAAATTCTAAAACTAAAGGGAAACAAGTTTGGAAGTTTATGTTTACTAAGTTCTAGGGTTTAGTAAAATTAAAGACAAGTTCAATTTCAACTAATTAAAATTAAAATAAATAGGACATTCAAAATTTTAAAAGGAATTAAGCTAGAAGGTGAAAAATTAAAATAAAATCAACAAAACAATTTCAACTTCAAATTAATCAATTATAACTAAAACTAAGTTGGATTGCAATTCAATAAGAATAAAGATCTTGATTCAATGTCAAGTCCGGGTAGTTCACTACTTTGCCTTGGGGTGTGTTTGTTTGAAAATTAGGGTTTAATTTGAAAATTATTAAGAATATTGTAATCAAAGGTCAGTACCAGTGATCTCAAGCGGATATGGTTAAAGTCCTTTGTTTCCTAGAGTTTTTCAATTAAACACCAAAAACTAATAAAAATCTGATTTTTAAGTCTATTCGAAAGTATTTGACAATTGGTTACGAAAATCCATACCAGTGATCTCACACGGATTTGGTTAAGAATTTTCATATTCGAATGTTTTCGAAATAGAGGAAAAAAATAGATTTGTGAAAGGTAGATCCCTTCGCAAAAGGTTTTGCAACCTACGCGAAGGGACTATGAACACCCCAAGGCTTTTTGTGAACTAACCTTTCTTGATTCGTTGAAACAAGATTAGGGTTTTACGCTATAACTACTCTAAACATCACAAAAATAATAAATAAATGTCCAATCATGCTATTTAGTAATTGAAATAAATGAAACATCATATTAAAGAGCAAAACGAAATACAACTTACAATGTAACTTGTGCGTAAAAGAAGAGATGAACTAATAACACAAAGATGAAGAACAAAACTCCAAAAGCATCCATCAACAAAGCTTTAAAACGTACAAATCACTCTCAAACTTAATCTAAATGTAATCTAATTCTCAATGTAGTTGTGGAATCTTCAAAAGAGGCGTCCCCCTTTATGGCCGTGTAATAGGTCCTTATAAAGATGCAAGGAAACCCTAAAAGAGGTGCTTCAACTCGCGGCTTCTGGATACACGGTGGTCCCGACCGTCTGGTCTAGGGGTCGGGACCACAGAATGCTTTCTTCTCAATTTATGTACACTGTGGTCCCGATCGTTTGATGTGGTGGTCGGGATCCCCAAGTGTCTTTTGATTTGCTTTTCTTCCTCTTTTAGGTTGGGTCTTTGGGCTAGTCTTGGCCATCCAAGGAGAGGTTTGAACCATGACGTTTTCTTTATTTTCTCGGCCATTTCCATAGCTACAAACTTCGATCTCTTTGCCATTTTCCCTGCAATTAAAAAAATAAAAGTATAAGCAATAAAATAACACTTTTCAAGTGTAATCTCTACTCCTAGACGTAAAGCTCAGGGTTGAGGCTAGGTAGGAGGCTGAAGTAGAGGAGAGGGTGTTGTCGCTGGTAGAGAAAGTGCATCTATTCAACAAGAATGTGTGTAACATTCGAGTGTGGGGGTTGAGGTTCACCAAGAGGTTACCAGAGAGGAGGATGTGCATTCCAGAGCACCAAGTGTTTAATAGCCTGTAACAGGTGATGCTGAAGCTATTCTACAGTAGTTGGCCACAATAGTGGTGATATTAGCTAGAGGGGTTAGGGTGGATTAGCAACTTTAGTTATAAACTACATATACTACCTTAGAGAGATTTAAGAGGATAAAGCATCCAATTTATGATAGAGTGGTAGATACAAAGATAGCCAAGCAGTTTCTTGATGAGTGAGAAGATTTTGGTGGCAATGTAGTTATAGATTATTCAACTAGGATATGTTGATAGGTATTCAGTTAGTGGGATAGGCTTCCAATTTGTGGTGTACTGTGAAGAGTTTTGGTGAGTCAACTAGACTCACTTAGGATATTTTTAAGAGAAGTTTGGGGATCATTTATTCTTACAGTCCTTGAGGGATGCTGAGTGGGAGATATTTATCAGTCGGATTTAGGGTTCTATAATAGTTTTGAAATACGAGAAAAAGTTCTTAGATTTGTTAGAATATGCTCCAGAGCTCATCTCCAGGGCACACTTTAAGTGCTAGATGTTTGAGCAGGGGCTAAGGCCAGCTTTGAAAGGCAAGATAGTATTACTTGAGTTAGATGATTATGAGGCCTTAATTAATAGAGTTAATGATTATGGAGAGAGATGTGACTGAAAGATAAAGTTTTTGGGAGGGTCATTAGGGCTGGGGTTTAGGGCCGCAGCAAGATAGTGGTAGATGAAAGAGGCAAATGGATAGTTCTTTGGTGCCACCAGCTCAGCGTCTACAATAGAGCAGTGTAACACCTTCACAATCAGAGATTTTTAGAGTTTCATCATAAAGGCTGGTTATTTGTTTCCTTTACATACAACCAGGCCACAAGAGTTTTTATTGTCCAAGGTTGAACAGAGTTGGAGAATAGATGGTTGTAGTAGGTAGAGGGCATAATGGTACCACGGTTTGCTATACTTGTGGCCAATATGGTATATTAAGAGATTTTTATCCCCAGAGATGGAGCATTGAAAGAACAGGGAGGAGGCAATAGACTCTCTAATCAGTCTAGGGTAGTAAGACGTTGACTTCCTACTCAATTTAGCTACCATAGCAACGGTAGCATCAGAGATCGGTCCCCAAGGTGAGTATACAGAATAGGGTGCTGTAGTAGTATCAACAGTAGAGGGATTTTAGTAGGGGCAGAGGTTGGTTGGCTACCTAATGTCCTGACTCAAGGTGGGGTTTAGGAAATAGCACGAAGAGGAGTTGGTGGAGCTTATAATCACTAAAGGTACTTTTCTCATTTATGCTTTGACTACTACAGTGCTTGTTGATACAAAAGCATAGCATTCTTTTATTACTACATATTTTGGTTTTGTATTGGGTTTAGATATGCATCAGTTGGTCGTGTCTTTATGCGTTGTGACACTTATTGTGGGTGTATCTTTGTTGACTAGATTTGCAAGAGATGTGGTTTGATTATTAAGGATGTGTTGCATAAAGACCAAGATTTGCAAAAGATGTGGTTTGATTATTAAGGATGTGTTAGATGGCTAGGGATATCATTCAAAGTTTTATTTAATTGTGTTAAAGTTGAGGGGCTTTGATATTAAACTTAGCATGGATTGGTTAATAGTCAACCAAATAGTGATAGATTGTCCCAACAGTCAGGTGACTTTGTTTACCCCAGAGGGTGATCATATTCGATTCTTTGTTAATCAATGTGGTTCTCAGGCTTTGCCATCCTTAGATGGACAGGGACGAGTGGATTTATATAGCTTATTTGCTTATATGTCTGTGGATGATGACAAAGATAATGGTAGGGTTGTGTTTCCAAGGGTTATTTGCAAGTTTTTGGAGGAATTATTAGGGTTATTGCCTAAGCATGAGGTAAAGTTTTGTGTTGATTTAGTGCCAAGCATAAAACCTATCTCTATTTTTTTGTATAGGTTGGCACCAACAGAGTTAACTGAATTGAAAAAATAGATGGGGTTATCTAAGGAGTTTATTTTGGGGTGCACTAGGCTTGTTTGTAGCTAAAAAGAATGAGACATTGAGGATGTGTGTTGATTATAGGAAGTTGGATAGGGTGACCATTGAGAATTGGTACCCATTACTCAGGATTGATGACTTGTTTGATTAGTTAAAGGGTTCAAGAGTGTTCTTAAAGATTGATTTGAGGTTTGGGTATCACCAATTGAGGGTGAGGCGTGAAGATATTCCTAAGATAGAATTCAGGACTTGATATGGCCAATATGAGTTCCTCGTGACGCCATTTGCTTTAATTAATGCTCATGTCGTATTTATAGATTTGATGAATAGAGTTTTCGGTTCCTACCTAGATAAGTTTGTGGCTGTGTTCATTAATGATGTACGGTTATATTCTAAGACAAAATGAAGAGTATAAGGGGAATTTGTAAATAGTGTTGTGGACTTTGAAGGATTATCGATTTTTTTTTTTGGTAATTAAGTATAATTTGGATTAATGGGTAATTATGTACAATATCTTGGAGGCATACCCCCGAGTAACAAAAACATTACAAAAGAAGTGATTTAATTACATTTGGATCCCCCAATTACTAAGTAAACTAGAATTTACAATAGCCATTTTTGATAGGGAATTGAGAAAGCTTCATTCTGACTTCATACTCTAACCTTTGTACAATGGTAGTAATTGATGAAGATTGCCCCTTGAATATTCTTGCATTTCTTTCTCCCCATATGTGATAAACCAAGCTTGCCCAAGCCAATTTGCATAGGATGTTGATTATTTGCTTCCCACTAAATTAACCCGTGGCCCATGATACTTCAAGCATCCAAGGTTGTTTAGGTTTGGCAATAGAGCACTTTTGTAGAATTATAGCTCTTACTTCAGCTGCAAATGGACATTGGAAAAATAACTGGTCCATAGTTTCAAGATCCCCACCACATAGGACACATGAGGGGTCTACATTCATATCCCAACCAATCATTCTTTCTTTAGTATTCAGCCTTTCTTTAATTGCAAGCGAAAGAATGAATCCATGTCTAGGAATGTAAAGATTAAACCATATTAGATGGTGCCAACTTACCTTGATCTTCCTTTCTCGAATTGTATTCCAAGTTGTAGCCACAGCATATTTCCCATTTTTGGAGGCAGTCCAAACAAACTTGTATATAAAGTCGGGGTTTGGTAGATAGTGTAAATTCTGGCTCAGAGAGGTGAAGTTCCTTGGGTATGTGGTTTCTACAGAATAGGGTTGTAGTAGATCTGCCTTAGGTTGAGGCTATCCTGGAATGGCTAATGCTGAAGATTCTTTTTAAAATTTGTAGTTTCTTAGGTATGAAAGATACTAGAGGAGGTTTGTACTTTACTTTTCCAAATTAGCCTGCACTTTGACCAACTTAACCTAAAAAGAAGTTAAGTTTATGTGCGATGACACCTATAAGAGATCATTACAAGAGATAAAGAAGAGGTTGACTATCATACCAGCGTTGATTATTCCAAAAATGGGTGCTGGGTATTCTATGTATTGTGATATTTCTGGGGTAGGACTGGGTTGTGTATTGATGCAAAATAGCTAGGTGGTGGCATATGGGCTGTGATTGTACTGTGAAAAGTACAATCATTAACCTTAATTAGTGATTTGTTAGGTGGATCTATATCTTAAAAAGATGATAAATTGTTTTTAAATGCATTCATGAGGAATTCTTGTGATTTGCAGGTGTTTGGGACTAAAATGGATGAAGTTGGGCTAAATTGGATGAAATCAAGAAGTTGGTTCGAACACATGTTTGAACCAACTGTTGTTCAAACCAATGTTCTAACCACAGAAGGCAAACCAGAAAAAGTTGCAACAGATTTTGGCTAAGTGTTGGGAAAAGTGGTTCGAACCAATGTTCAAACCATAGGTTGTTTGAACCTTGGTTAGAACAACAGAAGCCAAGTGTAGACCAACAAGTGTTGAATTTGACTAAGGCAAAGTGGTTCGAACCTTTGTTCAAACCACATGTGGGTTGAACCTTGGTTCGATCAACAGAAGGGTGAAAAGTTGCAGAGCTCAAAAATTTCTAAGTCCAAGACTTTGGTTCGAACCCTTGTTCGAACCAACCCTTGTTCAAACATTGGTTCGATCAACAGAAGCTGTGTAAGGTTCAACTGGAAGAAAATTTTCTAAGTCCCAGACTTTGGTTCGAACCCTTGTTCGAACCAACCTTGGTTCAAACACTGGTTCGATCAACAGAGGCTGTGAAAGGTCTAATTGGAGTGAGATTTGACTAAGTCCCAGAAATTGGTTCGAACTCTTGTTCGCCCCAATCAGTCTGTTCGAACCTTTGTTCGAACCAACCTGCAATTCGAGGATCCTGATATTCAACTTTTGAGAAATGGGCAATTATGTACTTTTAAATGTTATATTTCATATATATATGTATGAAGGAGGTCGTTTAAGATATAGATAGACAGATTCATTTCTTTCAGTTAAGTTTTCCTTTTAGAGAGAGAGAATTGTAGAGAGAGAAAGTGATTCCATCTTCATTTCTTTGAATTCTTGTATCAGAATTTCAGTTCTATGAATGGATTTACTTCAATTTTTATTGTTTTCTTCTGTTATGATGTTTGAGTAGACTTTTCTCTTGGATTCAAGACAAGTCTCGTAGTTGATTTGCAAGAATTTCAAGGTAATGGGGTTAATGTTGAAATCCATTGTGTTAAAGGAAGAATCTATGTTTGATTTGAATTGATTATTGATTTTTGAGTTGAGATTTCAATTGAACTCCAATTTTGTATGGTTTATGGCTTTACTTATAGATTTCTACATAGAATTATCATGTCCTTCTCTTGGATTTGTATGGTAATTGCTATTCTTAGGATTTATATGTAAGAACTATAAGCTATGCACATTAGGTGTTTGATTTGAATTCTCAGCAGATTTTTGTTCTTAATTTCTTATTCAAATCAGATTTAGGTTGTTCTAAGTGGTTTTATATCTAGAATATCTTTTGATCTACCCTTTTTAGGTGTAGAATCTTTGAAATTTATTGTCAATCACTACGAGCTTGTTTTGGATCCAAGGTTTTCTTAAAATTGTTCTAAAAACATTTTATCCAAACAACCATTTCTAAAACCAAATTGAATCTCTATCATTCATTGTGGGGTTGAATATTTGTCTAAAACCTTTTCCAAGAATCGTTTGTTCACTAATTTTTACTAAGGCTCTCTGTGGACACGATCCAGTTCTCACCGGTAATTGTGCTTCAATAGACACCCTGCACTTGGGGTCGAGCCAATATTGATACATTGGAATCGAGCAAGCACTTTTTGGCGCCGTTGCCGGGGAGCCTTAAGCAACGGTGAACGATGATCTTGGGAAGTTTGGGTGGATTCATCCTCACCACCATTTCCAACGATGAATTGCACACTTGTTGGGTAATCTCGTTCCATCTCTTTCATTTTCATTAGTAGTTTTTGATTTGAAATAAGCTAGCATTGGTAAACATTCATAAATTGCTTGTGCTTGTGCATTTGTTGCATCTTGTGCATGCATCTTAGGTCTGGTAGGATTGTTCAATCAATTTTGCATCCACAACATCAACCTATAGAGGAATTCATCGAGTTTTCATTAACTTCATCATCCACATCATCTACACCACAATCACCATCATCATCATCTGTTTCTATTGATTTAGCGCATTTAATGGAAAATTTGGGAGACAATGGGCAAGATGGCCATGAGGCCATAGCTCCTTTAGATGCACGACCATTGAGGGAGTTGTTGCACCCCGTGCGACAAACTACCCCTTCTTGCATAATTCTTCCTCTAAATCAGAGGAATTTCACTTTTAAGCCTGGCACAATACAATTGTTACCCACATTTCATGGCATGGATTTGGAAAACCCATACACATACATGAAAGAGTTTGAGGATGTGTGTGCCACTTGCATGGATCAAAATGTGAGCGAAGACACCGTAAGGTTGCGGTTGTTTCCATTTTCTTTGAAGGATATGGCCAAAATATGGCTCAATTCTTTGAGACCTCGCTCCATTGGCACATGGAGAGAAATGCAAGCTGAATTTTTGAAAAAGTATTTCCTAGCTCACAGAACATTAATGATGCAAAAACAAATCATGAATTTTTCATGTCAACCGGGTGAGTCTTTTTTTCATGCATGGGAGAGGTTTAAGGATTTATGTAATGCATGTCCTTATCATGGATTTCTTTTTTTTTTTTTTTTTTTTTGGTAAGTAAGCGTATTTTGGATTAACGGGAAATTATGTACAATGTCTTGGGGGCATTCCCCCGTAGTGCAATTACATGACAACTAGTGGATTCCCCAACTATTAAGCAAAGTAGAATTTACATTAGCCAACATGACATGAGATTGGGATAACTTTCTTCTAACTTCATTTTGGATACCATGAACAATGGTTGCCATAGGTGTAGATTGACCCTTGAAGATTCTCTTGTTCCTTTCTTCCCAAATGTGATAAACCAAACCGGCCCAAGCAAGCTTGTAGAGCACACAGCAGGGTTGCTTCCCACTAAATTTGCCCATGGCCCAAGCAACTTCCCTTCTCCAAGGTTGTGTTGGTTTGACAATAGAGCATTTCCTTAGAATGATGGATCTCAACTCAGCCGCAAGTGTGCACTTGAAGAAAATATGATCCACGGTTTCAAGTTCATTTCCACATAATACACAAGTTGGATCAATGTTCATTCCCCAATTAACCATTCTATCTTTGGTGTAAAGTCTTTCTCTAATGGCAAGCCAAAGAATGAAACTATGTCTAGGAATATGTTGGTTGAACCAAATCAAGTGATACCAAGGTACCTTGTTGCTTTTTTCATGGATGGCATTCCATGTTGCAGCTACACCATATACTTCATTCTTGGAAACACTCCATATAAGCTTGTCTTCCAAGGTGGTGCTCGGCTTGTAGTTGGGAGGGTGCTCAAGGATTATTTCCCTTAACTCCCAAGAGCAAGGAAAAGGCCATTTCCATTCCCCATTTGCAACTATTCGGTCCACCCTTGCATTTGTAGGTAGCCCCGCATCATAGGCAATCCTAGGACCATATTTAGGAATTAAAGGACCAAGAGGATGCCAATTTGAGTACCATAAAGAAATTGAGTTACCTTGTCCGACCTTGTACTTGGATAAGCGAATGACCTCCTCTCTAAGTTTGAGTAGTTTCCCCCAAGTCCATGAGCAATCGGATGGCTTCTTGATCTCCCAAAAACATTTCCCCTTAAGGAGGTTAATGTGACACCATTCAACCCAAAGGGAAGACCTTTTAGTGCATAGTGCCCAAATGTGCCTCATCATGGATGCTTTGTTCCATTCATCAAGTCTCCTTATTCCTAGACCTTCCTTCCTTCTTTGGCTTGCAAATTTCATTCCATGCAACCTTGCTTCCCCATTGTTTTAGCTCAGAACCCGACCATAGGTATCTCCTTAGGACTTGTTCTATGGCATTGCAAATTCTTTTTGGGAGTATAAAGTGGATGCTCCAATAAACTTGCAAACTGAACAGAACAGATTTGATTAGAACCAATCTACCCGCGTAGGATAGGCATTTTGCAGTCCAGCTCTTGACTTTCTTGGTGACCTTGTCAATGAGTTCCATGCAGTCTTCGTACTTTAGCTTTGTTGAGATGAGTGGAACACCTAGGTACTTCACGGGAAGCTCTCCAAGTTGGAATCCGAGTATTGAGCATAGTTGGAGTTTTCTTTGGCTGCTAACACCTGCCATGTAAACTTTGCTTTTGGTCCCATTGGGTTGCAATCCTGAGTATTTGTGAAGTTCTTGGAGGGCTTGATGAACAATCTGAAAAGAGACATCATTAGGAGTACAAAGAATGAATAAGTCATCTGCAAAGCATATGTGATTGATTTGGGGAACCATGCACTTCGGGTGATAAGTAAATTCACTTCCTTCAATCTTCTTGTTGAATAATCTTGTGAAGAACTCCATGGCAATGAGGAAGAGGTAGGGGGAAAGTGGATCACCTTGGCGAAGGCCTTTAGCACCATGAAAGAACCCTTCAAGTACTCCATTCATACATATGGAGAATTGAGGGGTAGTGATACATTCTCTTATCCAGCCCACAAATTTACTTGGTAGCTGAAAGGCTTGCAGAATATCCATAATAAGGTCCCATGACACCGAATCAAAAGCCTTCATAAGGTCAATTTTGAGAGCACTCCTTGGGGATGTGTTTTGCCTATGGTAGTTCCTTACAAGTTCTTGCATGAGAAGGATTTGGTCTGAAATGCTTCTACCTTTAATAAAAGCTGCTTGGGAAGAACTAATCATGAGGGGCATAAGCTTCATAAGCCGATTAGCAATGATTTTAGAAATGCATTTGTAAATTGTATTGCAACAGGAAATGGGTCTAAAATCAGCTACCTTGCTCGGATTAGGGACTTTAGGGATTAGAGCAATGCTTGTGGTGTTGATCATCTTTAGGAGCTTACCCGAACTGAAGAAAGACTTGATGGCATTTGTAAAGTCTACCCCAACAATGTTCCAAGTCTTCTTGAAGAAATAGGGAGTGTATCCATCAGGCCCAGGTGCTTTGTGATTTGGCAAAGAGAAGAGGGTAGCTTTTATCTCCTCATCCGAGACTTCATTCTCAAGAGAATCTAGGAGTTGTGATGGCAAGGATGTGTGCATGATGCTATCCACGTATGCCTTTGCATCTTGTGGATATTGAAAGGGAGTTCCCAAAAGCCTCTTGTATTAATCAACAAAAATATCTTTAACCTTACCATAATCTTCAATCCTTGTGCCAAGATCATCTTGAATTGAAAGAATCTTGTTTCTTGAACAATGGCTCTTTACTTTTCTATGAAAGTAGGCTGTGTTTTGATCCCCTAGCCTTATCAAATTGTCTCTAGCTTTTTGCTTGTAGAAGGCCTCCTCGGCTTGAGCAAGGTGCAAGTAGTCATCAAGAGCTTTGCTTTCTTCTTCAAGGAGATTGGGGCTAGACTTGAGTTGCAATTCATATTGGATGGCTTCAAGTTTGGCTTTAGCTTCATTGACTTTGGCCGAGATCCCACCATAATGCTTGAAGTTGAATGCCTTTAGAGATTCCTTAAGTGACTTGAGCTTGGAAGCTAGCTTAAACATAGGGGTGCCCGAAACTCTTATACTCTATGCTTCTTCTACCACTTTGTTAAACTCCTTGTTCTTTAACCAGTAATTGAAGAACTTGAAAGGCTTCTTGCCGGTTGGGGCATTGGGCCGAATGCTTACAATAATGGGGCTGTGATCCGAGGTACAAGCATTAGGGAAGAAAGCTTCTGAATTTGGGAAGCAAGTAAGCCATTTTTCGTTCACAAGTGCTCTATCAAGCTTGCTAAAGATACTACTCCCATCTTCTTGTTTGTTGCTCCATGTGTAGTAGCATCCAGAGAATCTTAAGTCAACCATTTCAATAGCTTCAAGGCATGAGTTAAAGCTATTCACTGCATTTTTATCAATTCCCCTACCTCCTCTCTTCTCTTTTCCTTCTTTAACTACATTGAAATCACCCAAGATGATCCAAGGAGAAGCTGTCCCAATCATGTCATAATTAGCTTGAAGATCTTTCCACAAAAGCTCTCTAGTTGCCTTATCATTTGAAGCATACACGAGAGTTGCAAAAAATTCAATTGAGATTGCATGGTAAGCAATATGGCAAAAGATTGATTGACTTGTGCTTGCAATAATTTGAACTTTGACAATTGAAGGATCCCACAAAAACAAGATTCTAGCAGGTGTATCATTGGAGTGATTCCCCACATAGCAAAAAGAAGGGTTTATAGACTTGCAAACTTTTTCTACATTACAACTTTGTACCTTGGTTTCAAGAAGGCCGACAAGGTTAAAGGAGGAGTTCTTGATCAATTTCCTAGCTTCAGCTTGTTTTAAGGGCCAATTGAGGCCTCTTACATTCCAAGCCCCGAAATTCATTTGGATTTGGAGGAGGAGCCCGAGAACTTGGCATGTAGTGCCTTTTCCTTTCTTTCAACAGCATACATCATTTTCCTTTGTTTCTTGCGTTGTGTCTTTGAAAGCTGGAAGTCAGAATTCATTTCAAATTCTAATCCTTTTTGATCATAGGAAGGAGTTGAGGGCTGGTCCTTATCATCTTCACTTGCCAATTCTGAGAATTCATCAATGTGCTGCAATAATAAGACATCATCTTGGCTGGTTTTAGGCTTCTGAATTGCTAATGGAGTGGTATTGAGTGGAGCTTCTTCATGTAATTCCATTGGGGAGATAAGCTGAGCCTCGGGTTCTTGCAACATCAAGGACTTGTGTTCTTCCAAATTGCTTGGAGTCTTGTCAATTTGAGGATCAACAGGGCTGGAATTTGTGAGGCATTCGGCTTCTTTGGGAATTTGCTGATTAACACTTGCTTTGGGCTTAGTTACCAGTCTCCATTTTTGAGTGACATTCTTAGAGCATTGACTTATTTTGTGGCCTAGTTGTTTGCAACCTTCACAGATTGTAGGGATCCATTCATACTCCACTGGTTGTTGATACACCATTCCATTGATATCCTCAATTTCAACAAAGGATGGAAATGTAGCTTGATTATCCACTTCAATGCATACTCTTGCATAAGCAAGTCTTTGCATTTGAGATGTCATTCTATCCGTGAACAGTGGTTTACCAAGTTGACTAGCAATCTTGCTCAATGATCTTGCCGACCATAGGTGGAGTTTTAGGTGAGGAAATCTGATCCATATTGGAATTACTTCAGGGGTTGCTCTATCATAGAATTCATTAGGAGACCATGGCCTTAAGATCAAAGGTTTGTCATAGTAACTCCAAGGTCCCAATTCCAAAACCTTGAGTTTAGTTTCTTCATCTTGGAAATTAAAGATGAAAAGACCAGCTTTGAGAATGAACAATTCAACGTGGCCAAAGGCCCTCCACCTTCGTTCAATAAATTGCTCCATCAGCTTGTAGGGGGGCTTTGCACCTAGCACATGCCCGACTACAGCATTGTCCCATTTCCTCAAGTCCTCGGCCACTTCTTCTGGTGAGAAGGAAACTGGAGCTTTGGAGGTGCCTTGGGTAGTTTGAGGAGGAAAAAACTTGAGCATGGACCCATTAGTTTTGACACGGTTGGAATTGAAGAGTTGTGCCCATGTAGGCTTTGGCTGAGCATTTATTTCGGCTGGTTTTAAATCTGGTTTGGTTACATTAACTAAGGGAACTTGGCTATTTGGGTCGGTTGAGGGTGAGGGGATAAGTGGCTGGTTGATGGGATTTGAAAGGAGTGGTTTTGGCGGGCTAGTAGGGGTAATAACCAAGTGGGAAGGGCATTGCACGGGAGTTGGAAGGTTGGTATTTGTGTGCTGACTTGTGGCAGGTTGTATGGGTAGTTGGGGAGTTGACTGATGCAAATTTGTCTCTTGGGCATTGGCATTAACTGGGTAAAGGCCTAAAGGATCAGGTACATGAGGTCCATAGGAGTTATGGAGTATCTTCTTCTTCATTTCAGGTAGCTTGGAAGCCGAAGAAGTGTTGGACAATAGAAGATCAACTTTGGAGGGGCTAAGAGGAGACTTACCTCTATCATTCTTCTTTTGCTTCCATTGCTCTTCTTTAGAATTTTCTGATTTGCTGAGAGTGTTTGCCTCACGGGTGACCAGCTCTTCTCCATTGTAGGACTTTTTTAACACCTCAATCTCAGCACGCAACTTCTCAATGGTTTGTAAAAGGGTCTTGCTTTGAAAATCTTGTTGTGGATCATTCTGAGATGGAATAGAGGAAGAAGAAAGCCTTAGGATGTTCTCATCTTGGACTATACCTTCCCGAGTGCAATCAGCCTTTAAGTATGCTTCTTCATCTTTCAACGGGTGACAATGGAGAGAAGGAATAGAGGTGGATGAGACATGCAAAGAGGTATCATCCAGCCCTATACCTTCTATTTCCCGGCTTGTGGCTTGCTTCTCATGAACCGTGACTAAGGAGCATGATTTAACTTCTTCTACCCCAACCGAACTTGGATTGTCATTGCTTTGGACTGAAACGGAGGAGGATGAGATTAGGGACAAGAGAGCTTTTGATGTAGGAGAAGTAGGAGGTGATTCGGCCATGAAGTTTTAGAGAGAGAAAATTCTAGAGAGAGAAGCTCTCGGCCATATCATGGATTTCCAATTTGGCGGTTGTGTAGTTTTTTCTATGATGCATTACCATCTGAGCATAAATAGTTAGTTGGTACCATAAGTAATGGTCAATTTCTTGATAAGTCGGCTGAAGAAGCCTATGAGTTTTTGGAGGAGTTGGCTGAAAATACCAAATCTTGGGAGGTAACATCTCCTTTACTTTTAGAGTCTAGAGGAGTCCAAGCACAATCTAGTGGGAAATTAAGATTGAATGAAAATGACGATTTGAGTGCTAGGATAGCTGCTCTTACTAGGAAGGTGGAGTTACTTGAGACGAAGAAGGTGAACATGGTGAATGAGAGGGAAGTGAGATGTGTTATTTGTGAGATTCCTGACCATAGTACTGATGAATGCCCCACGGTTCCAGCTTTCAAGGAAGTTTTGTATGGGCAAACTTCAAACACAAACACCTCACACAATTTCCCTAAGCCATACTCCAGTCAAACTCAAGCTCAGTTAGGACACCCTTCCCTTCCTAACCAATATCACCCTGGGTTGAGAAATCATCCCAATTTTTCATGGAGGAATGATTCATCTAGTGCACCCTACCCCTCACAATTCAATTCAAACCCTTCTCAAGGTCAACCACAAGGTCCATCTTCTAGTTCCTTCCAACCTCAATATAGGAAGTCATCATTAGAGGATACCCTTCAGCAGTTTATGCAAGGTCAAATTGGTATTAACAATCAAACTGCTAAGAATCAAGAGCAAACCAATAGGGCCATTGAGGATATTAGGAACCAATTGACCAAGCTCATTCAAAGTCAGAGTCAAACTAAAAAGGGTAGATTGCCTTCACAAACCATCCAGAACCCTCAGGGTCAAGTTCATATGGGAGAGACTTTAGGTGAAAAATCAACCCATGAACATGTGCAAGCAATCACTACATTGAGGAGTGGGAGGATAGTCGAAAAACCAGACGATCCGAGGTTGTTGAGGGTTAATGATAAAGAGGGAATGGTTTATGGTGAAAAAGGGGAGAGTAGTGAACAAGGAGAGAGTAGAATAGAAAAGAGAAGAAGTGATGATGAAGGAAAGAGAAATGATGATGATGATGTGGTGGAAGAAGTTGTGAGAAATGAGAGAAATGAGAAAATGAAAAAGAACAAGGTTGAGAAGAATAAGGATGAGAATAAAGAGAGAGAACAAGTTGTAGGTTTCCAACCCCGACCACCTTTTCCAAGCCAATTGAGCAAGTCAAAGAAAGAGTTGTTAAACTCTGAAATTTTTGAGGTTTTCAAGTAAGTAAGGATCAACCTACCCTTATTAGATGCGATCAAACAAGTTCCATCTTACTCCAAGTTCTTAAAAGACCTTTGTACTGTTAAGAGGAGGGTGAGTGTCAAGGAAAAGGCTTTCATGGCAGAACAAGTTAGTGCCATTCTTCAATATAAGACCCCACCAAAGTGCAATGACCCAGGGTGTCCTACCATAGCATGTGTTATAGGTGAGCACAAGGTGAAACAAGCCCTACTAGACTTAGGAGCTAGTGTCAACCTTCTCCCTTACACAGTTTATCAACAGTTGGGTTTGGGGGAACTTAAGCCGACTAGAGTGACCTTGCAATTAGCTGATAGGTCGGTTAAGATTCCTAGGGGCATTTTGGAGGATGTGCTCATTCAGGTTGATAAGTTTTGCTATCCTGTGGACTTCATTGTTTTAGACACTCAGCCCACCCCTCAAGGTTCCATTCCACCCGTTCCTGTCATTTTAGGAAGACTTTTCCTAGCAACAACTAATGCAGTCATCAATTGTAGGAATGGTCTTATGAAAATCTCCTTTGGGAATTTGACAGCGGAGATGAACATTTTTAGAGTTGCTAAGCAACCCATGGAGGAAGAGGAGAATATAAGAGAGGTGGACTTGATTCAGACAGTTACGGAGGAATATGTTGAGAGGGAGTTTGTTGGTGATCCTTTGGAGAAGGCATTGACATTAGGAGATGGAAAAGATTATAGGGATGAGGTTGATGATGAAGATGTCTTGGAGGTGTTGAATTGGTTGGATAGTGCACCCATCATGTCTATAGAGCAGTCTGACCAATCTATAGAAAACCTTGCCCCAAACATGGTCAACCCTGGATCCTCCATTGTCAAGCCAGCAAGCCTGATAGGAAACCTCTTCCTAGTGAGCTTAAATATTCATTTTTAGGAGAGGAAGAGTCATACCCAGTGGTCATTTCTTCTTAGCTTACTAAGGACCAAGAAGAGAAGCTAGTAGAGATGTTGAAAAGACACAAGAAGGCACTAGGTTGGACAATAGCAGACCTTCATGGGATTAGCCCACTCATTTGCACACACTCCATTTATCTAGAGGAGGGGGCTAAACCAGTGAGACAACCTCAGAGGAGGTTGAATCCTAACATGAAGAAGGTAGTTAAAGGAAAAGTCCTTAAGCTCCTAGATACTGGGATCATATATCCCATTTCTGATTCTCAATGGGTGAGTCCTACCCAGGTTGTTCCAAAGAAGTCTGGAGTTACGGTTGTTAAGAATGAGAGCAATGAACTTGTGCCCACTAGGATTCAGACAGGGTGGCGCATGTGCATTGACTATAGGAAGTTAAATGCCGTGACTAGGAAAGACCACTTCCCCTTACCCTTTATTGATCAGGTCTTAGAGAGGGTAGCTGGACAACCATTTTATTACTTTCTCGATGGATATTCTGGATATAACCAAATCGAGATAGCCCTTGAGGATCAAGAAAAGACAACATTCACATGTCCTTTTGGTACATTTGCTTACCGGCGCATGCCTTTTGGTTTGTGTAATGCGCCGGCCACATTTCAAAGGTGCATGATGAGTATTTTTAGTGATTTTGTGGAGAAGTTTCTTGAGGTATTCATGGATGATTTCACTGTGTATGGGAGTGATTTTGAGGCATGTTTGAGGAATCTAGAAAAGGTGTTAACAAGGTGTGAAGAGAAAAATCTAGTGTTGAATTGGGAGAAATGTCACTTCATGGTGACACAAGGTATTGTCCTAGGCCATGTTGTTTCTTCTAGGGGTATTGAAGTAGATAAGGCTAAGGTAGAAATCATTCAAAAGCTTCCAACCCCTAGGTGTGTGAAAAATGTGAGATCATTTCTTGGCCATGCAGGGTTCTATAGGAGGTTCATTGCATCTTTTAGTGCTATAGCCCAACCATTGTGTAACCTTCTAGTTCATGATGCACCTTTTGATTGGACCCTTGAGTGTCAGGTTACATTTGAGAAATTGAAGGGGCTACTCACCTCAGCTCCTATCATTCAGACACCTGACTGGACTTTGCCTTTCGAATTGATGTGTGATGCTAGCGATTGTGCCATAGGTGCAGTCTTGGGCCAAAGGAAAGATAAAAGACCTTATGTATTATACTATGCCAGCAAGTCCCTTAGTGACACCCAAAAGAATTACACCACAACTAAAAAGGAGTTATTGGCAGTAGTATATGCACTAGATAAGTTTAGGTCTTATTTGATTGGCTCACATGTTATAGTTTACACAGATCATGCTGCCCTTAAATACCTCCTCACCAAACAAGACTCCAAGCCTAGGCTGATTAGATGGATTCTATTGCTTCAGGAGTTTGATTTAAAGATTAAGGATAAACGGGGGGTAGAAAATGTGGTAGCGGATCATCTTTCTAGACTTCCTTAACAGGACTTGATAGCTTATGACCCTCCCATTAATGAGACATTTCCAGATGAGGATTTACTTCTTGTGTCTACCATTGAGTCTTCTCAAAGTCCTTGGTATGCTGACATAGCAAATTATTTGGCTTCAGGCATGATACCCTCTCATTGGACTTTGCTGGATAGGAAGAAATTCTTTAGGAATGTGAAATTCTTTTTCTGGGATGAGCCTTATCTTTTCAAGTACTGTCCAGACCAAGTCATTAGGAGGTGTATTCCTGATAGTGAGTTTCAGAGTGTGATGAAATTTTGTCATACCTTGGCATGTGGTGGACACTTTTCAGCCAAAAAGACTGTGGCCAAGATCTTACAATGTGGATTGTACTGGCCCACCATGTTTAAGGATGTTCATGCATTTTGCCTTGCGTGTGATAGATGTCAGAGGCTTGGAGGCCTAACTAGGAGAAATATGATGCCTTTGCACCCCATTTATGTCTTGGATATCTTTGATTGTTGGGGAATGGATTTTATGGGGCCCTTTTTGAATTCCTTTGGATATGAATACATTTTGGTGACCGTGGATTACGTGTCTAAGTGGGTAGAGGCCATTCCCACTAGAACAAATGACCATCGGGTAGTGATCAAGTTTTTAAAGGAAAATGTGTTTTCTCGATTTGGCATGCCAAGGGCAATGATTAGTGACAGAGGGACACATTTTTGCAATAGACCCGTAGGTTTGTTAATGAAAAAATATGGGGTAGTTCACAAGGTGGGAACAACCTATCATCCCCAAACTAGTGGTCAAGCTGAATTAGCCAATATGGAGATAAAGAGAATAATTGAGAAAACAGTGAACCCAACTAGGAAGGATTGGTCTTTGAGGTTAACCGATGCATTATGGGCATATAGAACAGCATATAAGACCATTTTGGGTATGTCTCCCTATAGGTTGGTTTACGGGAAGGCTTGTCACTTGCCTGTGGAGATGGAGCACAAGGCATATTGGGCTATAAGACAATTCAATGAGAACATAGATGAGTTAGGCATTCAAAGGAAGTTGCAATTGAATGAATTAGAGGAAATTAGGCATGATGCTTATGAGAACTCAAAGGCCTCCAAGATCACCATGAAGAGGTTACATGATTTGAAAATTTTGCAAAAAAGAATTGCATGTAGGCCAGAAAGTCCTTTTGTATGACTCTAGGTTGCACTTTTTTTCCTGGAAAATTGAAGTCAAGATGGGTTGGACCTTACATTATCAAGTCTATGAATGAATTTGGGGCATTTGAGATTGAAAACCTTGTGGATGGGCAAGTTTTGCAAGTGAATGGCCATCGTTTGAAACCGTATCTTGAAAATTTTTTGGCCGAGGTGGAATCTTGGGAGTTGGAGGACCCACCTCCATTTGAATGATTGAAAGTTTTTGAATCAATGAATAAAATAGATTAGGAGTAGTGTTTAGGTTTATATTTTTTTTTTCTTTTATTTTACTGAATTATCATTCATGATTTGGGTTTCCTTATTTGCTCTCTTAACAATCTTTGTGAGCTTTGATGAATTAGCTTGACAGTGTCATCCAAGTTGGGGGGAACAAAGAAGGAGATTCAATTCAGGTGACATCATTTGTGTGCATCAATTCAGGTATTTTTACAAAGGATTAGATTGACTAAGGTAACTTCCTTCCCATATTCATGATGATTTGATTGCATATTTCCACATTGGGGACAATGTTCAATTTAAGTTGGGGGGGGAGGTAACCATATTCATGATTGTAATTGTTGTGTTGGATTGATGTTGCATAACATGTTATAACCTGAGCATGAATGTTTGAAAAAAAAAATTAAAAAATCAGCAAATTTTGAAAATTTTTGGAAATTTTGGAAATTTTGGTTAATTTTAGGAATTTGAGTCTTTTTAGTTAAATTCTTTTGGTAAATAATAGATTTAGAGAGTCTTAGTCTTGGTGACAATTCAATTCAGTTCTTATGAGCTAAGGTAAGAAGAGGGAGGATTCAGAGCTGAGCTAAACTGATATAGGATTTTTGATGTACATTGGTTCGAACCCATGTTTGAACAAAGGATTAAGAAGAGTTTGTTCGAACCAATGTTCAAACCAGTTTGTTTGTTCGAACCAACTGAGGAAAGCTAGTTTGTTGGAACCAGTGTTCGAACCATTGGATGGTTCGAACCTTTGTTCGAACCATCAGGGCAGTCCTGGCAGACTATAAATAGGTCACTTCAGAAAAAGTAGGGCTCATTTCACTATTTTGGGTCCTAACGCTGGTACAAACGAAGAGGGTTCACTGGGCAGTTGTGGTGTTCGATTGGAATCCTTTATCAAGGGGCACTTTCAAGCTTCAATTTAACTTTAATAGGAGTTGAATTCCGGTGGTGAGGAAGCTAGGGCTCGAATTTGAACTGAGTACAGAGGTAGGTTTCGGTACTGTAGCTGATCTCCATTTCAGTTTTGATAAAGCATTGTTGAAATTAGTTATTTCTGTGAGTTTGGGAAGTAATTGGGGTGAGATTTTTTGCTTGCAATTGAAGTTGTGGAAGAGTAATTAGAAAATTCACTTAGAAGGGTGTCTTCCTGATTTGGTTGAGTGTCTGTGAGCTGATTTCTTGAGCTACCTGAAAATGGCTTCACCTAAGAAAGTGTATGAGAAGAAGAAGAGGAGTAAGGGAGCTAGCTCTCAACGAGCTGAACTAGAAAAGCTCACCCCTACCAGGAAGAAAGCCAAAACTGAGCCTTCCTCTGTCCAAACTGAAATCAGTGTATCAGTTCCAACCCAACCCATTGAACCAACAACTTTAGCTAAAAATGTAGCATCATCACCAGCTGAACTCACCCCAGCCATTGCCACTGACCAACCAAGACATCAACTGGACCTCAATCCAACACCTACACCTCAGCCCACATCCAACCTACCCATTGAACAATTGCAATCCCATCTCACCCCCACTTCAGAGCAAACACCAAGGACACCCCTGGAACCCCAATCAGAGGCCACTCCTAAAACCATTAGAAATTTGATTGAGGAGTTAAATGAGGAAGCTGGGAATGAGGAAAAAGAGGGTGATCCCTATGATGACTTCAAGTTCTCAAGTGCTCGAGCACAAAAGGGGTTTGCTAAGTATTGGAGCAAGAGGTCTGTGATAGTGGAGAGAGGGATAGAGCTGAGCCATTTCCAAGGAGAAGAATTTAAATTGAAACAGAATTTTGAAGCAAGAAAATGGGAAAAATGGGCTCAATATAGTGGAGTAGCTGTGGTTCCCATTGTCCAAGAATTCTATGCCAACATCTTGGACCTTAAGAAGGAAGGGAAAGATTGCATTGTGACTAAAGTGAGGGGAATTCACATTGAAGTCTCTCCTAAGGATGTGAGGAAATTTTTTGGATTGAAGGAGGAAAAGCAACCTCAATTCCCATTCTCAATTGAGGAAGCTCTTGACATGGATGCATTGGCCAAGGTGTTAACTGGAAACCCCAAAGCTGAGTGGGGCCACAAGAAGAAGATTGCTAAGAATAGGTTGAACTCAAAGTTCAACTCATTGCACTTCTTGGCATGTTCACAACTCAATCCAGTGATGAACACTTCTGAGTTGAGTTATGAGAGGGGCTTACTTTTGTATGCAATTGACAAGGGATTGAAGGTGGAATTGGGGCAGCTTATCTGGGAAAACATGGCTGAGGCTTCCAAGATAAAGAAAGGGGTTAATGGGCTACCATTTGCTGGATTCATCACCAAATTTGTTTGCAAGAAGAAGGTCACAACTGAACTAGGGGAGCAAGTAGCCAAGCCATTGGGGCATATCACTGCTTCATCTAGGGAAAGAAGTGCAAGTCATAAGAAGAAGAAAGAAGGGATCACAACTGAAGAAGTTATGAAGAAGATGCTAGAGAAGTGGGATGAAGTGAAGGTCAAGCTTGGAGAGATTAAGAATGACCTAGTACTTTATCGAGCAAGAACTCCAAAGCCAAGGGAAGAGGATTGCGGCCATTGAGGCTAAGCTGGAGCTACTGCTTTCTTCTACAACTGCTGGGACTTCTTCAGTGCCATCCGAGGACCCTCCTCTTGGCTCTTAGATCTTAGGAGCTATTTTGTTTTGTTTTGTTGTCACCAAGCTAGGAGTTGTAGTACTTTTTGACTTTAGTTAATTTTGTTGCTTTATTGTAGGACTTTTTGACTTGTAGTAAGCCTGTGAAGTGGGTATTGACATGTTTTTGTAATCAAAGGGCTAAATATGAACTTTTTGTGAAATTTTAAGTGGAATGAAATGAAATGAAGTTTCTTTTTAGTTCTTGACTTGATTCAAAGCATGTACATGGTTGATTAATGCTCATTTTTGAGAATTGCTTGTGATTTATCCTTTAAGTCTTAAATGTCAACATGGAGTTCAGAGTTTCAACACTTTTGAAGTTGTGTGAAATTAAATTGTGCATTCAAGAAATTGTGCGAGTATGAACTCTTGGGACATAAGTTGACTCAAGAAATGCATATATTTATTCTCTAATAAGTGGAGACTAGCCTTGTGAGATTTGAGCCTTTAGCTTCCTTTGTTGAGTGGTTGAACTTAATCTCACATGTTTTTCACATCTATATTCTTTTAGTAGCTCTAAGTACTTGTTTTGAATCCTTAAGCATGAGAAACTCATCAGCTTGAACCATGAACATTGGAATGGATTTGTCAACTCAATTGAACTCTTGGAAGTGAAGTAGGCCATCCTTGCATTGTTGAGCCTTATTGACCTTTCTTTCTTAATTAATTTTCCTTAGGAGCCAAGTTGAGCTGTGAATGCATAAATGCATAATTCTTTTGGAGCCTTGAACAATACCCTAATCCTTATAAAATTTTAACAACCTACCTAAGTGCCTTAGTAGTGTATAAGCTTAAAGGAGGTAGAATGAGTCAAGGGTAGTGGTAGTTTTGAGGAAATAGAGGTTGATAAAAAGGAAAGAAAAGGAAAAGAAGAGTGATACAAGGATGTATTTTTCATTTTCTAAAAAAAAAAAAAGGGAAAAAAGAGTTTGAAGAGAATTGACATCTTGGGAATTCAAAAAGGGTGAAGGAAAAGGAACAAAGAATGGAGTATGATTGAGAAGAGAGGGATCAAATTACACAACTAAGGCACATTTTGAAATATCCCTTCCCTTCCTTGGTCCCACATTTAACCCCTTAGCCCCATTACAACCCAATAAAGACCTAATGGATCTAAGGTGTCAAGTGAGTTGAATTTGAAGTTCTCAATGTGAAATAGTTCCAGATTTTCATTGCTATGGATTATTCCTTTCATAGAGCTACACCAAGTCCAATATTCATTGAATTTTATCGTTTTTGACTTAAGGAAGGTTCTTACTAGAATTGGCTTTACACTTACTCTTATGAAAGAATCTTCCAAGAGTGTCTCACCCAATTCTCATTTTATTAAAGAGAGTATGCCCTGTGAGGATTAGTCAAGACTTGAGAGAACTTTAGTGCATCATTGATGTTAGATTTATGTTCTAGTGAGGAATTATGAGCATGATGGATTGATTCATGTTTTAAGACCATACAATGAATAGAGGTTTGCTCCTATGAAGTTCCATGTTAACTTTTAACTATCTTGTGGAGTTGAACTTGAAAATTCAAAAGAATTTGCATTAAGATGTCATGTGCAACTTTGAATTAGGTTAAAGACTGAGAAGTGATTTCTTGTTGAGCTAATTTGCTAGGGCCTAGCAAATCTCAAGTTGGGGGGTGTGATTGTACTATGAAAAGTACAATCATTAACCTTAATTAGTGATTTGTTAGGTGGATCTATATCTTAAAAAGATGATAAATTGTTTTTAAATGCATTCATGAGGAATTCTTGTGATTTGCAGGTGTTTGGGACTAAAATGGATGAAGTTGGGCTAAATTGGATGAAATCAAGAAGTTGGTTCGAACACATGTTTGAACCAACTGTTGTTCAAACCAATGTTCTAACCACAGAAGGCAAACCAGAAAAAGTTGCAACAGATTTTGGCTAAGTGTTGGGAAAAGTGGTTCGAACCAATGTTCAAACCATAGGTTGTTTGAACCTTGGTTAGAACAACAGAAGCCAAGTGTAGACCAACAAGTGTTGAATTTGACTAAGGCAAAGTGGTTCGAACCTTTGTTCAAACCACATGTGGGTTGAACCTTGGTTCGATCAACAGAAGGGTGAAAAGTTGCAGAGCTCAAAAATTTCTAAGTCCAAGACTTTGGTTCGAACCCTTGTTCGAACCAACCCTTGTTCAAACATTGGTTCGATCAACAGAAGCTATGTAAGGTTCAACTGGAAGAAAATTTTCTAAGTCCCAGACTTTGGTTCGAACCCTTGTTCGAACCAACCTTGGTTCAAACACTGGTTCGATCAGCAGAGGCTGTGAAAGGTCTAATTGGAGTGAGATTTGACTAAGTCCCAGAAATTGGTTCGAACCCTTGTTCGACCCAATCAGTCTGTTCGAACCTTTGTTCGAACCAACCTGCAATTCGAGGATCCTGATATTCAACTTTTGAGAAATGGGCAATTATGTACTTTTAAATGTTATATTTCATATATATATGTATGAAGGAGGTCGTTTAAGATATAGATAGACAGATTCATTTCTTTCAGTTAAGTTTTCCTTTTAGAGAGAGAGAATTGTAGAGAGAGAAAGTGATTCCATCTTCATTTCTTTGAATTCTTGTATCAGAATTTCAGTTCTATGAATGGATTTACTTCAATTTTTATTGTTTTCTTCTGTTATGATGTTTGAGTAGACTTTTCTCTTGGATTCAAGACAAGTCTCGTAGTTGATTTGCAAGAATTTCAAGGTAATGGGGTTAATGTTGAAATCCATTGTGTTAAAGGAAGAATCTATGTTTGATTTGAATTGATTATTGATTTTTGAGTTGAGATTTCAATTGAACTCCAATTTTGTATGGTTTATGGCTTTACTTATAGATTTCTACATAGAATTATCATGTCCTTCTCTTGGATTTGTATGGTAATTGCTATTCTTAGGATTTATATGTAAGAACTATAAGCTATGCACATTAGGTGTTTGATTTGAATTCTCAGCAGATTTTTGTTCTTAATTTCTTATTCAAATCAGATTTAGGTTGTTCTAAGTGGTTTTATATCTAGAATATCTTTTGATCTACCCTTTTTAGGTGTAGAATCTTTGAAATTTATTGTCAATCACTACGAGCTTGTTTTGGATCCAAGGTTTTCTTAAAATTGTTCTAAAAACATTTTATCCAAACAACCATTTCTAAAACCAAATTGAATCTCTATCATTCATTGTGGGGTTGAAAATTTGTCTAAAACCTTTTCCAAGAATCGTTTGTTCACTAATTTTTACTAAGGCTCTCTGTGGACACGATCCAGTTCTCACCGGTAATTGTGCTTCAATAGACACCCTGCACTTGGGGTCGAGCCAATATTGATACATTGGAATCGAGCAAGCAGGCTGAGGTAGCTGAAGATTCATGAGCAGAACTACACAGTTCATGATTTGGAGTTGGTTGCATTATATTTCCATTGAAGAATTAGAAGCATTATTTGAATAGTGAGAAGTTTGAGATGTTTCCAGACTACAAGAGTTTGAAGTATATTTTCACCCAGAAGATCTTAACGAATGTGAAATAAAGAAGGTGGATAGAGTTAATAGAAGATTATTACTGACTTGTAGTATAATCTGGGTAAGGCTAATTTTGTTGCAGATGTTCTCAGCAAAAAGACTTGTTATTCTTTAGCGAGTTTTGCTATTCAAGAGTAGGAGATGATCAGTGTCTTAGGCGAGTTTGACTTAGAGTTGAGAGAGGACGGTGGATAGGTAGTGTTGTATACCTCAATCATTCAACTAATGTTGTTAAGCAGGTAAATAAGGCATAGAAGACAAATGAGGAGTAAAGGATATCTATGTAATGATTCGAGGTTCAGTAGTTACGCCAGGATAGGAAGTAGGAGCTAATGATGTGTTGAGATATCAAGGGAGACTTTGTACCCACTTCTGTTTAGGGTGACGTCATGAGAGAGTTTTACCATTCCTTATTAGTTATTTATCCTTGGGGTACTAAGATGTATTATGACTTGAGACACCAGTTTTATTGGTCAAGGATGAAAAAGGATGTGGCTAAGTTTGTGAGTAGATTCTTGACTTTTCAATAGGTTAAAACAAAACATTAGAGGCCAGTGGAGTTGTTGTAGCCATTATTGGTTTTAGAATGGAAATAGGAAGAACATCAAATTTCGGCTTATATGATGAATTCGACTCATTTCTTAGCAATTCAGATGACAAATTTTGTGGATGTATTGGTTAGGTTGTATATCAGGGAGATAGTGAGACTTCACGAGACTTTTGTGTCCATTGTCTCAAACCAAGATCCTTATTTTGTCCATAAGTTTTGGTAGAGCTTTTAGATGGCTATGTGGACAGAGTTTTGCTTTAGTACCACTTATTACCCTTAGACAGATGGGCTGTCTAAGCGCATGATTCACATTTTTGAGGACATACACAAGATTCGTGTTTTAGATTTTCAAGGTAGTTGGGAGGATCATCTATCGCTGGTGGAGTTTGTATACAATAACATCTATTAGTCAAGTATTGAGATGACGCCTTTTGAGGCTTTGTATGGTAGGTCGTACAGGTCACCTCTTTGTTAGATTGAGGTTGAGACAATATTGATAAGGCTAAAGCTTATGTAGGAGACAAGTGAGAAAGTCAGAGTAATCAAATTGAGGTTGGAGACAATGTAGAATCGTCAAAAAAGTTATGCAGATCAGGGGTGTAGACATTTAGAGTTTCAAGTAGGAGATCATGTGTTCTTGAAGATCTCATTAGGGAAAGAGTAGCTTTATTTTGGTCGTAGTGGGAAGTTGTCACTAAAAATATTGTGTCACTTGAGATTTTGGCCAGAGTTGGAGATGTGTCTTATTGTTTTGCCTTGCTGCCTTAGTGTCTTACAATTTTTGGGCATGCCCAGCACCAAGAAGCCCCAACCCCCAGTGTCTCACCTCTCCAGCTGACAAAATGCGCATGTTCGCCCTGTCTTTTGTCTTAAGCTAGTGTCTCTATCCTCTTTTTCACACAATATCAGCATGTCAGCTGCCCAAACTTAATTGGACTGATATGTCGGCCTTGTGTAAGGTCTATTTTACCATCTATTGCCTATATAAATCCTCCCAATGCTAAAAATAACGGTAATGCTCTCCACAGGAGGACTACCCTCCATACTTAGGCAAATTCTCATCTCTTCTTCTCTTTTATTTTAAATTATTGTTTTCAGTATTGCAAGAAGACTTTGAGGTTAATTTTTAAGCAAGCAAGGTTTGGATTTAAATTATTGTCTTCCCCTTTCTTCTCCTTTTCTATTCAATTCCCCCTTTCTTTAATTTAAAGTTTAATAATGAAATTTCAATTTCATGTCATTTGATTAGGTTTTTCAATTACAGGCACTCTTTTAGTTTTGTTAGATTAGGCTCCCCCTTGGCTCCAAATCAATGAAAATAGTTTGTTGAGGTTGGTGGTAGAGCTTGTTTGGATCTTAAATTTCAAATCATTAGATGAATTGAACAGAAAATTATATTTTAAGGGATTCATCTATTGGAATCTCCTAATAATATTATAGTTGGGTAAGAGATTAATGAATTCTCATTTCATGATATCTCTAATCCTAGTTTTGCATGTCTTGTTAGAACGAGCCTACCATCTCAATCTTAACAAAGGCATCTTTCTGTCAAATAAAACTTAATTGCTAAATCTTTTGGCCTATTACCACTAGGGATAAGTAATAGGCCGAGATAAATGGCGTGTTTAACTTACCGCACCAATATATTATTATTGGAATTGATTTGGGGCGAAGTCTTTAAATACAAGTCTTCAAATTTTTAGCACTTTAAATTATATCTTTCAATACCGTATGTCAATACTGCATTTTAAATACCGTCTTAAAATACTGTCTTTAAATACCCTCTTTAAATACCACCTTTCAATACTTGTTTTTAATTTAAATATTCTAATTATTCCATAGCAAACTTAAACAAATCAATCAATTAAATTTTTCCTCTTTCTTAATCACCTAATAAGTTCAAATAAACTTAATATGAAGTGTCACGTAAGTTCCATCCCCTAAGCTCAATAAATTTTAAATTTTGAATCTAACTTTATGTGGAATCAACCTGAACTTAATTAATCGGTTACCTTGCCATTGTTGACTCTTGCACTTGTGGTAACCAAGTAATAAAGTCATAAAAAGATTCTGTATTTTTGGGCAAAATAAATGGATATATCAATTTACTTTTCATTGCGTAGCCATAACTCCCATGCAAATTAGAGGACCATTAAAGAAGGCCCCACCAATTTAAGGAATTTCATTACACGTACGACAAGTCACTAAATTAATAGTGTTTGCACAATTTCGTGAACATGTTTACAAGGCTTTTGCTGATACTGTTGGAAGAGTGGGCCATTCTGAATTTTGGGCATGCACGTAATTTGCAACCGGCCAAGCATTTTGTAGACTTACACTCCAAGCATCTATTTATGGAAAAAGACATTCCTTATAACCTTTACCACCCTAAAACCTATGAAATTGCACAAAGAGATAAAAATATCAATATTCCTTGGATCTAAGAGCTTCTCAGTATTTCACCGATGTATGGGAGGCCACCTTCTTGTGTTCCAGTTGGGTAAAAGTTAGTAATCAAAGCTTGGGACACCATAACCTTGAGGGTGATAGAAGGGTTCAGTGAATTGGCTGCAAATACCTTTCACGTTAATTTCAAGACCTACCCTTTACCCCGTTAGCTCATCTTCGTTGTCCAATATGGAAACTTCCACTCATTTAAACTTAAAAAGCTCTGCAATTAATCTGGACGCTTTGATACTGATGATTCAGTTGCACTTATAAGCTGTTTTTGCATCTATTCAATTCTAAGGGTATCTGACTTCATTAAATTATTGATTCAATTATCAAATCTACCAACCATCAATATACAGTATAACTTCGACAAAATAATATCTAATTAATTTAATAACTTCTTTTAAATAATATTTTCAGTTGGTCCCGACTTTGGGCTAATGTTGAAGGCCCATGCACCTACTAAATAAATTAACAATTTTTTGATGGACTAATACACATTATTTGATTATTATGCCTTCTTAAAACATAAGTTAAACGTTACCTATTTTTTCTTGAAATTGATGTTGAGTTGGATTTCATCTCGAAGTTTTCTTAATATGATAGGATGATCTGGTGTAGTATTCTCACTAACAATGTATTTGGAAATAATAAATATTAATGAACTTGCTTAAAGAAATACACGGACCTAGCCAAAAAAGAAAAAAGAAAAGAAAAGAAGAGAAACGTATTGTGCATAAATGTAGTTTCTTAAATTAATAACTTATTGATTTATTTATTAATTAATATTTGACTTAATTAATAATTGTTTTAGCTCCAAGACTATTAATTTATCCAAATTTTATTAAGGGCATGAAAATTATGATAAAATCTTTTTTTCTTTTTTAGGTGTTGAATATAGATAATCATCGTAGACTACCCCCATCCCCACACATATGTATAGGAATCATGGGATAAGAAACCAATTCCTTGGGAAGTCATGTCAATGTCGCTAAATCTTGACAGAATTCTTAATGCAAGGTGTGCTTGATGAAAATCTGATTGCTACATCCTCACCGAAGATGCACAAAATTGGGCTCCATAGGATGCTGAAGCGCCAGTCGTCACCTGCCTATAGTCTTAAAATAGCTCTCTCGAAAATTAATGGTGGATTTTGGAATAATAGGATACTTTATAATAAAGGAAAGGGAAAGTAATGTGATGATTTGATAGGACAGGGTGAGGTTTAGATTAGGTTTAGGATGGCTTGTCAGGTGATATAAAAGGTATTGGTCAAAGATTAGAAAAGTAGAAAACAAATTGGCCTATGTAGATGTTACAATTTTGCCTCATTAATTAAAATTTATAATATTTAATATTTTTAGATGAATGATACTTTTTTTTTTTTTTTTGAAAGGTGAATTTTTTTTTTTTTTAAGGGGAGGGGGAAGACTCGAACTCGAGTCATGAGCAGGCAGGAAAGGCTCTTAACCACTGAGCTAAAGGCCACGCTCAGATGAATGATACTTTACTGATTAACTTTTCTTAATTGTAAGTTATGTCAAAGTGTCGAAATTCAATTAAGAGTAAACAATTAGCAAAATGACAGTCATATCCCTAAAAAATGGAGAGGTTAAGCTAAAAGCTCAGATCAAGGTAGAACACCACCAAACTGCATAGATATGTCCTAGACACTACACAAATAACTCCTTACATCAACAAAACATCCAGAGTTCAGAGTCAAGGGACAAGTCAGTGCAGAAGTCAAGTATGACCTCTACAAACACACCCAAAGGTTGATATTGACCGGAATACTCAAATCAATCCAAAAACACACAAGAAAACAAAGAACATCCAAGAACATGCTAGAGGATATAGAACATAGTTTAGAGCAGCCAAAATACTACTTCGGAGGTCATTTGGGCCACATCGACTCAAAATAGCACCTAATGACAACAAGGGAGCTACCAGTGTATTAGACATAATTTGATCCTCCAGACAAAGTCCGATGATCCTCAAATTGCACAGAAATATGAAGGGTACATTTCCTGAGGTAATGACATAGTTAGGTCATGTCAAATCAAACTTTAGGAAATCCCTTCAGATCTGGGACTTAGAAAATTGTTATTAGTTTATAATTTCATAAAAATGTCCAGGAGTCATTCTGAAGGCATTTTTAAAATCCTCATGCCACAAAATGGTAGGAGGGATCTTCTTGTGTATACTTGCAAAGGTTGCTGGAAGGAATTGGGTAACCCCTCTCTATTTTAGCCCGTTTCAAAGCAAAATTTTTCAAACAGACCTAAATTGATCCCAAAGAATCCAAATTAAATCAAAATTTGGCCTAATTGGATTAATTTTCTCCAAAAAATTATCTAGGTCATTGGGGCTCCTGAAAACTGTTCAGAACTACCTAAAATGGGTCGAACCTATCAAGGTGGAACCCAGACCTAGCAAAACATGGCTGAGTAGTGGATTGCCAAATAGCCTTTTTTTCTTCTTTTTTGCAGCCAAACCTAGTTTGCCACTAGGCTAGTGGCAGACTCCTTTGTCTACAAGGGTAAGCAGAACCTTTTGCTTGTGCTATTTTGACGAATAATTTTCCTTGCAGCTTCATGTAAGCACTTGTAGAAAAGGTTGTACAAGTGTTTTTGCGAAGTTTTTTTCCCTATAGACTTAGGCAAACATTTTGCCTACGGATGCAGGCAAATCCTTTTACCTGTAATTGTTGGACAAAAGCTTTGTTCGAGGCAGGAAAGGCATATATAAAGGACCTCCGCCTTCTCTTATTTTCATTCGACACTCGACGCACTCAAGAGCTCTCAAGATAAGGCCAACACTCTAGAGTTTCTCTTTATAGGAAAGTCCGAATCAGTAAAAATTTTCTCTTTCTAGAAAATTTTTACTTTATTTTTTAATTTAATTTATTTATGTGATTAGAATAAAATAATTCCAATTATGTAAATAAAAACCCTCTGTCAATGAAAGGTATCCGAATTATAACTAAAGTTCAGGGCGGGCCTGATGTATGATATTGACTGGATTTACTCGAGACAACTTGTCAAAATTATAGACATCATACTTATGAAACGGCCACATCACATTACAATGCCATACTATGCTATAACATCATACTACCATGCCAAGTGATGTCATAATACTATGTTTACCATGTCATGCAATGTTATAACATCACAATATCATGTCAAGTCATGCCAAACATCATGTGTACTTACCATGTCATCCATACTATGTTATGTCATGTTCGCGTGCTACTATGATATGTCGTACCATGATATCATGATGCTAGTCATGTTATACCATGCCATTACAATGCTGCACCATGTTACCATGCCATATTATCATGATTTGTTATGTTAACATGTTTTATCATCATCATATATCATGTTATAACATATCAGGACATTATTTACCATATTAGCTCATGCTATGACATGATATACACCATGACTTGACTTGACATGCCAGAACACTCCTACACATGCAAACACACACCCACTAGGGATGACACAAACTTAGAAGTCAAATGTTTACCAATCTAGAGTATTTACTTGAGCAAGCTAGGCTCCAGAGACTAGGAATGATTTATGATTGGTTAAGCTCGCAATTTCTAAAGTCCTAACTCTCATAGATATATCAGGTATGCATCTTATAACTGTAATCCATGATAGGGATAAATATTAGAATATAAATTGTCATTTGATTCAACATGTTCATGATATATTTGATCATAGAAATTGCATCACTCACATCATTCTTGGCTCCTAGGTCATATCATATAGACTTGATCTTCACCATTAGGAGTTAAGCTCCACATCAGAATTAAACTCCTTTCCCAAGTGGTAAACACTCACTTACTCGCACGAGGCGCACCTTTGGAATTGAACTCTCCAATGGAATAAAACTCCTTCTCTAGTGATGCGCAATGCAATAACTATTCATCTAATCTGATGCAAGGCTCTATCTTCTAGTTACGCACAAAGTGCTGTTTTTTTTCTCATTTGGACCAAGGCTCTTTTTCCAATTATGCACAAGGTGCTAATTGTCATTTTTCGTCTAGAGCAAGGCTTCTTTCCACAGTTACGCATGGGGTGCTAACTATTCTTTTACACTAGACCAAGGCTCATTTTTTAAGTTAAGCACGAGGTGCTAACTGTCTTTTATCATCTGAAGCGATAATCTCTTCCCAAGTTACATGTGAGGCGTTAACTTTTATTTCACTCTTAGAGCTAGGCTCTTACACCTAGACCAATATAAAGTTAATTACTCTCGGTATTGACCTAGAGCTAGGCTCTTTCTCTTCTTTATCCCATATCAATATCGAGGCTCCGTCACAATAATTTTATGTACAATATCGACCGTATCAATCACTCCCTCATACACTTAGCCCACTCTCATCGATGATGATACTTGAGGCCACCAGTTTGTCACCACGACATTCTAGAATCCAACCAGTTTATCATATGCCATCCACGACATCACACGCTGGCCGATGATGAGGCTTACTATGCATGAGGCTAATTAGTTTGCCATCCACGGCATTTTGATCACACTTGCATCCATGTATACATATCAGCACATCACATCTACACGAGGCGTTGACTTGAAGCTATATTAACCTTATCCCTTCACAGGGTAGTAGATAGCTCGAGTACATAGCTTAAGTCCAATCACCACGGTCTTCATAGACCATCCACATGGGACGCTAGCCTAGACTTAGAGCGAGGCTTTTGCATCATTTTCTCTCATATCCATCACTGCATTGACATATAGTTTAGACTATTAAAGTCTGAATTACGTTGACCAGATCCCTTCACTGGGTACGTAGGTAGCTCAGTAGATAGCTTGAGTCCAATCAGCTCAGTCTTCATAGACCATATTTTAATACACACTTTATTCTTAGAGCGCACAGGGACTACATAAGTCTGCATACATATCTTTGTTTCAGTTTCTCAGTATAAGTTTCATCCCCAGCAGAACTCTCTCTTATAAGGCATTCCCAGTGGGCATCAAAAGCAAACTTAGCCTTTAATGTGCATTTAAAGTCAAACCAGCATATAGAACTCCTTAGGTTGCATCATTACCACATAGGTAGACATCTCACTTACACACGTGAGCTTTGCTCGGCAGCTTTGCATGTCATATGCATTTTTGAGTTGTATGTTTCAATTATGACAACTGAATATTATATTATGAGATTACAGCTGCAAAAAATAGAAAGGGACTTTGGATATTCCTAAGTATCTAGGTGTAATAGATTCTGTACATAGCCAAACCACTGGACCCAATTTCTCTAATTACACAAACTAGTTGAAAGTCATTAAAAGGGCATTCTATCACACTTTCTAAAAACATTGTTAAAACATTTTGAATCAAAATCAAAACTCAAGTTTCTCGACGCACCCCTTTTTGAAAGTGTCTTGTGACGACTCCTAATATCTACATTTAGACCCTAATTTTAAAATCAAAACAATTTTTTCACATTTGGCTAATCTCGGATGTACCATATCGTAATAAAGAATCATGACTCACACTTTTCAATTATCCTGACAGTCTAACACAGCAGCAGGTCTAGGCATACGGGGAATGACATGTGGGCACCCAGGCCATATTTGGGTGTATATGTGTCAAAGGGCAAGCCGCGGGCTAAGGCTGACCACACAAAGAAGGCTATGCAGGGACCTAGGATAACCTCAAGACATACCAAAATTTGAATTTTTCTTAAACTAAACTAACTCTAACTAGAAACTGAGCAACTAAGTCTATATTCACATCAAATTAATCACATCAAAATAAAATGTTAAATCTCATTTCAAATGCATCATAAATAAATTAATATTTATGAAAAAACATAGGTCACCAAAACCATTATCATTAAAAGCATGAATACAACATAAATTAAGGAAAAAAATAATCAACCCCTACCTTAGACTACTTTGGAAAGAAGAAACAAACATTTCACAATCTTTAATAATTAACCAATCATTCCAACATATTTCTTTTGACCGACCCTGAAATGTGTTCGGGTTCTACCTCTCAAGTGCAAGAGGGTGGTCGTAGTCTTACTCGGTGAGAACCGAGGTCATCTCCACAGGGAGGGCTGTGTTAAAAGACACTAGACTTGTTCTCTTAATTAGTAGGTGAGCCTAAGCTAATCTAAACTAATTTTTGAATTACAAAGTGATTTGAATATGGCTGGGTTGAGAATGGTGGAGCGAAGCAAATTGTGATATTAAACTAGAATGCAAATATTGAAAATAAACTAACTAAAATAATCTTGGTTTCGAACCAAATCTGGTAGTGGGTAGTGGTTTACTCAAACGCATTTATAACTCAACCTAACAAACGCACATGCATTGCTAGGTCGGAAGATATTTCATTAAAAACTAATTTATGGAATTCAGAGTAAGCGAAGGCTTTTGAAATTGGTTTCAGACTCACCGGGACATTGAATCAAACACCTAGTGTGCATGAGCATCAACTCATAACTAGACTTCAATTATAACACAGGTGAATCGGTTTCTTAAGAAAACCTCATGTTTTGGTTTTATGAAAATAAGGTTCGAATCACCGGGCCATTGAACCAACCACTTGATTTGCACGAGTGGCCAATCGTAACCAAGCTTTGGTTTTAACACGGGTGACTGATTTTGTAAGAAAACCTAATTTGGGTCTTGGAAAATCAGATTCTAACTTACCGGGACATTAAACCGAACACTCGGTGTGCACAAGTGAAAACTTGTAACCAAGCTACGGTTGTGACACGGGTGAGTAGGTTTCAAGAGAACCCTAGCTTACTACGAAATTCCAATTAAAAGTCCAAAATATATTTTGTTAAATAAAACTCGTTTACATTTGAGTTCACCAACTACTTCACCACTTTCAATGGCTTGAAGCCAAGAACTAACCCTAGCCTAACATTGCGAAAGTATTAACAAAGCCTTTCAAAAAGAAAATAACCTTCATCAAGCACTCAAACACGAAAACGAAGGATATAGAAATAAGCTAAAGCAATTTCGAAAGCAAATCAAACACTAACAATGACTACGAAGTACTACGAAGTGAAAATAAAGAACAAAGATAAAGAAAATAATAAACTTTTAATTAAAACGAAGTAACGAATGAAACTTACCAATTAATCTTAATGCGAAGATGAAAAAATAAAGCTTCCGTCAATCCAACACGAGATGAAAACATCTAACCCTAATCTAAACTAAACTAAGGGACAAAGAAGAAGTGCGTAGGGTTTCGAACCCTCCTACATCAGATTTTCAACCTTTTATATCAACGTATATTACAAGGGCATAAAGGTAAAAACATAGCCCAAACTTATTCTAAACTTGTGCTGGAAGAGTCCTCATGGGCGCCCATGGCTGAGGTGGGGCGCCCATGGTACAAGTGTTTGATGAAGTTCTCAAAGAGATAGCCAAAAACAGCAGTCAGAACTCTCTCTCTGTGGGCGCCCATCTGATGAAGAATGGGGCGCCCATGGGTGTAGGTGGGGCGCCCATGCTTGTGGTGGGCGCCCATGGGTCTAGGTGGGGCGCCCATCTGCAAATACAGTGAACAGTTATTCTTTGACAGCTTTCTGTCCCTGACTTCCGATGCAATTTTGACATTGAAGATGACAGATTCAGGCTTCGGCTAAACCAGCAAAGTTGTAGGGATTCGAGTTTTCTTTCCAACGCAAAAAGAATGGAACCATTTTGAGTTGTGACGAAAAAGTTATGGCTGAAAAACTGAGAGGGTGTTGAGCTGGAACTTCAACCGCACACCACTTCAACTATTTTGAACTTCAAACCACTTCCTTCTCCTTGGCACCCATGGTAGTCGATCTTATGCCTTGGGATGGCTCCTCCTCACATGCAACCTTGGTGTTGTTTGGACCAAAAACACCATATTATATCACCTGAAATATACACACACCAAGAATGCATGGAAATGAGATAATCACACTAACACATCGCCAATAATAACTGTAAATTCATAATTAGCATGCTCAATATATATATAATTGTATAATAATGCATGCTAATCACACCCCCTAACCTAGACATTGCTAGTCCCTAGCAATGAGTGCAGTCAAACCATGAAGTATAAGAACAAATGCAAGGGCACCCACAACATGTAAGCTCTTATTCAAATCAAAATAAGACAAAATAAAAACTAACTAAGGTGATGTCCGTTTTCATGGGAGACACACGACCACACTTAGCGTGTGAGGCAAGCCCTTTAAACCCCTAGGTTCCCCCTAGTGGACGAGCAAGGTCTCGTGAGGGTTTGCAGTGATACTACCCACAAACATCTATGGTATGGTCTCAAGGTGTCAAAGAGTGATTAAGGTTAGTAATGAATCAAGTTCAAGCTCAACAAGTTACAAAACTTAAATATCATGTGTAATTCCCAAGTGCTAAGCATGAATACATTCACTATCAAAGTTAGAAAAGCATATGTGCAAAACAGTGTCATTTATTCAACAAGGTCTCGAGAGCATAATCAGAACTAGGCTTTGACTTCAAAAACTCACAAGGTAGATCACTCAGAGAAAGAAACTCACTCATCAAGGATTCACTCATACCTATGAGCATAAAATGCTCTCCTAGTTGCACACAACCACACGAATAAGTGAGTGAATTGAATTGAAGTTCCGTATGGATAGCTCATACCAAAAATAAGTTCCAATGCCATGCAATAGATTACACCACACAACCTACACAAGACCACTACATGCACACACAAGAGTTGCTCGCTTAGAATCCACTAGGTCTTTAATCCGGTTGTAACTTTGCCAGGGGTATTGGTTAACAATCGAAGATGTAGAAATCAAAACACATGTCTTGGGATAAAGATGTTCAAGTACGTACAAGTCCCAAACTACCCATTTCCTTTCTATACCCTAACCAACAATATGAAGCTTATTCACAAACTTACAAACTACTTTTGGGACACTCTTAGCAACTGCATTACAAAACATAAATCCCACAATTGAATAAACAAAAGGAATGAGAAAATATTTTTTTCTTTTTTTTTCTTCTTTTTTTTTTTTTTTTTTGCATCCCTTTGTTTTTTTTTTTTTTTGAAATGATGAAGAATGAACTATACAATGTATAAATTCTCATCCCGGCACTCACCCTCATTTGGCTCTCAAAAGCTTACATTCCCAACCCCACATTCCCAACTTAGACTTTGAGGCACTTTCATAGCCCAAGACATGTGAGGGTCAGGCTTAAAGTGTGTGAATGGGGTGTAGGGGACATTATGTGTGAGGCGTATCAAAAAGAGAATACTTTATATCACAAACTTCAGTTTGAGGCTTCAAGTAGGTTCCTAGGACAATTTCATATCAAGAAAGGATAAAAAGGCTCAAATTAACAAAGAGGGCCTAGCATCATTTTCAAAGATTACAACAACTCATATGTGCCAAGTGAAACTCATGCAATTGTGTGAGATGCAATTAGTGTGTTGAAAACCAAAGTGAAGCATGAAAGAGCTGTGATTATGTGCAACCCCTCAAGAAAATAATAATAGGCTCAAAAGCTCACCATAGGGGTATAAGTCTCTACTTAGTCCAAAGATGCTTAATTGAACAATGTTACACAAAATTCACTCTTAAGCACATAAATTCTTCCATAATAGCCAAAAATCCACAAGGTCATGACACACTCAACTTAAATTAAGTTTCCTATCAAAGCTTGAACAAGACTCACTTATCCCTCTCTCACTCAAATTCACAATCAACCAAACCAAAAAGGGCTAACATGCAGGTACAAATGTGCTAAGTCATGTATGTAAGCTCAAAGATGCTCAAAATTTGAAAAATTTGATAATTTTAGCACAAATGGTCATCATGCGAACTCTATCCCCCAACCTAAACTAAACATTGTCCTCAATGTGAGAACTATGATGCATATGTGGGTCCGTAGTGTGCATAGTGAGCATGATGATGATGAGCATAAAAAGCAATCAATATGTAACACATAAGCCAAGCATGCACCCAAAACAAGAATCCCCATAAGCAATAAAGAACACCCCCCCAACCTAGTTTCTACAGCACTTCCAACAACAACCAACAACATATAGCCAAGTGTTATGCTCAAAATGTAGAAACAGAAGGTAAAAAGGGTGGATATTACCTCAAGAGCTTCCTTATTTGAAGAAAAGAAAAAAACTATACAAGAGAAAAGGTTAGAAAGAAAATAAAAGAAAATAAAGGGAGAATAAGACAAGAGAAAGAGTTAGTACACAAGAAAAAATAAGAGAAAAGAAAATAAGAGAAGAAAATCAAACCAAAAAAAAAACATAAGAAAATAAGGAAAAGAAAACTCTAATCTACTATGTACAAAGGCAACAAAGAAGAAGGGTTATCCAACACCCTCTCTATCCCATGCGTCCACAAATGGTTTACGAAATAAAATGTTCTCTTTGGGCCCACGAAGCACCGAAGGTGGATGCTCCTTGGATGTAAAACACATCAAGGGATGTAAGGCCGAGTGAGGTTCTTGAAACCTTGGATGTGGCCATAATGTATGTAAGGACATAAATATGGTGGGTTCTATCAGTCTATCGGTGCCCAGAAAATCAATGAACTCACCCCCAATGTCTCCTACCTCCCCCCAAGGATAATCGGTCACAGTGTAATCACTCACAATCCCTAGAGTAACACTCGTGGGTGGGGCTATGCCAAGAGGTAAGAGGTGTGCACCACTCTCAACCTTGGGTGTATAAATGAGTGAAAAAGGATCTACTGACTCAATGATATGCTCCTCGGGCGTTGTAACTTGCAATTGCTCAAACGGAGTCAAAAGACTCTCAATAGGGCCCGCGGTGGTCTGGGTGGGTAGAGCATCAAACTCAGTAATAGGAAAGGACTGCATGTCTCCCTGACTCTCAAAAGGTGGTAAAGAAATCTCCTGAATGGGAGAGTCCACAGGGAAATGAGAAAGACACTCATCCCAAACATCATCCCTAGTGTGGTTAGGGCAATTTTCCCACTCAGTGCCTATGGTCTCAAATTGTGCGTCATAAGGTTCACTAGGCCAATAGTCTTGGGGCTCCTCAGACTGGCCCTCAGTGAATGGAACAAGGTTGGGACATGCAAAATCTGAGTAATCAGGCCCCACGCATACGTTACTTCCAAGGGATGGATCATGAGGATCAAATGAAGTAGAAGCATGCGGGAAAAAGTCAGTGTGGCTTTCAAGTACATATGGTTCAAATCTAGTTTCAAGTCTTTCCCGTGGCCTGGTGTGTTCATAGAAAAATTCAAGGAATGACCATGCCTCACCCGGTGTGAGGTCAAGAAATTCCTTCCCCAAAACTATATCAAACGCCTGGTGCAACTCATGAGACAGAGCATTATATAATATGGCTATGATGTCCCCTAACTCTAATCCATGACTTGGGAAAGTGTCCAAAAGTATGTTAAATCTCTCCCAGCATTTATAAAATACTTCACCCTTCCTTTGATAAAAATTTCTAATTTGAAAGCCATGGGTGAAGGTTTGATGAATAGGGAGGAAATGTTCAATAAAAGCTTGACAACACTGATCCCAAGTGGTCCATTCACCAAAATCATAGCACCAGTCACCAGCCACACTTCGTAAAGACAAAGGAAAGAACATGAACCTAAGCCTCTTACTCATTCTAACATCATCACATAAGCCACACACTGCCTCAAACCTATCAAGATGAAGACATGGGTCTTCCTCATCGTGCCCGAAAAATTGGGGTAAGTGGTGATAGGTCTCCAATGTATAGTCATATCCAAATTGGTTACTTAGAGACTCAATGTAGGCTTGGGCATCAAAGGGACCATGATTGAAATCACTAAAATCCATGTTTATGATAAGAACACAAAAATGAAAAAAAAATGAGAGAAAACAAAAACTACACTAAAATATAACCTAAGTTAAGTAACATGCAAGCTAAGTTATATGATATGCAAATGAATATGTTACAATGCAAAAGAAAAAAAAACTACTAATAAAGAGGTGGAGAAAAGAAAAATTCACCCAATTTCTCAAATGAACTCCCCTTTAACTCCCAAGTCTAGCACTTAGTTGCCCTCCCCGGCAACGGCGCCAAAAACTTGACCGATCTTGAAATGTGTTCGGGTTCTACCTCTCAAGTGCAAGAGGGTGGTCGTAGTCTTACTCGGTGAGAACCGAGGTCATCTCCACAGGTAGGGCTGTGTTAAAAGACACTAGACTTGTTCTCTTAATTAGTAGGTGAGCCTAAGCTAATCTAAACTAATTTTTGAATTACAAAGTGATTTGAATATGGCTGGGTTGAGAATGGTGGAGCGAAGCAAATTGTGATATTAAACTAGAATGCAAATATTGAAAATAAACTAACTAAAATGATCTTGGTTTCGAACCAAATCCAGTAGTGGGTAGTGGTTTACTCAAACGCATTTATAACTCAACCTAACAAACGCACATGCATTGCTAGGTCGGAAGATATTTCATTAAAAACTAATTTATGGAATTCAGAGTAAGCGAAGGCTTTTGAAATTGGTTTCAGACTCACCAGGACATTGAATCAAACACCTAATGTGCATGAGCATCAACTCATAACTAGACTTCAATTATAACACAGGTGAATCGGTTTCTTAAGAAAACCTCATGTTTTGGTTTTATGAAAATAAGGTTCGAATCACCGGGCCATTGAACCAACCACTTGGTTTGCACGAGTGGCCAATCGTAACCAAGCTTTGGTTTTAACACGGGTGACTGATTTTGTAAGAAAACCTAATTTGGGTCTTGGAAAATCAGATTCTAACTCACCGGGACATTAAACCGAACACTCGGTGTGCACAAGTGAAAACTTGTAACCAAGCTACGGTTGTGACACGGGTGAGTAGGTTTCAAGAGAACCCTAGCTTACTACGAAATTCCAATTAAAAGTCCAAAATATATTTTGTTAAATAAAACTCGTTTACATTTGAGTTCACCAACTACTTCACCACTTTCAATGGCTTGAAGCCAAGAACTAACCCTAGCCTAACATTGCGAAAGTATTAACAAAGCCTTTCAAAAAGAAAATAACCTTCATCAAGCACTCAAACACGAAAACGAAGGATATAGAAATAAGCTAAAGCAATTTCGAAAGCAAATCAAACACTAACAATGACTACGAAGTACTACGAAGTGAAAATAAAGAACAAAGATAAAGAAAATAATAAACTTTTAATTAAAACGAAGTAACGAATGAAACTTACCAATTAATCTTAATGCGAAGATGAAAAAATAAAGCTTCCGTCAATCCAACACGAGATGAAAACATCTAACCCTAATCTAAACTAAACTAAGGGAAAAAGAAGAAGTGCGTAGGGTTTCGAACCCTCCTACATCAGATTTTTAACCTTTTATATCAACGTATATTACAAGGGCATAAAGGTAAAAACATAGCCCAAACTTATTCTAAACTTGTGCTGGAAGAGTCCTCATGGGCGCCCATGGCTGAGGTGGGGCGCCCATGGTACAAGTGTTTGATGAAGTCCTCAAAGAGATAGCCAAAAACAGCAGTCAGAACTCTCTCTCTGTGGGCGCCCATCTGATGAAGAATGGGGCGCCCATGGGTGTAGGTGGGGCGCCCATGCTTGTGGTGGGGCGCCCATCTGCAAATACAGTGAACAGTTATTCTTTGACAGCTTTCTGTCCCTGACTTCCGATGCAATTTTGACATTGAAGATGACAGATTCAGGCTTCGGCTAAACCAGCAAAGTTGTAGGGATTCGAGTCTTCTTTCCAACGCAAAAAGAATGGAACCATTTCGAGTTGTGACGAAAAAGTTATGGCTGGAAAACTGAGAGGGTGTTGAGCTGGAACTTCAACCGCACACCACTTCAACTATTTTGAACTTCAAACCACTTCCTTCTCCTTGGCACCCATGGTAGTCGATCTTATGCCTTGGGATGGCTCCTCCTCACATGCAACCTTGGTGTTGTTTGGACCAAAAACACCATATTATATCACCTGAAATATACACACACCAAGAATGCATGGAAATGAGATAATCACACTAACACATCGCCAATAATAACTGTAAATTCATAATTAGCATGCTCAATATATATATAATTGTATAATAATGCATGCTAATCATCTTTCACCCTCAATTACATTTCTGAGATGAATTAGAGACTTAATTTAAGGAATAGCTAAATCTCACTAACTCTCCCCAGCTTTCCTCTTGTTCTCTACTCTCTGCCTAATTACACATTTACATACGTATGTGTATATACACACACACACACAAAAGATGCTTTAGGATAAAGAAAGGAACAAACTAAAGAAGGATATGACTAAGGTGGTGATCCTAGGTCCTAGGCTGTGCATAGGTTTAGGTGGGGAAATGATGAAGGAGAGCCTCAATCGAAAATTAAGAAAAGTGACTTGCTGAGTAATTGATATGATAGTTTCTATACCCAGTAAGTTATCTCGTATGCTTGGACAAACGTATGCGCCTAGGGAACTTACCTTGTCGCCCAGACCCCTTGGTCAGTGCACACAGATTACCCTATCACCCCAAAATTCTTTGTGTTTTGTTAAGGCTAAAATTGTATATTGGCAAATCCATGGTCAAAGATAATGTTTTGTAATATCTAGACTTAGTGTAGGCTAAGACACTACAGTCTTGAGTCAAGAAGAAGTGAAAAGGCCTCATGAAAGCTGTGTTTGCATAATATTGGAAGTCCTAAAGAAACCAAACAAGGTTCGGATTTGATTTATGCAAGAAGACCGCAGGAAGGCCACAATTTGGCGCTAGAAAATCTCGAGAGAATTTTGGTCGTGTGAGAAGACTGCACTGATTCGTGACAACGTCGCGGGAACACCGCGGGAAGCTTGCAGGTGTGCCATTCCTATGAGGTAGGCTATTTCAGCCAGATCGTGTTTGTTTCGAGCCTTGGCCACCTCAGTTTATCTATATATATCTCTTGGCATCTTCAAGGTTTATACACACACAGAAATAGAGAAAATAAACAATAGTTTGTGAGCCAAAAAGTTGGATGATTCTCTCCATCACTTAGCCAACATGTTTCGTGTTCAATCCGAAGGAGTTCAGATTTGAGGTTTGTGGATGCTGTGGATTCAGTACGCTGTGGATTTAGCAAAGTTACCGAGGATTCGGTGTTGGGCCTTCTAGGAGTTGAAGCATTTTCACTAAATGAGTTGGTGAATCGAGGATTCGAGCAAATGTCAACAAGAGTATCGAGTCAAGGAGTCGATCTATCGAGGGGTTGAGTTTGTAACCGACATTTATTTTTAGTGAAAGTTTTTGTTTGAGGTTTTCCTTTGTGAGTTTTCTCGTTTTGTACATCTCACCTTGTATTTATCTCTGCGTGTGATTGTGTGGTTGATTGTTTGAGATCTCCATCAGCATATTACGAAATTTTAATTGGTATCAGAGTAGGTTCTTTTTTAGAGAAAAACGTGATCGTATTACTTGCTAGATGGATATCCGTAGAGAAGGCAAAAATTTTGAAAAGATTAAGAAGGAGAACATGTTTAAAGGCGTGAAATGCTATAAATACTAAGGTTATGAACATATAGCTCAAGATTGCGAAAACAAAAAGAACAAGGAAAAAGTATTAAATGCAATCATGGACGACACAGATAAATCAAGTACCTTCTTGATTACACTTGAAAAGTGTAATTACAAACTCCACATTTTGATACACATTGATGCATTTAAGTAGTTAATCTTGAAGTTTTATCATTATTTTATTACTTGTAACTTTTATTTTCTTAATTACAGGGAAAACAGCAAAATAATTGAGATTAGCAGCGATGAAAGTGGTTGTCATGGAGAAAGTGGCTGTCATGAAGAAAAAAGTGGCTGTCAGTTTTTTTACCATATCTTTTCACTCACAATTTGGATTGACCTGATTCTTTTTGGGTTGGAAAGAAGACTCAAAGGGCTACAACTTTCGTGTTTTAGCCGAAGCCTGAATCCATCATCTTCGAGGTCAAAATCGCATTGGAAGTCGACGACAGAAAGCTGTCAGAAGAAAAAAACGCAAAAAGTGAAACTTATACACTGCCGTCCGGACACCCCATTTGGGTGTCCGGACACCTGGACACATGGAAGCTTACTTCCGTCTGGACACCCCAATTGGGTGTCCGGACACCTGGACGAACGGGGTTAATTTCCTTCTTCGTTTTTAGGGTTTCCTTGGAGGGGTTATAAATACCCATTGAGCAGCCATTTAGAAAGGGGATCTTCTCATCTTTTTCCATATTCTTTTCATCTTTTTCTAGACTTTTAGAGAGTGTTTTAGAATTTTTTGAGAGATTTCTTTTTGTTTAGAGAAGATGTTTTTGAAGATTTGTGCAACACTTTGCAGATTCGTTTCAGCTTTTACGATGATTCGTTATTCTTTTCGTTCTTCAAAGTACGGTACTGTTTTTGCTTAGTTTAATAACATCTTTATTTGTAGTTTAGTTTATATTCATTCCTTCTTCTCTTTCTTTGATTCTTGTTTTAATGGTTGGATTTAATTGCATGATTTTCATTATGAACGTAGCGTAAAACCCTAGTTCTTGATTCAACAAATCAAGGAAGGGTAGTTTATGAAAAACGAAGGGATGTGTGTAGATCCTTCGCAGGGTTTGTAAAACCTTTGTAGAGTGATCTACGATTGTAAGAATCATTTTTATTTTGTTTCAAACACTTTCGAAAACGAAGACCTTTGACTACATTCTCTGTAATTACTGGTAAAGGTTTTCAGGTAAAAATTGATTTAATAATTTTGGGCAAATTAAAATTGATTTCTTAAACAAATTTGGTTTTGGTTGTTTGAAAAACCTTCGGAAACAAGAGTTTTTGACTATATTCTCTGTAATCACTGGTAAAAACTCTTGAATATAATTTTCTTAATAATTTTTGAACAAACCCTAATTTAGGTTTGAAACCGAATGTTTTCTTAGAAAATCTTTACAGTTTTATTATCCATAATGAAACGTGATTTTAAAACTGAGTATTGGATATTTTCTGAACTTTAATGAGAATATTTTTCCCAATCTATGGCTCCTTTGATGTGAACTATAGATTGTAGTTTTAACACATCCCGTAGTGAAGTAGTAAACTACCCAGAATTGAAAGTTGAATCAAGAATCATTTTTGTTATCTTGAATGCTTAATTATATTGATTTTATTATTTTAGTTTAGTTTAATTTTGTATCTTATTTTTCTATTAGTTGGAATAAAAGTAATTTAATTTCTTGAATGCTAGTTCAGTTAATTTTTGTAATTTACTTTTATTTGGTTGCTAGTTACTTAATCAACTCTTCTCAAAACCTAAAACTTGTTTTATTTTCTTTCTTGTCTTTTAAAATGAAACAGTAGGTAGAAGAACTTAGAAAACCCTAGTGTTCAATCTCATAGTTTCCTGTGGATTCAACCTCGGACTCACCGAGTTAAAACTACACCGCATACCCTTGCACTTGGGGGTTAGTTTAGACGCACATTTTTCAAGCGGTCATTTCTCATCCTTAGAAGATTTTCTAAAGAATTTATAGCATTCATAGCATGAAGTACGGCATCTGTAAATTCGAGAGAGTGAACTAGTTCAAAAAGCTCAAAAGGAGAAGCATCAAAAAGAGAATCAGAACATGAAAGTGAAGATGAAGAGATAGATTTTGAAGATGCTTATGAACGACTGTACCAAGACTGTCGCAAACTCCACAAGCAAAACGAAAAGTTGACGGTGAATAACAAGATGCTAAAGAAGGAAAAAGACAGTCTGAAGATTGCCTTGGAAAAGTTACAAGAAAAGTTTGAAGCACTTGAAGCAAGTAAAAACTCTCAAGAGGAGTTGATAACAACCTTCAAGAACAAATTGGATCAAAAAGATAATGAATTGAAGGATGTCCAAGGGGAGTTGCAAACCATAGAATCCAAGATGAATACTGCATCCTCCAAACTAGATGACATACTGGCCATTCAAAGAAGTCCAAAAGATAAAAGTAGACTTGGATATAATAGAGAGAAGAAGACCTCAGTAGATGGATCTACAAGTAGTCGAAAGATTAAGGTAATCAAGATCCAGCCTCCAAAGTCTGCTACATTCAAGGATAGGAAATCACCTACTCAACCATTCAAGCACTTGAAAGGTAAATAGACTATACAAAATTTTCAGAAGCCTAAAGGTACGCCCCCTAACTTGCAACGCAAGTTTGTTCCCTTATGTTTTCATTGTGGTATACCTGGTCACATAAGACCATATTGCCACAAATTATATGGGTTTTATCTATCCTATGTTGACACTAGAAATTCTTTCAGATCTAATTTTCAAGTGTCAAATAGGTTTACTCCTTTAAGGATTCAAAAGTCATATCTTGATCTTAGACCTTACATGACTTGGCCAGTGAGAAAAAACATAAAGAAAAATTTTTCAAAACCTATTGGTCCAAAACCCAACAATTCCAAGACTCAAAAAGCTTTTTAAAAAATAAGAACTATTTGGGTTAGGAAGAGTGATCTCTATGTCTCCCCCACCCCTAAGAGTGTTGAAGGGGTGAGCCTTGACATGCAGAGGAAAATTTTCTTCTTTAAGAACTAGGCTGTGCATCATGGTTTATGTTTACCTAGTTTTATGATATCATGTAGGTTAGATTCTTTTTAATTTTTTTTGGATAATAAAAATAAATTTTTTTTGGGTGCAATGTTATTCTTTGTGATATTCTTGCATGTTCTATTACTTCATACACATTTCAAAATCACAAGATTAAAATTGTTGATCTATATAGAAGTCATAAATGTGAATTGCTTGATGAACCTGAATCCTATGTTTTGTTGTTCCTTCTCATGGTAGTGGTGTGCCGAATTCTATTTGCACAAAGTTTAGTACATTATGAGAAATTTCTTTCACTACTCAATTGGTTTAATAAATTCTCCTTTTTGGACTATTGGTTGTTCTTGAGTTTACATAAAAAAAAAAAGAGGGGGAAAATCAAATATCACTTGGAAAGGGCTACCATATGGGATAGAGTGAAAGCTAGCATGTTGACGTGCAGGTTATCAAAATAACCACCCTCTGGGTTTGAAGATATAGGAAGAAGGCTACCTACCCATAAAGTGTGTGAAAGCTGCCAAGAACAAATAGAAAGAAAAATGTGGAAAGGAAAAAGAAAAATGTGGAAAGGAAAAAGAAAAATGTGATTGTTCTTTGGTATTTAGTTAAAAACAATGAATTGAGGAGAATTTAGTCAAAGAGCGAACACTGCATATCTTACTCAATTCAATTTAAAGTCCAAAGGAACAATTTTAAAATTCATGCGAGTATGTGAAGAGTATCAATCATGTTGCACTTAAACTTCATTTCACACACTACACAGGCATTTGACCATTGGTATGACATGTGTGATCAACTCATAGCATAAATAGTAGGATGATTCTTGAAATTCTTATTTGTTACTATTTATGTATGGTCAAAATATTGAAATTGTGTTTAGTTTTGTGCTTAGGAAAATAGAACTTGGAATGACTTGATTAAGATTACCCATTATACCTTATTTTTTATCAATTCATGTCAAAAATAGGGAGAATAGTTAGGGAGGATTAGAGAATTTAGAATATTTGAATTAGTTAAGAATATTTGAATTAGTTAACTAAGAGGGAGATATAGTTAAGGGGGAGAATGTTTTGAAAATAATTTGATTAATTAAGGGGGAGAATTTTGTTTCATCTTTTGTGTTAATATTTCCTTTAATTTTTATTTATTCCACATGATGCCTTGATTCTTTTGTTTAAGTGTGCACCAAAACAGGATAAAGATTGGAATGTAATTGATGGATCACACATTGGAACAAGTTGATCGATGAAAGTTGGAACATGGTTGGTAGATACTGAATTTACTGAGGCCTTAATCTAGGAATTGAACTTTCTTGTAATTTAATTTTTGAGTTTTGACATGGAATTGCCAAAGGGGGAGATTGTTAAGGCTAAAATTGTATATTGGCAAATCCATGGTCAAAGATAATGTTTTGTAATATCTAGACTTAGTGTAAGCTAAGACACTATAGTCTTGAGTCAAGAAGAAGTGAAAAGGCCTCAGGAAAGCTGTTTTTGCATAATATTGGAAGTCCTAAAGAAACTAAACAAGGTTCGAATTTGATTTACGCAGGAAGACCACAGGAAGGCTGCAATTTGGCGCTAGAAAATCCTGAGAGAATTTTGGCCGTGGGGGAAGACCGTACTGATTCGTGGGAACGTCATGGAAAGCTTGCAGGTGCACCTTTCCCGCGAGGCAGGCTATTTCAGCAAGGTCGTGTCTGTTTCGAGCCTTGGCCACCTCTGTTTGTCTATATATATCTCTTGGCATCTTCAAGGTTTATACACACACAGAAATAGAGAGAATAAACAATAGTTTGTGAGCCAAAAAGTTGAATGATTCTCTCCATTACTTAGCCAACATGTTTCTTGTGCAATCCGAAGGAGTTCGGATTTGAGGTTTGTAGATCCAGCAAAGTTACCAAGGATTCGATGTTGAGCCTTCGAGGAGTCGAAGGGCTTTCGCTAAAGGAGGTGGTGAATCGAGGATTCGAGCAAACGTCAACAAGAGTATAGAGTCGAGGAGTCAATCTATCGAGAGGTTGAGTTTGTAACCAACATTTGTTTTTAGTGAAAGTTTTTGTTTGAGGTTTCCCTTTGTGGGTTTCCTCATTTTGTACATCCCACCTTATATTTATCTCTGTGTGTGATTATGTGGTTGATTGTTTGAGATCTCCATTAGCATATTACGAAATTTCATGTTTAAATAGAAACCAAAACAAATTAAAAAAACCAAATAACCAAGTCTACATATACATTAGATTGATCATGTCAAATAACATGTTAAACCACATCTGGATACATTATGATTAGATTATTATTTATGAAAATACTAGCCATTACACAAACGGTACTAAAGGCAGCTGTGCCTTAGAATCTGCACATAAATCTATAAGAGAGTGGGTATTAAATCACGTGTGCCAACTACAATATACAAGCATACATGACATGTTCTATCATGCCACTATATGTAATCATGCACATCAATCATCTAACATAACCAAATAACAATTTAATTAACTAAACCTGCTCGCACCTCAACATTATCATGCTACAGTTTAAAAATCATTAAACTAATAAACTATTAACATTTCATAACATAATAATATACATAACATTTTGCTACAACATCATACATCAACATCCTACCATTTTAATGATAATATTAAACAGCTTATAAAATCATCCTCTATTTTCATTATCATCATACATATCATTATGTTAGTTTAATATATTCTTTTCATTATCGATCTCATTAGCAATATATTAATAACATAATCATCAATTCATCCTAACCCGACCCATTAACACAATGCATAACACATGTAGGCATAATCTAGTGTAATTGACCTATGGCCATTCAGTTTAGTTACAATGTATTATCCCTTAGTCAGATAGACAGGGTAAAAGATAACCAAACCACATAAACTTTCATGCCCCAAATTTCGTAGCTCAAATTGTGAACATTAATCACATGCAATCAACAATAACCAATCATAAATCCAATCAAAGCTATATAGCCATCCTGCAGCAGACATAAATGTAAAATAATAATAATAATAATCAAAAAGTCTCAGTTACCATTGGGTAACAATAGTATAACACCCAAATTAGTATTCAGGTTTTACAAGCCTTTATAATAATATTGTTTAGATAACAATTAGCATAACATAATTCCTCAGAATACAGAAATAGCAACTTCAAAGCATCATTATCATTAGCCCATCCATGCATCAAACTTTGTTCCTATAGTACAATCTGTAGGGTCGTAAGCATTAAATACACATGTGCTCACGAATGCACAAGTATATATAATATATGTCTTATCATGCTATTAACATGAACATATCATACATTACATTGATATATAGATTCTATGTGCAATATCATGCCCTAACATGCCACTATCATGCAACAAATAACAATAACCACTAATGGCAATCAAAGTATCACCGTAATATTACATCAACATCTTTATCACAACTCATTGTCCAATATCCATCCATTAGTTATTATTTTATTAAAATCAATTTAAATTCAACAAGATAAGATATGTGATAACTCTTATACATTTTCTCAGCTGTTAATTTCATCAATTATTTATTATGATTGATGACATTCTACCAACCAAACCAGTATTCACCTTATTTGAAAGTTTGTCAAATCAATATTATTATTCAATATAGTATTCTTAATACATTCCATATATTTATCCTTGAGAACTATCAAAAGGTTTCTCAACTCACTATTGTCAACAAAGCTAGATAAAAATAATCTACTATCAGTTTCCCTGCTAATCATTTCATTTCACTCTACTGTGTTATCATCAAAGATTTATTGTAAGAATCACAACACCTAGATATATAATAGTGTTTCCAAATTATGTTACCACATGTTCCATTACCTTATTTCATAGTCAGAACCAATCATTTCAATTTTGCTCATTTGAAACACATTCCCTAATATAATAACACACATGAGACTATCCTGTAAATTCCAAGTCTAGTACCAAAACCGTCATCATGTTTTATGGGTCAACACTTAATTAGAAACAATCAGCAGAAATGTTATTGTTTATGAACCTTGGCTTAAAGGTCGTGATTAATTATATTTACCTCGTCGTATTTATGGGCCAACATCCAACAGTCACGATCAACCAAGTTAACCTCGTCGTATTTATAGACCAATATCCAATGGTCGCAATCAACTAAATCAGCATTGTATTTTAGACTGTTAACCTACTAGTACAATGACCGAACCCTGTGTAGGTTTAGAGACTTTTAACCTATGGGCATCTTGTACTTAGATTTTTCCATCACAACTTGTCACGTACACACACATCACAACCTACTATTCACACAAAACATATCCAAACATCACCCTACATATCTCATCATATTTTACATTACCCTTTTTAGTATTGCATAAACAGATTTCATCTTTCCACTATTTTTTTATCCATTTTTCTCGAGCAAGGCCCATAAGGTGGTGCCCATAGTTTTTAGAGGACAACTCAGGGTTGTCCATAGCAGAGTAAAAAAGGTGGAAGGCCGCCAGCCGCTTCTGCTTAGGGGAAGGTACTTACTAGAGCATAGAATGATGGGCCTACTCAGCCCATTGTGGCTAGAGGAACATTTATAGTTTTCTCTTTGTATATTATTACTACTTTGGTAGATATGGAGCTTCACACTCATTCATATCTGAGGACTATATGGCTGGTTTGGTTTATCTATCGAGTACTTGTCACCGCCTTTGCGTGTTGAGACTTAATTAGGGGATACTCTCAGCTGAATAGAGTTTGTCAAAAATTGTGTGATAGTAATAGGGATGGAGGCCTTAGTAGATGATTATTAGTCTCTGCATGATTTTATTGTGTTGAAAAAGGACAATTTTGATGTGATACTTCGGATGGATTGGCTGATTGCTTGCCGAGCATTCATTGATTGTTCTAAGGCTATATGACCTTACACACTCCGAAGGGGGATGTGATAAAGTTTATAAGAAATTGCTACAGTTCTTGGACTTTGCCTTCCTTAGATGGGTAAGGATGAGTAGACTTTTGTAGTTTATTTGCCTGTTTGGTAGTGGAAGATGGGAAGCAGCATGTGGCTAAGATGCCATGAGTAGTTTGTGAGTTTTTAGAGGTATTCTTAGATGACTTGTTTAGCTTGTCGCTCGAAAGAGAAGTAGAGTTTGTAATTGACTTAACTCTAGGGATCGAGTCGATATCTATTACGCCTTATCAGTTGGCACCTACAGAGCTAGTCGAGTTGAAGGCTCGAATTAAGGATTTGACCTCAAAGGGGTTTATTCAGGTGTGCTAGTGCTATTTGTAGCGAATCAGTATTCTTTGCCGAGGATTAATGACCTATTTGATCAGTTGAAAGGGTCAATTTACTTTTCGAAGATTAAGTTGAGGTCAAGTTATAACTAGTTGAGGGTGTGAGCAAAGGATGTTCTTAAGACAGTATTAAGGACTCGATATGGCCATTACGAATTCTTAGTTATGCCATTCAAGTTAACAAATACACTAGTAGTGTTCACAGATCTAATGAATCAGTTATCTAGTAAGTATTTAGATCAATTTGTGGTCGTCTTCATCGATGATGTGTTGGTTTAATCATGATCAGAGAAAGAGCATGACAGGCATTTGCAAATTGTGCATTATACTTTAAAGGACCACCAGCTATATGGTAGGCTTAGTAAGTATGAATTTTGGCTCTAAGAGGTGAAATTTCTTGGGCATGTGATATCTGATGAGGGTGTTGCGACGGATTTATCGAAAGTTGAGGCAATTCTGGACTTACCAAGACCAGTAACTATGTTCAAAATCTATAACTTCCCGGGGCTAGCAAGATACTACAGGAGGTTTATGTTGGACTTTTCATAGCTATTTAGGCTAACGACGATGACTCAAAAAGAAGTCAAGTTTGTGAAAGATGAAGCTTATAAGTGTTCATTCCAAAAGTTGAAAAAAAATATTGACAACTGCTTTAGTGTTTTTAATTCCAAAAATGGGATTGGGTTATGTAGTTTATTGTGACACATTCAAGGAAGGGTTGGGCTGTGTTTTAAAACAAGAAAGAAAAATAGTAGCTTATAGGTCTCAACAGCTAAAGACTCATGAGCTGAACTACCTAGCGCATGATCTTGAGTTGGTAGTGATTATCTTTGCGCTCATGTGTTGGAGGCACTGCTTTTATGGAGAAAATTTTGAAGTCTTCTCTAACCACAAGAGCTTAAAGTACATCTTCATTCAGAAGAATCCGAATTCGAGACAAAGAAGATGGGTAGAATACATGGAGAAGTTCAATTTTGAATTACATTACCATCTAGGCAAGGGCAACGTGGTTTCTAATGCCTTGAGCCAAAAGATGCATGCCACCTTAGCAAGTATAGCAGTGTGGGAGTAGAGGATGATGGATAGTTTAGGTGAATTCTGGCTAGACTATCAGGAGAAAATGGATCATGAAGTAGTGTGTTCTATAATGGTATAGCCTAGCTTACTAAGCAGAATTGTGGAGGCCCAGAGTACTAATGCTGAGGTTGATGAATACTAGGTACGGATAAGCAGTGATAAGGGCATACTTGGTTGGATGACGAGATCGGATGAAGGACTTTAGTTTCCGGGAGGATTGTTTATGCCTATTCTATTTCAGGATATAGTTTTGAAGTAGTTTCACCACTCCAAATTTGTTATTCATCCTGGGGGAACAAAGATGCATTAGGATCTTCATAGACAATGTTATTAGGTTGGAATGAAGAGAGATGTGGCAAAATTCGTGAGTTAGTGTTTGACTTGCCACCAAGTGAAAGTCGAGCATCAAAGGCTAGCAGGGTTGCTTTAAACCATTGCCAATTTTGAAATGGAAATGGGAGAATACTGCAATGGACTTTGTCACAAGCTTGCCTAAGTCTCCCGAGAAACATAATACTATTTGGGTGGTGCTAGATAGGTTAATAAAGTCGGCTCACTTTTTGGTGATTTATTTAGCTGACTCTATGGACAACTTGGTTCAGTTGTCCATCAGAAAGATTGTGAAATTACATAGGGCTTTAGTTTCGATTGTGTCAGATAGAAATCCCCTTTTGCAATTTGTTTCTGGCAGTCTCTAGCAAGCCATTGGTACAGAGTTGATGTTGAATACGACGTATTATCGTTAGATAGATGGGCAATCTAAATGTACTATTTAGATCTTCAAAAACATGCTTCAGGCATACGTGTTAGATTTTCAGAGTAGCTGGGAGGCATACCTTCCATTAGTGGAGTTTACATATAATAATAGCTACCAGTTTAGCATTGACATGGTGACTTACAAGGCTTTGTACGGCAGGTCATGTAGATCTTTTATTTGTTGGCTTGAGGTGGGAGATACAGCTTTACTGGGACCTAAGATGGTTTGAGAGACAACAAAAAAGATCAGATTTATCAAGTAGAGGCTCAAGATAGTGCGTAGTCACCAGAAGAGTTATGCAGATCAAAGGTGTAGGCCTTTGGAGTTTGAGGTGAGAGACTATATGTTCCTTAAGGCCTCGCCACGTAAGGGATAATTCTGGTTCGGTCGTAAGGGCAAGCTTTTACCTAGATTCATTGGGCTATTTGAAGTTTTGTCACAAGTTTTCAAGGTGGCATACTATTAGGCATTACCACCAAGGTTGTTGGAGTGCATGCAATATTTTTATGCATTCATGTTGAGAAAGTACATCCCTAGCCCATCTTATGTTTTGGATTAGGGAGAGCTAGAGGTTGATATAGATGTCTCATATGAGGTAAAGCTTGTGAGAATTTTGGATTCTCACAAGCAAGTTCTTTGAGAAAAGACTATATTGTTGGTTCGGTTGTTGTGGAAACATCATGGGCTTGAGGAGTCAACTTGGGAATGCAAGCCAGAGATGAGACATCATTACTCTGAATTGTTTGACTGAGTTTGTTGCATTACTTTTTTCTTTTAATTTTTGAGGACGGAAATTTTATTAGGAGGGTAGGATGTAAAGACCCCAAATTTTATTTTATTTTAAATTTTATTTTATTTTAAGTGTATTGGAGAATTTGTTATTTGGTTATTGGATGTTGCATTTTATTTATTATAAAAATATTCATTTAAAACTTCCCAATTTAAATTTTAATTTTGTAAGTATATATATATATATAAATCAAATTTTAAAAGTTAGGATTTATGACTAGTGTGCGTGTATAATATGTATATACATGTGTATAAGTATTTTTTGTTGGTGCTTGCATTTGATTGGCTATGAGGTGTTGGCAAGGTGTTTTGATTTGGCTAAGGAGGGTTGGTAGGAGGAAGTTACAGATGGGTGAAGGCTAAGGGTTACAAATTTTGAATTTTGGCTTGACAGAAGGAAGTGTATTGATGGCAATACATTTCCTCAGTGGGTGAAGGGGGGATTAACCAACTAGGAGTTATTTTCTTTGTAGAAAAAAACTTTGCACACCATATTTTTATTCTTCTAAATAGATTTTCACACTTGAAACTTTCCTTCTTCCCACAAGTCTAGAAAAAATTTTGTACTTTATCTTTTTCGAGAGAGGAGAGAAATGAATCTAGCTTCCACTTCATGCCTATGTTTTCCTACAAAGAAGAGGACAAAGCCTTGCCATGGTTAGACCCGTTTTCTTCTTAGGGTTGGAAGGAGTAGAGCCAGACTTTGCTCAAGGTGACCAACTTAAGTTGGTGTGGGTTAAGCGATTTTCTTTACACTTCTCAACATGTAAATTTAAGGTATGAGGGATTGTGTATTAAGTCGGTAAATCTCAAGCATGTTAGTATGTGTATAGAGATTTATATGATTACATGATTTTGTTTAACCAGATTGTACCATGTTGCTAATAAGATATATAAATATATATATATATATATATGTTTATATAGAACTATTAGCATGTCTTTGATGATTGGTATGAGAATATGCTTTTTTTTTTCTTTTAAGAATTAAATCTTTTTCTTGGTTAGATTTTTTTTAATGAAAATCAATGTTGATGATATGGTTAAACAAATAACATGTTTGAGTGTGATATTATAAGGATTTGATTTTCTTTTTTGAACTTAAGTGTATATATTCATCTTTGAGTACAAAAGAGAAATTTTAGGTCATTTATACCATTTTTCTTTATGACAGAAACACAATCTAGTTTTTATAAAAAAATATTATCCTTATAAGTTAAATTAATCTTTAAAAATTTTACTTATAAACTAGACATATTAAAGAGTCTCTAATAAAATTTTCATAATTTTTGGGGCAAAATGAATTTGATAAAAATAGTGAAATTTAGCTGTTTGGTTAGGGTTGCTTCGCTAGCACCAGTTTGGTTTTTGATAGAAAAGGTATACATAGAAGTTGAGTTAATTCTTAAAAATTTTACATGTGAAACTAGACATGTGAAAGAATCTCCAATAAAATTTTTATAATTTTTGGAGTAAAAATCAATTTCATAAAAATAATGAAAATTGACTATTTGGTTTAGATTGTTACATTAGCACCAATCTAATTTTTAGTATAAAAGCTATACATAAAAGTCGAGTTAATTTTTGAAAATTTTAATTAAACATATGGATGAGTCTCCTGCAATTGTTTTACAATTTTTGGAGTGAAAATAAATTTTATAAAAATAATGAAAATGGACTATTCTATATGGTCTTGGAAAAAAAATAGCCATTTGATTTTCTTAAAATCTATATTAATTGGCTATATGAATAAATTTTAAATTTTATATTTATGAAACTAGGATTAATTTTAATTATTTTAGACTTTTGAATTAACTGAAATATTTTATTTTCTATTTTAAACGAATTACTAAATTTTATATCCATAATTTATGTTTGTCAAGACATGCTTGATATAAAATTTTATTTATCAAATTAGTTGTAAATATTCTTGAATATGGTTGCATGAGATTTAATTTGATAGATTTTATAACGAAAACAAAATTTATGAAGGGAAACACGAAACTTAGGCCCAAATGAATATTATATTCATAAAACATACTAAATAAAAAAAAGAATACAAGAACTTAAACTAGGAGAACCATATGTATGATGTGCTGTTGATTAATGGAACTAGATTTGATTTGATTTTGTTACGGGGGTCATAGAGGGTACTTAAAGAGTGGGTTCTAGATATCAAGGGTTGAAAGCCTCGAAACCTACGTAGGGTGATTACTGTGTCCAATGGGCTATTAACCGACAAAACGTACATATGGATCATTATAGCTTATATTTGTACTGAGACTACGGGATTGGATTACATATTTAAGGCAAGTATGTGATGGACTAGAATTGCGAGATCAAGGCCATAACTTAATTTGATAAGTACATCTAAGATTGCAGGGCTAGTTGTACCCCATGGCTAAGGCCTGAAGATTTGATTTGGTTTTAATTCTGTGGTCCCAGACTAACCTTACAGAGTACATGATCCATGTTATGTAACTAAATTGTGATGAGATGTATGTGTGGGATTTCTTTAGCACAAAACTGCAGGATCATGGCCTGCATTTTTTACACTATAATGGAATGATTGATATGGAAGAATATGAATTTAATTAAAAGAATACATTTTTGGACCTGGTTGAATTGACTTGGTGTCTAGTGTCGGACATGTTTTAGAATTATTAATTTTATGCACACTTTAAGCACGCGTGATTTAGTGCTCATCCCCCTATAGTTGATATTGTAAGAATAGATGCACATGACGGACATACGGGCTAAATTAGTTGGTCTTGGATTATTTTAATGAATTTGGTAGCTTACATTTCAACATTTGTAAGGTGATGTTGTGGATTATGGTGTTGGAGCCCTTTGGTTGGACACTTTGAAACTTGGGAGTATTCTATTTTGAATATTTTATTGATTGTGTTTCTGCTCAGATTTAGAGTTTATGTTATGATATGATTATTTATTTGTGGGTTTGTTTCCAAGTCCCCGGTCATGGATTTTGTGGCGTGACACATCATCTCTATAAATTGGATTGAACTTGCAATTAAAGAATTATAAATGAAATTTATCATAACAAGAAATTTGTCACCATGAACTAGTTTAAAAAAATATTTGTACTTCTACCATATTTGATAAGAAGTTTCACTCTCGGATTGTTTGAAAGTTATGATTTGTCTCTTAGACTCCATTGGGAGCTCTAAAAATTGCAGCACTGTAAATTTTTAAAAGTTATTCACTTTTACCTCACTGTACAAATTACAAGCTCGCAACTTTTATCAAGCTTTACTAACTTCTTTTTCACTCCAAACGCACTCTCAATGGTGTTAGTTTGTTGTAAAAGAAAAAAAATTTTCATAACTCTTGTTGCAACTCCTGCCATGAATGAATAAGTTGTGGTCAAAATAAGTTCAACAATGCCTTTGTCTTTTTAAAGAGATTGTAATGACCTTAAGTTTAATGACCTTGTGAAATTGCACTCCACAAGTGTGTTCACACTGATTATGCACCATAATTGCATTCTACTTCCTAGGTTTATTTGCATTTTATATGGTAGAATTGCTATAACTATTTAATTTTATTGATATTTTTGTAATTTTTTTTTTTTTTGGTGGCGCCTTGACAGGTTTTTAGACTAAGGAAAGGACCATGGAGTCTTTTTAATGCTAAAGAATGTAAGAAAGCAGAACCAAGATTATGGAGCTTAATGGAGGTAAAAGCGGGCTTTATAATAGAGGAAAAAGTTCAGCCAAATTTTGTAACAAATTTGAATCCAAAACAAGCCCCAAAACATGCCGAATTTCGGCCCACTTTTAGCACAAATTCAGGCCCTCTATTTGAGGCCCGAAATGGCTCCTATTTTAGGCCCCAAAATAGCTTCAAATCTGTCCTATTTTCAGCACCAAAACAGTCCATATTTTAGGCCTAAAAGCTGTCCAAAGCTTCAGCCCATTTAAGTGCAAAATTATGCAGCATTTTAGCCCCTTAAAACAGGCCCAAACAGCCCTCATTTCAGCCCATTTCCGCCTCATTTTAGTCCCACAAATAGCGTAAAAGTCCTGCTAAATTTAGCTTAAATTTGCCCAGAATTTACAGCTCCCTCAATCAAATGCCTAAATGTGTCAAAGTGTGCCAAGCACACACTACGTTGTGTCGGCGTGTGTCAAGCGCATTCTAGCATATGCTTTGGTTATTTTTGACATTTTTCACCTATTCCTTTGCCTATATAAAGACCTCCAAACCTTGAAAAAGGGGTTTCATCACATGAAATATAATTTTCTCTCCTTGTCTCCTCTTTTATTTTATTTTTCTCGATAAGGTTTTAATTTTTGAAGACAAGAGGTAGTGATAGGGTGGTTCCCTACTAAACAGGATTACCAAACCGACCCAAGCTATAACCTGAACCGACCGCACAATGTAAGTATCAATTGGGCCCAAACAACTGTAGCCCCAAGAACGAACAGAATAGCTTGCCTCATAGACTACATGCAAAACTGCCTTCTAACATATTTCGAGATATGCGCCTATAAAAGTGCTAATTACCTTTTAATGATTTGGCTAACTAATTGGGGAATCAACCTTAGAATCTACAATACACGTGGTATCATCAAATTAGATAGAAAGGCATGACTGCATATAACTTGTGCACACCAATTTCATGTAAGGCTTCGTATTCTCATACATACTACCATTTTACAAACATACAACTACAACACTTCTATCTTATTGAAATTCCACCAAATTATCTTTTCAAAACTCCATAACTAACTTAAGTATCGAAGACTCTTTAGCAAGCACCATACCGGTGTACTTAGTTGATTTCCAAGCTCAGATTGGACTTCCAGAGGAGACGAATTTACTGAGTTACCAGTTGGCGCCATTTGTGCAAAGCAATTTTCTTATAGCTTTTTATGGTCCAAACCAGGCCTGGTATACACACTCAACTGGAGTCACAACTAGTAAGGAAGATAGAGAAGCAGAACAGCAAAAAATCACTGCTATAGAGAGACGAATGGCCGAAATGATGGTAACCATGTAAACAGTGATGGCTCAAAATCAAGCACCACTTCAGCTGGTGACTGCTATTCCTATTGACCCCCCACCTTTGGTAAATCCTCCTGCTAATGGTAGAAATGGCGCCGATGATGTCGAAGTTAATGGAGGAGGCCATGACGAGGCAAATGGCCCTAATGGAGGCAGAGTTGCTAGAGAGAACTAAATCCCCAACAGACAACCAAAAGGGATTCGGATAAAGGAGTCATAGAGGAGAAATAGGACTATCAGTGCTGAAGAAGTAGTAGGCAATCGCATTGATGTGTCGCATACTAAGGCAGCTAGTGTAAAGGAGACTAATGTTAACTGACCGCCTCCAAATATTGCGTTTAAACTAACCCCCAAGTGTAAAGGTATGCAGTGTAGTTTTAACTCAGTGAGACCAAGGTCAAATCCACAGGGACCTATAAGATTGAATACTAGGGTTTTCTAAGTTCTTCTACCTACTGGTTTCGTTTCAAAAGACAGGAAAAGAAAATTGATTTTGAGTTTTGAGAAGTTTTGATTTACTAACTACTAAAATAAATAAACTAAATTGCAACAATTAAATTAAACTAAAATGAAAGCAATAACACTACACATTTAAGATAATTTAAGATCTTGATTCAACTTACAATTCTGGGTGAATACCTTATTCTCATGTTTGGATGTAATTATTATCTCAGTTTACAGCTCACGTTTAGGAAAAGTAAATCAGGAAGATTTCATTGTGAAGGTTTTAATTTCCAAAGCACGGTTTTAAAATCACATTTAGGATAAATAAAACTGGAAAGATATCGTCTTGAAAACATTCTTTGGTCCAGATCTCTTTTCTTTGATTTTAACATATAAAGAAAGTTTCAATCATGTAAAGTTATCAGGGATTTCAAACGAAATATGATTGAGGTTACATGTTTTCGAAGGCTTTGAAAATCAAAAGAAAAAGAAAACCAGAAAATATATCTAAATCTATTTCGTTTGTTTTCAAAGTATTAAGAGAGTTATAATCTTGTGTAGTTTCTAGTGATTTCAAGGAAATATGATCAACTACACAAGTTTTCAAAGGTTTTGAAAACATTAGAAAGTAGATTTAGAGAACAGGAACACTAATATGTAACTTTTATGTTACAGGCTTGGATTCGATCACATCCAATATTCAAACAAAGATTCACCCATCATTGTTGGATTGAATCATTAATAAAAATCTAGCCTAACATGGATGAAATAATAAAATAGTAAATAAAAAGAGAATATAAAAATAAAATAAATTTCATTGAATAAAGCAAAGCATGTACTGCTTTTCGCAATGAATTAAACTCAAATCCGAAAGCAATCAATCTAAAAATTCTTCAAAAACTAAATTTAAAACTCTATACATTAATCTATTTTAATGAAAAACTAACCTAAAAATTACAAAGAAAAGCATAGGTGAGAAGTCTCCCTGAATGGCCATACACGTTCTTATTTTATAAGCAAGAAAGAAAAAGATAAAAATTAACATAAATGTGCAGATTAGCCTGCTATGGTCCAGACCACCCGTGGGGGTGTCCAGACCACAGTGTACTTCCTCTTCAATTTGTGTCTTGCTTCTGACAGCTTTCTATCCTTAGCTTCCAATGCAATTTTGACCTTGAAGATAATGAATTTAAGCTTCGGCTAAAACACAAAAGTTGTAGCCCTTTGAGTCTTCTTTCCAACCCAAAAAGAATCAGGTCAATCAGAATTGTGACCAAAAGGATATGGTTAAAAAACTGACAAGTGTCAAACTGGAACTTCAACTGCAGACCACTTCAACCATCCTAAACTTCAGACCATTTTCTTCTCCTCAGTGGCCATGGTAATTGATGTCATTCCTTTGGATGGCTCTTGGGATGTTGAGGAAGTCTTGAAAGTCGTTGGACATATCAGCATTTTTATCTTCAAGCTGTTTTCTCCATGCGTGCCAAGTGTTCGGCGAAATGCCTCAAAAGACACCAAAGCCTATTCTTGCACTTCCTTACTCTGGCTTGCTTTGGCTCCGATCTGAACCGGTCGTCAAAGTGTTCGTACCACAGTAGCTTCTTCAGTCTCTTCGCCACTGCTTATTTTGATAATTTTTGACTTTTCTCTGCATTTTGAAAACAAAATACTATAAATTACAAAACATTACTAAAACTTTAAAATTAATTGAATAAATGCATGATTTATGTTTTAAATTATGCTTTGTAATTACACTTTTTAAGTGCAATCACACCCCCACTTATTTATTACTAGTCCCTGGCATTGAAAAAGATTCAAATCCTAGGACTAAAAGGCATAAATCAAGCATTCTTAACTTATTAAAAAATGAAGATAAGTAAAGACTCAAACACAAAGGGAGATCCATTTTCATAGAAGACACACAGCCATACTTAGCACGTGAGGCAAGCCCTTTAAACCCCTAGGTTCCCTTTAATGGATGAGTAAGGTCTCGTGAGGGTTTGTAGTGATGCTACCCACTACCATCTGGCATGGTCTCAAAGTGTCAAAAAGTGATTTAAGATAAAAAATGAATCAAGCTCAAGCCCAACAAGTCACAAAACCCAAATATCATGTGTAATTCCCAAGTGCTAAGCATAAATGCATAGATTATCAACGTAGAAAGAGAATGTGTGCAAAATTTTTTCATTCATTCAACAAGGTTGCAAGAGTATAAACGGAACTAGGTTTTGACTTCAAATGCTCACAGGGTACCACTCATAGAAAGGAATTCAATCATCAAAGGTTCACACATACCTATTAGCTTTTTTTTTCTTTTTTTTCTTTTTTTGAAAGGTCATACCTATTAGCATATAATGCTATCCTAGTTGCACATAACCTCACAAATAAGTGAGTGAACTAAAATGAAATTCAAAGTAGATAGCTCATAACCATGTTCCAATGCATGTGCTAGAGATCACATCACAACTTACACAAGACCACTACATGCACAATACAAGAGTTGCTTGCTTAGAATCCACTAGGTCTTTATTTCGGTTGTAACTTGGCCAGGGGTAAGGGCTTGACAATGGGAGATATGGAAATCAAAGCACATGTCTAAGGATAAAGACGCTCAAGTGCACACAAGTCCCAAACTATCCATTTCCTGTCCAACCCCAACAAGAACCCCAACAAGAAGCTTATTCACACTAAATACTACCCTTGGGACAATTGCAAATAATGCACAAGCCCCGTAATTTCATAAACAAAAGAAATGATAAATTTTTTTCTTTTCTTTTTTTTTCTTTTTTTTCTCCTTTTTCTTTCTTTGTTTTTTTCTTTTTTTTCTTTTTTTTTCTTTTACTTCTTTTTTTTTCAAATAATGAAATATATATATTAGCTAAATTCTCCACCCAATATTTCCTCTCAATATACTCTCAAAGTTTCCATTCCCAATCCCCGTTCACACATTGACATTGAGGCACTTTTACAACCCAAGACATGTGAGGGTATGGCTTAAAGTGTGTGAATAAGGTTAAGGGAAAATATATGAGGTAGGAACCAAGAATATATATATATATATATATATATATGACACACGTTATTAAAAAGCTTCAAATTGGCTCCTAGGGTAATTCATAACCAAGGAAGGACAAGAAGGCCCAAAATAGCAAAGATGGCCTAGCATCATATTCAAAGCTTGTAACAACTCATAATGTGCTAAGTGAAACTCACGCAAATGTGTGTGATGCAATTGGTGCATTGAAAACCAAAGAGAAGAGTAAAAGAGCTATGATTATGTGCAACCCCTCAAGAAAAAAATAATAGGCTGAAAAGCTCACCATTAAGAGGTATAAGTCTCCACCCAATCCAAGAACGCTCAATTAACCAATGTTAAACAAAATCTACTCCTAAGCACATAAGCTATTCTCTATGATAGTCAAAAAATGCACAAGGTCATTATACACTCAACTTGATTTAAGTTTCCTATTACAGCTTGAACAAAACTTACTCATCACTCTCTCACTCAATTCCACAATCAACCAAACCAAAAAAGGGGCTAACATGCGGGTACGAATGTGCTAAATTCATGTATTCAAGCTTAAAAATGCTTAAAAATTTTTAAATTTTACAATTTTGGCACAAAAGGTCATCATACAAACCCTACCCCCAACTTAAAATTCACATTGTCCTTAATGTGAAACCCATGAAGCATATGTGGGTCCGTAGTGTGCAATAGTAAGCATGATGATGAACATGAAACAATAACCACAAAAGGCACAAATAAGAACAAAGCACAAATTAAACCAAGCATGCACCTATTATTCAAGCCACTTAAGGCATCACCCAATACATCCCCCCCACTTAAATTCTATAGTACCCCCAACAACAACAATTATAAATATGAACTACTAATTTGGAAGTGCAAAACTAAATAAAATGGAGAGGAAGGATATTACATCAAGGATTCCTTATTTGAAGAAAATAAAAGAACTCAAGCAATTTATTCCTTTGAATCAAACTGTACTAAAAGAAAAATAAAACTTCTATGAGAGAAAATGTTAGAATAAACAAATAAAAGTAAAACAATAGAAAATTAAAATGTAATCTAGGCAAAAAGATAACAAAAATAAATTAATAAAATATAATCTACTAATATACAAAGGTTAATGCAAAAATACACTATCCAACTCCTAATCTTTCCCATGCTTTAACAAATGGCTTTAGGAATGAAATATTCTCCTTGGGTCCAGGAGGTACCAAGAATGAGTGTGCTCCTAGTGCAGAGATCATTGGAAAATGCATGGCTTTGTGGGGATCTTTGAATCCTAAATATGGCCCAAAGTTATTTGCATATGTGAACATGAAATATGGTTGTGTGTTCTTTAGTATCCCCTCAACACCTAAAAAATCAACGCAAACTATTTCTTTGGTCTCTACCACTTCCTTATATCTATGGTTAGTTTTCGTCAAAACATGTTCATTTCCCTCAATAAGATTCTCAGTCGGGGTTAAGGCAAAAGAGAAGAGGTGTGCACCACTCTCACTCTCAGGCCTATCTGTCGAACTCTCAAAGGATGATATAGAAAATTCACTCTCATGATAGTCCTGTGGGACTGAAGTAGGAACCCAACCATAATTAGAATCATACTTCCACTCAAATGTAAGGGTCTCGATAGGTAAGTCATCAAATGTACTTGCTTAATAGAAAAAGATATATCAAAAGTGTTCTCAGTGAATGGTGTCGTAGAACATGATGAAACTAAACTGACTGGCTTAATAGTGTGCTCCCCTAAACCTATAGCATCAAAGCTCACAGAATGAGTATTAGGACTTTCCAAGGTCACCTGCATTGTTAAGGTGGGATGGGCTTCAAGCTCCGTGGTGGTTTTGGTTGGTATGTCCTCCAGACTCTCAATAGATGAAGTCTCGTGCAGGTTAAAGTCTGGTGGGAACAAGTCAAAGGGCTCATTCCCTTCATCATCCCAACCATTGTTGGAATAGTCACTCCACTCAAAGTTTAAGGTTTCTAAATTAGGATTTTCTCGTGCCAGAAACAAAAAGGCCTTAGATTCATCAATTTCAGTTTCAGTGAGTGGTTGAACATAAGGACATGCTATAGACTTGAACAATGTATCATCTAATGTAGAGTTAGTATGTGTGAGAGTCTCATGTGCACTAGAATCAAAATTTAAGCTAATTTCTTCCCTATGTTGAGTTTGCTCGTAGAGTGACTCAAGAAAATCCCATGCTGACTCTAAAGTAAAGTCAAGAAACTTACCTCCAGTTAACTCCTCAAGAGTGTGGCGCATCTTTAAAAATAAACCATTATGGAAATTTTTAATGATGCACCATAACTCAAGATTATAATTTGGGTAAGAGTTTAATATATTTTTAAACCTCTCCCAACATTGATAAATTTCTTCACCATAATTTTGAGAAAAGTTTTTAATTTCAAATTGTAGACTTAAGTTTTGAAAAATAGGGAGAAAGGTCATAATAAATTCATTTTTGTAACTCTTCCCAAATATTAACGTCCCAAGTAGCAGCACAACACCATTTATCGGCCACTTCACATAATGATAATGGAAAAAAATTATACCTAAAAGTGTCATCTATGTCACCATTTATGCAGTAGATACAAGTTAACTCAATTTTATCTAAATGAACTCTAGGATCCTGATATTTGAGTCCATAAGATTTAGGTAGCATAGAAAAGGTCTGTAGGCAAAAATCAATTCCATAAATGCTGCCTAAATAACCGATGAGTGGATGGGTGGTATCTGGTGAACTAGAATTATAAAAAAAAATAATCCACGTTCAAGAATCCTTTTTCTTTTTTTTTTTTTTGGAAACAATAGAAGAGTAACCTAGAGTTATCCTAATGAATCAAAACTAAGTTCCCCGTCAATGGTGCCAAAAACTTGACCACATCTAAATATTGCATCTAAACTAACCCCCAAGTGCAAGGGTATACTCTGTAGTTTTAACTCGGTGAGAACGAGGTCAAATCCACAGGGAACTTTGAAATTGAACACTAGGTTTTCTAAGTTCTCTTACCTACGTGTTTCGTTTTAAAAGACAGGAAAAGAAAATTGATTTTGAGAAGTTTTGATTTACAACTACTAAAATAAATAAACTAAATTGCAACAATTAAATTAAACTAAAATGAAAGCAATAACACTACGCATTCAAGATAATTTAAGATCTTGATTCAACCTACAATTCTGGGTTAATACCTTATTCTCATATTTGGATGTAATTATTATCTCAATTTACAGCTCACATTTTGGAAAAGTAAACCGAAAAATTTTAATCGTGAAGGTTTTAATTTCCAAAGCACGGTTTTAAAATCACGTTTGGGATAAATAAAACTAGAAAGATATCTTCTTGAAAACATTCTTTGGTCCAGGTCTCTTTTCTTTGATTTTAAAATATAAAGAAAGTTTTAATCATGTAACGTCATTAGGGATTTCAAATGAAATATGATCAAGGTTACACGTTTTCGAAGGCTTTGAAAATTGAAAGAGAAAGAAAACTAGAAAACATATCTAATTCTATTTCGTTTGTTTTCAAAGTATTAAGAAAGTTATAATCTTTTGTAGTTACTAGTGATTTCAAGGAAATATGATCAACTACACAAGTTTTCGAAGGTTTTGAAAACATTAGAAAGTAGATTTAGAGAACTAGAACACTAACATGCAACTTTTATGTTACGTGCTTGGATTCGATCACATCCAATATTCAAACAAAGATTCACACCATCATTGATGGGTTGAATCAATAATAAAAATCTTGGCTAACATGGATGAAATAATAAAACAGTAAATAAAAAGAAAATATGAAAATAAAATAAAATTCATTGAACAAAGCAAAGCGCATACCGTTCTTCGCAATGAATTAAACACGAATTTGAAAGCAATCAATCCAAAAATTCTTCAAAAACTAAATTGAAAACTCTCTACACTAATCTATTTTAATGAAAAACTAACCTAAAAATTACAAAGAAAAGCAAAGATGAGAAGTCCCCCTGAACGGCCGTACACGTTCTTATTTTATAAGCAAGAAAGAAAACCCTAAAAATTAACATAAATATGTAGATCAGCCTGCTGTGGTTCAGACCATCTGTGGGGGTGTTCGGACCACAGTGTACTTCCTCTTCAATTTGTTTCTTGCTTCTGACAGCTTTCTATCCTCAACTTCCAATGCAATTTTGACCTTGAAGACAATGGATTCAGGCTTCGGCTAAAACACAAACGTTGTAGCCCTTTGAGTTTTCTTTCGAACCCAAAAAGAATCAGGTCAATCGGAGTTATGACCAAAAGGATATGGTTAAAAAATGGACAGGGTGTTAAGCTAGAACTTCAACTGCACACCACTTCAACCATCTTAAACTTTAAACCATTTTCTTCTCCTTGGCAGCTATGGTAACTGATCTTATTCCTTGGGATGGCTCTTGGGATGTTGAGGAAGTCTTGAAATTCATTGGGCATATTGGCATTTTTGTCTTCAAGCTTCGGTAAAATGCTTCAAAAGACACCAAAGCCTATTTTTGCACTTCCTTACTCCAGCTTGCTTTGGTTTCGATTCGGACCAGTCATCAAGGTGTCTAGACCACAGTAGCTTCTTCAGTCTCTTCGCCACTGCTTATTTTGATAATTTTTGGCTTTTCTCTGCATTTTGAAAATAAAATACCATAAATTACAAAATATGACTAAAACTTTAAAATTTATTGAATAAATGCATGATTATGTTTTAAATTATGGTTTGTAATTATACTTTTCAAGTGTAATCATTAACCCATTGAAAAAACCAATGAGGGCCATGCAAGCTTAGATGCAAAGCGTTCTTATAGTCGTCTGAGCTTCCAATGTAATATTTTTTTTGGTAAGTAAGCTTCCAATGTAATAAATGATGTGATCGATAAAACAGGTTCACCGTTCTCTCAGGCAATGATGGTATGGCCTCTACCATTGAAATTTAAGATGCCTACGCCTGACTCCTTCGATTGTTTGAATGATCCTTTTGACCACCCAAAGACGTTTATGACTTTGATGTATATACATGCTTACCCTAACGAGATTATGTGCCGTGTATTCCCAACAACGCTTAAGGGCCTAGTTAGGCTACCGTTTAACAACATTAAGTTGGGCACCATTCCTAGTTTTGCCCAATTCTACAAACTTTTTGTGGGACATTTCATTGAAAGGCAAAGGTAGAGAAGACCAGTTGCCCACTTTTTACGATCAAGTATGGTAAGGATGAGGCCCTCAAAGATTATGTAGGTAGATTCAATAAGGAAATTTTAGAGGTAGTTGAAGCAGATGACAAAGTGGTCATTGCGGTCTTCATGAGTGGTTTACGGACACCTAGATTCATGGCCTTGTTGGTGAAAAAACCAACTGCTGATATAACCAAACTCAGGCTTAAGGCCTAAAAGCCAATCAAGATGGAAGAGGCCATAAGGGCAAAAAGAGTGAATGATGAAGTGGGTAGCTCCAAAGCTGATAAGAAAAGACCGAATAAGTCCAGAGATGTTTGGGAAATGAGAAATTCGAAAAGCCATAGATCCCAAGGCAAACACGAGCGTAACAGATGATAACATGCAGACATAGGCCATAACTTTACTCTTCTCAACACTAGATTAGAGAATGTGTTTTATGAAATCAAGTATGGCTTGGCCCTGAGATGACTAGAGAAGTTGAAAACGCTCACTAATAAAAGATCCCGAGAAAAGTATTGCAGATTACACAGGGGTCATGGGCACAATACGGACGATTGCATTGATTTAAAGCGATAGGTTGAAGAATTGATTCGGTGTGGAAGGCTCGACAAATTTGTGGCTGGTTGGGATAATAATAGAAAAGTTGAGCATATGAGCCCCAAGTGAAGAAGCCCTAGAAAAAGAAGTCCCAATCGAAAAATCCCCAACTGAGCATAACAAAACAACCAGTCGATTAGCAAGATAAGAGTTATCTCAGGAGGGTTTGCAATAATAGGAGAGTTCTCTATGACTAAAAAGAAATATGCTTAGGAGGTAAGTAGGGATTGAGAAATTATGACGACCAACTGACCAGCCAAGAAATCCAAGGCAAAGTCATACCCAATCACCTTCATTGATGAAGAGGCAGTAGAGGTATGCCAACCCCATGTGACCCCTTTATTATTTCATTAATAATCGTGAACTTTAATATTTGGAGAATTTTAGCTGATAGTGGAAGTTTGGCAAACATTTTGTGCTGGGGCGCATTTGAGAAAATGGGAATTGGAAAGGAAAAATTATAACTTATCGTTTCCCTTTGGTCGGCTTTACCAGAGACAAAGTGATATCACTCGACTTCATTATGCTACTGGTTACCTTAGGAGAAGAACCACACAAGGTAACCAAAATGGTGAATGTTCTTGTGGTCGATTGCCCTTTGGCCTATAATGCTATCTTAGGGAGAATGTCTTTGAACAAGTATGGGGCAGTCACATACACTTATCATTTGAAGGTCAAGTTCCCAACTGAGCATGGTGCGGGATGTGCAAAAGGTGACCAAAAGACGGCTAGGGAATGTTATATGTCATTGCTAAAAGGAACATTGAGCAAGGAAACCCTGGTAGTTAAGGAGTTAGAAGTGAGAGATGATGAAGAGTTAAAAAAAGGGAGCCAATAGATGAATTGGAGGATGTCATAGTCAACACCCTCGACCAGGGCATAACTGCTAAAATATGATTGGCAACCCTTAAGTATTTGAATGATAAAATAAGAAAATTTTTGGTGGAAAATGCGGATGTGTTTATTTGGTCCCATGAGGATATGCCAGGTATGGACACTAGAGTGGTAGCCCACTACTCGAATATCATTCCGGGGGCATGACCAGTTAGGTAGAATAGAAGGATCTTTGCTCTTGAGCAGAATGAAGTGATAGAATAGGAGGTTGACAAGCTGCTAAAAGCAAAATTTAGTCAAAAAGTTGACCATATCTTTTCACTCACAATTCAAATTGACCTGACTATTTTTGGGTTGGAAAGAAGACTCAAAAGGCTACAACTTTTGTGTTTTAGCCCAAGCCTGAATTCGTCGTCTTCGAGGTCAAAATTGCATTGGAAGTTGAGAATAGAAAGCTGTCATGCTGGCACTTCGCGGGAAGGGTGCACCTACGGCCTTCCTGCAGCCTTCCCATGGCCTTCTCGCGCTCTTTTCGTGACTCAGAGTAGCCTTCCTGCACGGCTTAATCTCTCTCAGCTTTTTCCCGCGGCCAAGTGCGGTCTTCCTGCGTTCTTCCTGCATTATTCAATTCCGAACCTCTTCAGGACTTCTAGCCACTTTGGAAACTTGATTTTCAACCTCTTCGAGACTTCTAGCCCCTTTGGAAACTTGATTTTCTGAGACTTTTTAGAGTTCTAATAGACTTAAGACTCTAGTGTCTTAGCCTACACTAAGTCTAAAGTACATACAATTCTATTTGATCATGGATTTGCCAATTTACAAGTTTAGCCTTAACATACAGAAACTCAGTTGTCGACAGCTCATGTCTGATGGCAGCTCACTGACCGCTCGTAAATAGTGCAGTGCTAATTAACCCCCAAGTGCAAGGGTGTGCGGTGTAGTTTTAATCTCGGTGAGTCCGAGGTCGAATCCATAGGGAGCCTATATGTTTCAGTTTCTAAGTTCAAATATGAATTTTAGGTTTAAATGTGAATTGAGATATCAATTGAATTAAATTGGATTTAAGAGAATTGCAAATTGAAGGATTAAACAAGAAACAAACTAATTAAAGGGATATTTAAACTAGAATGCAAACTACTTTGAAATAACTTAGCAATTTAAAGTTACCGAACTTAAATGTAAAGAGAATTGAATATTTTCAAATTAAAAGCTATTCTAATTCAGAACTTGCAATGCAATCAATTCAAACAAAAGTGATTTAACTTAAGACAATAATATTTAAAAGAGTTCTTGATTCAACTTTCACAATTCCAGGTAATTCGTTATTTTGCCAAGGGATGATTTAAAATACAATCTATAGTTCACGTCAAAGGATCTATAGATTGGGAAATATTTTCAATACATTCCAAAATTTCTCGATACACAGTTTTAAACTCACGTTTCATTATGGAAAATAAAACTGGAAATATTTTATGATAAAAACATTCGAGTTCAAATCTGATTTAGGAGTGAATAGATTCCAAAATTTCTCGATACACAGTTTTAAACTCACGTTTCATTATGGAAAATAAAACTGGAAATATTTTATGATAAAAACATTCGAGTTAAAAAGTTTTCTAAACAAACAAATCAGATTTGAAAATTGTAGATCACTTCACATAGGTTTTCAAAACCCATGCGAAGGATCTACGTTCATCCCTCAACTTATAACGAATCACCCTTCATTGATTCAGTGAATCAAGAACTAGGGTTTCTACTCTAGCATGATTTTAAACGAAACGAAAGCAATAAACGAAAGCATAAACATTAGATCTACCACTAGAAAATAATAAATCATATATTAAATTAACGAAACGAAAGTCAACTTACACGGCAAGCAACTCTGAAACTACGTAATGAAAGAGCAGTGCAGCGAAGAATAACCAAACATCGAACAACTCCATAAACAAGACAAGTAATTGAAAACTCTCTAAAAAAGCTATTCTAAAACTCTCAAAGTATCTGAAAATATGAAAAAAAAGTTCCTAAAGTATGTAGAACTAAAAACTAGGGCTCCCTTGGGTCGGCCATGTAGCAGATGTTATAAAGAAGTTGTAAAGAAAACCCTAAAAGACGGAGTGAAGCCGCGCGCGCATAACACACTGTGGTCCGGACCGTTTGGCAGGTGGTCCGGACCACAGAAACTTTGTTCTTCAAGTTCTGCTTCTCGTTTGCTGCTTCTGACAGCTTTCTGTCCTCAACTTCCACTGCAATTTTGACCTCGCAAACGATCGATTCAGGCTTCGGCTAAAGCACGAAAGTTGTAGCCCTTTGAGTCTTCTTTCCAACCCAAAAAGAATCAGGTCAATCCGAGTTGTGAGTGAAAAGTTATGGTCTAAATACTGACAAGGTGTCGAGCTGGAACTTCAGCTGCACACCACTTCAACTATCTTGAACTTTAGACCATTTTTTCCTCCTCGGAAGCCACTTTCAACACTGCTAATCTCACGTATTTTCCCCTTTTACCTGCAATTAAGAGAATAAACACTATAAATAATAAAATAACGATAAAACTTTGAAATTAACTACTTAAATGCATCAATGGGTATCAAAATGTGGAGTTTGTAATTACACTTTTCAAGTGTAATCACACCCCCCAACTTGAACGTTGCTAGTCTCTAGCAATGCCCTTTATTAAAATGAAATGCAACTACCATCCTATTTCTCTTTTCGTTGGAAACACGGCTACACTTAGCTACGTGCAGCAAGCCCTTTAAACCCCTAGGTTCCCCCTAATGGACGAGTAAGGTCTCGTGAGGGTTTGCAGTGAATTTACCCACAAAATTCTATGGTATGGTCTCAAAGTGTAAAAAAAATGATTAAGATCAACAATGAATCAAGTTCAAGCCTAACAAGTCACAAAACCCAAATATCATGTGTAATTCCCAAGTGCTAAGCATTAATGCATGGACTATCAAAGTAGAAAGAGCATGTGTGCAAAATTGTTTCATTCATTCAACAAGGTTGCAAGAGCATAAACGGAACTAGGTTTTGACTTCAAATGCTCACAAGGTACCACTCATAGAAAGAAATTCACTCATCAAGGGTTCACACACACCTATTAGCTTATGATGCTGACCTAGTTGTACATAACCCCACAAATAAGTGAGTGAACTGAAATGAAATTCAAAGTGGACAGCTCATAACTATGTTCCAATGCATATGTAAGAGATCACACCACACAACCTACATAAGACCACTACATGCACAATATAAGAGTTGCTTGCTTAGAATCCACTAGGTCTTTGTTTTGGTTGTAACTTAGCCAGGGGTAATGGTTAACAATGGAGGATATGGAAATCAAAGCACATGTCTTGGGATAAAGATGCTCAAGTGTGCACAAGTCCCAAACTACCCAATTCCTTTCCAAACCCAACAAGAACTACAACAAGAAGCTTATTCACAAACTAACAAACAACTCATGGGACATTCTCAATAATCACAATCCAATGCACACGTCCCAGAATTACACGAACAAAAAGAAATGGCAAACCTTTTTTTTTTCTTTTTTCTTTTTTTTTTCTTTCTTTTTTTTTTCTTTTCTTTTTTTTTCTTTTTTTTTATTTCTTTTTTTGAAATAATGAAAATACATCAGCTAGATTCTCCACCCAATATTTCCTCTCAATGTGCTCTTAAAAATTTTCATTCCCAACCCCCATTCACATCATTGACATTAAGGCGCTTTTACAACCCAAGACATGTAAGGGTAAGGCTAAAAGTGTGTGAATAAGGCTAAGGGATAATATATGAGGTGAGAACCAAGAAAAATATATATAAATATGTCACACACTTTATTTAAAAGGCTTCAAGTTGGTTCCTAGGATAATTTATAACCAAGAAAGGATAAAGAGGCCCAACAATAGCAAAGATGGCCTAGCATCATGTTCAAAGCTTGCAACAACTCATAATATGCCAAGTGAAACTAATGCAAGTGTGTGTGATGCAATTGGTGCATTGGAAACCAAAGTGAAGAATAAAAGAGCTGTGATTATGTGCAACCCTTTAAGAAAAGAATAATAGGCTCAAAAGCTCACCATTAAGGGGTATAAGTCTCTACCTAGTCCAAGAATGCTCAATTAACCAATGTTAAAGAAAATCAACTCCTAAGCACATAAACTCTTCTATTGATAGTCAAAGATGCACAAGGTCATTATACAATCAACTTGAACTAAGTTTCCTATTAAAGCTTGAACAAAACTCATTCATCACTTTCTCACTTAATTCCACAATCGACCAAACCAGAAAGAAAGGATGACATGTAGGTACAAATGTGCTAAATTCATGTATTTATGCTTAAAGATGCTCAAAAAATTTTAAATTTTTAGCAATTTTGGCACAAAAGGTCATCATGCGAACCCTACCCCCCAACTTAAAATTCACATTGTCCTCAATGTGAGAACCATGATGCATATGTGGGTCTGTAGTGTGCAATAATGAGCATGATGATGAGCATGAAACAATAACAGCAAAGGCACAAATAAGAACAAAGCACAAATTAAACCAAGCATGCACCCATTATTCAAGCCACTTAAGGCACCACCCAATACATCCCCTCAACTTAGATTCTACAGCACTCCCAACAAGAACAATTATGTATGTGAAGTACCAATTAGAAGTGCAAAACTAAATAAAAGGGAGAGGAAGGATATTACCTCAAGAGCTTCCTTATTTGAAGAAAAGAAAAGAACTTGAGCAGTTTATTCCTTTGAATTAAATTGTACTAAAAGAAAAAAATAAAACTTCTACGAGATAAAATGTTAGAATAAACAAATAAAAGTAAACTAAAAGAAAATTAAAATTTAATCTAGGCAGAAAGAAAACTAAAATAAATAAATAAGTAAATAAAATGTAATCTACTAATATACAAGGGTTAATGCCAAAACATACTATCCAACTCCTAATCTCTCCCAAGCCTTACCAAATGGCTTTAGGAATGAAATATTCTCCTTGGGCCCAAGAGGTACTGAAAATGAGTGTGCTCCTAGTGCAGAAAACACTAGAAAATGCATGGCCTTGTGGGAATCCTTGAATCCCAAATATGACCCAAATTTATTTGCATATGTGAACATGGAATGAAGTTGTGGGTTTTCTAGTATCCCCTCGACACCTAAAAAGTCAATGCAAACTATTTTTTTGATCTCCACCACTTCCCTAAATGTGTGGTCAGTCTTAGTCAAAACATGTTCAGTTCCTTCAGTAAGATTCCTAGTTGGGGCGACAGCAAAAGATGAGAGTTGTGCACCACTCTCACTCTTAGGCTTGTCTATCGAACTCTCAAAGGATGATAAAGAAAATTCACTCTCATAAGAGTCCTGCGTAATTGAAGTAGGAACCCAACCATAATTAGAATCATACTTCCACTCAAATATAGGGGTCTCAACAGGTAAGTCATCAAGTGTACTAGCCCCAACAGGAAAAGATATATCAAAAGTGGTCTCAGTGAGTGGTATAGTGGCACATGATGAAACTAAAGTGACTGGCTTAACAGTGTGTTCCTCTGAACCTCTGGCATTAAAGCTCTTAGAATAAGTCTTAGGACTTTCCAAGGTCATCTGATTTGTTAGGGTAGGATGAGCTTCAAGCTCTGTGGTGGTGTTGGTTGGCATGTCCTCTAGACTCTCAATAGATGAAGTCTCGTGCACGTTAGAGTTTGGTGGGAACAAGTCAAAGGGCTCATTCCCTTCATTATCACAACCATTATCAGAATAGTCGCTCCACTCAAAGTCTAGGGTTTTTGAATTAGAATTTTCTCGTGCAAGTAACAAAAAAGACCTAGATTCAGCTATTTCAGCTTCAGTGCGTGGGCGAATATAAGGACATGCTGTGGACTCGAACAATGTATCATCTAATGTAGAGTCAATATGTGTGGAAGTCTCATGTGCACTAGAATCTACTTTTAAGTTAACTTCTTCCCTATGTTGAGTTTGCTTGCAGAGTGACTCAACTTGTGTATTGCTAGATTCAGTAAGCCAATGATCTAGGGGTTCCTCAGACTGGCCCTCGGTGAGTAGAGTGGAGTTGGGACAAGCAATATCCAAGTAATCAGGTCCCACACCTACTCCATTTTCTAAGGATTGAACATGAGAATCAAGTGAAGTAGGAGGATGTGGGAAAGAATCCGTGTGGCTTTCAAGTGACTGAGGTTCAAAACTAGGTTCAAGTTTTTCTTGTGGCTTGGTGTGTTCATAGAAAAATTCAAAAAATGACCATGCCTCTTCTGGGGTAAGGTCAAGAAATTCCTTACCCAAACTTTTATCAAATGCTTGGTGTAACTCACAAGGTAGAGCATTGTAGAATATGCCTAGAATGTACCACAGTTCTAGTCCATGATTTGGGAAAGTTTCTAAAAGGTTTTTAAATCTCTCCCAGCATTTATAAAATACTTCACCCTTCTTGAAACAAAAACTTCTAATTTGAAAGCGGAAAGTGAAGTTTTGAAAATTGGGGAGAAACTTTGCAATAAAATCATTTTGTAACTCTTCCCAAATATTAATGGACCAAGTAGCGGCACGACACCAATCATCAGCTACTCCACATAATGATAACGGGAAAAAATTATACTTAAATGTGTTATCTATGTAACCACTCGTGCAATAGAAACAAACTGACTCAAAACGTTCTAAATGAACTCTAGGGTCCTCATGTTGAAGTCCATAAAATTTAGGTAACATGGAAAAAGTTTCTAGGCAAAATTCAATTCCATAAATGCTGCCTAAATAACTAATGAGTGGGTGAATGGTGTCTGGTGAACCAGAATTATAAGGAAAATAATCCATGTTAAAAAATTTTATTTTATTTATTTATTTATTTTTTAGAAAAAGAAATTAACTTAAAAATGAAAACAACCTAAAAACTAAAATTTGGCTCCCCGGCAACGGCGCCAAAAACTTGACCGCTCGTAAATAGTGCAGTGCTAATTAACCCCCAAGTGCAAGGGTGTGCGGTGTAGTTTTAATCTCGGTGAGTCCGAGGTCGAATCCACAGGGAGCCTATATGTTTCAGTTTCTAAGTTCAAATATGAATTTTAGGTTTAAATGTGAATTGAGATATCAATTGAATTAAATTGGATTTAAGAGAATTGCAAATTGAAGGATTAAACAAGAAACAAACTAATTAAAGGGATATTTAAACTAGAATGCAAACTACTTTGAAATAACTTAGCAATTTAAAGTTACCGAACTTAAATGTAAAGAGAATTGAATATTTTCAAATTAAAAGCCATTCTAATTTAGAACTTGCAATGCAATCAATTCAAACAAAAGTGATTTAACTTAAGACAATAATATTTAAAAGAGTTCTTGATTCAACTTTCACAATTCCAGGTAATTCGTTATTTTGCCAAGGGATGATTTAAAATACAATCTATAGTTCACGTCAAAGGATCTATAGATTGGGAAATATTTTCAATACATTCCAAAATTTCTCGATACACAGTTTTAAACTCACGTTTCATTATGGAAAATAAAACTGGAAATATTTTATGATAAAAACATTCGAGTTCAAATCTGATTTAGGAGTGAATAGATTCCAAAATTTCTCGATACACAGTTTTAAACTCACGTTTCATTATGGAAAATAAAACTGGAAATATTTTATGATAAAAACATTCGAGTTAAAAAGTTTTCTAAACAAACAAATCAGATTTGAAAATTGTAGATCACTTCACATAGGTTTTCAAAACCCATGCGAAGGATCTACGTTCATCCCTCAACTTATAACGAATCACCCTTCATTGATTCAGTGAATCAAGAACTAGGGTTTCTACTCTAGCATGATTTTAAACGAAACGAAAGCAATAAACGAAAGCATAAACATTAGATCTACCACTAGAAAATAATAAATCATATATTAAATTAACGAAACGAAAGTCAACTTACACGGCAAGCAACTCTGAAACTACGTAATGAAAGAGCAGTGCAGCGAAGAATAACCAAACATCGAACAACTCCATAAACAAGACAAGTAATTGAAAACTCTCTAAAAAAGCTATTCTAAAACTCTCAAAGTATCTGAAAATATGAAAAAAAAGTTCCTAAAGTATGTAGAACTAAAAACTAGGGCTCCCTTGGGTCGGCCATGTAGCAGATGTTATAAAGAAGTTGTAAAGAAAACCCTAAAAGACGGAGTGAAGCCGCGCGCGCATAACACACTGTGGTCCGGACCGTTTGGCAGGTGGTCCGGACCACAGAAACTTTGTTCTTCAAGTTCTGCTTCTCGTTTGCTGCTTCTGACAGCTTTCTGTCCTCAACTTCCACTGCGATTTTGACCTCGCAAACGATCGATTCAGGCTTCGGCTAAAGCACGAAAGTTGTAGCCCTTTGAGTCTTCTTTCCAACCCAAAAAGAATCAGGTCAATCCGAGTTGTGAGTGAAAAGTTATGGTCTAAATACTGACAAGGTGTCGAGCTGGAACGTCAGCTGCACACCACTTCAACTATCTTGAACTTTAGACCATTTTTTCCTCCTCAGAAGCCACTTTTAACACTGCTAATCTCACGTATTTTCCCCTTTTACCTGCAATTAAGAGAATAAACACTATAAATAATAAAATAACGATAAAACTTTGAAATTAACTACTTAAATGCATCAATGAGTATCAAAATGTGGAGTTTGTAATTACACTTTTCAAGTGTAATCACTCACCAAAATACGGCACTACCCAATAGTATCCACCAGTTGTTTAACAGGATTTGCCCCAAAGCTAGATCTAGGAGGCTTAGCACCTCCCGAATGGACTTCGACAATAGAAACTAAAGACTACCAATCAAAGCGGCCTCGTACACTATGATCTTACCATTTCTTGGTGAACAGGCAGAATTTCCATTCCCAAGGACTTTGTAGATGAGGTCTGGAGGGAACTAAAAATTAGAAATCAGATTTGAAATCTTTTCTAGAGTAATAGTGGATTTGATGCCCTAATCTAGCATCCCTATCATCAAGAACTAGGAAGTGGGAACATTTGGATCCAATATCAGGCTTGAAGGGGTCAATGATACACCTAACATCCTCATTTGCTACCCAAGGTTCGTTGGTGCTGGGGGCACCAGAGTTTCTACTCCTAGCAAAGACATAACCATTGCTATTCGATTCCTCACCGCTAGTACAACCAACTCTATCACCACCACTCATGGTGTCAAAAGAAAATAACTAGGATAAATGAAAGGTGTGCAGCAAAAAATTAAACCACCAAAGATAGATTTGATGTATTTAGGGTTTTTCTACAAACCCTAGGGGATTTGGGAGTTTATGGTTTCTCTCATAAAAGTAAGCACTATGAACCAATACCCTAAGCATAAAGAAAAAAAAGACTAAGGCAAGAAAAGCAACAAAAATACGAGTTAATCTTACAAGTTAAAGAAGTTAGACATAGTTAGTGGAGAAATATAGTTTCAATCACAGCTACAAAGATGGAGATGCAGTTGTGTAAGCGAACTTCAAAAACCTTTCCCAGTGATTATATTACACCTACTTGTTTTTTCAAAATCGATGGTCATGATTTAGGCAACAGAAAATGAATCCAACGGCTTGAAAATGGTAAGGTGACAATTCTAATGTCACAGCTAATGGATAATCAACACGTGGCAGGGAGGTGAAAAGGCCGCATCCTTTTGAAGTACCGTGTTTGTAACACCATAAATGCACGCATATTCCAAAAATAAGCTAGCAGTCAGATTCCCCTCAGCCTACATAGGTGGTTGAGGAAATCAAGGGCATCTGATAGGGTGGTTCTTGACCGAACAGGTTATCCAACTGACCCAGGCCATAATCTGAACTGACTGAATGAAAAAAGTATTGATTGGGCCCGAACGACCGTAGCCTCAGGAACGAACAAAATAGCTTGCGTCATGGGCCATATGTATAATTGCCTCTTGACATATCCCAAGATATGTGCCTGCAAAAGTGCTGATTACCTTTTAACAGTTTGGCTAACTAATTAGAGAATCAACCTTAGGATCTACAATATGTGGTATCATTGGATTAGATAGAAAGGCATGATTACATGTAACTTATGCACACCCATTTCATGTAAGGCTTCATATCCTCATATATAATACCATTTCACAAACACATAGGTATAACACTTTTATCTTACTAAAATTCTGTCAAATTATCTTGTCAAAACTCTATAGCTAACTTAAGTATCAAAGACTCTTTGGCAAGCACCATATCGGTGTACTTAATTGATTTCTAGGTGTGGATTGGACTTCCAAAGGAGATGAATTTACTGAGTTATCAGGTAGGATTTTAAATTAATTTCATTCCCTTTAAATCCATTTCTACTTCATCACATTTTTTTTTTAATTTTAGAGTTCAATTATGTAATTTCCATTTCATTGTAATGGATTAGAATTTTTAGTTAAAGTGTATTCTCTCATTGTAATCTTCTTTATTTCAATTGTAAGTGATTGCCTCTAAATATTGCATCTAGAAAAACCCCCAAGTGCAATATTGCATCTAGAAAAACCCCCAAGTGCAATATTAACTAAAGCTACTCCAAAAGCTAATTTAAAAACTCCTAATTGCATTCTATTGTTCTAGAAAATAAAATACTACAGAACGTATATGACAACTATAAGAAAACTCTCTCTATATAGTCTAAACCTAAACCCTAAAACTTAAGTTCCCATGCATACTGTCTGCAAGTGTCTGGACAGCAGTAAGGTTCTAGCTTTAATTTTTTTTCTTTCTCCTTATTCTTTAGCTGTGCCCTTACTTTGGTTCGGACTGGCCATCATGTGTTCGAACCACTATGTCCTTTCATCACTTATCCCAATAATTTCCTTCTTTTCACTACATTTGGAAAACAAAACAGAATAAATATTAAAAATAACCAAAAACTATAAAATTATTAAACAAATGCATGATACTTAATTGTTAGGTTTATAATTACACTTGTCAAGTGTAATTAGTAAGAACTGTTCATTTAATTATTTTAATTTTATCATGGTTATTGGCTAAGCTTCCTATCAGCTCCAAATCAATGAAATTGATTTGTTGAGGTAGGTGATTGAGCATGCATGGCCCTAATTTTTACATCTCAAATTGAATGGAAGGAAAATAACTTTGTTGAGATTTTTTCATTAGAATCTCCTAATAATGTTATAGTTAGATAAGTTTTTATAAGGCTCTAATCTCAATTCCATGTCTTATTACGATGAACATATCATCCCTAATCTTAACAAATTAAGACTAATTTTCTGTCAAATTGAAATTTCATCACTAAATCTTTCTGCCTATTATCACTAAGATTGGTAATTGTTTGAGACAAGTAGCATGCTTAACTTACTCTTCTAATATACTATCATTAGAATTGGTTTGGGACCAAAATTTTAAATTCTAACACTTTAAATTATTACTTTTTAAATTATTATATTTTTATTATTGTGGATCCTTTTCAATTATATATTTAATTTATGTTATTATTTAATTATGATTTTAAATTTATGTAAATCAAACCAAATTAAGCAAATAAATACAAATTTTCCTTCTTTATTAATCCGCATAAGTGTTTAAATTAGCCTAATTTCCAGAGTCATAAGTGTTATCTTAACTCATTATTCTTAGTTAACTCTCGGTGAACTCAATTTGAGCTTAACCAGATTATTTAGCTACAGTTGATCCCTATAATTGGAGATATCAAGCAGAGACCTTCTCAAAATCTCTAAGGAGCAAATCTAGATTTTCAAACTCAAAATCATGAAATTGCGGCAAGCACTGAAGCATGTCAGATTCGAGACTAAAATTCCTTGCCTTTGGAAGAAGTATTATACAAGGTTTAGTGTGTATGGTTGGGCATTGTTGGGTGTGTATGGTTGGGCATTGTTGGGTTAGCTGTAAGAAATTCCATGTAGGAACTAAAGGTGGTTTGGTTGAACCACGTATTACCCATTCAGACCTGTAGGATCTGCCATAGTTAACTAGCTAATGCGTAGGATGGGTAGGGCTTGAAAATTCTCAAGAATCCTAAGATTGACCTCGTGACTCAAGTTTGAGTCAAAATTGAACAATCGATCATTTTGATCTCTAGTGCCAGAGTAATGTGGCATATAGGCTCAGAAAAAAAATAAATAAAGAAAAGAAATCTTAGCTTAAATGAAGCTGATATGAAATAAAATAAAAAGAATGGAACAAAATTCCCTGAATACCTTGATTTTGTTCAACAATGGTGGCAAACACTTGCCACACCAAAAAATAATTAAATGAATTTAGGTTTAGAAATTAAATTTAAAAAAAAATTAAGTTTCATGTGTCCACCATTGTTTCATCATGAAGTTTCAATCTCCAATGCGCAAATTTAATTTAATCCAATAATTAAGAAATTTGAAAATTCATTTGTAAGATTTTTCTATTAAAAACCATTTTTGGATATTTTCAACATAAAGAAAATTAGTTTGAATATTTAAAAATGCAATAAATCTAAGCATTAATAACGTTGGAGTATAGATCTCTTTATAAAATAAATCAAAGAAAGATCTTAAGTATTCCTTATGTCGAACATGCTTTCTCTATCTATGTAATAAAAAAACTATAAAGAAAATATAAATATTAAAAACATTCATACAAACAATCAAGAGAATATAAAACAGAAAGTATAAGCATTACTAGAAATAATGGATTTAGCAACCACAGATCGAATATCGGTCGCTAAAACTTATTAGCAACTGCTGGTCATGGGTCACAAATGTGTTATCGCTAATAACTATTAGCGACCGCTATGGTGGTCACTATAATATTAGCAATCGAAATGGCGACTACTGGTGAATTTATTTTGGGAATTATTAGCGACCACTTTAATGCTTATTAGTGACCGCCTAATTTTTTCCCATCAACTTGGCACCAGTCCATGCTATATAACAGGAAGACATTAGTGATCACGTGGGTATTATTAACGGCCACCAAAAGTTAATTAATTTTTTTAATTATTCTTTTTTATTATTTCACTAAATATTACTTTTCATTAGTGACTGCCAATGGTGGTCGCAATAAGCTTTTTATCTTTTTAAAAAAGTTTTTTTATTATTTTTTAATTATATTAATTGAATTACTTTTTTTAATTATTTTGAATTCATTTATATTATTTATTTTTAAATATTTATTTCTAAATTAATTTTTTATTATAATTTTAATTGCACTTGTATTACATGTATATGTACTAGAAAATTTTCAAAATAAAATAGAACAAAAATATTCATTTACATATACAAAAATAGTATGAAATTTAGTTACAAAATTTGTTATATGCACACATAAAAGAAAAAAAATAAAAAAGTCTATCTAACGGCCAATCAGATGAAAATCACCCTAGTTTAGTCCAGGAGGGCTAGTTGTCATCATCAAGGTCCTACAATAAAATAATAAGTGAATGAGAATGTAACAACAAAACATAAATAAATTATAAAATTTTAATTAGCTATAAATATGAAAATTAATATTTCTAACCTGAGTAGGGGGAGTATGGCTCTGACTCTGAGACAAGTGCCTCTCCATATCGACTTGAAGCAATGCCTCTCGCACGTCCATCTTTGCACAGAGGGTCTGGAGCATGTCCTCGTCATGGAGCTTGGCTTAGGAGGGGCTAGTTGTGGATGCCTCTACTCGTGTGATGGACCAGCATGGAACGCTTATGCCCCGCGTGAGGGTGTAATCGTAGCCATCACATCTAATGATAGAGTGGAATATCTCTTCCTTCTTTGTCTCAGACTCTATGTCCTCCACCAATAACTCAGCCAGATGGGCCTTGTAAGAAGACCATGCGGCAAGAATGGGCTTAAAAGACCACTACATCAAAAGAGGAGGTTCTCAAAGGTGACTCTACTCAAGATGATGGAGAATGGGAAGAAGTTAAATGTCGAGGTAAGAAGATAGTGGTGGATAAATCTCCTTCTCCACTAAAGGAGCAGAATGAGAAATTTGCTTCTTCTTCAAGTAATTCTTTTGGTGCTCTTGTTGACTTAGACTCAATGAATGCTGATTTAGCATTAGCAATTGTTCCGGTTCCTCATGAGGTTGAAGCTTCTTTGAGGGCAGTGGATGAAGATCGTAAGGGGAATAGTGAAGCTTTTTCAACTCCTTCAGGAGATAGGCTTCACTCACTTTCAAATGTTACTATTTGGGCCCCTACTAGAAAGGAAGGTGATTTGGTAAATGAAGGGGTAGGTTATTCTCCTACTTCGGATGGTGGCTCGGTTTCCATAAATAATCCACTCATGCTCAAGGTTAATATGATAGATGAAGTGGAGCGGAAAAAGAAGATGAATAGAATGAAGAATGATTTTAACGAAGGGGGTAGGGATGCCCCGGGTAACTTCTCTTCTTGAATTTTCTATGGTTAAGGTAGCTTCATGGAATATTAGGGGATTTAATGATTCCCTCAAGCACCGAGAGGTACGTAATCTGGTTCGTGCTAATAATATTGATTGTTTGGCAATTATTGAGACTAAAGTTAAAGATGTAAATAAAGAAAGAATTATGAAACTTTTGATGAAAGATTGGAAGGTTTTTGCTAATCAAGTGGATGATAACATGGGACGTATATGGGTGATATGGAATCCACGGGCTGTTAATGTGGTTGTGGTTGGTTTTTCCCCTCAAGTGGTTCATGTTTCTTTAACTCCATTACAAGATGCTGGATTGATGCATGTCTCGTTTGTGTATGGATTTAATGATTATGTTAAAAGAAGACATTTGTGGGCTGATTTGCGGCAGCATGCTAATTTGTTTCGGGATTTGCCTTGGTGTGTACTTGGTGATTTTAATGCTGTACGTTTTCGACAAGAAAGAAAGGGTGGCTCTCTTGATTGGTCTCCCTATATGGACGAGCTTGATGATGCTATATGTTCAGCCAGGCTTGAAGATTTAAGGTTTGGAGGTTTATTGTATACTTGGCACAATGCTAGGGAACAAAGGCATATTATGAGGAAACTTGATAGGGCTCTTGTTAATGCTACTTGGCTTTCAAGTTTTGCTACTTCTTTTGCTGACTTTCTTCCATTTGGAGTATCGGATCACTCTCCGGTGGTGGTTGATGTTGGTCTCCTTATCTCTAAGGTTCGTAGACCATTTAAATTTTTTAATCATTGGGTTGATTATGATGAGTTTTTCCCTACTGTTGAAGAGGTTTGGCAAACACCAGTTGAGGGCTATGCTATGTTTAGGGTGTATAAAAAATTGAAATTGGTGAAGGAGGCACTTAAAGGTTTATCAGTCAAAAAAAGGCAGCGGAGTTTTGAAATGGATGATGTATTACGTAAGGAGCTCTTTGCTATCCAATCTGCCATTGCAACTAATGGAGGAACTATAGAACTGTTGGCCAAAGAAAAAGAATGTTTGAACCGGCTTTCATGTGTTTCTAAAGAAGTTGAGAGTTCAATGAAGCAAAAGAGCAGAATTCAATGGTTGAAAGAAGGGGACAAGAATTCAGCCTTCTTTTTTCATTCTATCAAAAATAGATTGAATACAAATAAAACCTTGAGGATACAAAAGGAAGATGGGGGTATAATTCATGAAAAGGGGCAGATTGCAAGGGAGATTGTGGACTTTTATCAATCTTTGCTTGGTTCGGATGGTGAGTTGCCTAATGTTTTGGATCACTCCTTGGAAGAATTTATCTCTTCTTCATTGAGTAATGATTTTGTTGAACGGTTGGAGGCTGATTTTTCAAGTGAGGAGATTTGAGATGCAATGTTTAGTTTGCACCCGAATAAGGCTCTAGATCCTGATGGTTTCAATGCCTACTTTTTTCAGAAGACTTGGCATATTCTGGGTTCAAATGTGATAATGGCAATCAAGGAATTCTTTACCTCAGGAAAGCTCCTAAAAGAATCAAATGCTACTATTATTGCCCTAATTCCCAAAACTGCCAATGCTGATAAGGTAAAGGACTTTCACCCTATTTCTTGCTGCAATACCATTTATAAGTGCATAACTAAACTGCTTGCGGGAAGATTGAAGATGGTTTTGCCTAGTCTGGTTAATAAGGCACAAGCTGCTTTTGTTCAGGGTAGGAGTATAGGGGATAACATCCTTTTGGCTCAAGAATTGGTTCGGGGATACCACTCAAATACAGTGTCTCCGAGGTGTGCCATTAAAGTTGATCTCATGAAGGCCTATGATTCTGTGAACTGGAATTTTCTTTGGGAAGCAATGCGACTAATGGGTTTTCCCATTCGGTTTCTGGATTAGATAAAGGTATGTGTGTCTACTCCCCGATATTCAGTTTCTATTAATGGAGAACTTAATAGCTATTTTGCTGGGAGGAAAGGATTGAGGCAAGGAGACCCTATTTCTCCTTACTTGTTTGTTTTGTGCATGGAAGTTTTATCTCGCATTCTTGAAAAGAAGACTCTGGAATCCTCGACTTTCCATTTTCATTAGAGATGTAGGAAGACACGACTCACTCACTTATGCTTTGCAGATGATTTGCTTCTATTTTGTAAAGGTGACATGGGATCTGTTTCAGTGCTCCAGGATGCTCTACACTTATTCTCTGCTTTCTCAGGACTTAAGCCAAATCCTTCTAAGAGTGAAGTATTTCTTTCAGGTATGGGTCCGGATGTTAAAACAGGTATTCTTGAGCTTCTTCAATTTCGTGAAGGTTTTCTTCCAGTACGGTATCTTGGTGTGCCTCTCATTTCTACAAAGTTGCGAGCTTCGGACTGCAATAGTTTGGTGGATCGTCTTGTACGAAGGGTTAAAAACTGGACTACTCAATTTCTTTCATTTGATGGACGGTTGCAGCTCATTCAGTCTGTTTTGTTTAGTATACAGGCCTTTTGATGTTCTCACTTTGTATTACATGGCTGGAGTATTAAAATCCATTGAAGGTATCTTTGGTGCTTTTCTTTGGAAGGGTTCATCATTAAATCATCATGTGACAAAGGTGGCATGGGAGGAGGTCACACGGCCTAAACAAGAGGGTGGACTTGGAATTAAAAAGATTAAGGATTGGAACCTGGCTTGTATGACACGTTTCATTTGGCGTTTGTGTTCTCCTTGCTCAACTTCCATGTGGGTATCTTAGATCAAGTCTAATCTTCTTAATAAAAATCATTTCTGGGTTGCTAAGGTGCCTTGGAATTCCTCTTGGTCTTGGCGAAAAATTATGAAGTTGAGAGATAAGGTACGTCCCTTTTTTACTATGAAAGTGGGTAATGGTATGCATACATCCTTATGGTTTGATGCTTGGATGACTAGAGGTCAAATTTGCTCTTCTCCAACTGATAGAGTAATCTATGATTCGGGTTTGCCAAGGGATGCTATGGTGGAAAGAATTATATCAGGTAATAGATGGTCTTAGCCTATGGCAAATTCCCCAGAGTTACTGGATCTTAAAAGGGAAACTGAGGATTTGTCTTCACCTAATTCTTCTTGTGATGATGTGTTGCTTTGGGATAAGGAGCAAAAGGTTTTTTCTACTAAGGTTGTATGGAACTCCTTGAGAGTTTCTACTCCACCCGTGAGGTGGTTTAAGGTAGTCTGGTTTAAACTTCATATTCCAAGTCATGCTTTCATTCTTTGGTTGGCGGTAAGGAGGAAACTTGCTACTTAGGATAGGCTTCTATCTTTTGGATTGATTTCCGCTATGAGATGCTTTTTCTGTGGAATGTCACGTGAAGATCATGATCACTTGTTTTTCAATTGTTCTTTTACTTGTCGAGTATGGCAAGCTTTACTGGCAGTTTCAGGTTTGCAACACTCACCTAGTGATTGGGAGGGTGTCATTACTTGGGCCTCTACTAATTGTAAAGGCTCAACTTTACTTTCAATTATTGGTAGACTTACACTTGCAGCCTCGGTTTATGTGATTTGGCGGGAAAGGAATAGGAGACAGCATGAAAAGAAGTTTCAAGACGAGGTTACCATCCTTAGTACTATCAAGGCTTTGGTGAGATTGCGGCTTATGGATTGCTCGGGTTTCCCTAAAACGGATCAAAATCGCTATCTTCTTCACCAATGGAATCTTCCTCAACCTGTTATTGAGTAGTATTATTAAGTTGTTTCTCCTCCTAAATTTTCATGACTATTTGTGAGGGAGTGAATTGATGTTGTGAGATGGGGGTATGCCCCTGAAAACATGTATGTTGTTTTCACTTGGATTTTCATGCTAATCTGTGAGGGAGTGAATTGATGTTTGAGTTGTCCAGGGGTATGCCCCTGTGTATTTGTACATGAACCTCTAATTTTTTTTGATTAATACATTTACTTTTACCTTTCAAAAAAAAATAAGTAACTAAATTATATAAATGAAAATTTAATATGGCCGTTGGCCAAAATAAAGCCTTAATTACCTATATGGCTCGAATCTCCTAGGAATTCTTATTGTGGGTCCCTAACCAGACGGCCATTCGATCAGCCCTCTGGCCCCGCTTTTGCAACCTTTAAATGGTAAATTATATGTTAATAGTATATTATCATAGGAAATAAAAAGAAAAGAAACTTTTACGTGGTAGACTAGCATTTTACCTCATGGTAAACCTACATCAAGTGTCGAATCCCCTCCTTGTGGCCGAAGCCCCACATCCCCCGATTCCGCGAGTTCCTTTCGGCCACTTCCTGTTTTCATTTCTTGTCAATTAGTTTTTGTAAGTTATGCTTTATAACTTATAAAATTAAAAACTTAAGGAAAAAAATTTCAGATCACAATCTACTCACCCGTGTCTTTTGGTTTGACCAATAATTGACGAGCTCAAACCACTGGTAGGGGAGGACGCCCAACGGGACTTGCTGAAGGTTGTCACTGTCAATCTCATGGCCCTTCCAATGGCCAGACTGTATCTTGTTCTTATGGTCCTTCTATATCTTCTGGCATTTGCTGTAGCAAACGTCCTAGAACTCTAGAGGAACCCTAATCACATTAGCTTGAAACGAATAAATTACAGAATATTGTTCAATATGTGTTGTAACATAGACACTACGTATGGTATAAAGCAAACTATGATATACGAAAACATATTCAGGTACCTGCACCTCGGCCAAAAGGCCCTCAAATGTGTCAAATGGAAAGGCATCCCAATTGAGGATGGTCAACGGGAATTTGATTGAATTCTGGACTATGGGTCCGATCTGGGAGGTAAGGGTCTGCTCGATTGACTGGGTGGGGCGTGTCATCAAATTGTATGGTCATCCACTATAACCCATAGTTCCACTGCAGCAATGCCTTTGAAGGCCTTCTATTGAACCTAGAAAGCCTGGTCGGAGTACGAGAATCTGTTACATACAAAATGATCTATTCAATGAGTTGAAAGAATAAATTTTAACGGCTAAAAAATGTGTAAAACCAACAATTTATACCTGGCATTATATGGTCAGTGATTACACTTAAAATGTATATTCATAAACCTTGATTTCTATAATAATTCTGATAATTTATGTTTTAATATGTCTATTTTAGTTTGATTGTGTTAATTTATGTTATTTTGTTTATTTATGGAGGTTTTAATAGAAAATAAACTAGAATAGCTTGTTGGAATGGGAGAGATGCACAATTTTGATGTTGAAGGAGTTCCAGAAATTAAAAGTGGTCTCCAGTAAAGTTGTAATAGGCATCTCAAACTTTTCAAAAATGTATTGTGGGTCAAAAGTCAAGTTTGTTTGAGCCACAAAACATTGCTTAAAACATAAGGTTGGAAAGCTGGATAAATCCTAATCATCATAGGATTTTGGGCTTATCTTAAGTTTCTAAGATCCAATTAAGGTGATTCAAAAGTACAAAATCAATTACACATTCAAATCTACAATTTTTCATAAAGATCCCAAGTCCAAAAGAGTCTCAATGTACTTCGAAATTAGCTTGTAAAGTTGCACAATTTGAAATTTTTCGAATGATTTAGCATGACATCTTGTCAATATTTTGGCCATAACTTTTCACTTATAACTCCAATTGATGTGATTCTCTTTGGTTTGGAAAGAAGACTCAAAGGGCTACAACTTTCATGTTGGAGCCAAAGATTGCTTTCTGGACACCTTGTCGGGCTGTCTGGACAGCAGCAGCTGTTATTGCGCGATAAAAACTAGGTTTAAGGTTTCATTTCGTCCTTATAAATACATATTTTGTGATGGCATCCAGAAGCTTTTTTCTATAATTTTTAGATTCAATTTCTCATTAAAATAGTTTAGTTTAGAGAGCAATTGTAGATAGTTTTCTTTCAAGTTTAGATCGAAACTTCGATTACAAAGTAGTTTTTTAATACAAGTTGTAGCGTTTTCATCTGTAGAATTTGCTTTGTCTCTTTCTCTTTTATTTTCTGTCTTGTTTACGTTTTTAGCATGCTAGTGTAGATCTATACTTAATTCAACCCATCAATCATGCGTGGATTCTTATTTGATGATTGAATGTGATTGAATCCTTGTATGCAACGTAAAACTTGTATGTTAGGGTTTCTTTTTTTGGATCTTCTTTTTCTTTCTTTTCAAAAGCTTTCAAAAGCTTACAACCTCAATCATATTTTATTGAAATCCTTGACGATGCTACTTGATTAAAACTTTCTTTATGTTTTGGAATAAATGAAAAGAGATTTGGACCAAAGACAAACATATTGAATATCTTTCCATTTTCTTATCCTAAAAGTGACTCTATAACTGTGCTTTGAAATAATTATTTTAACGATGACATCTTTCGGTTTATTGTTCCTATATGTGAATTGTAAACTGAGATAAAAAATATATCCAATTGGAGAATAAGGAATCCACTCGAATTTGTAGGTTGGATCAAGATCCTTAATTATTTTGAATGTGTAGTTTTATTACTTTTGTTGTTTAGTTTAATTTAATTTTGAATCTTGTTTCTCTATTAATTAGAATAGAAGTACTTTAAGTTCTTAAATTATAATTTAGATTAATTTTTTTAATTTACTTTATTTGGTTATTAGTTAGTTAATTAACAATTTTCAAAACAAAAAATGAATTATTTTTTCTATTTTTAAAAAAGAAACCAGTAGATAGAAGAATTTAGAAAACCTTAGTGTTCAATCTCAAAGTTCCCTGTGAATACAATCCTGGACTCACCAAGTACTACACGCCCTTATACTTGGGGGTTTATTTAATTGTACATTTGTGAGGCAGTCAAGTTTTTCGTACCGTTGTTGGGGAACTAAGTTTTGGTTCATTAGGTAATTCTAGGTTATTCTTAGTTTTGATTCATTAGGGTAATTCTACGTTATTCTTCTGTTGCTTTTCAAAAAAGAAAAAAAAAAGAAAAGATTCATGAACATGGATTATTTTCCTTATAATTCTAGTTCACCAGACACCATCCACAAACTCATTGGTTATTTAGGTAATGTTTATTAAATTGATTTTTGCTTAGAACCTGTTGCCTTGCTTCCTAAATTTCATGGGCTTAAACATGAGAACCCATGAGAACCCATTTAGAAAATTTTAAGTCAATTTGTTTCTGTTGTACAAATGGTTGCATGGATGACACTTTTAAGTATAATTTTCTCTCGTTATCATTATGCTTAGTGGCCGATAATTGGTGTTGTGCTGCTACTTGCTCTATTAATATTTAGAAAGAGTTACAAATTAATTTTAGTACAACTCTTCTCCCCAATTTTCAAAACATCACCCTCCGGTTTCAAATTGAAAATTTTTCTCAAAATTATGGTGAAGAAATTTATCAATGTTAGGAGAGGTTTAAAAATTTATTATACACTTACCCAGATTTTAATATTAAGCTATGGCTCATCATTCGATTTTTCTATAATAGTTTATTTTTAGAAATGCGCCACACTCTTGAAGAGCTATCTAGTGGTAAGTTCCTTGACTTTACTCTGGAGTCGGCAAGGGACTTTCTTGAGTCACTTTACGAGTAAACTCAATATAGGGAAAAAAATTAACTTAAAAATCAATTCTAAGACTCACACACATATTGACTCTACATTAGATGATACATTGTTCGAGCGCACAACATGTTCTTATGTCCGTCCAGTCATTGAAACTGAAATTGTTTGCATCTAAGGCTTTTTTGTTACTTGCACGAGAAGATCTTAATTCAAAAACTTTAAACTTTGAGCAGAGTAACTGTTTAGACATCGGTTGGGATAATGAAGCGAGTAAGCCCTTTGACTTGCTCCCAACAGACTCTAACATGCACGAGACTTCATTTGTTGAGAGTCCAGAGGATATGTAAACCAACACCACCATAGAGCTTAAAGCTCATCCCATCTTGACAACCTAGATGACCTTAGAAAGTCCTAATACTCATTCTAAGAGGTTTGATCCCATAGGTTTAGGTGAGCACACTGCTGAGGTTGTTATTTTAGTTCCATCATATTCTATCACACCACTCACTAAGATCACTTCTGATATATCTTTTTCTATTGGGGCTAGTATACTTGACGACTTACTTGTTGAGACCCTTATATTTGAGTAAAAGTATGATTCTAATTATGGTTGGGTTTTCACTTCAGTCTGACAAGACTATCATGAGAGTAAATTTTCTCTATTATCCTTTAAGAGTTCGATAGATAGGTTTGAGAGTGAGAGTGGTGCACACCTTTTCTTTTATGCCCTAAACCCAATTGAGAATCCTATTGAGGGGATTGAACATGTTTTAACCAAGACTAACCACACATGCAGGGAAGTGTTGGAGACCAAAACGGTAGTTTGCATTGACTTTTTAGGCATCAAGGGATACTAGAGAACACACAACCACATTCCATGTTCACATATGCAAATAACTTTGGGTCATATTTATGGTTCAAGGATCCCAACGAAGCTATGCATTCTCCAGTGTTCTCTACACTAGGAGCACACTCATTCTTGATACCTCCTGGACCCGAGAAGAATATTTCATTCCTAAAGCCGTTTGGTGAGGTTTGGGAAAGATTAGGAATTAGATAGTATATTTTTGCATTAACCCTTGGATATTAGTAGATTAGATTTTATTTATTTATTTTGGATTTCTTTTTGCCTAGATTTTATTTTATTTTTATTTGTTTATTTATTTATTTAATTTTTTTTTTGGGTAAGTAAGTATGAGTTTGGATTAAAGGGAAAAAATAGTACATTGCCTAAAGGGCATACCCTCGTTTACAAAAGATATCTACTATGATCTAAACGTAATCTTAGGATATCCCTTCCATTACAAAGTTCTATATTTGCATCATTCACTTTGCCGTAGATTCTCATACTCAGCTTTCACTGCATTAAGGTCCCTTAGTCCACACTACTAGATTCATTTGATGTGTTCTTGGGATGGGAACTTGGCTTTTGAATCCTTATTCCTTTGAGCAAGAGCATGCATAATCTTTGCCTTCTTTTTCTTTTGACTTTTGGACAGCACCTGCTCCCATTTGCTAACTTCAACTTCAACAGCATTTGGGGTGCAAACTTCATCTTGGTGGCTGGAATAAGTCCCCTGATCAGTGGCATCATTATCTTCAAATGAGTGTTTCTTCCAATTGTGATCATCAACTTCACCTTGAAACTGGACAGAAGAGTTGTTTTATTATTTGTTTATTTTAACCTTTTCTTTCGTAAAAATTTTATTTTTCTTTTAATACAATTTAATTTAAAGGAATAAAGTGCTCGAGGTAATATCTCAACTACCTTCTTTATTTTAGTTTTGTACTTCAATTATTGTACTTCATGGATATATTGTCTATCGTTGAGAAGTGCTAGAGACTAAGTTGGGGAGTAATATTGATATGCCTTAAAAAAATAGAGAACGTGTTGGATAACCCTTTCATCATTACCTGTGTACATAGTAAATTAGATTTTTCTTTTTTTTTTTTTTTTTTTTTTTTTTTGCTTTATTGTTAGTTTAGCTTTTATTTTCTTTCATTTTTATTTTGTATTTCTTCTAAGTTTTTTCTTCTTATTTTATTTTTCTTTTATTTTTATCTTTTTTTAATTCTAACATTTTTTCTTGAATAGTTCTTTTGTTTTTCTTCAAATAAGGAAGCTCTTGAGGTGATATCCTCCCTTTGTCTTTTATTTAATCTTGCACTTCCAAATTGGTACTTCATATATATAATTGTTGTTGTTGGGAGTGCTGTAGAATCTAAGTTGGGGCTATATTAGGTGATGCCTTAAATGGTTTAAGTAATGGGTGCATGTTTGGTTTATTTTGTGCTTTGTTCTTATTTATAGGCTATTGTTTCATGCTCATCATCATGCTCAATATTGCACACTATGAACCCGCTTATGCTTCATGGTTCTCACATTGAGGACAATGTATATTTTAAGTTGGGGGGTATGGTGTCACGCCCCGAAATCCACGACCGGGGACATGGGAACGAAACCCAAAACTAAATATCAAAACATGAAAAATGTATCATATTAGAGAAAATGCTAATTAAAATAAGTATTATTCAATTTCCTAAATATTCAAAATATCTTTAAAATGCCCTAAAAATGGGCTACAAAACCATGCCACAAATATGGGCCCTAATCAAAACTCCATTACATTAAAATTTAACTTTTGAAATGCAAAATAAAACAAATCATCTAGCTATAACAACCTAAGACGGCTAGCTAACCCACTGATCCATCACGAGCACCAACCCCTGCATTACCAACTGTAATAAGTGGTGAGTACTAAATTCCACGTGTGCTCAGAAAATGTTTATAAAACATAATTTCTTAACCATGCAAAACTATTAACACTAATTAATAAGAATAAAATTTAAAATCTTATAATTTTCAAAATATCCATATTCAATCATAACATTCAAATTATAAAGTTACTTAGCCATGATCCCGCAGTCTCATGCTAAAAATAAATCATACCACTTCATTCACATTACCACACATCAATATCATACTATGGATCAGGTATTCTGCAAGTTTAGTCTGTGGTCTCAGAACTAAACCCAAAATAAATCCCCAGGCCTAAGCCGTGGGGTACAACTAGTCCCGCAGTCTTAGATGTACTCATCACATCCCCAGATCTCAGTCATGGGGTACAATTGGTCCCGCAGTCCCAAATGTACTCATCACATCCCCAGACCTCAATCATGGGGTACAATTGGTCCCGCAGTCCCAAATGTACTCATTTGCCTTAGTAGGTAAACCGGTCCCACAGTCCCAATACTAAATATATGCTAGAATAAGCCGTATATACATTTAGCAGGTTTCTAGCCTACTGGTTATGCTAACCACCTTGCGTAGGTTTTGGGGCTTTCAACCCTTGGGCTCTAGAACCCACTCTTTCTAGTACTCTTAATGACCCCAATAACCCAAAAATCAAATCTCAAGTAACTCCTTAATTAACAACACAACATACACAAAAGTTCGCCCTAATTTGATTTTTTTGTGTTCTTCCCTTTACTTTATAAGTTTTATGAAGTGTGAATGTTTTTCGGGCCTAAGTTTCATGTTGCCCTTCCACAAAAATATTCTCATACAAGATTCATCAAATAAATATCATGCAACCATATTCAGGAATATATATGCAACTAGCTTGGTAAATAAAATTTTAAATCAAGCATGTCATAACAATGAAGGATTCAAGACATAAATTTTGATAATTCATAAAAAATAGAAAATAAAATATTTTATACTAATTCAAAAACCTAAAATACTTATAATTAAGTCCAGTTTCATAAAAACAAGATTTAAAATTTATTCATAAAGCCACATAACACAGATTTTAAGAATACTGAATGGGTATTTCTACTAGAACTATACAGAATAGTTTAATTTCACGATTTTTACAAAATCCATTTTAAATCCAAAAATTTTGAAATTTTCACAGAAAGCTCATTCATATATCTAGCTTAGCATATAAAAATTTCAAAAATTATATCAACTTTTATTTATACCTTTGATACAAAATATCTGACTGCTGTCAGTACAGCAATGGAAACCAAACAGCCAAGTTTCAATATTTTTACAAAATAAATTATCACTCAAAAATTTATAAAACATTTACCGTGCAATCTATAACATCTCTAATTTCATATATAAAATTTTTATAAATTAATTTAATCTCTAGGTATCATTTTTATACCAAAAATCAAACTCCTGTCAGCACAGCAATTTAAAACAAACAGTCAAATTTCACGATTTTTATAAAATCTATTTTAACTCAAAAAAATATGAAATTTTTACTGAATACTAGTTTGGATATGTCCTCACATATACAAAAAAATCAAAAATTAACTCGACCTCTAAATATGAATTTCATGTAAAAATAGTGTGCTGATCCAGGTACAAAAATCCCAACCAATCAGTCAAGTTTGACTATTTTTAATAAATTTATTTAAATTCCAAAAATTATGAAACTTTTATAGGAAACTCGCCTACATGTCTAATTTAACATATAAAATTTCCATGAATTAAATCAATCTCTAAGTATGATTTTTATGGGAAAATAGTGTACCCATTTTAGTGTGAAAATTCCAGAATTTCACATAATCAATAATCAATTCATAGATCAAGTTTTTCATATCTTGTGCACAAACACACATATATACATGACATGATAAGAAAAATTATATCAAATATACACAATCCCACTTACCTCGAATTATATATGTCGATAAAGTATATAAAACCCTAAATAAAACACCAACTCAAATTGGCCCTACAAATAGTTTCCGTCGAATTCGCTCCAAATTTTCTCCACGATCACGTTCGCTTTTTCTTCCAACAGATAAATGGTAGGCACTACTCCCTTTATTTTATTATATATGTATATATTTTTCACACAGAAAGGAAGAAGATAGGAAAGAAAACAATAAAAAATGAAGGTAGTGTATAGAGTTCTATCAGAGAGATGCGAATTGAAAGTGCAATTATGTAGATATAAGTTACAAACCCTCCTCTCTCTTACTTGGTGCATGCACCATCATAAAACCTACATAATTTCCCCTATAACTCCCACAACCTGCCAACTCTTAACCTCCCATCCCTAATGATGGGTTATTAACCTAACTATATACACATAACACAAATTCATAAAATATAAATGGGGTCCAAAATATCAGAATTTAAAATATTATAAATTAAAAATTAAAAAAAAAACAAAAATTTCGGGTCTTTACATCCTCCCCTCCTTATAAAATTTTCGTCCTCCAAAATTAAAACAGTAGAAGGAACAACAAGATCACAAAAACAACTAGGGATAATGATGCCTCATATCTTGCTCATGCTCCCAAGTCGACTCCTCTATTCCATGATGCTTTCACAGCACCCAAACCAATGATATTGTCTTTCCTCGAAAAACCTGCTCACAATCCACAATTTTTACAGGCTTTATCTTGTAGGAAACATCAGAATCTACCTCAAGCTCTCCCCAATCCAAAACATGCGACGGGTCAGGGATGGACTTCATCAATATGGACACATGAAACATTGAATGCACTCCAAACAACCTCGATGGCAAAGCCAAACAGTACGCCACCTCACCAACCCAAGCCAACACCTCGAATGGCCCAATGAACCTCAGTGACAACTTACCCTTACAGCCAAACTGGAACTGTCCCTTACGTGGCGAGACTTTTAGAAACACATGGTCTCCCACCTCAAACTCCAATGGCCTTTGCCTTCGGTTAGCATAGCTCTTCTGGCAACTGCGCGCTGTCTCAAGCCTCTGCCTGATGATTTTAATCTTCTCTATTGTCTCTCAAACCATCTCAAGCCCTAACAAAGTACTCTCCCCAACCTCTGCCCAGCAGATAGGGGATCTACATGGCCTACCATACAATGCCTCGTAAGGTGCCATCTCAATACTAGACTGATAGCTGTTATTGTATGCAAATTCTACCAATGGAAGGTGCGCCTCCCAGCCACCCTGAAAATCCAGCACGCATGGCCGAAGCATATCCTCCAAGATTTGAATGGTACGTTCAGACTGCCCATCTGTTTGAGGATGATAGGCGGTACTGAACATCAACTCTGTACCCATGGCTTACTAGAGACTCTGCCAGAAACGAGATGCAAATTTGGGATCTCTATCTAATATGATTGACATTGGAGTCCTATGTAGCCTCACAATCTCCTTAATGTACAACTAAGCCAAACTATCCATTGAGTCAATCAAACGAATCGGTAAGAAGTGCGCTGACTTTGTTAATCTATCCACCACCACCCAAATTATATCATGCTTCTTGGGAGACTTAGGCAAATTAGTAACAAAGTCCAATGTGATATTTTCCCACTTCCATTATGAAACTGGCAATGGCTAAAGCAATCCTGCTGGCCTCTGATGCTCTGCTTTTACTTGTCGACAAGTCAAACACTTGCTCACAAACTCAGCTACATCTCTTTTATCCCAGCCCAATAGAACTGCCGACGGAGATCTTGGTACATCTTTGTCCCTCCGGGATGTACTGCAAACTTGGAGTGGCGAAAATCCCTCAATACTGCATCTCCAACTGAAATTGGCACAAACAGCCTTCCCTGAAATCTCAATCCTCCATTTGACCCTGTCGTCTAACCAGGTATGACCTCATCACTACTCATCCATACTCGGTACTCATTAGTCTCAGTATCAGTACCTTGGGCCTCCACAACTCTGCTTAGTAAGGTAGGCTGAATCACCGTAGAACATAACATTGCCTGGTTCTTGACCTTCTAATAGTCAAGCCCAAACTCACCCAAATTATCCATCATCCTCCACTCCCGCATTACCACACTAGCCAAGGTGGCATGGGTCTTCCGGCTTAAGGCATCAGCAACCACGTTGACCTTGCCCAAATGGTAATGTAGTTCAAAATTAAAGTTTTCCATGTACTCAACCCATCTCCTCTGTCTTAGATTCAGATCCTTCTGAGTAAATATGTACTTCAAACTCTTGTGGTCGGAGAAAACTTCAAATTTCTCCTCATAGAGATAGTGCCTCCAACTATTGAGTGCAAAGATAACTACTGCCAACTTAAGATCGTGCACCGAGTAATTCTTCTCATAAGTCTTTAGCTGCCGAGACCCGTAAATACTACCTTCCCTTCTTGCATCAAGATATAGCCTAAACCTTCTTTGGACGCGTCATAATAAACTGCATACCCAAAACCCCTTTCTGGAATTACAAACACTGGAGCAAAAGTTAATCTTTTCTTTAATTCTTGGAATGAATGCTCACAAGCTTCATCCCACACAAATTTGACCCCCTTCTGAGTCAATCTCGTCATCAGCCCAGTTAGTCGTGAAAAATCTAACACAAATCTCCGATAGTATCCTGCCAACCCAAGGAAGCTACGGATTTCGAACACAGTTGTTGGCCTTGGCCAGTCTATAACTGCGTTAATCTTTGAAAAGTCTACCGCAACACCCTCAGCAGATACCCCATGTCCGAGAAATTTCACCTCTCGAAGCCAGAATTCACACTTACTAAGCTTGGCATACAACTGGTTATCCTTCAAGATCTGAAGCACAATCCGCAAATGCCTCTCATGCTCTTTTTTTTTATTGTGAGTAGACTAATATGTCATCAATGAAGACAACCATAAACTGATCCAAATATTTACTAAATATCCAATTCATCAGATCTGACCGACCCTAAAATATGTAAAAGGGTTCTACCTCTCAAGTGCAACAGGGTAGTCGTAGTTTTAAAACTCGGTAAGTCCGAGGTCGAATTCCACAGGGAGCCTAATGTGTTTTAGTTTTTAGGATGTGCAATGAATTATAAAACTAAAAAGAATCAAGTTTGAAGTTTAAGGTTACTAAATTCTAAGGTTTAATAAAATTAAGAACAATTTCAATTTCAACCACTTAAAATTAAAATAAATAGAAAATTCAGAATTTAAGAATGAATTAAACTAGATGGCAAGAAGTTAAAACAAATTCAACAAAAATAATTTCAACTTCAAATTACTCTATTATAACTAAATTTAAGTTGGATTGCAATTCAATAATAGTAGGGATCTTGATTCAACATCAAGTCCGGGTAGTTCACTACTTTGCCTTAGGGTGTGTTTATTTGAAAACTAGGGTTTAACTTGAAAAGTTTTGAGAACGTTGTAATCAATGGTCAGTACCAGTGATCTCAAGCGGATATGGTTAAAGACCTTTGTTTCCTAAGGTTTTTCAAGTAAACACAAAAAAATTAATCAAAATCTAATTTTTAAGTCATTCGAAAGTATTTAACAATTGGTTACGAAATCCATACTAGTGATCTCAAACAGATTTGGTTAAGAGTTTTCATATTTGAATGTTTTCGAAATAGAGAAAAAAATAGATTTGTGAAAGGTAGATCTCTTCGCAAAAGGTTTCGCAACCTTTGTGAAGGGACTATGAACACCCCAGGGCTTTTTGTGAACTACCATTTTTTGATTCGTTGAATCAAGATTAGGGTTTTACGCTATAACTACTTTAAACATCACAAAAACGATAAAAGAACATTCCATCATGCGAAAAGGGAATCGAAACAAGCAAAACACTATATTATGAAGTAAATCGAAATAAATTGAAGTAAATCGAAGTGCAACTTACAATGTAACTCAGATGTAAAAGAAAAGATAAACAAGTAACGCGAAGACAATGATAAAAACTCCAAAGACCTCCATAGATCCACACGTCCAAGCGTACAAATCACTCTAAAATCAATCAAAAACCTAATTTAACTCTCAATCTAAAGTATAGTAATCAAAGAGAGGCGTCCCTCTTCAGCCGTGCATAACCCTCCTATATAAGGGTTTTGAAAACCCTAAAAAACGAAGAGAAACTCGCGGCCAAGGTGTGTTCTAAGGTGGGGACCTCAAACTGTTATTTCCCTGCTAGGGTGGGGACCTCAGAATGCATTCTTCTATTTTTCTTTCTCCTTCACTTTAAGTCCTTTGGCTGGTTCGAGCCGCCATCCTTGGTGAAGCTTGAGTCACGACTTTTTCTTTATCTTCTAAGCCTTCTTCAGTGCCATTAACTTTGATCTTTTCATCCCTTTCCCTACAAAGAAGATAACACAATTCGTAAGTTACAAAATAATGCTAAAACTTAAGATTTAACTAATTAAATGCATTAAAGTGCTTCTAAATATAGAATTTGTAATTACACTTTTCAAGTGTAATCAAGATCCATGAACACTGCTGGTGCATTTGTCAACCCGAATGGGCCGTATCGAGTCCTAAATGCTGTCTTGGGGATATCCTCTGCTCGCACCCTTAACTGGTGATAACCCGACCTTAGATCGATCTTTGAAAAGAACATCGACCCCTTCAGCTGATCAAATAGGTCATCAATCCTCGGCAAGGGATATCGATTCTTGATGGTGACTCTATTCAGTCTTCTATAGTCAATGCACATCCTGAGAGTACCATCCTTCTTTGCTACAAACAGTGCTAGTACACCCCATGGAGATGTGTTAGGTCGGCTAAATCCTTTTGAGGTCAGATCCTTAATCTGAGTCTTCAACTCGGCTAGTTTTGTGGGTGCTAACCGATAAGGTGCAATAGATATTGGTTCGGTCCTTGAAACCAAATCAATTGTAAACTCCACTTCTCTTTGTGGTGGTAACCCAAACTAGTCTTCTGGAAATACCTCTGGAAACTCATAAACTACCCATTGCATCTCAGCCACACGCTACTCCCCATCTTCTACTATTAAACAGGTAAACAAACTACAAAGGTCCACTCGTCCTTGCCCATCTAGAAAAGGCAAAGTCCGAAGACTATAACGGTCTCCTGTAAACTTTATCACTCCCCCCTTAGGAGTGTGCAAGGTCACACGTCTCCTAGAACAATCAATGAATGCTCGATATGCAATCAACCAATCCATCCTAAGTATCACATCAAAACTGTCCATTTTTAGCACAATAAAATCATGCGAGAACTGATAATAATTCGCTGAGGTCTTCATCCTTGTTGCTATCACATAACCCCGACAAACTCTATCCAACTGGGAGTATCCCCCGATTGGGGTTTCAACATGTAAAGGTGGTGACAAGTATTCAACAGATAATTTAAGTGCAGACACACAATTCTCAGATATGAATGAATGCAAAGCTCCCGTATCTACCAAGACAGTAACCTGTGAGGGAAAAACTGTAAATGTACCTCTAGTCACAATGGGCTCAGCAGGTCCATCAGTCGGTGCTATGGCAAATACCCTCCCCTGAGTGGGAGCTGTTGGCAGCCTTCTGCCTCTCTGCCCTTGCTGCAGACCACCCTGAGCTATCCTCTGAAAACTTTGGTCAGTACCTTATAGTTCTTGCCGGAACTGATTCTGGAAAGACCGTGATGCTGCCAGCCTATTACTTTGAACTGACTATACCGGTTGTTGGAATCTTGTTGTACTGTTACCCTGAGGGTAGTTTTTAGAGATATGGCCCTGTTCTCTACAAGAGTAACGCGTCAACAATCCTGACCTCTGCTCAAATCGTGACTCAAATCGCTGCTCAGTTCTGGCCGGCGCACTCCTCAATGGGCAATGATACTTCTTATACCCCGGTTGATTACATATATGGCACACAATCGCCCCTTGAGGTTGTACCCTGCTAGCTGTCTGAGTAAGAGCCACGCTCCTCTGCTGGAAACGTTGTGGCTGGGACTCACTAGGTCCCTCCCTGTTTCTTTTCTTGTGCCCGCTAACTGACTAAGAAGCAACACTTTTACTCGGCTTGTTTTCATTCATCATCCTGACATCATTCAGGTCCTTCTCAATGGTCATAGCTCAACCAGTCAAGATCTTATAATCATCCAACCCCAGTGGGATAACTCTGCTCCTGATACCTACTTGTAGACTCCTCTCAAACCGTCTGCACCTATATTTCTCTGTGGATACCAGTTCTGGAGCATAAGTGGAGAGAGAAGCAAACCAACGCTCATACTCCAACATTGTCATGTTTCCCTGAGTCAAGATCATAAACTCGTCCCTCTTCGCATCCCTGAGAACGATAGGGAGAAAGTGCTCACGAAATAACTCCTAGAATCTCTCCCATGTTAAAGTTGCCACATCCTGTGAACCTTCTACGGAGCTCTACCACACAGCAGCATCACCAATGAACTGAAAAGTGACGAGGGAAATCCTCGTCTAAATATCTGTGATCTGAAGAGCCTTAAGAATTTTCTCGTATTGGCTGAGAAAACCCTCTGCAACATCAGAGTCTGGCACTCTGTCATAGCTAAGAGGCTTCATCCTCCTAAAGCGCTCCAAAGAACCCGCTGACTGACTAGAAGCTGGTGGAGGTCCCATTCGTGCTCCACTTCCTACCAGCACTGCCATGGCTGCTGCCACCTGATGTATAAAAGTGGTAGGATCAAATGCCCCTGGTGTCTGAACTGAAGGTTGTCCATACTGCACTTCCTCCTGCTATGGCATTGGAGCCACACCTGGCGGAACCTCAAACCCTGCACCTGCATTAGACCCCTGCTCACGGGTCAACTTTGGATGTACCCCCTCAACTGGGGCACCATAGCCTAAACCAGCCTGAACTCCACGGCCATGACCGGCTTGAACCCTACGACCCCTAGGTCGCCCACATCCTCTACCCCTAGCAATTGGCACAACTCTCAGTGCCATCGAGCTAGAAACAAGAAAAAAAAATAAAATTTAGAGTTTGAAATTTTAAGGCCCCAAAAATTAAATTATGCATGACACATTTCATAACACATAACCCCAAAACCATAAAAAAATCTCCATTGTCCCTAGGTATTCCTAAACCTAGGCTTTGATACCAAACTGTCACACCCCGAAATCCACGACCAGGGACATGGAAATGAAACCCAAAAATAAATATCAAAACATGAAAAATGTATCATATCAGAGCAAATGCTAATTAAAATAAGTATTATTCAATTTCTTAAATATTCAAAATACCTTTAAAATGCCCTAAAAATGGGCTACAAAACCATGCCACAAATATGAACCAAAATCAAAACTCCATTACATTAAAATTCAACTGTTGGAATGCAAAATAAAACAAATCATCCAGTTATAACAACTCAAGACGGCTAACTAACCCATTGGTCCATCACGAGCATCAACCCCTGTATTACCAACTATAGTAAGTGGTGAGCACTAAATTCCACGTGTGCTCAGAAAATGTCTATAAAATATAATTTCTTAACCATGCAAAATATTAACGCTAATTAATAAGAATAAAATTTAAAATCTCATAATTTTCAAAATATCCATATTCAATCATAACGTTCAAATTATAAAGTTACTTAGCCATGATCCCGTAGTCTCATGCTAAAAATAAATCATACCACTTCATTCACATCACCACACATCAATATCATACTATGGGTTAGGTACTCTGCAAGTTTAGTCTGTAGCCTCAGAACTAAACCCAAAATAAATCCCTAGGCCTAAGCCGTGGGGTACAACTAGTCCCGCAGTCTTAAATGTACTCATCACATCCCCAGATCTCAGTCATGGGGTACAATTGGTCCCACAGTCCTAAATGTACTCATCACATCCCTAGACCTCAATCATGGGGTACAATTGGTCCCACAGTCCCAAATGTACTCATTTGCCTTAGTAGGCAAACCGGTCCCGCAATCCCGGTACTAAATATACGCTAGAATAAACTGTATATACATTTCGTAGGTTTCTAGCCTACTAGTTATGCTAACCACCCTGTGCAGGTTTTGGGGCTTTCAACCCTTAGGCTTTAGAACCCACTCTTTCTAATACCCTTAATGACCCCAATAACCCAAAATCAAATCTCAAGTAATTCCTTTAATTAACAGCACAACATACACAAAAGTTCTCCCTAATTTGATTTTTTTGTGTTCTTTCCTTTATTTTATAAGTTTTATGAAGTGTGAATGTGTTTCGGGCCTAAGTTTCATGTCGCCCTTCCATAAAAATATTCTCATACAAGATTCATCAAATAAATATCATGCAACCATATTCAGGAATATATATGCAGCTAGCATGGTAAATAAAATTTTATATCAAACATGTCATAACAATGAAGGATTCAAGACATAAATTTTGATAATTCATAAAAAATAGAAAATAAAATATTTTATACTAATTCAGAAGCCTAAAATACTTATAATTAAGTCCAGTTTCATAAAAATAAGATTTAAAATTTATTCATAAAGCCACATAATATAGATTTTAAGAATACTAAATGGGTATTTCTGCTAGAACCATATAGAACAGCTTACTTTCACGATTTTTATAAAATCCATTTTAAATCCAAAAATTTTGAAATTTTCACAGAAAGCTCATTCATATATCTAGCTTAACATATAAAAATTTCAAAAATTATATCAACTTTTATTTCTAACTTTTATACCAAATATCTGACTGCTGTCAGTACAGCAATGTATTTTTTTTTTTTTTGGTAAGTACAGCAATGTAAACCAAACAGCCAAGTTTCAATATTTTTATAAACTAAATTATCACTCAAAAATTTATAAAAAATTTACCGTAGAATATATAACATGTCTAGTTTCATATATAAAATATTTAGAAATTAATTTAATCTCTAGGTATCATTTTTATACCAAAAATCAAACTCCTGTCAGCACAGCAATTTAAAACAAACAGTCAAATTTCATGATTTTTATAAAATCCATTTTAACTCAAAACAATATGAAATTTTTAATGGATACTATTTTGGATATGTTCTCCCAAATATAAAAATATCAAAAATTAATTCGACCTCTAAATATGAATTTCATATAAAAACAATGTGCTAATCCAGGTACAGAAATCCCAACCAATCAGTTAAGTTTGACTATTTTTAATAAATTCATTTAAATTCCAAAAATTATGAAATTTTTACAGAAAACTCATCTTCATGTTTAATTTAACATATAAAATTTTCATGAATTAAATCGATCTCTAATTATGATTTTTATGGAAAAATAGTGTACCTGTTTCAGTGTGAAAGTTCCAGAATTTGACATAAGCAAAAATCAATTCATAGATCAAGTTTTTCATATCTTGCACACACACACATATATATACATGACATGATAAGAAAAATTATATCAAATAAACACGATCCCACCTACCTCGAATTATATACGTCAATAAAGTATATAAAACTCCAAATAAAACACCAACTCAAATTGGCCCTACGAATAGTCTCCATCGAATTCGCTCCAAATTTTCTCCATGATCACGTTCGCCTTTTCTTTCAACAGATAAATGGTAGGCACTACTCCCTTTATTTTATTATATATGTATATATTTTTCACACTGAAAGGAAGAAGATAAGAAAGAAAACAATAAAAAAATGAAGGTAGTGTATAGAGTTCTATCAGAGAGATGTGAATTGAAAGTGCAATTATATAGATATAAGTTACAAACCCTCCTCTCTCTTACTTGGTGCATGCACCATCATAAAACCTCCATAATTTCCCCTATAACTCCCACAACCTATCAACTCTTAACCTCTTATCCCTAATGATGAGTTATTAACCTAACTACATACACATAACACAAATTCATAAAATATAAATGGGGTCCAAAATGTCATAATTTAAAATATTATAAATTAAAAATCAAAAAATCAAAAATTTCGGGTCTTTACATATGGTTCACATGATGAATTGATTTGACATATGTTGAATGGACAAATTTTTTTTTTTTCAAATCTTGGGCAAATTAAGGTTATCTTGACTTAGCATGATTGGACCTTACATGTGTCTCTGAATTGGTTTAGTGCTAGTATTAGTTATGAAAATAATAAATGATTCGGATTCAATTTTGAATAAGGCACTTGATTCAAATTGAGTATATAATTTTCAAATGCACTGAAAACTTGTCACTTGAGACCATTGAAATGAAAGTGTGTTGAGGACTTGAATTCATGAGATTTGGTTATTCAAGTATGCCAAGACATAGGTGGGGACTTAAAAGCCTATATTTTGTGAGCTTTTGAGCCTAACCTTTTGTTTTTGAGGGTTTTGTACTTAATGTTCTTTATAATTTGTTCATCTCACTTTTCTTGAATAACTTCATCACATTACTTTGCATTGTTATTAAATGCACAAGATACTATTTTTGATTTCCATGTATGGATCAATGCCTCTAACAAAGTGTTATTAACCTAGAGAGTGATGTTTAGCCATCTTTCTTACATTTGGAAGCCTGTGACATTTTCTTTGATTACATTACCTTTGGAGCCACTTTGAAGCCATTGAAAAAGATAATAATATATGAAATTTCTTATTTTAGCCACATTTATAACCCTTTAGCCTTAGATATATAGGTTAGCCAACTCTTGCATGTCATGGGATACTTGTGCAAAAATTGTAACAAGGTATATAAGAGATGAGCTTATAATTAGAAAATGTGGTGGAGAAAAAAGAAAAATTTGAAAAAAAAAAAATGGGACATAGCATTTCATAAGTTCATTATTATTAGTCCCACGAAGAAAAAAAAAAGAAAAGAAAAGAAAAACAAAACAATAAAGCTTCAATGTTTGGCTTTCAAGTAGTTGAAAGGAGAAAAGTTGGGTAGTACTTCATTGCACTATCATTATAATCCTTAAATAGCACTTTGATTTTTCTATCCTTCATTTGTCTAACCACAACCTAGTAAAGACCTAATGGACTATAGGTAAAAGACACTTATAAGAGCATTGATCTATTTCATGTGGTTGATAGTAGTTTTCATGTTAATACATTAATACATTCCATTCATGAAGCTATGCAATACTCTATACCTTACTTCTTTCAGTCACTTCTTGATTTGGGTTCATTGCACTTATTTGATATTACATTCTTACATGAACCATAAGAGTAACCCTTTTCAAGTGATTTCATTTGTGAGTGGACAACTTAGTGAGAATTGAAGTCGAGGCTGTGATCTTTGAGTATACTTGATAGCTATTTTGAATGAATGATATGAATTAGCACACTTGAAATTAAATGGATGAGAGTTAGGTAAGTTTAATATGCATTGGGAGGTTTTATGCAATTTTAGGATTTTGTAACTTATTCTTTATTGAGATTGAACCAGGAATTGTTTGATTGACTTATACAATACATCAAGTCAATTTAAGAATTTTGTGGGTAGATTCACTACAAATCCTCACGAGATTTCACTTGTTTACTAGGGGAAATTTAGGGGTTTAAAAGGCTTGCTGCACCTAGCTACGTACAGTCGTGCTTTTAACGAAAAGAGAATTTAGATTAGGTAATACTTTTTATTTTAAATCAAGTTATTGCTAGGGACTAGCAATAGGTAAGTTGAGGGGTGTGATTACACTTGAAAAGTGTAATCATAAACCTTTATTTCTATGCTAATTCCATTAATTTATGTTTCAATATGTCTATTTTAGTTTGATTTTGTTTATTTATGTTATTTCGTTCATTTAGGCAGGTTTTAGTAGAAAATACACTAGAATAGCTTGTTGGAATAGGAGAGATGCACAATTTTGATGTGGAAGGAGTTCAAGAAATTAAAAGTGGTCTTCAGCAAAGTTTTAGTAGACGTCTCAAGCTTTTCAAAAATTTATTATGGGTCAAAATTCAAGTTTGTTTGAGCTATGGAACATTACTTAAAAGTCAAAGTTGGAAAGCTGGATAAATCCTAATCACGATAGGATTTAGCGCATATCTTGAGTTTCTAGGGTCAAATTGAGGTGATTCAAAGACAAAAAATCAGGTACACATTCTAAGCTACAATTTTCATAAGATTGCAAGTCCAAAAGAGTCTCCATCTACCACAAAATTAGCTTGCAAAGTTGCACAATTTAGAATTCTTCGGATGATTTAGCACAACAGCCTGTTAGTATTTTGGTCATAACTTTTCACTTATAACTCTAATTGATGCAATTCTTTTTGAGTTGGAAAGAAGACTCAAAGGGCTACAACTTTTATGTTGGAGCCAAAGATTGAATCTATTGTCCAGACACCTTGTTAAACTGTCTAAATAAGGCTATCCGGACAATAATAGCAGTTAATGCACAATAAAAACCAAGTTTAGGGTTTCGTTTCGTGCTTATAAATACATATTTTGCATGGCAGCTGGAGGCTTTTTTTTTTTTGTAATTTTTAGATTCAGATTCTCATTAAAATAATTTAGTTTGGAGAGCAATCGTAGATAATTTTTTTCAAGTTTGGATTGAAACTTTGATTACACAGTAGTTTTTTAATGCAAGTTACAGCGTTTTCATCTATGGAGTTTGCTTTTTTATCTTTCTCTTTTATTTCTATTTTGTTTACATTTTTAGCATGCTAGTGTAGATCTATATTTAATTCAACCATTAATGATGGGTAGATCCTTATTTGATAATTGGATGTGATTAAATCCTCATATGCAATGTAAAACTTGTATGCTAAGGTTCCTTTTTCTGAATCTTCTTTTTCTTTCTTTTCAAAATCTTCCAAAAACTTGCAACCTTGATCATATTTTATTGAATCCTTGATAATGTTACTTGATTAAAACTTTCTTCATATTTTAAAATAAACGAAAAGAGATTTGGACCAATATTGAGTATCTTTCCAGTTTTCTTATCCTAAATATGATTCTAAAATTGTATTTTGAAATAATTATTTTAACAATGATATCTTTCGGTTTACTTTTTCTATACATGAACTGTAAACTGGGATAAAAAATGCATCCAATTAGATAATAAGGAATCCACCCGAATTTGTAGGTTAGATCAAGTTCCTTAATTATTTTGAATGTGTAGTTTTATTATTTTTGTTATTTTAGTTTAATTTAATTTTGAATTTTGCTTTTCTTTTAATTAGAATAGAAGTAATTTAAGGTCTTGAATTTTAATTTAGTTTAATTTTTAAAATTTACTTTATTTGGTTATTATTTAGTTAATCAACAATTTTCAAAACCCAAAACGAATTTTCTTTTTCATTTTTTAAAAAAGAAACCACTAAATAGAAGAACTTAGAATACCCTAGTATTCAATCTCAAAGTTCTTTGTGGATACGATCATAGACTCACTAGGTAAAATTATACTGTACGCCCTTATACTTGGAGGTTTATTTAACTGTATATTTGTGAGGCGGTCAGTCAAATATTGAACGTGTCTGACTATTATTCTTATTATAATTTAATATTATTATTACTATTAAAATCATCTAATATTGTTCTTATTATTAATATTATTATTCTTAATATTATAATTTAATATTACTTTTTATTATTAATATTATCATTGTTATTATTATTATTTAATATTATTATTACTATTATTATTACTATAATTCTTATTATAATATTATTTCTATTATAATTGCTATTATTCTTATTATAATTTAATGTTATTATTACTATTAAAATTATTGAATATTATTATAATTATTAATTTATTATTCCTAAGATTATAATTTAATGTTATTTCTTATTATTAATATTATTACTATTATTATTATTTAATATTATTACTATTATTCTTATTATAATTTAATATCATTATTACAATTATTTTATTTAATATTATTCTCATTATTAATATTGTTATTTCTAAGATTATAATTTAATATTATTTCCTATTATTATTATTATTATTATTATTTAATATTATTATTACTACTGAAAATATTTAATATTATTCTTATTATTAATATTAATATTTCTATTATTATTATTACTGTTATTATAATCTAATGTTATTGTTACTATTATTATTTAATATTATCACTATTGTTATTATTTAATATTATTACTACTATTACTATTTAATATTATCACTACATTATTAATTAATTTATTAGAATTTAGCTAATAATATTATTATTATATATTATTAAAATAATTATAGTAATATTAACTAATTTATTTAATTATTATAATATTACCTAATTTATTATAATACTACTTAATTTATTATAATATTAAATTATTAATTTAACTAATTTAACTATATTATTAATATTATTATCATTAAGTATTAACATTATTATTAATATTATTATTATTACAATTTAATTTGACTATCACTATCACTATCAATACTATTATTATTATTATTATTATTCACATTAGGGGTTGATGTATTATATTATTATCGTAAATATTTGAATTATTATTAAATTTTCTATTACGGGTTTGTGCATTATTATTTAAATTTTGAAATTCGTAATTAATTTGAAATTGAAAAATATTAAAACGTTAATACTCAAATAAATTAACTAAAAATAAAAGTTTATGAAAACAAAAATATATGATATAAATAAATTAATTAACAACAAATAAATTGACAAAAAATGGGCAACAAAATAAACTAATCAACAATTCCTTTTGTTATATCTACCATACTTAATTTTTTATTAAAATTAAAAATTAAAATGTAATACTTTTCTAGAAAAGTTAAAATGAATTGCATGTTTTATAAAAATTATATTTTAGAATAACTAATTAAATTGTATACTTCATATTAATTAAAAATTTACGCTTATTCATTTAATAATTAGCGGTTCAATAAATTTAAAATTATAAAATAAAATAATATTTACAAAATTGATCAACATCATTTTGCTATAGCCAATTGTTACATAAATCGGTCAATATCGTTTTATATTTCTTTGTTTACAAAAAGTTTTTTTTTTATTTTTGGTTTTACAGTTTTTAATGTTATAGACATTCATTAAGAATTTTGCAAAAAACAAAAAAAAAAATTTAATTTTTCATAAGTAAATTAATTTTCTATTTAAAATTATTTTATAATTGTTTTCATGAATGCTAATAATATATATAAATTATCAACAAATTAAATTCTTAATAAAAAATTTATATAAGCCAAAAGCAAAATAAAAAAAAAAAATTGATTACCAATTGACTTTTAATTGCTAAAAAAATAATTAAAAAAATTGATTTGTCCCGTAAGCCATTGCCAAAATCCCCAAATACAACCCAATTAAATTTCCAATTAAAAAGTTATTTAAGACAAAAAAATGAAAAGATAAATTGTTTTTTAATTGCTAAAATAAAAAAGAGAATAATTTATTTCTACCCTAGCCAAGCCATTGCTACTGCCAGAAACCTAAATACAAATCCCAACCACAATTTGTAGCCTTTTCACCCAATTTTACTATTAAAACATTACATACATTCATACAACAGTAAAAAAAGAAAGAAAAAAATATCAAACAGTATACCAAAAAAAATAATAAAAAATTACAACAACTTATAATTCAACAATATCAACTTTACCAACATTACATTAACAAACAAGAATAAAAAAGAAAAAAGAAAATAGTATACTTAAAAAAGAATTAAAACAATTTAAATCAATACACATCATCAAATTTTCCAACACTATATTCACAAAAAATATAAAAAAATAAAAATGAAACAGTAGATAAAAAAAAAAAATTGCTACATACCTGAGGAGGAAGAGAAGAGAAGATCGAGAAGTCCTCTTCATCAATCTCAACAAATAATCCGTAAAACAAATAAAAAAAGGGTTACGTATATATATACATAGAGAGAGAGAGAGCGCACCCTAGGGAGGGAAGAAGGAAGGAAGAAGAAAGAATGGAGAAGAGAGTTACCTGGCGAAAGCGACTACGGCGGTGGATTCTGACGACAAGAGGCAAGTGGACAATGCAGGAATAGAGAGCACGCGAGAGAGGGAAAAGAAAAAGAGGTTATGCAGATTTTTATGCGGACTATTAGCCCTCTCCTTAACTAAAGAAAGGTTGCTAAAAGTGGCCGCCCAACTTTGATCGTTGTGGATAATCAAGCTACACATTTTTTGTGATCACAACTCGGTGGTCATTAATAGTTCTTTAGTGACCGCTACCGCTAGAAGTAATCGCCCGAGTTTTTCCAACGCTGAAACCTATTTCTCTAGTAATGAAAAATTTTGTTTAATATTTAAAATTTACATAATTCCACCATAGTTACCAAAACTTAAGTTAAGGTTTTTAGTTACAAGGTAACTAAAAACCTCTAGAGAAAAAGAAGAGAAAATATTAGGATACAAGATTCTTTACATGGAATGGGTCTATTGATAATAATTACAAAATCAGAAGTCTGTTAAAATTAAATTATTCCAAATAACTACTCGTGAATTTCTTAAACAAATAAAAATAGAAACAAAATCACGGGACCCGCTTTGGGGACGTTCAAATATAAGCTTGCACATATGAACATCTGTGTTTATATTCGAATGCCTATTATTTTCTTTGCTTTCTGCTTTTGCTCATTTGAACGTTTCTCTTGTTATTTGAACATCAATCTGATCCTCCTTTCTCTGAAAAATAACATTTGAATGTCATTTTTAACATTCAAACTGGAAATTATCTCTTCTTCTACGGAAATTGACGTTTGAATGTCGTTTTGGATGTTAGAACGTCAATTGAAGTTTCATTTTTCTTTTTTTCCTTCGTACTTTTTTTCCTTCGTGCGTTTTCCTTCGTACAAAATCAAAAACCAAGTTAAAAAAAACCCATTTAAAGAACATGATTAGCCATAAAACTGAGATAGTTTATCCTATAAAATCCTTAATTAATACAATTTTATGTATTAATCAATTGCTAATTATAATTTATCTTCGGGTAATATTGTGAGAACACTGCGACATTAATTGAACCCAAAAGCGAAGAAAATGTTCTTCATCACATTAATTAGTGGATTAGTTTCTCATTGCAGTGAATTTACAAAAAAATTCTAGTACCTAACTTAATTTTAAAAATTTATTTATCAGGTGAGGATTGTCTAATATCTTAAATGAAAAATATAACATTTGTATTGAAGTGATACGAGACTTCAGTGAATGTTTATAAAACTAATATATTATCTTCAAAATTTCTCATTTCTGTTATAACCAAATTTTTTTTTAATTCTTTTTTGTTTTGTTTTTTTCTTTTTTTTGGAAAATAGTAGCCCTAACTACAAAGCTTCATCTATTTCATGCTTCATTCTTTTTTCTGTTTTATTTATTTATTTATTTATTTATTTTGGCAAAACAGAGGAATATGATATGCATTTGAATTTTAATAAGACTAGCTATATACGAATTGCTAACAATTGCACGGGGTGGAAGGGACTTATGCGAAGCATTTTGGAGTTGGAACTAATAACATGGCATAAGTTAAGGGCCGATAGAAGTTTAAAAGTATGTAAGAGGCTTGGGCATACTAGAGTTTTCATTGAATGTGGCTCTAGTGTGGTCGTTAAAGTGGATTGGGAATATGAGGTGCCATGCATGTTTGGTACGCACGTTTGGGATTGTTTGGGATGAGCTACGAATTTTGCTTCTGAGAGATCCATTTCTAGTACAGCATCAATATTGAGGAGGCAGACAGGTGACAAATGCTTTGGCAAGGATGTCGGTATGGAAAGGGTTGATCTTGGAAAGGAAATGCCGTGCTTTGTTGTGGGATTGTTGAGGTTGGATAGGAGCAGTCCACCTGAGAATGTGATCCATTTTTTCATGCTACATCTCCTTTGTTTTTGAAGCCTAGTTTTTTTTTTTTTTTTTTTTTTTTTTTCCATGCCCTATTTGTTTTTAGGTATTCTATGGCTACAAATGAGAGTTTTATTGATAGCAGATCCATTCTAAAAAAAACAAAAGACAGTTTTGTCTGGGAGAAAAAAAAAAATAGATTTATGTCCATATATATAAGTCCGCAACAAATATTGTACATAGAATATATATATATATATATACACCGGTTCCCCAGTTCAGCTCAAATTCAGCTTGAAAATTAGAAGTCTTTCCACACGTAATACAGTCCATATCGACAATGCTTATCGGCGATGTTTCTTTGCCCCCAGATGAAGTATTTTAAGGAGTATTTAGTTTGAAATAGTAAACTAATGTGTCAGTGGTATGCGTTTACACATTTTCCCTTAAAACACTGCTTATTAATTTCCTTGTAGAAGCAACGAAGCATACGCTATATATATTATAGACGTGTTTACATATAAATTTCAACAAACGTGAATATAAAATTCAGCCTACTGCGACACTTGGAAACTTTAAAGTGGAATAAATATTTCTTTAGATCCCTTAACTGGGGAGGGGCTGAGGAGGGGAGCAGTCAACAATCGTGTTTGAAGGGTGAAGAAAATTTCCAGAGGGGTTAATGTGCAGTCAAAATTAAGGGTCAAAGATTGTTGTTTTCTGCATTCTGTCAATTCACTCGGCTAGAAAATTATTGTCCACTGTTCTTCCAATATCTACGTTAAAAGCTTGCAGACCAAAAAAAAAAAAAAAAAATTCTAAATTCACAATATTTATTAAACATGATCCTATATATATAGCGAGCAAGCAGCTATCAAAATCAAGAAACAATAGGTGATCAAAAGCTAGAGCTCATCAGAGAGTACAAAGACAACAAATATACCCCCAAAAAAAAAAGTTAGGGTTTTCTGAAGAAGCTATGTATCGTTCATCAGCCATTAGCCTTCTCCAGCGCCAAACTCTTAGCCACAGGGGCAGAACCCCACTGGCAAAAAACGTCAGCCTCGGTCGATCGTACGATGTTTTCATCAGTCACAGAAGCATAGACACGAAGCGAACCGTGGCTTCCTTGCTCTACGATCACCTAAATCGGTTCAATCTCCGTCCATTTTTGGACAACAAGAGCATGAGACCGGGCGACAAATTGTTTGAGAAGATTGATAGTGCAATTATGGGGTGCAAGGTTGGTGTTACAGTCTTCTCACCAACCTTTTGTGACTCTTATTTTTGCCTCCACGAACTGGCTCTCCTCATGGAGTGCAAGAAGAAGGTTATACCAATCTTCTGCGACGTTAAGCCCTCTGAACTCAGAGTTGTGAACAAGGGAAATGTAAAGCCAATGGACATCCATAGGTTCAGTTCAGCTCTTGAAGAGGCTAAGTACACCGTTGGGCTCACGTTCGACTCTCTTAAAGGGTGAGATAAGAATCAGCCTTGCCCTCCTTATAATTTTGTATAAACATAATTTATAGACATTATATATATCTATATAGTGCTAGCATACAGAATGATTTAGTTAGGTTAACGTGGCCAAGATCACCTTTATACCGTCCTGGAATTCAATAACTAGAAAAAAAAGATTGTCTCTAAGGCCTAGTTTGTTTGGGAAGTAAGTTAGTTTTTCAACTTTTGATTTTTTTTTTTAATTTTTTGTCTTTTTCCTTTTTAAATGATTAAAATTATTCTATTATATTTTAAATATTTTTTTTAAATCATAAAAGACAAATATGTCAAGTAAATAAAAAGTAAAAAACTAATTACTATAATATTAGATTTTTTTCATTTTCCAAATACACAAAAAAAAAAAGTTGACTTTTTAGTAACAAAGTACTAACTAACCTCTCTCTCTCTTTTTTTTTTTTTCTTTTTTCTTTCTTTTTTTTTTTTTTAAATTAAGTCTAATTGTATTAAACTAACGATCTTCAGTCTTAAAAGAGTATTAGTTTTATTATTGCACTAGTTGAATCCTGTTTATTAATATGTGTGTGTGTGTGTGTCATGTTAATATATATATGTATCAAGAGCTGAGATGTATATTATTTTTTTTGTTTTAACCTTAATTAATCAACGTTATTTTTATTTTATTTTTTTAATTTTATTTACAGGAACTGGTCGGATGTGGTAACGAGTGCTGCTGACATTGTGATAGATCGCTTGATAGAGGTTGAGGAGGAAAAGAGAATGCAACTTCAAAACACTAGAACCTCTAGCCTGCACCAACAATCAAGGATTGAAGATCATGACTTTAGCGACTGAGAACTCATTTATCAGCTTAATTTTCTGGATATACCTAGTTTATTTGCCATCACTAATAGAACTGTAATGCATGTGTTCATTTACTTACATTTTCTATGGGAAAAAAGAAGCACGTACAGAACAGTATGCATCGGCACTCCCGTCAAACGTGTTACAAAATCGTACCTAATAATTCTTTTTTTTAGCGGTGTTGTATTGTGTAGATGCCTCAATAAAATAACAGAGAATATATTCCCACCTTTATTCATCGATTTATTTATATTTTCTTCTAGGTGATCGATTCAATATACTGCTGCTGAAAGCATGATTCATCAGTTTCCGATACAGTAACAATTAATCTCATGCTTTTTTTTTTTTTTTTTTGATAAAATATATATATGACTCAAGTGTGGATTCACCTATTGGGAAGGGGCTCCATTAACCCTACTCAAGTCAAAATTTTTGTAAGTAATAGTATACTTTTGGGGGTGTTTCTAAAAATTTACTCAAAGAATATATGCCCCAAATATTTTATCCTATTACTTATTTTTCATCCAATAAGATGTTTGGCGGCTTGATTCAGTGCTATAAAATCTTAAGCCCGCCACTGACTTAACAAATTAGAAAACAGGTAAATTTGCAAATATTGAGAGAGAGAGAGAGATTCAAGTATATCCTATAACTCAATAAAACACAATTTTGTCTTTGTTTATTGGACTATGAGGGGCACATACTATAGTCGTTAATCTCATCCCAGCTGTGTTCTAGCTTTTGAATTAATATGATTTCTGTGTATTGCTTCATAAAAAGTTTTGTCACTGTAAAAATATATCTTTAACAAAAATATTTATTTAGTTTATCGGATAGATATAAATGAGCTCTTAATGAACTCATGCATGAACAGTTTATTGAATGCTTGATACGTTTGATTCGTTAATTTGCAGTCCTAAGTGACAGGATCAATCAAATTTGGACAGCCAAGATTATATTGATATTTTTGCTATAGATGTTTAATTTAAACGCATATTTTGTAATTCTTTTTTGTTTTTTGATTTGGTTAGTACATAACAAATAGTACATAGCAAATGGTAGGAGATCGATTACTGGCTTATTTGTTCGAGGTCCATCATTTAGTCTCGTTATGTATTTTCTACAATTGAATCAGAATATATGGCAGTGGTCCCAGCTATCAAGGAATTATTGTGGGCTATTGGGCTTGTCAAAGAATTAGGACTGCAGCAAAGTGGAATTGTGTTTCACTGTGATAGTCAGTGTGCCATTCATTTGACAAAGAATTAGGTCTACCATCTAGAACTAAATATATAAATGTGAGGTTCCACAAGATTTAGGAATTGGTGTCTTTAGGAGAACTTATGCTACATAAAGTTCACACTTCTAACAATGCTATAGATATGTTGATGTAGCCCCATACCACAAATAAGTTCAATTTTTTTTGGCTTAAACTTGATTCATATCTCCAACTATTAGATGGGAGACAACCACAATGTATTATGTTGAAGGTGAAATTACCGATGTCAAGTTTCGTAAGTGGTGAGAATTTATCAAGGTAGAGATTGTTAGAGTTATGACTCATATTCATCACACTCAAGCACTTAAAAATAGACAGATCTCTTGCGGGAACACAAAGAAGATTGGTACAGTGCAGCAATAGTATAGATTCATCACAAGGTAGAGAATGTTAGAGTTATGACTTATATTCATCACACTCAAACATTTAAAAATAGACAGATCGCTTACGGGAACACAAAGAAGATTGGTACGGTGCAGCAATAGTATAGATTCGTCACTTCGCAAGTAGCTCCCTCAAAGCATGTTGGATGCTCGCATGAAGATCGTTGTGATTCTTAGAAAAATATCAAAATGCATGTTTTGGTATTTTCGCTATGCATGAAGGGTGTGGAAAGCGCATAAGTCCTTGTTGGCAGGAAAGCCGCTCCCGCAAGCGTCGGTATATTAGTTTTCTAAACTACGTTTCGAAAGTTAATTTTACCTAAGGTTTCAAGATATACATATTTTAGCATGTATTGCGTATTGTAAGAAATTAAAATTAGGGTTTTCTAACGCTAGGATTGAGAGAAAAACAAAGAACGAGGTGAGATTTTCTCCAAGGGTTCTTAAGGTTTTTTAACATACTTCTTGTCTTTTTTTACTCCATTGGTGGAGATTATATAGTGAAAATCAGATCTTACCATACCCATTATCGAACCAAGTAAATCTTATATTCTTTTATTGTGAGTGTTTTCTTATGTTTGTTTATTTTTTGTCATTGTTTATTAGTGTGTTACACGGAGATGATCTAATATTTCGTATGCAATAGCTCAGAGAAAGTACTAAATAACTAAACAAGTTTGATGATTGTGCAAATCTGGGCCTTTCGATTTCAAAGTATAACCAGGATAAATGGTGATATGGACATGTGCTACTTTGATCGTGAAAGACACACTAACTAACACTGACGAAGTTGTAAACATTATTAATTTCTTAGTTATCAATGTCTCTATTTTCTCATTCTGATCAAATCTAAATGCCTGCTCTTACACGTACAGTCGTATGTGTATCCCAAGTTTCCAACTTCACCTGTGTCTAGATATAAAAGGAAGACACGTTCTACATGAGCCGTGAAAATGGGATTTGAAGGTTTAAAAAGTAAACTGCTTCTACAGGTTCTTTTCATTTTTAAAATATGACAGATTGAGGTAGTGCTAGAAATAAATCAAGTTTTTTTTTTTTTTTTTCTTCTTTTCCTGAGATATTTGACCTCCGGTTGAACTTAATTCATGGCTAAATTGAGTTCAAATTAAATTTAATCTGTGACTCGTTTAAAATCACATTTGAACTTGAAACGTTTGAACTTGAACCCAAAAAAGCTCGATTAAAAATTTGTGAGTCGATTCAATAAAATAATATATATATATATATAATTTATAATATTTTTATATTTTTTATAATATTTTTATGATATTTAATTTATTATATTTTAAATTAAAACGACGTCATTTTTATTTAATTGAGTTATTTGTTAACCTATTTCGAGTCTAAATTTACCTTTATTAAATCGAGCTTGAACTTGCATAAAAATTTGAATCAAGTTCAAATTCAGTGTAAATAATTTGAATCAATCTCGAATAAATTAAAATTTGAACCGACTCGACTCGTTTTACCCCTAAATTGAGGGCATTTGTTTTGTATCAGTTATCATTTAATAAAGTCTCAGCAAACCCCGTATTTCCTTTTATGTCCAGACTTCAAACGAGCTTGAAGAATCGTGAGTCTGGGGAGAGACATTGTCCTTCCCTACTGGGTAAGCAATCATTAATTAATTAGCTTTAGGATGGAGGAAGAGTAGTGTACTAATGCCGCTGGTGTTAAGTTCTTTGTTTCTTACTTGAGTTAAAGCAACTGAAAAAGTCAAAGAACAGAATGTTTGAGGGCAAATGAATTCCTGTTGGCTCGTGTTTAACAATTAATATTAACGAGAATGATGGACTCGCTTGACTTATGGGGAAAACACACGGTTTCCAGGTGTGGGAAATTGGGCAGCCGAAGTCAGAATTTTTATTCTGGGGTCAAATTTTGTTTTATTTATTTATTTATTGTTGAATTTAGGCTTACAAAAAAGTTATAGTACCATTTGAAAGTTTAAATTTTAGTAATTTTTGGTATATTTTGTCAAAAGTTATTAGTTATAATTTTTTGTACATTTGGTAAAGCAAGTAGTAAGTTTTAGCAACTTTTCACAATTTTTTACAATTTTTGGTATTTAGTAAAATTTTTGACAATTTTTAACAACTTTTAATAGATTTTAACAACCTTTAACATGGTAATTTTTGAGTTTAGCAAATTACTGTAATTGAGTAAGAAAGTAGAAAAAATTAGTATTTTACCAAACACTCAAAAAGTAACTTTTGGTAATTTTTTTTTATTGAAAATTGGATTACCAAATGGTGCCTATAACTAATATTATAAAATATATTTAATAAATAAAAAAATAAATTAATATATATGTATAAATGGTACAATTAGGCATACTTCTAAATTTTAGATTAGATATATATAACAATTGGAAATAGTAGAAAGGTTGATCCAATAGCTAATTTTTTTCTTAACCAAAAAAATTATATGTAATGATGGTGGTATTTTCAAAATATGGCAGATTGAGGGCATTTGTTTTGTATCGCTTTTCACATTCCTTTCATCAAGTCTCAACAAACCCCTTAAGCTGTGTTTGATGCATAAGAATAACATGGAATGAAATAAAATAGAATGAGAGTCAAAAAAATTGAATATAGGTAGGAATGATACATAATGCAGGTGAGAATAGAATAGAAATACTCATTTATTTGTTTGATTGCGAATATAAAAATTATAGTAATTGAATAAATATTCAAATTTTCATAATTTGATCACATATTTTTAATATAATAAAATAAAATGAAATGTAATAAAAAAATACTAATACTAATATTTCAAAAACTATAAAAATAAATTTTATTTTCAAAACTCAAATATGAGTAAAAAAGAGACCAGATGTAAAATGATTATTTTATTAGTCGACTTCGAATTGAGTCAAAATTTTTTTAATTATTAAGAAACATGCTAACAAATATTTGTTAATCTTTTAGGAAGACTAAAATATAAATTTGGACCAAAAACAAAGTGAGGGGCAAAATAATCATTTTATAGCCCAATTCGAATCTTGGTCGAAAATAAGGTTCAGAGGTAACATGGTCATTTTATAATCCAAAAGAGTGACTAAGAGAAATTTGTGATTACAAAATAGTTACTTTTTTATTTATATTTTTTTATTTTTTGGATCGAATCTTACTTGGATAGAAATGACTATTCCATCACTTAAATTGTGAAATATCTTTTCTTTCTTAATATAGAAATAACTATTCCTAAAATACATTCCACCATAGGCTCCATTTGCGAGTTTAGCAGAGAAAAAAAATAAAAAATAAAAAAAAAATCTTAGTTAGGAGAGAAAAGAGAAGAAGAGAAATGATAATATTTTCTTTCTAATTGTTTGTAAGTTTAGAAAAGAAAGGAAAATAATGTTATTTTTCTTTATTTATAAGTTGAGAAAAAATGAAAAGAAAAGAAACTATATAATGTTATCTTACTATTAGATCTTTTGAGAAATTGGAAAGTTGTTAATTTATTTAACCTTAGGATATATTTTGTAATTTTTTTTTCTCATACTTCATTTTATAAGCAAATATGTCATTATGAAAATTTTATTATTTCACCTCTCTATTTTTTCCCACTTTCAGGAGGATGAGAATTTTTAAATTTTAACTCCTACTTTTCCTTCATTTCTTTTTATTTTTTTCTTTACTTTCTTAAAGAAATCTAACAAACAAGTGATAAATTTTAAAATTTTTTTTTTTTTTATTTTTTTCTCGTTTTTTTATTCAAATAAACTATTAATTTTTTAATACTAAACATGAGAATAAATTAAAGTAAAAATAGATTACGTTCCATTATCACTTATTAAACACGGCGTTATTTCCTTTCTAATATAGAATATATATATGTATCTTGACTCCAAACGAGTTTGAAGAATCATGAGTTTGGGGAGAGACATTAATTAATTAACTTTAAGATATGCCGCCGGTGTTAATTTCTTTGTTTCTTACTTGGAGTTGAAGCAACTGACAGAGAGTCAAAGAACAGAATGACTGAGGATAAATGAATTCCTTTTGACTCGTGTTTGGTGATTAACAGTTATGAGCACGATAGACTGGCTTGACCAAACTATACATTGGTGAAACACATGGTTCCCAGCTACGTGTAATTTCGGTGGCGGCATGGTTTTGTTCCCATATACATGGTTTTGCTCTCAAGGAGGTGGGCGTTGGCTGTTGGGTTTTTTTTTTTTTTTTTTCGGCAATTAGTAGTTATTTGAATTAACAGGGAAATAAGTATATAAAACTTCAAGGGGCATTCTCCCGTCTTACATTAGGTAGTATGAAATGAGATCCTCCAACTATTACAAAAATTCATGTTTACACTAGAAGTATTAAGGATAGGGATGATGAAACATCTAATTTTCACTTCATGTATAATTTCCTTTACAACACTAGAAGCTGGACAAGAAAGACCATCAAAAGTCCTTACATTCCTTTCACGCCATATTTGGTAAACCATTGCCGCTTATGCTAGCTTGCAGATCCTTTTGTGCAAACTTGTGCCACTAAATTTTCCCACGGCCCATGAGACTTCTTCCTTCCATAGTTGGATAGGTTTGACTAGCAAGTATTTTTACAAAATATTTCTTCTAACTTCCGTCGAATATGAGCATAAGAAGAAAAGATGATCTAAACTTTCATTGTCTTGCCCACAAAGAATACAAAGGAGGTCTATACTTATACCCCATGCCATGAGTTTGTCCTTTGTATTTAGCCTTCCTCTAATGGCTAGCCATAAGATGAAGCTGTGCCGAGGGCGTTGACTGTTGGGTGCATGCTTCAAGCATTAGATACAATACAATTATTAGAAGAGTGATATTATTATGATAGAATAAATTACTAAAATGACGTGTTGTAATACATTTGCACGGAATGAAATGAAAAGAAAAGAAGAACAAAAGAAAAGATTTTAAAATATGTTATTTGTTTATGAGTTTTTCTACGAAGAAAAAGAAAAGTAATAGAAAGAAAATTAAGTATTAAAATTTTAAAATTTTCATCCTCCTAAAAGTAAACAGAAATGATGAGAAGAGAAAAATGAATTAATGAAACTTTTAAAATAACATATTTGTCCATAAAATAAAGAATAAAAAAATAAAAATTACAAACATATCCTATGATAAATAAATTGACAACCTCCAACTCCTAAAAAGATTTAATCTTAAAATAACAATATACACTTTTTTTTTTCTATTTCTTCTTAACTTACAAATAAAGAGAAAGTAAATGATTATCCCTTCTAATTACCAAAAAAAAATTTATCCCTTCTTCGATGAACTTACAAACAAATAAAAATAAATATTAGAGTTTCTTATGAAAATATCTCTCACATTATCTTTCTTTTTTCTATTTCGTCTTTAAACTATAAAACACACCTATTATATTTTTAAACTATCAAATTTCATTCTATTTTGTCCGAATAGTAACTTCATCCATTAAAGTTAACTGAAAATGTCATGTGCGAGTCATGTGACCTTTTTCACTCCACCCTAGGGGCATAATGGTCAATCCATGTCTAATTAGATTAACCAATTAATTTAATTTAATTATTTGATTTAGGAGAAAGAAAGAAAGAAAAAAGTGAAAACAAATTATATTTTTTAAGGGAAATATGCAGGCTTCATCTGGTAACATTTGTATTTACTATTGTTTGATAAGTAAAACTTAAATAGAAAAACATAAAAAAAAAAAAGTTTTCCATTTGTTTGTTTGTTTGTTTTTTTTTTTTTTTTTCTGTTACAAACATTTTTTTAACTTTAACAATTTGTCCATTTTTGTAACATCATGTTAAAATGAATCATTTATTTCAATATTTTATTAAAATTAAAATTATTTTTTAAAAAATAATATAAATAATTTAATTTAATTATCTAAATTAATATGTTATATATTTTATTAATATTTCAATAAATAATATAATTAAATTAATTAGTAATCAAATTAATTAAATTAATATAAAATATATTTTATTAAATTTTTTAATAAATAATTAAATTAAATTAATTAGTAATGGATTGACAATTATGCCCTCAGGATGGTAGATAAAGGTCACATGACCCCACATGATAATTTTTTCGTTAATTTTAATGTATATAGTCAGTGTTCGAACCAAATATAATAAAATTAGATAATTCAAGAACATAATAGATGCATTTAATAATTTGAGGATGAAATAAGAGAGAGAGAGAGAGAGAGAGAGAGAGACAACTTGAGAGATATTTTCATAAAAAAAATCTAAATATTATCATTTCTATCATTTTTATATTACTCTAATAATTTATTCGAACAAAACTATTTAGTAGAATATAATTTACTTATTAAGATTTCAGCCCCTTGAACTCCCTTTTTAATGTACATGTTAATAATTTTGGGTTATTGTGCGACAAGAACGTTCACTAGGCAACTCTTGCATTATATGAGTTTTTCATGGAATTTACGCACTAATAAGGCGTTAGGATTCCAAATCCTAACTATTTGGTTAGTGAGAAAGTGAAGAAAAATAAATCGAGGATAGTCCCAATTCTCAATTTAAAGAAATTTAAAAAGAAAATGTTTCCTGGCATAGCATTTTGAAAGTATTTGGTTAATAAAAGTTTGGTCAAAAAGTACAATAAAAATATAAAAAAAATTATTTATCAAAAAAATATAAAAATTTGATGTAAAAGTGATATATGATAAAATTTAATTAAAAAAAATATAAAAAATTAATAAATTTTAATTATTTCTGAACAACTAAACACTGCCTTTGTTTCTCAGAGCCTTTGTCATATATCAAAGTAATACTAACTATCTCTATCACAAAATATATGAACTGAAGTGGACTCGAAGGTTGGCTTTGAAAATTTCAGTCCAGATGATTCACTTCGCCTGAACTTCTAGATCAACTTGATGGATTTTGTAGTTGCGATGTTCTCCGGCCGATTTTGCGATTCTGATTGGCTCTTAGTGTTCCCTTGGACCTTCATCTCTGATGAAATATCCCTTAGTCGTCTTAATTACCTGGTCTTTCTTGTGTTTGGATGGTAAGCAAAATAAAAGAATTCGAGAGAAATTCAAGAACTTTCCTAGATGAGATATAAATTTCAAGAAAAATATTTTATTTTATAATTCTTCGTTACCTCAGTCTATTTTGTATTTATATTGCTTACTAACAGCTATAACAATTTTTATCATGCTAACAGAATGATTCTCCTTCTAGATAATGGACTCACGGCCCAGTGATGGCAACTCAGTGCAATTGGGTAATTCCCGACGACTTGGGCCTCCCCCACTTGGCTACTCTCACAGCCCATCAAGCCGACTCCCTTTTTTTGTTTAACTAGAATGTAATTCTAATGGGCCCAATTCATTTATCTTAAATTGGCCCAATACATGCAGACTCGGCCCTCTCTTCTATTCTTCAATTGCATATGCAGCTGTGTTAGCCTTCCAGAAGGTTCCCTCTTCTGCTTGTCACGTGACTCGTGCATCCCTTCAGCTATACCCCTCGCTTGCCCTTCCTTAGTGGTACTTGTATCACCACCAACCCAATCATTTGGAAAGCTGCATCACACCCATCCAGCTAGTTCTATGAGTGGCTGTGATTGGGAGAGTTAGTGAAGCAATCTAGACCGCCAATGTGTGCTGCACTAGAGATAATTTGAGGGCTCCCATTAAAAGCATCTATGTCGCTTATGCACCTTGTGCGGTTTAGATCATTTTGAATGCAACTGTTGAGACAGAGCTGGCAATCCCACGTTAGGAAGGATTGACCTTGTCTTTGCCTCTCAATTTCATAAACTGCAAAGCACCGTCCATATTTTTTATGCTCACAAATATAACCAATGGAGGGTTGGCTAGATTTAACGAGAATGTCTAGTATAGATAGAGAGATTGGGAGTACAGAAAAGTGTGCAGAGAGAAAAAGAAAAAAGGGGTATAGAAGAAAGAAAAAAAAAATTCAATTTTATGTAGAGAGGCGTAAGAAAAAAGTTTGAGTTTTTATCTTTTAAGATGAGATATATTTCGGGTACTTTTGTCTTAATTTTGGTACCAAATATTTTATATATTTCTCATTATTTGTATTCTTTTTTTTTTTTTTTTTGTGGTAGTAAAAGTACTTCTCCCATCTTCACCTGTGGCTATAGGCATCACGCCGAACCACGTAATTCGTTGTACCTTTATGTGTCGCAATTATTCTTCATTTTTTGCCTACAATTATTTTTCCTACCTCATTACCATATTTAAATTTTCAATTGCAGGATTTGTCACAACAAATTAATATCAAAGCCAAGTTATTTTTGTTGAGATTTTTTAATATAACAGCGACTAAATATGAAGTTGTGAAATTTGATAGGAATAATAGTTTCAATTTATGGGACATAAAAATACATGCTTTGTTAACCCAATAGGATTTGCACAAAACTTTGGATGAAAATGAAAAACTCCCTAAAACGATGTCAGATGAAGATAAATTAGACTTCGACGCTAAAGCACTAACTGAAATATAATTGTGCTTAAGCGACAAGGTATTGCGAGAAGTTGTGGATGAGACAACTACGGCAAATTATGGCTCAAATTGAAGAATTTGTACATGACAAATTCTCTCATAAACAGGCTGTATTTGAAATAGCGTATCTACACTTTGCACATGAAGGAAGGTACACATATTCAAATTCACCTTGACAAGTTTGACAAAATTGTCATAGATTTGAAAAATATTGTTATTAAAATTGATGATGAAGATTAAACCTTTATTTTATTATGTTCTCTACCTTTATCATATAAGCATTTTATTACAACAATACTTTATAAAAAGGATACTATCTCTATGAAGGATGTCAAGCATCCTTGTTATCAAAAGAATTGAGAGCAAAAGTGTCCGAGGATGAAGGTAAAAATCAGGCCAAGGGTTTGACAATCAAGGGGAGGACATTAGAGAGAAGTGATCCTAGCAGTAGCAACAGAGGTCGTTCCAGATCAAAATCCAGATTGAAAAAAATTAAATGCTACTATTACAAGAAAAGAAAGCATTATAAGAAAGACTATCCAAAGCTTAAACAGAAAGAGAACAAAAGAACTGCTGGTGTTGCTAAAGAAAATTCAGATAGTGACGGACTGTTTTGTTACTGGTGGCCATTCGCGGGTCTTCAAATGAGGAGTGGATTCTTGACTCGAGTTGTTCCTACTATATGTGTCCTGATCGGGATTGGTTCACGACATACCAATCGATGAACAGTGGTACAATTTTAATCGGGAACGATGCACCCTGTAAAACTGTTGGTATTGGAAAAGTTCAAATCAAAATGCATGACAATACTATAAGAAATTTAACATATGTCCGACACGTGCTAGATTTGAAGAAAAATTTTATCTACCTTGATACTCTCAACTCCAGTGGCTACAAGTATATAGCTAAAGGCAGAGTTTTGCGAGTAACAAAAGGAGTTTTGGTGGTCATGAAAGGACGATTGACTAAAAACCTCTATGTACTTCAAGGCAATATAGTTCTTGGAGATGCAGCTATCTCATCATCAATTGATTTAGACCATGACACTACCCAATTATGGTATATGCATTTGGGGCATATGAGTAAGAGGGGCATGACGGTGCTAAGCAAAGGGCATGACGGTGCTAAGCAAAGAAAGCTTACTATGTAGTTAGAGAAAAGGAAAGTTGGACTTTTGTGAACATTGCGTCTTTGGCAAAAAATGTAGAGTCAAGTTCAGTAAAGCCATTCACAGAACTAAAGACACATTGGACTATATCCATTCTGACCTTTGGGGACTTTCTCGGGTTTTGTGAAAAGGTGGATCAAGATATTTTGTGACCTTTATTGGTGACTACTAAATAAAGGTCTGGATTTATTTTTTAAAGCAAAAGGATGAAGCGTTTCTCAAGTTTAAACAATGGAAGGCCATAATTGAGAAACAGACAGAAAGGAAAATTAAGCGTCTAAGGACTGACAATGGTTTTGAGTTTTGTTTAGGAGAATTTGATGAGTTCAATAATAATGAAGGAATCGTGAGGTATCGTACGATCAAAAAAATATCCCAGCAGAATGGTATGGTAGAACACATGAACAGGACATTTTTGGAGAGAACTCGTTGTTTGCTCTCTAATGCTAGTTTAGGAAGAGATTTTTAAGCTGTAGCGGTTTCCACAGCTTGCTACCTTATGAATCGATCTCCATCAACTTCCATTGAGTACAAGACTCCTAAAGAGGTGTAGTCAGGTAATCCTACTAACTATTCTAATTTAAAAATTTTTGGTTGCCTAGCCTATGCACATGTTAATAAAGGAAAACTCGAGCCACAAGCTAAGAAGTATATATATATATTTTTTTTTTTTTGGGATATGGATCTGGGATAAAAGGATACAGATTGTGGTGTTATGATCCTGAGTCATCCAAGTTTATTATCAGTAGAGATGTTACCTTTGATGAACGAGTCATGCTACATCCGAGAAAAGAGTATGTTGATAAAGGTAAAAACCTTGATATTGGAGAAAGAGTAGATTTTGAAAGTGGACCTTCTAGAGAAGGTACTGTTTCTGATGACACCATTGAAGAAGATGGGCAACATATAGAAGCGGATGATACACTACCTGAGCAACCATCACTTCAAGAAAAAGCATTTTTAGCAACTATTTTTAGCAACCAAAACTAAAATTTGGTCGCTAAATATGACTTTTTACCAACTAAATATCATTTGGTCGCTAATATCGCTAAATTCCAGGTATTTGGTGACCAATTGGTCGCTAAAAGTTAACTTTTACCGACCAAATATTAATTTAGTCGCTAAAGAGTTCTAAAATATTTCCCTCCATCCTTTAGCGCCAACAATGACTTTTGGCTACCAAACATTTGGTCGCGAAATATTTTCATAATTTTTGTCATTTATTTTTAGCAACCAAATATAAATTGATCACTAAATTCCAGGCATTTGGCGATCAATTGGTCGCTAAAAGTTAACCTTTACCAACCAAATATTAATTTAGTCGCTAAATAGTTCTAAAATATTTCCCTCCATCTTTTGGCACCAACAATGACTTTTGGCTACCAAAACATTTGATCGCAGAATATTTTCATAATTTTTAACATTTATTTTTAGAGACCAAATAACTTTGGTTACTAAATTCTAGGCATTTGGCGACCAATTGGTCGTTAAAAGTTAACCTTTACTGACTAAATATTAATTTAGTCGCTAAAGAGTTCTAAAATATTTCCCTCCATCCTTTGGCGCCAACAATGGCTTTTGGCTACCAAAACATTTGGTCGCGGAATATTTTCATAATTTTTGACATTCATTTTTAGTGACTTTTGCATTCATTTTTAGCGACCAAATAAGTTTGGTGGCTAAATTCCAAGCATTTGGCGACCAATTGATCGCTAAAAAAATCTCTTCATCGACCAAATATTAATTTGGTCAGCAAAAGTTTTAGTGACCAAAAAATAACTTTTCGCGACTAAATTTTTGGTCGTTAAAAGTTTTTATCGTTGTAGTGCATACAATATTGCTACTAGTAGACAGGAAAGAATCATCAAAGAACCTCTGAGGTACAGTAATGCTAATTTTGTCTCCTAGACTTTGATAATGGCAGAAACAATAAAGTTTCAAAAACCTATAACATATCATGGAGCTATCATAAGTAAGGAGTCAACACAATGGACTGTTTCTATGAATGAAGAAATTGAGTTTCTTCAGAAGAATTAGTTGGGAGCTAGTGAAACCACCTAAGGGCAAAAAGATTATTGGGTGCAAATGGGTTTTTAAAAGAAAATAAGGAATCTCAAAAATTGAATATGCAAGGTACAAAGGCACACTTAGTGGCAAAGGGTTATAATTAAAAGGAAGGTATGGACTTCAATGAAGTCTTTTTACCAGTTATGAAGTATAGCTCTATTCACATGTTGCTTGCTATGGTTGCCATGATTTAAAGCTTGAACAGCTTGATGTCAAAATAGCTTTCTTACATGATCAGCTTTTTAATTATTGAAGAAATCCTTGTATGGCCTGAAGCAATTACCTAGACAGTGGTATAAGTAGTTTAACACATTCATGATTGAGCATGGTTACTCTAGAAGTAAGCATGATAGTTGTGTCTACTTCAAAAAGCTCGCAGATAGTTCATTTATGTATTTGTCATTGTAAGTTGATGACATGCTCATTACTCTGAATGCCATGTCCGAGATTGTTAGGTTAAAAGCCTAACTTAGTGATGAGTTTAAAATGAAAAATTTGGGTCCAGCAAAGAAGATTTTGGGTATAGAAATTCACAAGTATAGAAAAATGGGAAAGTTGTACTTATCACAAAAAAAGTAAATTGAGAAAGTACTTAACCGTTTTGGTATGCAAAACTCTAAACCTGTGAGTACTCCACTTGCTACTCATTTTAAGCTTTCAACAGCTTTGTCACCACAGTCTGAAAAAGAAAAGATAGACATATCTCTTCGTTTTTGCTATACTCTTCTTCCTTTCCATGGCTAATTTATTTTTCTTTCCTTGTTTCTAGTGTAATAATCATAAATGCAGCTAATGTATTATTTTGTAAAAACTTCTCTTTTCCCTTTTCAGTTGTAATCCCTTTTTATAACTTTTCCTTTCTCTATCTTTTTTTGTTTATTCTTAGTCACATAACAACTCCTACCCCCATTAAAAATGATCTTCCCCATAAGATTGGGGTCCGTGGCTCTAATCTAATGCAGCTTTTGAACCATTGAGTCACCTACAGACTTTCTGAAGTTGGCAGCAAAACCAGTGAGGAAGACTAAGATGGTGATAATGACAATGCCAGTGGTAACGAAGGGTCAGGGGCAACCGATGGTGGACTAGGCTTGGAGGTCAGAGAATGGAGTGCAAAGCCAGAGGAAACGGGACCTCGTATAGGGGGTCGTTTGGGACCAGAAAGTAAGAGTTCAATGAAGAGTCCACCCGAATCAAATTCCAACGACGAGGCTAGTGAATAATCAACCTTTAGCACATGCTCGTCCTTAGCACAGAGTTCACATCTTCACATTCTTTTTTTATTGTGAATTCCTGAGATGAGATTCAAAACCCTAGAAACATTGAACCCCATGGTGTCTGGCTCCTGAGATGATTTAGGTGATGAAATATTCTAGAACTTAACAACGTTCTAGCTCTAATCGCCAGAGTTTTGGCACGAACCAGGTGCACCTCTACCACCCTTTTTCCCCTTAGCCTCACTTTCTTCAACTGTATGGTAAACCTTTCTAGACCTTCGACTCTAATGAAGTTCACCTGGCATTTGTTGGCATTAGCCATGGTCACTAAAATTTTCCCACATCTAGGTGGATTGTAGAACAAAACTCCCTTTAATTTCTTATAAGAATGGCTCATGCACCATTGATGGCTTTGATTTTTGCACTCTTTATTTTTTATGCATGCTAACTATTTGTAAAATTTTACCTTCGAATAAATTGAGCCATTTTCTGAAACTTGTTTATGCTTCAAAGAAAATTGAAATTCGAGTCCTGGATCAAATACTTCGATGCAATAGCTAAATTTTTCTAACTTGTGTAAATTTACTGAAATCATCTCTTGATTTTTTTGATGAGTGGCTATGATTGAAGGAGTTAGTGGAGCAATCTAGACCCCACATGTGTGCTGTACTAGAGATAATTTGAGGGCTCTCATTAAAAGCATCTATGTCATCCATACACCTTGTGTGATTCAGATCATCTTAGATACAACAAAAAGGCTAGACAGAATTAATTGCAGTTAAGCGATTGTCTTTGTCTATCTCTTCATCTTCGTTTTGCTCTTCTCCCATCCTATGGTTGATTTCTTCTTAGAATTTAATGTAAATAATTGTTCAATAAAAATGATGACTGCATCCCTAACAAGTAACAAAGACAAATTGAAACCCAAATTAGGTCCAAATAGTATGAAACTAAATAGGGAATTAAGGGTTGTTTTGGTCCAAAAAAAAAAGACTTTTACTGATACATTAAGAGGACTGTATTTATCGGACAACCCATATCAACTTATAAAATTATGGGAAGTCTCAGAATTACTCAAGACATAATGAAGAACATGGAAAAGGGTCTGAGATAAACATATGACCCTTCCAAAGGTCATCTAGGATCACTGGCCTAAGATAACTCTTACCAAGTAACCTAAGTTTCAGACACAAATTTAGCCGTCATTTCATATTAGAATGGCCCCAAACTTCACAGATATACTAAGGACACATTTCAAAAGGTAGCCATCTAATCGAAGCATATTAGATTAATTTTTGAGAAGCTCCATGAAATAAGAGCTCAAAATTGCTAATATTAATACATAAGTTGATTGAAAATTACAAGGGCCAATCAAGGCACTCAAGGCACTCCACTGAATTTAAAGGGTAAGCAGGGTTATCTTTTAACATGTTTACAAAGGGTTAATTGAATAAAATCACAGGATTCATCACCACCTTAACCCATTTATGCGTAATAATTTGCAAGCAGTCATAATTAGGTCATATAAAATCTAATTTGTCTTGATTGTGACCAAGTCAACTTGTTTTTATGCTTCAAAGAAGTGAATTGAAATTGGAGTCCTCGATCAAATACTTTGATGCAATAGCTGAATTTTTCTAACTTGTGTAAATTTACTGAAATCATCTCTTGATTTTTCTGATGAGTGGCTGTGATTGAGAGAGTTAGTGGAGCAATCTAGACCCCTCATGTGTGCTACACTAGAGATAATCTTAAGGCTCTCATTAAAAGCATCTATGCCATCCATGCACCTTGTGCGGTTCAGATCATCTTAAATACAACCAAGAGGTTGATCAAAATTAATTGCAGTTAAGCCATTGTCTTTGTCTATCTCTTCATTTTCGCTTTCTTCTCCTCTCCCATGGTTGATTTCTTTATATTTCTTTGTTTCTGGAGCAATAGTCACAAGCTCAACTGATTTATTATTTTGTAAAAATTTCTCTTTTTCCCCTTCAGTTGTAATCTTTTTTTTTTATAACTTTCCCTTTCTCCATTTTTTTCTATTTATTCTTAGTCACATAACATCTTTTGACCGCACCAAAAATTTCTTAACTTCTTGTTGATCTCTATTTCATTCTCTGATTTGTAAAATTAAGTATAATAACTACACTCATCTACTAGTTCATAAATGCCGTGATTGGACCCATAACCAATGGCAGATCTCACCATGATATGGGTGTCTATGATCACTCGATTATATGATTTATATTTTTAAGAAATATTTTTAAGGGATAGGATCATTGTAGTTACCCTATTTTTAATCACCTCTCTACATTAATCTAAAATTCACCTCTTATCATTGTTTTTGCTTTAATATAGTAAATTATTATTTCAAAATATTTTTCATCATTTTTCATCATTAGACATGTATAAATGTTAGAATTTAATGTAAATAATTATTTAATAAAAATGACTGTTGCATCCCTAAGAAGCAACAAAAACAAACTGAAAACCCAAATTAGGTCCAAATAGTATGAAACTAAATAGGGAATTGAGGGTTCTTTTGGTCCAAAAAAAAAAAAAAAAAAGACTTTCATTGATACATCGAGAGGACTATATTTATCAAACAACCTATATCAACTCATAAAATTATAGGAACTCTCAAAATTACTCAAGACATAACTAAGAACATTGAAAAAGATCCGAGATAAATATATAACCCTTCGAAAGGTCATTCAAGATCATAAGCCTAAGATAACTCTTACCAAGTAACTTAAGTTTCAGACACAAATTTGGTCGTCATTTCAGATCAGAATGGCCCCAAATTTTACAGATATACTAAGGACACATTTCAAGAGGTAGCCATCTAATCAAAGCATATTAGATCAATTTTTGAGAAGCTTCATAAAGTAAGAGCTCGAAATTGCTAATACCAATACATAAGCTAATTGAAAATTATGGGGGCCAATTAAGGCACTCCATTGAATTTAAAGGGTAAGCAGAGTCATCTTTACATGTCTACAAAGGGTTAATTGAGTAAAGCTAGGAGGCCCATCACTACCTTAACCCATTTATGTGCAATAATTTGCAAACAGTCATAATTAGGTTATATAAAATCTGATTTTGAATTGATATTGAACAAGTCAACCGTAACAAACCTAATTTCATTTTAGCATGCCCAAGTAGCTCCCAACACTCTTGGAAACCTCCTAAAACTTTAAGTTATACACTGAGGATAATCAAACACATGTTTCAAACTTAACCTGAATAAGAAGTCATAGACAACATAGCCCAAAGAAATACCAAAATACACTTTGTCACATATGGAAGAACCTTGGGATCCAGTTAGCAAAGTACAACCTTGGAAGACAGGTAACTTCTTTCATTACCTTTTTTTTTCCCTTGAAGATTCTTCTTTCACTACCTTCACAAAGTTAGAATCTCTAAAAGGAGTGATGCACCCACTTACTTCTGTCAACCTATATAGCATCCCCTATATTCTTCTAGCATGGGGGAAAGCTTACAAGTACAAAATCTAAACAATAATAAATTAAAGATGTTAGAACTGACACAACATATAAATGAACCAAGGTGGTACCTCGGTGTTGATGAGTAATCTGAATTCCTTATTGCGATTCTTAAATACACCTTAGTCATCTGCTAGTACGTGACGTACTAAGCCACCAGCTGGGAACTAGCCCACTAAATATCCATCAATGCCTACAAAAAAAATACAAGAAAACAGGCAAGTTGTCTAGGGTATGTAGGTAGCTTAAGCATTTCCTGAGTCTAGTCATCATAGTCTTTGTGACTATCATTCTAACAAGCCTCCCAAGTTATCACCCATTCATCCACTCATAAGAACTATCCAAGTCCAATTTCCTAAATATCCTTCAAATACAAATCCCAGCATAATTCCTATCTCTAGTGAAATCCACATCTTACAATGTCTCCTTAGTGGAGCACTAGAAGTAACTTAGTCTCTGGACTGTATTCAGCCTCTAACTAGTATATAGAACCCCTGGGGGGACATCAATGCCAGATAGGCATACATATTATGATAGTCACACACAAATTATGATTGGCCTGATTCTCCACAACATATGTAAATAGTCTTGTAAGGCTCAGTCGCCTCGCATTCCTAGCATCATGTGCATTTTGATTCTTTTTTAGGATTATTCTATATTGATTACTACAAATTAGATATTATCTTATGAGACTGCAATTGCGAAGAGTTAAAAAGAACTCTGGACATCTCTAAATATTCAGGCGTAACAGTTTCTATGCAGAGTTGAACTCGTAAACCCATTATATCTGATTGTGTATGTCAATAAGGAGTCACTAAAAAAGGCCAGTTGTCACAATTTCATAATATAATTAAAATGCTTTCAAACTAACATCAATGCTATGGCCCAATCAAAATCAACACTTCATCGTTCATCAAATTGGACGATCTCAAACAAACTGCCATTACAATTAGGACCATGATCTACTGAGCACAAGTCCCACTATGATATTTGTCTTACTATTGTCATTTGAAAATGTTTAATTTATACTAATTAATTTTTGCAATTAAATTTATAGGTTGTAACTACGTCGGAAATGATAATAGCATGCAACAACTAATCGTTTGCAAAGAAAAAAGACGTCAATTAAAGAGAAAATCGATCTTCATTGCAGAATGTTTTTTGATACACTAGCTCATTTCTTCGTTATATGTTTTGTAATTGAAGAATAATACTTTGATGAATGGAATATTTGACTATTTAGTAGCAGCTATCCATGTGTTTTATTAATTTTTTTAGCAATTAATATTTTTGCTTGACAATTAAAATATTTGCTTGTTAATGTTGTTTAGAAATATCTAATAAAACAACTACAGTGTTATAAATAGTGTATGTTACTACAGGAAAAAAAAATATATGATTGTCGAAAGAAATTGATTTGTTGAAAAACTAAAATTTTGCTGACATCACAGTAGATGATCATATTCTAACAAACAATGTTGTTGTAAGAACATGTATCTGTTGTGACAAAGTGGTTTATCACAACAAATGATGTTTTACGATATAATCATTTCTTTTATAAACAAATATATTATGACAAATTTTTGCCACAAGAAATTAATGTACCATGACAAAGATTGTTACAATTGGAATTTAAATAGGTAGTTTTTTGATAAATTTATTTCATCTCGAAATGCTCTTAGATAATGACCTTTGTGACAAAAATTAACTCTTTAGTGACAAATTATTTAAAATATTTTTCACGAATTGTGCGTTTATTGTAATGAAAATGTTTTGTGACTTGTCACCGCATGCACGGTGCACCCATAAATTAACATTTTTGTCACAAAGCAATTATTAGCATGAACATTGTGACAAGCTTGTGATTATTTTTTTTCTCTCACAGTTTTTTAATATGACAAAATTTGGTTTTTTTTTTGGACAAATGATTTTGAAGCAAGATTGCAATTTTGTTTTAGTTGTTAGAGAAGCCTTCCCTCCTGATTCTTATACTTTTCATGTGTTCTTATATAATAATTTGAATTTTTCTAAATAATATGAGTATTTTTTATAATATATTAGCATTTGTAAAAGACATTATGATTGTTTGAGTCCATTAAATATTACTGGTATCAAATCCGTTCAGAGTATAAAATGTGTTTATAAAGTTTTTGCCATATGAAAGTACAATTTTTTATAACTAGAAACTATTAAGATTATTTTGTAATTTTTCTATAATTTTTATGTTAATCTAAATAATTGTGAAAATATGGAAGGCTAAGTGTCTATTATTTGAAACTTATGAGTTCTAGGTAGAATAAATCACGTGAGTCCAGGATATTATATATATATTTGTAACGGAAAAATTTTTTTCTATAAGCGCTTCGGGTTTTACGAGTATAGCAAACTTCTTGAGTTGTTGGCACGCACCTCTATATACCCATCCTCGGGACAATCACGAGCACCCTTCTACTAGGGGACACCTCATGGAGATAATTTCAAAGAAATAACTCTCCTTAGAGTCAAACTGAGACCTACCTTAGACAATTCCAAGTTTTTATCAAGTGGCCTAAATCTCTTGATTCCAAGACATTATATTATACATTATACATGCAAGCAAGTTTTTTTTTTTTTTTCAAAAGAATAATTTAAAAATAAGAAAAGGTGATTAGATCAATAATAAAAAAAAAAGTGAAGTGTCTTAAGTAAGTTTAATTTACACACTCAAATATATATACACATTTTTATTTATTTAAATTTAAAATAATTAGTCAATAGTTTCACTATTGTATTTGAATAAATTCAGAAAAGTGAACCAGATGGACTTTAGGATCTCATTAGTCAGCACAACTTTTTTTTCATCTCATATAATTTTTTTTATTAAATTTAATTTTGTATTGAATAAGTTTTAAATATGTTATTCACATTGACAAAACTAATTACGAAATAATTATTAGCATTAAAAAAAATTCAAGTAACAGTGAAAAAGCTGACATACAAGTAAACGTTTGTATTTGGAAGCTAGCATTTTAATGGGATTTTACAAATTTCTAAGTTGTCCTTATTGATAAGTTATCCCAACTTTGTTTCAGCCCATTCAAATAACATTATATATATATATATAGTATTCTTCACAATATTTTTATTCAGTATTTTTGTTTTTTCATTTTTCTTTCTGTTTGTTTAAACACGTTATTCACGTTTCTTATAAAAAACTGCAAAAAAAAAAAAAACAAAAAACAAAAAAACCTTTAAAAATAAGCAAAAAAAAAAAAACCTTTAGAAATAAGTGCGGAGCAAAGTAAGTAAACTTATCATTATCCCTGCACATGAATTTTCCTATTATAAAGTATTTTTTAATCTCTTTTAAGAAATTTAAGTAAAAGTTCATTTCATTTACACCTCTATACTTTTATATTTGTACACTTAAATTTACAGGCTTCATAAATGTATATGAAACTTCTAAAATTTGTATTACACTCATTCAAACCCCTTATGTTAGATTTTCTATTCAAAAAATGACTTTTTACTAATTCAATTATATGAAATTACTTTTATACCCTTAATATCAATAAAAAAATATTTATGTTATGATGTGATGTATCTTTTTTTAAATAAAAATTATATTATAATTAATTTATTAAATTTTTTGAGAATCTTTACAATATTAATACTTTAAATTATTGCATTTCACATTAATATTTTAAATGTATATTATATATAAATTAGTAATTATACATGTATATAAATTATCATTATTTTTTTAATAATCTAATAAATTAAACACGAAAGAGAAAAAAATTTCTCTTTATCTTCTACTTCCTTTTTATTAGTATCAAATAATTGAAAAAAAAAAAACTTACTCTCAATTTTCTTTTTCATTTTTTTTGTAAAGATATAAAAATAATTTTATAACATTAAATTGGTCAAAAATCATATTTTGAATAAAAAAAATATAACAAAGGGGTCTGATCATCAAATATAATACAAATCTCAAGAGTTCAAGTGCACATTTATGAAATTTGTAGAGTTTAGGAGTAAAAAGTCAAAACCCTATAAAGTGTAGATGAAATGAATCCTTTAAATAATGGTCCAAGTGACTGCCCAAAAAATCACATTTTGATTAAAAAAAAAAAATTGTCATATAAGAAAAAAATGTGACATAATTTGAAAATGCCAGACGCAATGCGCATGCGTATAAGGTACACACAGAAAAATAATAAAATAAAATAAGATGCATATGACATATTCCATTACTACTTGTCATAAATGCAAGGCGTTGATTAAATTAAGCACGCGACTAATTAGAATGAAGACGGCAATTTCATATACTTTAATTAAACAAAATCCCACAAATCAAATCTATTTCATCTAAGGAAAATGCTTCTTTACTACTAAAAAGAGATTAATAGTTGTTAGAGATATATGGTATTAATATTTTTAGAATTACAATACATTTCAAGGAATTTTTATTGAAAGTGATAAAGTATTGGCATCTTTGTAATAATTCAGCATGACCCTCAAGTTGTTAACAAATTACTTGGAGAGAAGAAAGAGAAAAAAAAATTGACAAAGAATTATGTAGCCTTTTTCTTAACTATAAGAAAGTTTTTATAAATATAGAACAATAATAACATCAGAGTAAATATTATTAATACTAAAACATATTTAATGTACTCTCTATATATTTACTATTGTAATGTATTAATTATGTTCTGTTATTAATAATATATACTTTGACATTATCAACTCCTATAAATTAAATTTCTAAAATAATTTTCTCATTAGGATGGTTAAAAAAAAAAAAACTCCAGAAAAATGTCAAAGAACAATTATTTGCCTATTTAAAGTGCTAAATTTTGGTAAAAAAATAAGATAAATTTTGAATTATTAAATATTTGCATCTTCTTTGAAAAATGGTGAAAATGTTTTTCAAAATTAGAAAAAAAATTAGTAAACATTGAAAAAATTTGACGTGAATTAGTAAAAGTTAGTAAAACTTAAAGATTTATGAAGATTGGAGTGAAAAAAAAGGTAGAAACAGTTAAAGAGATTTTTAGTCAAATTTAGCACCCTAGTGTTAAACATTTGTATTATGTCAATGAAACACAAATTTCACATATATATATATATATATATATAAAGAAAGAAAGAAAAAAAGTTTGAACACATATCTTGGGGAAGTCTTTGGCTGGCCTACACTGAAGGGTTTGCTTGCATGAGATGTATATGTATATAGCTACTTGTGTGTGTATATAAATATATATGAACTCCCAAAAGAAGGGCATTGCGAAGGAAATCTGGGAAGGAAGACTGGAGCCGAACGACGAAAGAAGAAGAGAGAGAGGGAGATCGAATAGACTGTCACTAATCTATTCATTAACAAAACACTGGGCACTGTCACTTTTGTTTACAAGAGTGATATACTCCCCCACTTCTATTTATGCATTTGACAATCTTTGGACCATTTCAAGCTATTACTTAAATGATTATCAGTTATATATCAAGTATTGTAAGGGCACTTGAGTTGAGCTTTTACAAAGAACTCCAAATGGAGGCTATATTAGCTCTCGTAAATATAGATAAAATTCTAATTTTGAACAGCGGAATGGTAGGATTGGAGTCTCACAATAAATAGTGGAATTCTAGACAGACTCAAGATTTGCAATTCGCCTGAACTGAATAAAGGGCTTGATAGAGTAGACTCAATTACAAAAATCTAAACTGAATAAAGGGTTTAATAAATTGAACTAGTGTTTGTATCCAAAATATCAACCTAATAAGATTTGGTTAGAATTTCAATCGGCTGATAAGATTTGCTTCTTAAATGTTGATTGGCTGAGAAGAATTTTAACCAATATTTGATTTAACCGATATTATTTTGGACATACAATATTTAGGCCCTGTTTGGCCGATAAAAAAATACCAAAACTTACCAAACTTTAACTACTTAATTTTTGTACTTTACTTCAATAAAATTTTAACACATATCATCTTTATGTCATATCTTTATACTTTTATTGTATTTTTTCCTCAACTTTTTTTCAACCAAACAACCCCTTAGTTAATTCTCTCTGATTATGTAATGATATTCGGCCGGTTTGTTTTATTTGGCTGATTCTGATATGTGAAGTTCTTTGGCACAAGAAAATAGGTATAGATAATGGGAAGTTATCGTGATTACAACCACCCGAAGAAGTTACAACCACCCAGAAGTTATAGATAAGTGAGAGTGGTTGGGAATTGCTAGAAGTTACAAGAGTGGAGGTTACAGACGACAGTTACTTTCCTACAGGATAAATATAGATCAAGACAGCCAAAGAAAGTGTTTCTCAACCACACCTCTCCCTGCGAGACTTTAACTTTTCGTGCACTTTTACATTTTCTGCACTTTATCTTTTCCGCAGCATAGAAGTAGTTTCTCCTCTTCTTGGACCAACAAGAACATGACCTGTGCGTTCTTGTTAGCTATATTCATCAACGCTTTGGAATTGACATTGAGGAATATTCATTAATGAAGGTTAGAATGCAAGTACTTTTTGCCTTGTTTATTTAAGTTATTTCTCTTTATAATTGTTATTGTTTGCTTATTTATTTTGCCATATTACTACTAAAAGTTCTGAGAAGGAAAAAATCCCACATTAAACCCGCTTGATTATATACATAATTTCTTCTCATTTTTGAATCTTCGGATTCTACCACACTCGCACATGCACAAATAACATGGCTTAGATCTTTGCCAGGGTTTCAGACAGAAAGGAAATAGGATACTAAGCCAAAAAAATCGTGAAAGAATGTGAGTTATTTTAGCACAAATAATTTTTGGCACGCCCGATGGGACACCAATTCTACAAAATACAAATGACTCGGGGGTAGAGCTTAGTCAAGCACAAGAGCGTAATTCTTTGTAAACTGATTTACATGAATTATTTAGTGATCTCAAGAGGTCCATAGATAAATTGATTTGCTCACTAGATCCACTACTAGAAAAAGGCCTTTTGGCTACTATGGCTATAGCCCATTGTCGAAGCTAAAAAATATCATTGGCTACTGCCCAACAAAAACCATAGATAAATAGGGAGCTAAATATTTAGCAATAACCATTGATATTTAAGCAATAGCAGTAATAGAAATACAAGTATTAGCAGATTGAATTTTCGAGCAATCACTTTTGGCGGTCGCAAAAGGAGTATTAGCAATCGCTTTAAGCAATCGTGAGATGGGGGTCACAAATGTACTCTGGTTGGGTTATTGGTGGCCAAAAAATTCACGTGACTACTTTTGGTGGTTGCTAAAAGAGCATGCACGATTGCTTTATCGATCACCAAAAGCAGTTGCTAATACTGCTACTATAATTAGGCAAAGTGCTTCTCTCTTTTCCCTCTTTCTTCATTTTTCTTAATTCTCTCTCTCTCTCTCCCTAGTTTTCCCTACCCCACCTTTATTTCCCGTGCACCCCCCTTCCTGCCTCCTTTGTTGGCCGACGACGCCGTCAATCCACACGGCCGGCCACCCTTTAGGTAGCTCTATTTATCTCTCTCTCTATATATATACACATCACTACCCAAATTATAACATTATCTTATAATGTTACATTAGGTAAATTATAATAATAGTAATATTTATATTAATTTATAATAAAAGTAATAATAATAACATCATAACATTATATAATGTAATTAACTTATAATTAAATTAATAATTATAATGATGATAATAGTAATAATATAATACAATCCAATATTAATAATATACGAAAATTAGGTAAAATAATAATATTATAATAGTGTAACTAGCTAATTAGTAATATTAAATTACAAGTAGGTAATTAGTAATAATTAATTAATAGTATTTAATTAGTTAAATTAATAACTAATACACAAACCCTAATCTTACTTGGGCCTAATGTAATATCTTTCTTTGGTCTAATCCAATCCAATATTAATAATATAGGAAAATTAGGTAACATAATAATATTATAATATAATAGTTAGGTAATTATAAGTAATAGTTAATTAATAATATTTAATTAGTTAAATTAATAACTAATGCACAAATCCCTAATCTTACTCAGGCCCATTCCAATATTTTTCTTGGGTTCAATCCAATCAAATATTAATAATATAAGAAAATTAAGAAAAATAATAATATTATAATTAAGTAACTAATAATAGTTAATTAATAATATTTAATTAATTAAATTAATAGTTAATAGGCAAACCTTAATCTTACTTAGACCCAATCCAATCTAATATTAATACAATAAGGAAATTAGGTAAATTAATAATATTATAATATTATAATTAGGTACTTAATAATATTTAATTAGTTAAATTAATAGCTAATACACAAACCCCAAATCTTATTTGGGCCCAATCCAATCTAACATTAATATAATAAGGAAATTAGGTAAGATAATTATATTATAATATTATAAATAGGTAATTAATAATAGTTAACTAATAACATTTAGTTAGTTAAATTAATAGGTAATACACAAATTCATAATCTTATTTGTGCCCAATCCAATCTAATATTAATACTATAAGAAAATTAGGTAAAATAATAATATTATAATAATATAATTAGGTAATTAAGCATTAATAATATTAAATAATAATAATAGAAATTGTAATAATAATAGTAGTAATAATATTAATTATAAGAAGTAATATTAAATTATAATCTTAAGAATAATATTATAATAAATTAATAATATTACGAGGACCCAATCGAAATTATTACTTTGACCCAATCGAAATTATTACTTAGACCCAATCCAATTTAATAATATTCCTTGGGCTGATCCTATCTAATCCAAATCTAAATTTATTCTAAGTTAGGAAATAAAAAGAAACTTAGAACTTCTTTACTTTATTCTAAGTTAGCAAACAAAGAGAAATTTAAAACTGATTTATTTTATTCATTTGCATGCATTAGTGACACTTAGGCTTGTTTGAGAATCTTGTATGCCACTCGTTTGGTTATCTTTAAGCAACGGATTAGGTCTTCGACTAGGTTCTTCATTTTTTTTTTTTTATGAATACGCAGGGATTGATGTACGGAATCTTGAATTGTCTAGCTCGGATAGTTTGTGAATGTAACTATTCATATTGTCTTCAACAACTCATGTAATATCCAATGTTAGATGGAGTTTCGATTGGCATCCTATTGTTCTCTGGTTGCATACACAAACTACGATTGATATTGTGTCGGTGTCGTGTAATTGGAGAATCATGCAGACATGCTGTTGAAATTTTGTCTAATTAGGGGACGAAGGCATCGAGCTGATGAGTGCAAGTTGGATCGTGTATTCTCAAATGGGATAGGACCAACCACCTTATAGTGAGAGGGTGAAGTTTAAGACTAAGCGTTTTACATATTGTATGATCTTTTAGGCTAATTGTTCATTTTCGTTTCGAGACTCCACATAAATAGTTAGTGAGATGGACAAGAGTTGGATTGATTTGCCGAATAGGATGTCTATAGAATATATGGAGGGGATTAATCAGTTCATCTCATTCACCAATGAGTTTCACAACGAGTACATTAACTGTTCCTATAGAAAGTAAGCGAATCACTATTACTACACACGGGAGCCTGTCAGGGAGCATCTGATCCATAATAGGTTCTTACAATAGTTTAAATATTGGACTCTTTATGGGAAAGAGTATACCCCCTCTTTCTAGGAGGAAACTGTTGAGGTGGAGGCGGAGGCCCAAGAGAAGGCTTCTCCAATACTCACGATACTAGCTAATACTGTGTGTAGATTGAAACCTGAAAACATAGGCTGTGATATTGATCTAATGGGTGCGAGTAATCCTCGTTTAGGTGCGGATGATGAAGCGTTAAGATATTTTAAAATACTCGACGATATGTAGAAAGAATTATACCTGGATGCAATGATTTTAGTAAATTATTATTCATCGTTAACCTGTTACATTTAAAGGTATTGAATCAGTGGTCGGATACATCGTTTGACACATTACTATAGTTGTTATACAGAGTTTTACCATTGAGAGCAAAGCTTGCTGATTCGTATTACCAGGCTCACAAGCTAACTAAAAATATGGGATTCATATATGAGACTCTGGATGCATGTTCAAACAGTTTTATGTTATTTTGTAATGAGAGTGCCCACCTTGATATGTGCACTGTGTGTTAGACCTTGGGGTGGAAGGATGTTAGACGTGGCCAGGATCGTTGGAACACTTCGGGTGTTTTAAATCCTGGTAAGCTTGTGACTACAAGGCAAATGCACTATTTCCTACTTAAGCCAACGCTAAAAAGACTTTTCATATCCTCCAAGATTTCTAAACAGATAAGATGGTATATAGAGAATAGCAGGGAGGACAGGAAGTTATCCCATCCAATAGACTCCTTGGCATGGAAGGATTTTGATCGGAGACACCATGAATTTGCTGCTGATAGTCACAGTTTGCACCTTGGCTTAGCCCATTTAAGGTCATGACTTGGGTAAATCACAGTACATGGCACGTACTGTTAGTTTTGTATAATTGTTCACCTTGGCTATGTATGAAGCAACCTTTTCTGATCCTATTAACACTAATCGATGAACCAAGAGGTCTCGAAGATAAGATAGACATGTATATGCAGCCTTTGATTGAAGAGTTTCATGAATTATGGGTTGAGAGTGTGATGAAGTTTGCCTCTGAAGGAAATGAAATGTTTGGACTTTGGGCAGCATTATTGCGGACAATTAACAACTTTCCCACATATGCTAACTTGTCTGATTGGAGCACGACAGGGGAGTTTGTATGTTCTTACTGCAACTAGAGCAAGAAGTTAACCTGGCTAAAGCACGATAAAAAGTGGACATATATAGGTCCAGCACCATGGACGGTCCCTTATCTCCTAGATCGGACACATGGTCTAGAATTCGATTAGATTCCCGTTGACCACTCTCGATTGGGACACTTTCCCACCCGACGCATTCGAGGGCTTCTGGGTAGATGTGCAGATTTCATAGTTTGTTTATAGTGTAAGTGGTGTTTGTGTTAAAACTGACAATATTAAACAATATTTTGTAATTTGTCTTTTTCAGGATAATGTAATTAGGGTTCCTCTAAACTTCCGAGATGTTTACTATGACAAGTGCTGAAAGATGTGGAAGGACTATAAGAACAAGATCAAGTCTATCTATTGAAAGGGCCATGAGACCGACCCTAACATCATTCAGCGAGTGAGTAGATTGTGATATGAATTTTTTCCCTTAAGTTTTTAAATTATAAAGTGTAAGATTCGATAAGAAATGAAAACAGGAGGCGGCTGCGAAAAACTCACGGAATCAAGAGTTACAGGGCCCTGGTCACAAAGAGGGGACTTAGCACTTTAAGCAAGTCTGCTACGAGGTCAAACATTAGCCTACCACGTAAAAATTTTGTTTATTTCCATATAATACGATAATAAACTATTAACATATAATTTGTCATTCAACAGTTGGTGGAGGAAGGCCAGAGGAGTGATTCGATGGCCATGTGGTTACAGACCCGTAGGGAAGATTTGTTAGAGGTTCAAGCCATCTGGGTAATTAATTTATATATCTTGGCCAATGTGCATATTCAATTTTTTTTTTTTTTACATAATTTAGTTATTTATCTTTCTTATCCATGTTATCTTGTTTCCCTTAGGATTAGTTTTAGCACATCTGGCCGAGCTGGCAGCAGATGAAAAGGAGTCCTAGGCAAGGAAAGATAAAATATTCTTCTCTATCATTGGATGTGATGGCCACAGATACATGCTTACATAGGGCACGAGCATTCCACGCTGGTCAATCGCACAAGTTCCTCCCAGACCAGATGCCACGACCAGGACCTCCGAGATGATTGCCGAGATGGAAAGGCACTTATCTCAGAGTCAGGGCCATCCTCTCCCTTCTTAGGCTAAAAATATTAATTTTCGTATTTATAACTAATTAAAATTTTATAAATTTATTTATTTACGTTTTGTTGTCACGTTCTCATGCACTTATTGTTTTATTGTAGAACCCAGACGATGGTGCCAGGCCCTCCTAGACTAGACTAGGGTGATTCTGATTGACATATTTTGTTTTTTGTATTTTGTATTTTAATTGTTTGTTTTTTTTTTCTGTTTGTATACATTTGTATATAACAAATTTTGTAATTAAATTTCGTACTATTTTTATATATACAAATAAATATTTTTGTTTTATTTTATTTAAAAAATGTTGTATTATAAGTGCAATTTAAATTATTACCAAATTAAATTAATTTAGAAATAAATATTGACAAATAAATAATATAAATAATAAATGAATTTAAAAAATAAATAAAAAGTAATTAAAAAATTAAAAAATCTTATTGTAATCGCCATATGTTGTCGCTAATGAAAAAATAATAACTCTAAAATAATTAAAAAAAGTATAAAAGGCTTTTTTGACCGTCTATAAGAACAAGGCGGTCGCTAATATCTACCCACCACATGGCGGGAACTTGGCCCCAAGTTTGTGGGAAAGAAGTAGCGACCATTTTGTTCTTATTAGCGACCGCCTCTAACAGTCACAAAAAGCCCTCCACTTAAACTCACTGGTGATCGCCAGTGCGGTCGCAAATACAATATCAAGCACTCTGGCGATCACTAATAGTTGCTAGCGATAATACAATTGCGACCCCTTTGAAGTAGTCGCCAGGCGGTTCTTAAAACATATTAGCGACCACTTGTCCCATTTTGGCAGTCACTAAAACCCCTATCTCCAGTAGTGTAGCAAAATATTATATGGCTGTCTCTAATTTTGTGGTAGCCAATAAGTTTTTAGCTTCCATATTTTAGCTACGACTCTAATTTTATAGTAGCCAATAATGGTCCGTTTGATAATACTGTCATTTTTTTGTTTATGTTTTTTGTTGTCATTTTATTTCTGAAACAAAATTAAAATTACATTTTGAAATGCAATTTTGTTTATAATAATTAAGTTTTATTTTAATAAAATATTTAATTTTATTTTTTTTTTAAAAAATTAATCAAATTTAATAAAGTGTATTTCATATTAATTTAATTAATTCAATTTTCATTTCCCTGCCTCTGAGCCCTAATTCCATCTCAGTTCTCGCATTCAATCCCCTTCCCTCAGTCAGTTTGACACTGGCACCAACCCTAGGGTCCAAGCTTAGGGACTGCCACCGAGCGGCTATGATTTGGCACAAGGCATTGTAGAGGATGACCGAAAAGTCACTTTCTGGGATGCCATTGGATGGGTTCGACTACGATTCAATTCTAGGGCAGTGCTGCGAGATATCGATCAGGTACGTTCAGATCTCGGTGGGGATTGGGTTCTGATGGCCTACTATTTCTCAATGAGAGAGAGTATTGGGTTTCGATGGCCATAATGGAGGGTTGTCTAGTGGCGAGCACCAATAGGGGATGCAAGGCCCTACATACATCAAGTGGGGCAACCAACGTTCTCTTGAGAAATGGGATGACCACGACTCCTGTAGTTAGGTTTCCCACGGCCAAGAGGGCCGCTGATTTGAAGTTCTTCTTGGAGGACGCTCTCAATTCCAACACTTTGGCACTCATTTTTAACAAGTTGGTTCTTGTTGGGTTATTATTTATTTATTTTTTAGTTGTGGTCCTCTATTGTTAAAGATAAATAGTTAATTAAATTTGAGCTTAACATGCTCAAGAACCTTACTGGTTCAACTATGGGTAGAGCACTTGGTGGGTTCAATGCGCATGCCAGTAACATTGTTTTTGCGGTCTACATAGCCCGAGGCCAAGATCTAGCCCAAAATGTTGAGAGCTCCCCCTGTATCACCCATGATGAGGTAGTCAAAAGTAATTTGTTTTGTAGCTTATCTTATTTTTCACAGGTGTTGCTTTCTCAAAGCACATCGTTCAGATATATATATATATATATATATATACAATCCAACAGGAGAACTAAGACAACATTTAGAAGCAAGCTTTACTTTTCATTTCTTAAACCAAGGTTCTAGTGCCTGATGACTTTTTCCATGTGCTAGATTGATTCTCATATTGGTGGTGTCTACGATATATTGCATTTACTCATACTAATAAGCAACTCTGTATGGTCACATCCAGTGATGACAAGGCAATCAAGGTATCAACCTATTAATTGTTAATAAAATTTTGAGGTATATTAGGTTGAGTTTTCTTCTATCTTTCTCTCTCTATACATTTTTTGATTTTTTAAAAATAATTTGCTTCCATTATGCATGTCTTATTGAAACTTGTTGAACTAAAATTAAAAAAAAAAAATTATGCATCTCTTATTGAAATAAGTGTGGGATGCTGTAGCTGGACACAGGCATAAGAATGATTTTTTTGGCACATGTTGGTCGAGGTGGTAAAGCGTGCTTCTAAAGGCTTTATTCTTTCGTTTGGTAGTTTTATTCAATCTATTATATTTCTGTCTGCCATTTATTTTCTCCACTGCCATTGATGGAAAAATTAAAAGCACGACTTTGTGATTACTTGGGATCAAGAGTGGATTATATGCCCCTCAATTTTGGTGCACCACAATGGCTTGTAGCCTCGATAGAACTAGGTCTTATTTTTATTAAAAGCCGGTGCTAGCAAGTGGCTTCTTCTCTTATGACTGTCTTCCTCATCACTCGAAATAGTGGTGTTTGGTAATTTCTTGTCTTACTACCAGAGTTTTAGTGTGCTCGTTATGCCCAAATTTAGTATCAAGCTCTCACTTTGAACTTAATTTTTTTTTTTTCAGTCTCTCAAATAGAGCAAATGGCATCCAATGCCAATGAAATTTGGTACATACCTTCATTTAGGCACTACAGATATGTAGGAGTAAATTGCACGTCTACCAGTGTTCTAGATATACCATTATCTAGTTTTATGTTTTAAATTTATGCATAAGTTTTTCAAATATTATTTGAAGTTACATTTAATTTTTTATTATATTTAATTGAACTATTAAACTAATCATTATTTTATTTTTATTTTAGGGATTCAGGTCGAGATGATGTAGAATGATCTTTTTGGATATTATATCAGAGATGTTATGTTTGTTTGTTATTTTAATATAATATTCGGGAGTTTTTTTTTTTTTTTTTTGTAAGTATTGTGTTATAGATTTTTTGTTATATTATATTATAGATTTTTAATGTTTTACTATATATAATAATTTTGGTTATTTTAATATATTCAGATACATATTTATTAATTTATTGTATATTTTATATTTCGTATTAAATTACATGTACCATATATGAATTAAATTGGTTATTGACTTTAAATGTAATGTTAATTGTATAGGTAAAAAAATTAATTATTTAAATCAAATTAAAATTTAAAAATAATTAATAGTATAGGATATAGGTCGTGGCTGTAACCAATACTATATACAAAAAATTATAATTTTTGATATTGGGTACTATCTCAAGGCTTGTCAAAAGTTTGTAAAATTAAATTAATATAATAATATTTAGCATGGGTTAGACTGTGGCCAAAGTCAAATTTGTAGTAGCTAATGGTTTTAGGACTCTTATATTGGCTACTCCATTTATGCCATAGCTAATAGTATATTTGCTGTAACCAATACATAACTACAGTCATGAACCGTAACTAAAAAATATTTTACTATTCAACAAAAATCACCACTGACGAGCCGTAGCCAATGCCTTTTGGCTATGGTTCTTTAATTTTTAGCTATCACTTTGGGCCATAGCCTAAAGGCATTTTTCTAGTAGTGATGTAGAAAGGGCCGACTATTGGCCAGTATATGATGTAACCAAAAACAATTAAGCGAAAGTTAGAGAGAGAAAATATTAAAGAAGTCTGTATTCAATCAATAATAAAAAAAAGCTTGCAATCTCTTGTGATTCCTAACTTTTATATAGATTAAAATTGAAATAAAATAAAATAAAATATCACTATCTAAGAAAAATTAAAAAAAAAATTATCCAAGAAAAGTAAATAAAATTATCTTCCCAAAGAATCTTCTATTCCTAAATAAGCATACGCAATTCATATTACGTTCCCGTCGGGAATATTTGAAATAGAAACTCACATTATGCCCTTATCACCCTAGTTGTTACATTGTTGGATCTACTAATTTTTGCAAATCTTCTTTAGCTTCTGGCAATCTAACTGGCCTAAGAACTTATTTGCAACCACATCCAAGTCATTCTCTTTCACTTAAAAAAATAACTCGCCCTCAAGTTATCTAACATAAGATCTAAAAATTAGAGGACCATCACAAGTAATCACCTTTAATGTAATTAATGTTGCTGACAAAAATATGTATAATTTCAATTTCAGAATAATCTTCATCTTCACTTGCAATAGTGATCTAATTTTATTCTTATGAACAATTCTTCAAGTAATTTTTTATCTTTGTCTATTACTGTCTGAAGATCGATGGAATTAATAATTTCTTCATCATCGAATAATAAATCCAAGTTACAGTACTTATCAACAAAAGATCAATAAATCTAATACTTTGAAATTTATAATCTCCTACTCTTAAAAACCAATTATAGTTTTGTTTTCTTGTAAAATAATTGATTTAAAATATAACTATTCTCAAAAATAGTGTTCACAAAAATAAAAGCCTCATTTACCTCAATATCTTCTTTAAACTTATCATAATTGACTAAGACTCCACAATTATCTCTTTCTCCTTATTTTCATCTGGCCAACATATAATATCATCTTCCTACTCATCCTCATCTGTGGATGACTCATCTTTCCTGTTGATATGTTGATGACAAGGGGCCATAATAGCACCAACCGCATGGTCTTGAGACTGATCACGAACAACATATACGACCGCAAGGTTTTGGAGCTAATCGCGAGCAACATCTTAGACATGCATCCTAATTATTTAGGAATACACATTGAATGTTAAGATTATGTATTGAATTTCTAGTAGTAGATCGATAATGAGTTTTTCTATTTTGATTTGCTTCCTTGCTGTGATTGAATGAGAATGGTGGAATTCGGCACACCTTAACCAAACCTTTCTCAATTATAATTGCTTTGAAACAAAATTTCAAAAATTTTGTTTCAATCACCTCTTAGGATCCCCATCAGTTTTTGAGACAAGCAGGCACTACTACCACCTTGTTACACAACTGTTATACTTTGCCATTGGATGCGTAACCCCTAATATTGTCTTGCGCCATTAGATTAGGAAAAACCTTACTTTGATACCACTTGATGCAATTAAAAGCGAGTAAATAGTAATCTTTTAGACGAAAGTTAGAGAGAAAAATTTCAAAGAAGTTTGTAATTGATCGATAATAAAAAAAATTACCAATCTCTTGCAATTCCTAACATTTTATATAGGCTAGGGCTGAAATCAAGTAAAATAAAATCTCACTATCTAAAAAATATAAATCAAAATAATTAAGAGAAGTAAATAAAATTATCTCTCCAAAAAAATCCTCAATTCCTAAATTGGTATATCCAATTCATATTGCATTCCCATTGGGGATATTTGAAATGAAAACACTCATTATTATCCCCATCACCCTAATTGTCACGTTGTTAAACCCACTAATTCTTGCGAGTCTTCTTGGGCTTCTAATGATCCAACTAGTTTAAAATTTGTTTGCAGTCACGTCCACGCCAGTATATATCTAGTGAAGTTGTTGAAGAGTACGGCCAATCCAAAGAATATTTAGCCGAAGCTATAATTTTATGCGGGGAACAAGATAGGGCCGAATAATCTAAAGAAGATTCGATCAAAGATAATATTTCATTCGAAGAACACGACTGGGCTGGCAAATTTGACAACAATATCGACGTTCTCAGGGGCAAGTTGGTACGCTTCTTGCTAAAGTACGCAATAAAAAATTTACTTTTATTGCGTATAACTGTGCCTGAATATTTTAAAATCGGGGGTAAGTCTCTTTCTTAAATTCGGCATTACCCGAATATTTTAAATTTTAACAACATAAAAGTTACCAAAATAATTTTTGGTAAAAGGCTAAAAAATTATCGGACTTTTGAAATTTTACATATTTATTGGATATGTGGCATCCATCAAATACTAATTTTATTTTAATGTCACTACAAAATTTTTATAGCAATAGAAAATTACTCCAAAAGAGCATAAATTGAATTCGATGCATGAGTTTTAAAAGAGAGAAAAAATTCAGTACTTTTGGTTTGATGGAGGAGATAATGCATTGAAGTTATAGGAATGGAAAAGTGTTTTTATATTACCCGGAGTTCATCAAGTGGGAAATCAAAGTTATTAATTTTGAAAACTTGTTAAAAATGTTAAAAGTTAGGCAAAAGGGTAAAAGCACAAAGGTAAAGTTAAAGTAGCTTATCAGCAAAAAGGTAATTAAGCGAAAGTTACAGCACCAATTTTCATTTTATTTAACAGCCTAAGCAAAAAGCCAAAAAGTTATTTTTTTTTTCCGGGTTGTATTATCTTTTGACAAAATAAATTTTTTTACCTAATAATTTTTAAACACGTTATTCATATTTAAAAATGATAAAAATTTAGGTGATATTTGATTTATTTTTCTATTTTTTATTTTTATTTTTTGTTTTGTACTTATTTTTCATTTTGTGTTTTTAAAAATAAGGAAAACAGTTCAAAGCATATTTGATCACTTCTAATTTCAAAATTTGTTTTAAAGAAAATGAGTTTATACATGAAATGAGAAATGACAAAAAGTATTTTGACTGTTTTTAATTCAAAACAAGAAAAATTTTAAAATAAAGAAAATAAAGTATTTTCAGTTTCCCTTATTTTGAGATTTTTAAAATATAAAACAAAAGTAAAAAACAAAAAAGCAAATCAAATGTCACCTTAAAAATTCTTTAACTCATACATAGATTTTTTAATTTTAAGTATTTTTATATGTAATTTCACTTAAAAACATGTAAATTATATGCCCCAACACTGTGAAAAAAAAAAAAAAGTTAAAATTATGATTGTGTTTGGTAGACTAAAAATTGAAAATTTTTGTTAGTTTTAACCTGGTGCCACTAAGTATTACTTTTAGTAAAAGTTATTTATTTGGTAAAAACTAGTAAAAATTAAAGAAAATTAGAAAGAACTAAAAAAATCTAGTCAATTGAAGAAAGTTAAAAAAATTCCAATTTTATATTTTTTATGTGTTTGATAAATGTAGGTAAAATTAAAAAAAATAGAAAAAAAATAGAAAAAAGTTGAAAAAGAAAATTAACAATTGAAGTTTTTATGAATTGCAACCAAACAAGCCCACATGAACCCGTTTAGATGGCTCAACTTTATAAAAAAAAATTACAAACCTCATAAATTATAGGTCATTTTCATTTTTTTGTGTATTTATTTTAAAATTTTAAAATTTATAAATTTTCATTAATTTTTATTAAATTTTTTTATTCTTTTGTCAATTTTTTAATAATTTTTTTAACCAAAATCGTTAGAATTAGTCATTGAACCCTACTTCAATGGGTTTTGACAACAAATTTTATTTTTGTAATCTAAAAGCCAAAAATAACTTATGCATTACAATTTTTTCTAACTTTTTTTTTTAACTTTTCGCTTTCCAAATATTCCTCAGGTAAGAAGTCATGTATATAAATAAAAATAAAAAATAAAAAATGAAAAAAGTATAACTTGACATTTTGCTAGTGCTACGACAGATGTCGGTTAGTAATATTGACACGTGAAAGAGTTAAGCATAACTCAGCCACTTACCAAAGTATATACATAGAACATATATAACACAGCTGATGTGACATAAGGCATGTTAATATACTGATAATACGTTTTCCTCAAGGTGGAATACCATTGTATACTTTGTACCGTAAGTGCATTTTGGGTTTCCTTTTCAATTAAATTATATATTATTTTTTAAAAGAATTAAATTCACATCACTTTTAACCTTTCATTTTTTTGTCAAAATAAGTAACAATATTTTTTATTTTTCTTTTATATAATAAAAATGACAATCTTATAATAAATTATCACTCTAATAATTTCTTTATTTTAAAAATGTCAAAATTACTCATACTCAATAAGTACTCGTTTTACCTAGTCAGTTTGGGGAGAGTATGAATATACTAATAACGGAAATGAAGACGGATATGGAGCTTTTAATGTATTTCCCGAACGAAAACAGGGACGAGTACGACAGTTTATATCATATCTTGTACTTGTTTAAATATTTATTTATTAATTTATACATATATTTTTAATATTTATTTAATATATATATGTATAATGTATACTTTTATTTAACATTTATCATACTTATAATAATTTTTAATATTTATTTTATATATAATATATAATTTCTAGTTATTATGTTTGGTGAGTAAATATAAACGTAATCTATCCATTAATTAAAGACAGGTACAATTAATTTCTAAAAATTTATCTGCCATTTAACTAACTTTTAATAATTTCTATAATTTTCTTTATCTACTATTTGAAAAATTATATAATTTTTAAATAATAATAATAATGCGTATGACGCTTACACCAATCTCAGCAACTTGTATAATTAAGTCTCTTGAGGGGGTGGGGAACTTGCATGGGTTGTTGGTGGTTGTAACAATAGCATTTCCCCGATGTTTTTCCAATTCTTTTATGGTAAAATTCTGCTATCTTCCAAGCCATAAACCTCACTGACATTTATTACATGCATGAACAGAAAAACACGTATTGGCAGAGAGAGTGCCACACGGCGACACCCAGAAACGAGAGAAAGAGATTTTTTATCAGAGTTTTTAATCATATCGTCTTTCGTTATATATCTCACAGAAATATATATATATACATATAGAGAGAGAGAGAGAGAGAGAGGGAAGAATCGTTCGGTGGTGGGGGAAGAAAACCGTAAGCATGAAACAGGAGATGGTGGATTTGGAAGCAGAGGTACGGACTCAGACAAAGAACGAAGTCCTCTCCATATTTAGCAAAGCTAATCGTCCTGTTACATTGAAGGTTTAATTTTATTCTCTCTCTCTCTCTCTCTCTCTCTCTCTCTCTAACAAATAATATTAATGTGATAGCACGCATGGATGGCCTATTTCGTTTGAGATTATAATCTTAGCACTGTACAAAAAAATATGTAAAAATGACTGTATTTTCGGACTTCCCCTGTTATCATTCGTATTTATGTAAGAAAATACACAATTGTTTATTTTTTTATAAATTTATTATTATTATTTTGAATGGAGATTATTGTTTTTTATCATATTAAGATACAATTTTATTGTATAAAAATATTTAAAATTGTTTATTTTTGGGGCGGTTTTCTTTTAACTACCTCCCCTGTTACTTATTCTCGTACGTTTCAGTAAAAAATTAAATTTTTAATTTCAAAATTATACTCAACATAGAATCCAATTGCATTCAGTTGTTACAGTTTGTTGTAGAATTCAATTCCTCTCTGTTGCAGGGGAAATTTTACTTGTATTTATAATTTAAATTTTTAGTACGCTAAAACAGATGATAATTCAATGAAAAAAAAATTAAATTTTCTGGAATTTCGTCTTGAAGTCATTAGGATTACATTTTATTATTTTAGGGTTGATTTGATCAACCCCCAAAAAACAAAACTCTTATTTTTACTAATTTTTTCTAATTAAATTTTCACTTCTACAAAAACTTTTTATTTTTTGCTTTTTTTTTTTTTACCAACCAAACACTATCTTTATACACCACAGCTTCATTATGGATCCGTTTGGGACACTAATTGTTTTTGTAGGTTTCGGTAATTTTGTTCCAAAAATTATAAAATATAACTGTCTATGTCTATGTATTTAGTAAAAATTTACAATTTTACGGTACACATGAAAATATTATTCTCTTAGAATTAATTTAATTTTAAAATAAAGAATTGATTTGATTTGATTTGATAAATGAAATTTTGTGTTTAGAACAACTGTTTGAATTTAAAAATTGAATTAAATTAATTTAAAAAAATATGAAATTTAACCATATTAATAAAAAATAAAAAATATGATAAATATGATATACGAGGATAAATTTGTCAACTTATTTAAATAACTTAAGAAAAGAATAAATATATTATCATCAAATTTTATTATTTTAGATTAGATTTCTAATGATATATAAATCTAAAAATTTAAATTATGAAATAAAATCAAATTCAACTTATAAAACTTAATTTCCTTAATCAACAAATGTTCTAAAGAACTTCATATATATATATATATATGTAGGGTCCGCTAGGCATATACCAATCGTAATAACTTTTGGGATTTGAATTTTTTCTTTTCGTGTTTGATAAAATTATAAAGCACAGAAAAAATGTATCATACAATTACAAAAATTAAAAATTTTGGTGTAAAATTTCCTAACATTTTGTTTGAAATAATAAAGTTAATGGAATTTAATTTCATTTGTTAATTATTTTTGTCTCACTTTTCAAGGTCAGGTAACTTTTAGATCACTTTAATTGCAATTGAGAAAGGCCTAAATAACCTTTAGTTTGGGTGTTTGGTTGATAAAAAATGAAGTAAAAAATACAATAAAAATAAAAAGATGTGACATAAAGATGAAATGTGAAATTTTTTGATTGAATGAAAGTACAAAAAGTAGTTAAAGTTAATAAATTTTAATGATTTTTAATGATGCTAAGCAGAGCCTGAACGAGATGATTATCCACCGTACTTGTAGGGTCCATATAAACTACTATTTTTTAGTATTTTGCTTCTAAGAATTTGAACAAACCTCGTGACTAACTTGTTTATTGCAATTTTGTATTAGAATATTTTATCAAATTTATTTTTGATATTATTTAAATTCAATACCACCTTATTGTGAATTGTATCAGAGTTTACTCTAATATATATTTTATAATAGTAATAATACCTACATTTTAATTTATTTATGATATTGCAAAATAGTGTAAAACTAAAGAGATATGTGAATGGTGGGGCTTATTATTTTTTTCTCTTTTCTTTTTTTTTTGGGGGGGGGGGGGGGAGGGCGGGGTTTAAAATTCGTTTTAAAAGTTGTATTAAGAAAAAATAGTGAGTTCCGTGAACCCCACAAATTGTAAACGTGGTTCGAAAATTGTCTTTTTATATTGAAAGGTGTTTTAAAATTTTACAACTGTATTTGAAGTGGCTTAGAAATTAGATTGAAAATATTAATGATTTTAAAAATTGTGAATAAAAATAATGACATAGTCAAGGGTGGCTTGAAACTGGGGTTTTCTAGGTAAAGATGTCAAATATACTCGTATTCAGTGGGTACCCGTTTCACCCGCTCTGTTTGGGGAGGGTATAGAAATGTTAATAGCGGGGATGAGAACGAGTATGGAGATTTAAAATATTATCTGAACGGGTACAGAGACGAGGACAGGTACGATAGTCCTTATCTTGCCCCGTACCCGTTTAAATATTTATTTGTTAATTTTGTTGGCGTGGTGACTTCTTTAGAAGTCCTACATCGGTTTCTCACAAAGAAGTGGATGTCTTTTGAGGTTATAAATAAATGCATCTTCCTCTTTAATTAAGTATATCAGTCAAAGTCAAAGATTTAGATATATATTTTTTAACTTTTATTTAATATATATATGTAATATATATTTTTATTTAATATATATAATGTTTATAATAATTTTAAATATTTATTTTATACATATAATATATTATTTGTAATAGTTAGTATACTTGGCGGGTAAACAGAGACGGGGATGGAGAATTCATTATCTTGTGGGGATGGGTATGGAGAAAAGTTTTTTTCCCAAAATGGGAATGGAGATAGGGACGGGTAAGGGTATTATTAAATGGAGACGGGGAAGGTCATACCCACCCTATACCCGTCATGTTGACATTCCTAATTCTAGGCTGTAATGAGTATAATCTGACCTAATTTTTTTATTTTAATTTTTTTTAATTTAGTCTATTTTAAATTTTTATAGTTCAGTTCACTCTATCAATTACAAATATTTATTTCTTTTATTTTTGTTTTTTTATAGGAGTAAAAATTAATTTTTTTTTTGGGACAAAATTTTATATCAATTTCAAATTTGTCCGCTCGGGTACATAATAAATATTCCCCAATGAGTAGCAGAAACCTTTGACAAATACATTGATTTGGATAGATTAAATTAACATGTGTGGTTTTTGTTCTTTAGTTTCTCCAAAACAAACATTTGGTTCATCACTGAACATTAATTCATTGAATCCACTGCGCAGTTTGACAATGTCGTTTATAAGGCTAAAACCCAAAACCGAGGATTTCTGCCCAAGAACTCAAAATCCGAGGAGAAAATAATCCTGAAGGGAGTCACCGGCATAGTGTCACCAGGAGAAATATTAGCCATGCTAGGCCCTTCCGGCAGCGGCAAAACAACTCTCCTCACTGCACTCGGAGGCCGACTCAGTGGCCAACTCAGTGGACGAATCACCTACAATGACAAGCCCTTTTCCAACGTGATGAAGCGAAACACCGGATTCGTCTTACAAGACGATGTTCTCTACCCTCACCTGACCGTCACCGAAACGCTAGTCTTCACAGCTCTCCTCCGACTACCAAACAGTCTAACTAAAGAGGAGAAGATCAGTCATGCTGAGTCTGTCATAGCTCAGCTTGGACTGACTCGGTGCCAGAACAGCATCATTGGAGGCCCCCTTGTAAGGGGAGTCTCCGGCGGTGAGCGGAAACGGGTCAGCATAGGCCAAGAAATGCTAATGAATCCGAGTTTGTTGTTGTTGGACGAGCCAACGTCGGGGCTCGACTCCACGACGGCTCAACGGATTGTGTCGACATTGTGGGAGCTATCGAATGGAGGTAGAACGGTCGTGATGACCATTCACCAACCTTCGAGCAGGATCTTTTACTTGTTCAGCAAGGTGTTACTGTTGTCGGAAGGTAATCCTGTTTATTTTGGCAATGCATCGGAAGCCATGAACTACTTCTCCAGGATTGGGTATACTCCATCGGTTGCCATGAATCCTTCTGATTTCATGCTAGATCTTGCAAATGGTAAGTCTCGATAACTTACTTTCCTCTGTAAAGTTGCCAGTTTTTTAAATTAGAATGAGAACACAGTTATTATACCAGATTTGTATTTTATTTTATTTTACTAGGAAATGGGATAAAAATAATTTAATAGTGGTGTTGCTGTTATAAAACTGTATCGTAGTATTTTATTTCTTTCTCCCATAATTATGATTTAAAATTTTGAAAAATAATTCTGATCATGGCATAATGTTAGTAGTATTAGTATAAGAATCAAGCCACACAATTATGATTTAAAATTTTAAAAATTAATTCTAATGACATAGCGCTAATAGTATTAGTGTAATGTTACTCGTTTAAAATTTGTCATCAACGATGGAGTAAGAGCACTACAGAACGGGTGTCATTGTTGCACCTCAATCCCTACCAAGTATACATATTTTTTGAACACGTAAAAATGAGTGTCAGACGTGTTATGTAACTGAATTTTTTTTTTTTTTCAAAATTTTTGTTTGGAAGATTGTGTTAGAATGGCATGTCAATGGCATTTTTGTAATAATACCATATAAAAATAATATATTGTTTTATTTAAAGTAATTTGCGTACAAGAAAGTCAGATGATTTTGGTATATATCATAGTGAATTATTGTATTTAAAATGATTAATTTACAAGAGAATCATATCATCCTAGTACTTTTTTTTTGTAAAAAGATTTGATTCCATAACACTTCTCTTTACGCAACTTATTCTATTTTCTTTTATCATTTTTCTTTATATTTATTATTAAGATTTGAATAGTAGAACCTTTTAAATGTATAAAATTTTTATTTCATCTTCTTATAGATTAAATGTTAAATTTATATGCATCAAATTAATTTTGTGGTACAAGATATATTCATGTGTATAACTAATAAAAACTATTTATGCATACTTACAAAATTTGTATTGTTATTTTTTCAAATTAAGATATCCATCAGTGCTGGCTCAGGAGTGAGTCTAGTAAGCTCCTGGGCGTGGGCAACACCCTGAGTCAATTATTTTGAAGGGCAACATTGAGTCAAGAGCCTGTCTTTGAAGGGTAAGTTTGGGACAAGGGTAAACTTGGGCAACCTCCGGTCAAGGGGTGGCACTGATATCCATTAGTTGAAAATTAAGGACTGTGTACATACAGTTGTGGATTGCTATTGATTAACTAAAGATCAAACACATTTTTGTAGGTGTTTCGTCCGATGATTCCAGGGAGGATCATAATGTGGTTAAGCAGACTCTGATTTCAGCCTTCAAGAGCAATATTGAGGAAAACTTGAGGGCACAAGTTCGAGAAACTTTCGCTTACCCTTATGACGTGTTGGAAGAGAAGAAGTCGGCAAAGTGGGCCACAACCTGGTGGGAGCAATTTTTGGTGTTGCTCAGAAGAGGGGTGAAAGAATGGAAGCATGAGATTTTCAATGGTTTTAAGGTTGGGCAGGTCCTTGTTGTTGCCTTCCTTTCGGGGTTGCTATGGTGGAAATCCAGTGTAGCTCACTTGCAAGATCAGGTAAATCGATATTTTTGCTTTCTGTCTCTACATATATATATATATATATATATCTTGATGAGTCGCCAACAATTGCATTCTCACTTTCTGATTCATATTTGTAAAGAAATTTAAACATGGTATTTATTCTCCACTTTGAAAATGTTGACTTCGTAAATTTAAAAAAAAAAAAAACACCAAGTAAACAGTGAAAAAAAATGCTATTTTCCCCCAAAATACAATAAGAAAACTCAACCAAATAATGTGGTAGTGGTAATTTGGTAAATACATTTTATGTCTAAATATTTGTTGAGGTGTGAGTTGTCAATCCCATGTTGGGAAGAGACAACCCATTCTAGCTGAGAAGAATAATAAAAGGAGAGATGACTTTGTCTTAACATTCTATTCTTTGGATGTCCAACTTATTATCCAAGATTGAGTTGACTATTTTAGTTTAATTCTCAAGTATAAGTAGGAGGCTTTGGAGAACGGGATTGTGTGCAAGGAAGAAATAAAGAAAATAATTAAAGTGTAAAGAGATGTGAGAGAAATTAAGTGTGTAGGGTAAGATATATTTCGAGTCTTTTTTTGTCTTAATTTTGATATTGAAATATTTTGTATCTTTCTCACATTTTGTATTTTCTTTTATCTTAGTAAAATATATACTTCTCTTGTCTTTGTCTGTGAACGTAGGCATTATGCCGAACTATATAATTCATTGTGTTTTTGTGTGTTACAATTATTTTTATTTCTTGTCGATAATTGTTTTTCATACTTCATTATTATATTAATCTTAATTTGTCATAACAAACTGGTATCAAAGCCAAGTTATTTCTATTGAGATTTTTTAATACGGCGGCAACTAAATATGAAATTGTGAAATTTGATGGGAAGAATAGTTTCAGTTTATGGCGCATAAAAATGTGTGCTTTGTTAACCCAACTAGGTTTGCATAAAGCTTTGAATGAAAAGGGAAATCTCCCTACAACGATATTAGATGAAGACAAATTAGAATATGACGCTAAAGCACTAAGTGCAATTTAATTGTGCTTAAGCGACAAGGTATTGCGAGAAGTTGCAGATGTAACAACTATAGCAAAATTATGGCTCAAATTGGAAAATTTGTACATGACAAAGTCTATCACAAACAGGTTGTATTTGAAAGAGCATCTCTATACTTTGCGCGTAAAAGGAAGGTGCATCTATTCAAATTCACCTTGACGAGTTTCACAAAATTGTCATGAATTTGAAAAATATTAATATAAATATTGATGATGAAGATCAAGCCCTTATTGTATTATGTTCTCTATCTCCATCATATAAGTATTTTGTTACAACAATACTTTATGGAATAGATACTATTTCTATGGAAGATATCAAAGCATCCTTGTTATCAAAAGAATTGAGAGCAAAGGTGTCCAAGGATGGAGGCGAAAATCAGGCCGAAGGTCTGACAATCAAGGGGAGGACATTAGAGAGAAGTGATCCCAACAGTAGCAACAAAGGTCGATCTAGATCAAAAAATCCAGATCGAAAAAGATTAAATGTTACTATTGCAAGAAGACAGGGCAATATAAGAAAGACTGTCCAAAGCTAAAACAAAATGAGGAAAAAAGAGTTGCTAGTGTTGCTAAAGAAAAATTCAGATAGTGACAGAACTGTTTTGTCAGTAATAGCCGTTCGTGGATCTTCAAATGAGGAGTGGATTCTTGACCCGAGTTGTTCATTCCATATGTGTCCTAATCAGGATTGGTTCACGATATACCAGTCTATGAACGGTGGTACAGTTTTAATGGGGAATGATGCACCCTATAAAACTGTTGTTATTAGAACAATTCGAATCAAGATGCATGATGATATCATAAGAACTTTGACAGATGTCCGAATGTGCCAGATTTGAAGAAAAATCTTATCTCCCATGGTACTCTTGACTTTAGTGGCTGTAAGCATACAGCTAAAGGTGGAGTCATGTGAGTAACAAAAGGAGCTTTGGTGGTTATGAAAGGGAGGTTGATTAAAAACCTCTATGTACTTTAAAGCAATACAGTTCTTGGAGATACGGCTATCTCATCATCAGCAAGTTCAGATCATGACACTACCTAGTTATGGTATATGCATTTGGGGCATATGAGTGAAAGGGCCATGATAGTGCTAAGCAAACAAAGCTTGTTATGTGGTCAGAGAATAGGAAAGTTGGACTTTTATGAACATTGCATCTTTGGTAAGTAATGTAGAGCCAAGTTTAGTAAAGCCATTCATAGAACTAAAGGTACACTGGACTATATCCGTTCTGACCTTTGGGGTCCTTCTCGGGTTTCGTCAAAAGGTAGATCGAGATATTTTGTGACCTTTATTAATGACTACTCAAGAAAGGTTTGGATTTATTTTTTAAAGCACAATGATGAAGTGTTTCTCAAGTTTAAATAGTAAAAAGCTATGATTGATAAATAGAAAGAAATGAAAATTAAGCATCTCAAGACTGACAATGGTCTTGAGTTCTATTTAGAAGAATTTAGTGAGTTCTGCAATAATGAAAAAATCATGAGGCATCGTATGGTTAAGAAAACACCTCAGTAGAATGGTGTAGCAAAACACATGAATAGGACGCTTTTGGAGAGAACTCGTTGTTTGCTCTCTAATGCTGGTTTGGGAAAAGATTTTTGGGTTGAAGTAGTTTCCATAGCTTGCTACCAGCTAGATCGATCTCCATCAACTTCCATTGTGTACAAGGAAGAAATAAAAAAGTAATTAAAGTGTAGAGAGGTGTGAGAGAAATTAAGTGTGTAGGGTGAGATATATTTTGGGTACATTTTTGTCTTAATTTTAGTACCAAAATATTTTGTCTTTCTCATATTTCGTATTCTTCTTTTATTTTAGTAAAATACTTATCCTATCTTTGCCGTAGATGTAGGTATTACGCCGAATCACGTAATCTTACTAACTATCCTAATTTAAGGATTTTTAGTTGCTTAGCCTATGCACATGATAATGAAGGAACGCTCAAGCCACGAGCCAAGAAGTGCATTTTTCTAGGATATGGATTTGGGGTAAAAGAATACAGATTGTGGTGTCCTGATCCTGGGTCACCCAAATTCATTATCAGCAGAGGTGTTACCTTTGATGAATCAGTTATGTTGCATTCGAGAAAAAAGTGTGTTGATAAAGGTAAAGACCTTGTTATTGAAGAAAGGGTAGATGTTTGAAAGTGGACCCCCATAGAAGGTACTATTTCTAATGAGCCCATTGGAGAAAAAGAGCAAATGGATGATGCACTACCTGAGCAATTATACATTATTGCTACCGGTAGACAGAAGAGAATCATTATACCACCTTTGAGGTATAGTGATGTTGATTTTGTTTCTTATGTTTTGACTATGACTAAAACAATAGAGTTTTAAGAACCTGTAACATATCATGGAGTTGTTATAAGTAATGAGTCAACGCAATGGACTACTACTATGAATGAAGAAATTGAGTCTCTTCGAAAGAATTGGACTTGGGAGCTAGTGAAACTGCCTAAGGACAAGAGGATTATTAGGTGCAAATGTATCTTTAAAAGAAAAAAAGGAATCCCAGGAATGGAAAATGTAAGGTACAAGGCACGCTTGGTGGCAAAGGGCTATAGTCAAAAGGAAGGTGTGGACTTCAATAAAGTATTCTCACCAGTTATAAAACATAGCTCTATTCATATGTTGTTTGCTATGGTCGCCATGTTTGACTTAGAGCTTAAATAGCTTGATGTCAAAATAGCTTTCTTAGATGGTGAGCTTAAAGAATAGATTTAGATGCATCAACCAGAAGGGTTCGTTGTTGCAGGAAAGGAGGACTATGTTTGCTTATTGAAAAAATCTTTGTATGGCTTAAAGCAATAACCTAGATAGTGGTATAAGCAGTTTGACGCATTCATGATTGAGCATGGTTACTCTAGAAGTAAGCATAATAGTTTTTTCTATTTTAAAAGGCTCACAGATAGTTCCTTTGTGTATTTGCTATTGTATGTTGATGATATGCTCATTGCTGAAAAGGACATGTCCGAGATTGTCAGATTGAAAGTGCAACTTAGTGGTGAGTTTGAAATGAAAGACTTGGGTCCAGCAAAGAAGATTTTTTGTATGGAAATTCACAAGCATAGAAAAGCGAAAAAGTTGTACTTGTCACAGAAAAAATACATTGAGAAAGTACTTGAACATTTTGGTATTGAACGTTTTGGTATGCAAAACTCTAAGTCTATGAGTACTCCAGTTGCTGCACATTTTAAGCTTTCAGCAGCTTGGTCACCATAGTCTGAAAAAAAAAAAAAAAGATAGACATATCTTGTGTGCCATATGTTAGTGCAGTTGGAAGTCTTATGTATGCTATGGTATGTACTCATTCAGATATTTCACACGCAGTCAGTGTTAATAGTAGATATATGGCCAACCCTAGTAAGGCTCACTAGCCGGTTGTGAAATGAATATTTCGATACTTAAGAGGCTCTACAGATGTTGGCTTAGTATTTGATAGTAATGGTACAAAGAATACTGGTTTTGGATTCATGGATTCAGATTATGCAGTTGATCTTGATAAGAGAAGATCTCTGATAGGGTATGTTTTAACTCTCTCAGGTTCTGTCATTAGTTGGAAAGCAACATTATAGACTACAGTTACTTTGTCTACTACAGAGGCAGAATATATGACAATAACTGAGACAGTGAAAGAAGTTATTTGGTTAAAAGGCTTGCTTGGCGAATTAGGTTTGAAACAGGATCATAATGTGGTATATTGTGATAGTCAAAGTGCCATACATTTAACCAAAAATCAAATGTATCATGAGACGACTAAGCACATTAATGTCAGATATCATTTTGTTCGAGAAATTATATCTCAAAGGCATATTGAAATTCAGAAGATTGGCATAGTAGATAATCCAGTTGATATATTGAGTAAGCCAGTTCCTGTTCAAAAGTTTAAGCAATGCTTGGACTTGATTGGTGTTTATTCCATTTGAAAGGCCCTTTAGGGCATCATAAAGAATATAGAAGATGATCATAACTATCCACACATGGGCTTGAGGGGGAGAATTGTTGAGATGTGAGTTGTTAATCCCATGTTGGGAAGAGACAACCCATTCCAGCTAAGAAGAATAGTAACATGAGAGATGACTTTATCTCAACCTTCTATTCTTTGGATGTCCAACTCATCATCGAAGATTGGGTTGGCTATTTTGGTTTAGTTCTCAAGTATAAATAGGAGGCTTTGGAGAACAGGATTGTGTGTAAGAAAGAAATAAAAAAATAATTAAAAGGTAGAAAGATGTGAAAGAAATTAAGTGTCTAGGGTGAGATATATTTCGGGTACTTTTTTTGTCATAATTTTAGTACCAAAATATTGTCTTTCTCACATTTTGTATTCTCCTTTTGTCTTAGTAAAATACTTCTTTTGTCTTCACCCATGAACGTAGGTATTACGTAGAATCACGTAATTCGTTGTGTCTTTGTGTGTTACAATTATTTTTATTTATTGCCTATAATTTTTTTTCATACTTCATTATTATATTAATCTTAATTTGTCACAACAATATTTTTGTTTTAAAATGATAGGCGCATACCTAACCACATCATTTTAGTAGAGATTTATAGTAATATTTTCCAATAGTAAATATTCAATTTAAAACAAAACATGATTAATTTTTAGGATAAATTACACCTAGATCCCCTAAACATTAGCGTAACTATACATAGATCCTCTCGATATTTCAAAATTACATCAATCTCCCTTATTTTGAAATGTCTGTAACCCAGACCCCCTTTCGTTCGTGTGCCGTTATGAATTCTGTTAAAATGATGATGTCAGCAATTTTTTTTTTCAATATACCAAATTTACCCTTCGTATATATAAATGGACTAAAATAACATTTTTAACATTTAAAATTTACAAATATATGTATCTATATATATATATATATATATTATATAAGAATGTGGGGATCCAGATCCAAATTTTTGCTATTGATGCCGTCGTTCATGGTGGTTTCCTTTCATTTTGCTAGAAAATTGCTTAGAGTCGTTGTCCTCTCCCTTTATTCTCTAATTGTTGAAATCTCACGCAAAGGGTTCGCCACTTCTAGGGTCCTTCCATGTTTATCCTTTTAAAGCTCTCCCTGTTTCGTTTTTTATTTGGTAAATAATCATCAGCTTCTTTCATCACTCTACCCCCGTGTTGTTTTACTTCAATTCAATTTCCTACCTTTTCCACCTCTCTAGAGGAAATCAATTTTTCAATTGAGTAATCTACTGTACTGGGTTAATTCTCTCTCTCTCTCTATATGTGTGTGTGTGTGTGTAAGTATATGTGCATATTGTCGCTTGGTATCATAATTGTGGAAGATAGCTTTATTCAAGTCATGCCCTCTTGCCCATAAGACCCTTTCAAAAGTTCATTTACAGCTTCATTTAATAAATCCCTAGAATCATTTTACTTGGGAATCTTAATTCTCTAATTGCTGTTGTCCAAGATAGTGTTTTTGCCTCTTTTTTCTTGGTTGGTTTTTTAGGAAGAAGGACATAAATGTTTAGGTGACCAGAGATGGAAACAAAGGAAAATTTTCCATTAACGATTTGCTCGTTGGGGATTTAGTACATTTGTCGATCAAGTTCCTGTGGATGGGCTTTTCGTTTCCGGTTATAGCTTGACGATCGATGAATCGAGCTGCTCCGGCAAAATGGTGGTGACGTTGGTGGGGATGAGGATGGAGTGGGAGAAGCTGATGGTTGCTCTGAGCGACGGGATAGATGACGAGACGCCGTTGCAGGTGAAGCTGAACAAAGTCGCCACTGTTATTGAGAAAATTAGCTTGGCCTTCGACGTTATAATGGTGATGATAGTGAGGTTTCTGGCAGTGAAAGGGCTGAATCACAAAATCGCCAAATGGTCGGTGAGCGACGGGCTCGAGCTCTTGAATATTTTCGCAACTGCGGTGACGATTCTTGTTGTGGCAGTAACAAAAGGGCTTCCGCTGGCAGTAACTCTCAGTCTCGCGTTTGCAATGACAAAATTTGATGAGCTAGGCAGTTAAATTTAAAATTGAGAGAGGGGTTTGCCAGGCGACGTTGCCGGAAATGGACAATGGCAATAGTGGTGGCAGATTTTCAAATCTCAGAATGTTTGAGAGAGAGAGAGGGGGGGCTATATTGAACAAAGGCAGCTAAGGAGAACTGTAAGAAAAAAAAATTTAAAAATTTAAGGGTAAAATGTCTTTTCAGTAAATATTTAACAGAGTTATGCTTTAAACTAACAGAAGGGGGTCTAGGCTACAGACATTTCAAAATAGGAGAAGTTAATGTAATTTTAAAATATCGAGAGAATTTATGTGTAATTACGTTAATATTCAGGAGATTTAGATGTAATTTACCCTAATTTTTAACTGAGTAGTGTTACGGAACAAGAATGTTTTATCTTAACATTGTATTAGAACAATGTCATTATCTTATATAGGCTAGTACTTTATTGCAAAAGCATCGTTGACACATTATTTTGTAAAAACAATTTTGCGTAAAGGAAAACTATTCTACTAGCATTTTTTACTATAAAATAATACAAAAATGATATAAATGTGACATTATTGTGATAAAAATATATATGATGTTATTTCTGTTGAAGTAATAAACCCAAAATATGTATGTTAAATCAATGTGGACCAATCATTTTTAAATAACTACCTATTAAAAGTGAAGTTTTATATGCAAAAAAGATTATGCACAAAGGAAAGACTTCTACCAGCCGCATTTTTCTTCATAAATAATACAAAAATGATACGAAGGTGGCACTATAGTAATACAAATATATTATAATGTTATTTCTTTTAAAATGGTAAATCCACCATATATATGTCACATCATTGCGAATCAATTATTTTTAAATAACTACTTGCTAATTGAAGTTTTATTACGAAAATACCATTTTTGCACATTATATATATATATATATATAGGTATGATAACGTAGCATTTTTCATGTTGGAATGAAACTAGCCCATACGGGCTAATTAAACTATGTATTGTTTCTCCTTGATTACAGATAGGACTCCTCTTCTTCTACTCTGGATTTTGGGGCTTCTTCCCTCTGTTCCATGGCCTTTTCGTCTTCCCACAAGATCGCATGATCCTCCAAAAGGAAAGATCTTCAGGAATGTACAAGCTTTCGGCCTATTTCATGGCCAGGATTGTCGGTGGCCTACCAATGGAACTCGTCCTCCCCACTATTTTCGTCACCATAACTTATTGGATGGCAGGCTTGAAACCCACAGCCCTACACTTCTCGCACACCTTGTTTGTGCTCCTCTACAATGTGTTGGTCACTCAAGGTCTCGGACTCGCTCTCGGGGCTGCCTTCATGGACCAAAAATCGGCCGCCGTGCTCGGATCGGTCACCATGCTCACTTCCCAGCTAGCCGGAGGTTACTTCGTTCAGCACGTCCCTCCCTTCATCGCCTGGATTAAGTATGTTTCAGTCAGTCAACACGTGTACAAGCTCTTGTTGGGATCCCAATACACAGCCAACGAGGCTTACCCTTGCCCTGAAAATCTTGGTGGGAATACTTCAACTTGCTTTGTTGGGGACTTTCCTTCTGTGAAGCAAGTTGGGCTGGATGGACAAGCCTTGTCTGTGGTTGCTCTTGGGATGATGCTCGTAGGTTACAGGCTCATTGCTTATGTTTCCCTCATCAGGATTGGAGTCACGACCAAATAGTAATCGAGTTCAATTTATATTCTCAGAGCACTGATCAAAATATCATTGTGAGATCGTTTTTCCCTTTTTTTCTTTTCTTTTTTTTTAAAGAATGAGAAATCTAGAGATGTATAACTTTTTTAACTACTGTTCCTAAACACCCAAGTCTTGTTCAGGTGAGACTAGCTAGCAATCAGCATGTATATATGTTTGAGGCATCAAGGTGAAAGTAGTGATGCTTAGTCTTGGACTATTGTTTTACCTTCAAATATTTGTCTAATATGAGGTGAAATAATATATTGCCATCTTTTAGTTCTATTTTAATTGGTCATGGTTGTGATGCTCAGTATATACTTGATGCTTAACTTGATTTTATTGCATGGTCAGTGTAACCATGCTCAGTATATAATGTTAGATTTGTTTTTTACTTTGTTAACAAAAATCATAGGTGAAAATGAATTAAAAAAAAAAAAACTTTTTTTCCTCTAAATTTTCCGAGAAGAAAAAATAAATCATATCAAAATCAAATTTTGTTTCAAAAAAAAAAAAAAAAAACTAAAATATTTCCTTACAAACTTTCGGTCAAATAGCCCTTGTTTCTGTGGCCAAGCCAGGGACAATTTTTGGCAAGGGAGGGAGTATGATATCTTCCCCGCTTTCATGGGCAAAGGGGTTTTTTTTTTGGGGGGGGGGGGGCCTTTACTGTTAGAAATTTTTTAGCCATCAAATAAGATTAAAATAAATCCAACAGTTCTATTAATTAAAATTCAAATTTTATGAGTAAATTATACTTACCACGGTTGAGGAAATAAACTTGCATTAATTATTTGTTTTAAAGATAAATTAAATATATCATTGATATATGTGTCTGTTTGCATTGCCCATGTTTTGGTTAATTAAAGAGTTGAGTCTAGAAATTTCTTTGTACTACTATATATATGTGTTAATAAAATAGAAAACAGTGAGTTTTGGTTTCCTTTGAAAACCTGTGTGTGTGTTGCTGCTTTGTGTTCCTCTGTTTTACTCCAACAAAGTGGTATCAAAGTAATCTTATTTGAGAGTTGTGAGAATGAACAGTATGTTGCCATTCCAGTTCCCAAAACACATTGAAGAAAACTATGAAAACTGGTGTTTATGCATGAAAGCTTTGCTGGGTTCACAAGATGTATAGGATATAGTTGAGAAAGGTATTGAACAGCCTAATGATGAAGGAGCCATGACTCCGGGATAGAGGGATACATTATAGAAGACAAAAAAGAAAGACTAGTAAGCACTTACTCTTATCATATGTGCTTAGATGAAAGCATGTTTGAGAAGATCGTTGCTGCGACAATTGCCAAGGAAGCATGGGAGATTCTGCAGAAATCTTTCAAGGGAACTGATAAGGTGATTAAAGTTTGGCTTCAAACTTTGAGAGTTGAGTTTGAGTCGCTGAAAATAAAAGATGGAGAATTGGTTTTAGATTATTTCAATAGAGTTTTAACCTTTGTAAATCAGATGAGAAGATACGAAGAGAAGATGGAGGATGTTTGTGTGATTGAAAAAACTCTTCGATTACTAGATTTGCGATTTGACTATGTTATGGTGCCTATTGAAGAGTCGAAAGACTTGAAATCAATGATTATTGATCAACAAATGGTATCCATGTAAGCTCATGCAGAAAGAATGAAAAAGAAAGAAGAACCAGTTGCTCAAGTTCTTTAAGTAAAGTTAAATTTAAATGAAAAAGACAATGCTAAATCAGTTGGTAGAAGAGAAAGATGCTATGAACGAAGTCGAGGTCGTGGTCAAGGAAATTTTCGTGGTACTCGTGGAAGAGGCAGAGTTAGAAGAAATTTTACACATAATGAAGAACCATCTTTTGATTAATGTTAAAATACAAGAGGACGTGGTAAAGGCACCTACTTTCGAAGATGTGGTGGCAGAAAGGCTAAAGTTCGTTCCTATTACTATCAGAGATATAGGCACTATGCTACTGATTGTAGAATTGATGCTACAAAATTGGAGCAAGCAATTTGTGTTGAGGTGGAAGAAGAGAAAGACTCCACATTATTGCTGACTTACAAGGAGGATGAAGAGTGAAATCAACAGGTTTGGTATCTCGACAGTGGAGCTAGCAATCATATGACTGGTAATAAAAATTTAATTGCTACTCTTGATAAAACGAAGGTTTCAATTATGGGAAAAGGTGATGTTCTTATTAGATTGAAGAATGGGGATAATGAATTTATGTCTAATGTTTATTACATTCTAGCCTTAAAATAAAATATTTTGAGTGTTGAACAGCTTCTAGAAAAAGGGATATGAGATAGATATGAAGAAGAGTGGGCTGATTATGAGAAATAACAGAGGCAAAGTGGTGGCTAAGGTGTCAATGTCCAAGAATAAGATGTTTATGCTTCGCATCAACACTGATTATACAAAGTGTTTGAAGGCTTGTACAACTGATACATCTTGGTTATGGCATATGTGAATGGGCTACTTGAACTTCGATAGTTTGAAGCTGCTGTCAAAAGAAAAAATGGTGGTTAGTTTGCATTTCATAAATCATCTACGGCAAAATTGCGAAGGTTGTATGTTTGGAAAGCAGTCGAGGAAGAGTTTTGATTGAGCACATATAATGTTATTTCATCATGATTTTGCAATGGATTTTAAGTGTTTTATCTACGTAAATCTTATAAGTTATAATGAAATGAGCTAATTTGCATACTTGTGCATGTTTGCAGGTGTTTGGTGCTTCTTTAGAGGAAGAAAGATGAGAAGGAGAGTTAAAAGAGCAAAAAACTAAAGTTGGGGATGAAGCAGTGCAACATGGGTGCCCTACATTCATCCATGGGCGCCCCACTCTGAATTGGATGGGCGCCCACCAAGAGAGGTTTTTTAGCAGCTGACTGAGGACTTCATGAAACACCTGGACAACTAAGCCATGGGCACCCCACACTTACCCATGGGTGCCTATGATGTCTTTTCCAGCACACGTTTAGAATGAAGTTTTGAGTTGTAATTTTACCTTTATGCCCTTGAATTATGTAATGATATAAAATGGCAAATTTTTGATATACTAATGGGGGGGAACCCTACGTAAGAGTTCTTCAAGGAGTTTTTACATTGCACTACGCACTTAGGGTTAAGCTTTTGATTTCGTTTTAGGATTTTTCGAGTATGGATATCATCCTTGCATGAAGATTATGTGTAAGTTACGTTGGTTATTTTGTTTTAATTAAAAGTTCTTTGTTTTCTCTTCTTCGTTCTTTGTTTTCGCTTTGTAGTACTTTACATCCATTGCTCGTATCAAATTTGGTTTCGAAATTGTTTAAACTTAATTTGATACACTACATTTTCGTGGTTGATTGCATGATGAACATGTTTTCTTTTTCGAAAAGCTTCATTAATGCTTTCGCAATGCTAGGCTAGGGCTTTTTCTTGGTTTTAACCTAAAAATGTAATGAAATCGAAGAGTTGAACTCGGACAATTCGAATTGGAATGTGTTTATAATACTTCGAATAAAAACGTAAGGATTGTAACTCTAAATTAATTTTTGAAAACAAATCACCTGTAATATAATTGAACTTCATCGAAGGTCAGTTCCATGTCCCAGTGACTTCAAATTTGATTTCAAAACTCTAGATTAACAATTTCCTTACGAGAAAGGGTTTTCGACTATTAAATCTTCCGGCCTAATATTACAGGTGTAAGAATTAGGTTGAGTTAACAAAATATCCCAATTCAGCCATTCGAGGACGTTACAGGATTAGGTTAAAGCCAAGTTTTCAATTCACATAATTTTGCTTAGGTTCAATTCGCGTAATTCGTTTAAGTTTACATTTTTGTGTTTTCGTTTTTTTTGTTTAATTTGAGGTTTCAATTTTCAACTCATCATTTTAATCCCCAATTTGAAAACTCCAAACAAAATTTTTTCTTTTCAATTTAAAACTTTTGTAAGCATTTTCGAAATCAAGTTTTCCAAAAATTTGGTTCTATTCTTGCTCCCTGTGGAAGATGACCTAGGGCTCACCTAGAACATACTTAACTAACCTCTTATACTTGAGAGTGAGCCACTACCAAATTAGAAAACGGTCAAGTTTTTGGCATCGTTGCCGGGAAGCAACAGTTTGTGGTGTGCCAATTTTGGAGAACTCGTGACGGGACGTGCTTGCTCACATCTTCAACGTGATTGCATTTGGACTTCCAGGTGACATCACTCCATCTCTATTGTGAATATTTGTAAATTTTATTTTTAATTTCCTTTTTCAATTTTTTTATATATTTTTGGTTTTTAGGATTTGTTAGTGAATTGGGTTAGTTGTATGTTTTTAAGGTCGGGAAGAATAACTGAAGTGATTCTAGACCACAATAACCTTGCTTACTTTCCTGAACCTGTGGACCCCTTGCCTTTTCATTCTCAAACACACAATCTTCTGAACTTATGGCGAATATAGAGGAGGATGGATGTGTCAATGGGGATGAGGGAGCCCCTGGACTTAGGAGGATTAGGGACCATCTTAACCCTGTTAGGCAAACCACACCATCCTGTGTTATTTTACCTTTGAATAGGGGAAATTTCACCTTAAGACCAGGAATCATCCAACTCCTGCCTAACTTCCACGGTCTTGATTCTGAAAACCCTTATAACCACTTGAGAGAGTTTGAGGAAGTGACCAATATTTGTGTGGACCAGAATGCCAATGAAGATGTTGTCCATCTTCAACTTTTCCCATTTTCCCTTAAGGACAAAGCCAAACTATGGCTCAGCTCCCTTCGCCCTCGTTCCATTGGAACTTGGCGCGAAATGCAAATCGAGTTTTTGAAAAAGTACTTCTCGACCCAAAAGTCTCAACACTATAGGCGACAGATCACCATGTTTTCATGCAAGCCTAATGAGAACTTCTGTCATGCTTGGGAGAGGTTCAAGGACCTCTTGATGGCTTGTCCTTACCATGGCTTTGAGTCATGGAGTTTAGCGAGTATCTTCCATGAGTCTTTAACTCCCAGTCTTAAACAACTTGTCTCTACCATGTGCAATGGTACCCTATTTGACAAGACTGAGGAGGATGCCATGGACTTCTTTGATATAGTAGCTGAAGACTCAAATGATTGGGAAATTGGACCATCCTCATCTTCTGAACATAGGTATCCTGTACCAAGTCGCCAATTAGAGTTGAGTGAGAGTGACGATTTGCGGGCTAGGTTAGCCGCCTTGCAACATAAACTTGATTCACTTGAATTAAAGAACAAGGAAAAATTGGTTGAGAAGAAAGTGGTTTGCGCCGCTTGTGATCAAATGGGGCATGATGCAAATTCGTGCCCCAAATTCCCTTTGCTTAGGGAGATAACCTATGGTCAAGCTTACATCAACAATGCACCAAACCGTCCATTCCAGAATAGGGGCCAAGAAAATGCTCCTTATACACAAAGTGGACATATCCCTTACCAAGGGGGAAACCAAGCTTCCAATGCTTATCCCTCGGGGTGGAGGAACCATCTGGGTTTCTCTTGGAGGAATGATAATTCGGGACAATCATTTCAGCAACAACCTCCTTTACTATCACCCCAATTCCAACAGCCCAATCCAGTTGCATACCAACCTGTCCAAAAGAGGCCAATCGAGGATACTCTTAACCAATTTATGCAACAACAACTGAACATCAACAATAAAGTAACTTAGGCTTTGAATGACATTAAGGGCCAAGTCTCTAAGTTGACCCAGGCTATGAGTACCACTCAAAGTGGTAAACTCCCTGCACAACCTTTTCCTAACCCGAAAGGCCAGGCAAACATGACGGAGTCGTCGACCTCGGGTGCTACCCCACATGAGCAAGTTCAGGCTGTCACCACTTTGAGGAGTGGTAAGATCATTCACAAACTTAGTGATCCTAGAGTCAGTGCTTCTAATGATGAGTTAGGATCTGGGGATAGTGAGGGGGTTGAAAAGGAGAGTGATGAAGAGAAAGAGAAAGAAAATGGGGAAACCAACAGCCATCATGGCAAACCAAGTCTTGAGAAAGAGAAAGATAGAGGAGGAGATGAAAGAGAGAATGAGGGAACCAAAACGGGGACTTTGGGTAGGCAAGTTGACCATTCTGATGAGCCCACACCTAGACCACCCTTTCCCTAGTGGTTAGCTAAGGGAAAGAATGAGATGTTGAACTCTGAGATTTATGAAATTTTCAAACAAGTGAGAATCAACATCTCGTTACTTGAAGCCATCAAGCAAAACCCCCATTATAGGCGTTTGAATGTAGTGACCCGGAAGGACCATTTTCCCCTCCCGTTTCTAGACCAAGTGCTTAAGAGAGTAGCAGGGAAGGCTTTCTATTGCTTCCTTGATGGGTATTCGGGGTACAACCAGGTTGAAATAGCACTTGAGGACCAAGATAAAACCACCTTTACATGCCCCTTTGGCACATTTGTGTATAGACGCATGCCATTTGGGTTGTGTAATGCACCTATGACTTTTCAAAGGTGTGTGATGAGCATCTTTAGTGATATGGTTGAGAGGTTCTTAGAAGTGTTCATGGATGATTTCTCCGTTTATGGAGAAACTTTTGATGAGTGTCTGGATCACCTTGAAAAGGTTTTGATTCTTTGTGAGGAGAGTAATTTGGTGTTGGACTGAGAAAAGTGCCATTTCATGGTACAACAAGGGATTGTCTTGGGGCATATAGTATCATGTCGGGGAATTGAGGTGGACAAAGCAAAAGTGGAGTTGATTCAAAACTTGCCTATCCCTCGATGTGTGAAGGACGTAAGATCATTTCTTGGCCATGCCGGTTTCTATCGGCGATTCATCTAGTCCTTTAGTTCTATTGCCCGGCCCTTATGCTCATCGTTGTCCAACGATGTTCCTTTCGAGTGGACAACCTCATGCTAAGAGGCATTTGACAGACTTAAACACTTGCTCACCACTGCACCAATTGTCTAAAGCCCGGATTGGTCTTTACCATTCGAGCTTATGTGTGATGCGAGTGACTTTGCAGTGGGAGCCGTTCTAGGGCAAAGGAGAGAGGGGAAACCATTTGTCATTTACTACGCTAGTAAGACTCTAAATGAGGCTCAAGTGAATTATACCACTACGGAAAAGGAGCTTCTAGCCATAGTGTTTACCCTAGACAAGTTTAGGTCATACTTGGTGGGATCTCGTGTCACGGTTTTCACTGACCACGTAGCCCTGAAGTATCTTTTTGCCAAGAAAGAGGCCAAGCCTCGTTTGATTAGATGGATGCTACTCCTATAAGAGTTTGATTTGGAGATTAAAGATAAGAAATGAGTAGAGAACGTGGTAGTTGACCACTTGTCACGCTTGCCACTTCATCTATCTAACTCGAGTGACCATTCGATTAATGAACATTTTCCTGATGAGCACATCATGCACATAAGCACCACATCTCCTAACCATTTTTCTTGGTATGCAGACATTGCTAACTTTCTAGTGACCGGTCAGATGCCTTCCTATTGGACGAAGGTTGACAGAGTTAAGTTCTTATGCAATGTGTGTAGCTTCTTTTGGGATGAGCCTTACCTTTACAAGTATTACTTTGACCAAATTGTGAGACGATGCATCCCGGATAGTGAGATTTCCAGTGTCATTGAGTTTTGCCATGCCTTGGCTTGTGGGGGTCACTTCTCTGAAAAGAAAACTACCGCTAAGATTCTTCAAAGTAGATTTTATTGGCCCTCGATATTCAAGGATGTGCATAACTTTTGTTTGAGGTGTGACCGATGCCAACGATTAGGAGCCCTTTCCAAGCGTAACGAGATGCCCCAGAATCCTATCATTATTTTGAAGATTTTTGACTGTTGGGGGATAGATTTCATGGGCCCATTTCCTATATCGTTTGGTTTTGAGTACATTCTTGTAGCCATTGATTATGTCTCTAAATGGGTAGAAGCCATTGCCACTCGCACCAATGATCATCGTGTGGTGGTCAAGTTCTTGAAAGAAAACATTTTTTCACATTTTGGGATGCCCCAGGCCATTATCAGTGATGGTGGTAAGCATTTTTGCAATCGGTCCGTGGGCATCTTAATGTGTAGATATGGTGTGACTCATAAGGTGGAGACTTCCTATCACCCCCCAAACAGTGGCCAGGTTGAGTTGGCGAATAGGGAGATAAAAGGCATTCTTGAGAAAACAGTTAACCCTACACGTAAAGATTGGTCTTTGCGACTAGTCGATGCATTGTGGGCTTATCGTACGACTTATAAGACTATTCTAGGCATGTCTCTCTATCGTCTTATCTTTGGCAAGGCTTGCCATCTACCCGTAGAGATGGAACATCAAGCCTACTAGGCAATTTGACAATTTAATGAGAGTCTAGATGATGCCGGCACTCTTAGAAAGCTTCAACTGAATGAACTTGACGAATTGAGAAATGATACTTTCAAGAATGCAAAAATTGCCAAGGCTAAAATGAAGGATTTACATGATCGGCACATCCTTAGGAAATCCTTCCATGTTGGCCAGAAAGTCTTGCTGTACAACTCACGGTTAAATATCTTTCCTAGGAAGCTAAGGTCTCGGTGGTCAGGTCTCTTTACTATCACTTCCATTTCAGAGCATGGTGTGTGCGAGGTGCATAACCCACGCAACAACACTATTTTCAAAGTGAATGGCCATTGTCTCAAGCCATACTTAGAGAATTTTGTGGCTGAGATTGAGACTTGGGAGCTTACCAATCCACCCCCTTTTGAGTAATGCTTCGACACCCATGTTTGTATATAGTTGCTTATTTTATTTTTCTTTGTTTTGCTTTGCTTTGCTGTGGGTTAGAGTGTTGTTGTGAGGTTTTGTTTTCGAAAAAAAAAAAATTCCTGTTGAGTGGGGCACCCCACATTCCTCATTGGGTGCCCGTGAACTTATGTGCCACTTAAGAGGGTCATGTGACCTGCTTAAATTAGCTGGAATCTTTATACACCCGTGGGTGATGGAGCTTCTTCTCACTTGAACTCCAATCGAGCTCTTATTCCTTGGGCGCCCAAGACTTCCACCTTGCTCCTTCCTTACCCATCCTGCTTTCATGTCCACTTGCTGTAGATTTTTGCAGCCAATAAGCTGTCCTTGACAGTTTCTCTGCTGTCTAGGTTGGGTAGGTACTTGGGAATGAACACAAGTTGTTCAAATGTGAAGGTATGTTGAGTATTTGTTGATGGGCTGCGGGTTTTCTTGATTTTTGGTGTTGGTTACATCCTTTTGGTCATCTATTCATGGATTTGGAGGTTTGGGCAGCTTTAGGTATCCACGAGTAGTGTTGAGAAGAGAGTTGTGTTGAGTTGCCTACTTAGTGTTCGATGAAATGCTTGAGTCACTCGTTGGTAGCCAATTGTAAGTTTTTTGATTGTTACATGATCTATGCTTGAAAGAGGTTGTTTTTGAGGGTGAAGAGCTGCATTTATGGTATGTGCGTGTGGTGATTGAATTTGTGCCTGCCAAGTGTTTGCTCAATGGCCACAATGAGTGTTGGTGGGTATTTTGTGAATGTGCTTGGTGCATGCAATCATTTTGCAACCTTACTTTGTGGATACTTTGATTTGGTGATTTCTGAGTGCCATTGCTAAGGTGGTAGTGTGACATTGCCATCATGCCCAGAACAAGGAAACAAACTTCACGTGGGGAGCCTAGTAGAACTTCTATAGTTGCTCGTCAAAAGAGGTGGCATGATCCTACGCCACCCCCTTCTTATTCATCTGAGGAGCATGAGATTGAGCTTTCTGTTGAGGATGGTGCTTCATCTGAGAATGACTCCTCCATTTCTCCCATGAATTCTAGTTCTGAGGATCCTACAGAAAGGGGAAGTGATGATTTGGCTTTTGATCATTTTCGCTTTCGGAATCACGAATGGCAAATAGAATTTGAGACTTATTGGAGTCAAAAGCCAATGCTTTGTGAGAGGGGGATTTGTTTGACTGATTTCCCTACACTTCACGAGATCATCACAAATTTGGGATGGACTAGTGCAATGACTTTTCGTGCCTCTGCCGACCCTACGCTTGTGAAGGAATTTTTTGCAAATGTTAAGGTCTTTGCCCCCGGTGAGGGTGAATGACAAATTCTTGTCCGGGTTAGGGGGAGACATCTACGCTTCAAGGCGTCCACAATTGCCTTGTTTCTTGATCTTGCTGGTGTAGACAAACCTGGGTATCCATTTTCCGAGGCTTCTTGTCCTTCACGTGATGCCTTGGTCGCTGCTTTGTCTAATAATTCTCAGATGACTTGGGGTTTTATACCACAGTTTCTAAAAAGTAGTTGAGCTCCTTTTATCGTGCTCTACATGAACTTCCTTGCAGTCAAATTTTTCCCCTAGTGCATGATGACTTGGTCAGTTCGGAACGAGCTTTGCTACTTTATGCAATTGCCACAGGCGTTCCTATTGATTTGGCTTCAATCATCTTTGACATTATTATTCAGAGAGCAAGCACTACTACGTCACGAGCAGTGTTGCCTTTTGGTGGTCTTATTATGGGGCTACTTGAGAAATTTGGTGTGGAAGTTAAGAATAATGCACGGATTACTCTTCCATCTGTTAGGATTTTCGAATCCACCGGTGCCCGGCGTTCGGCTCAGTTGTGATTACGGGATCCTTCTCCATCTACTTTGGGACCTTCTACTTCCACTGCACCACCTATTGTGACTCCACCTCCACGGCCCCCTTCGAATGTTCTTCAGCGTGATATCATTTGGGGTATGGATGCTCGATTATGGCATGTAGAGGATGTGATTCCGGCCATCTAGGGTTCCTTATCTGGGATTGAGTCTGAGCAAGCGGCTCAGCGTCGCTTGCTGGAATCCCACAGTGCCACATTAGATTCGATCCTCGTGACTCTTCGTGCCTTGACTCCTACTCATCCACCACCTGCTGACCCATCTTTTGATTGCCCTCCGAGCCCATGAGTTGTTAGGCTAGCGTTTAGGTCTTTGTTCTGTTTTGTAGGCTAGGGTTGTTTTGGGATGATTTTCTTTTGTACTCTATTTACATTTTCTTTAATGCAAGTTAACACTTGCTTTTTGGTGTAGTATTTTTCTTTTAATTCTGGTTTTTATTTATTTTCTTTGTCTTGAGCATACTACTAACTTGTTTCTTTGTCTTATTTTCCTTTTATTTTATTTATTTCTTTCTTATTGGACCAGTTCTTCGTGCTTATTCATGTGATACTCTCCGGGTGATATCTTCTGTTTTTACTATTTGTGGTGTTCTTCTTTCGAATGTTTCTTCTTATCATGCTCACTTTGCACACTACTGACCCATTTTTCTTTCATGGTTCTCACATTGAGGACAATGTTTAGTCTAGGTTGGGGGGGTTGAGTTCGCATGATGAGGACCCTTTTGTAAAAAAATACAAATATATACAAAAAAAAAAAAAAAAACCTTTTTGGTTTGGTTGATTGATGGTGCATTTGAGTGAGAGAGTGATGAATGACTCATGTTTAAAGCTCTGACGGGAAACTTAATTTAAGTTGAGTTTGTCATGACCTTGTGCACATTTGTTTTGGCTATCATGGAAGAATTTATGTGCTTAAGAGTGAATTTTGTGTCACATTGGTCAATTGAGCATCTTTTGACTAAGTAGAGACTTATACCCCTATGGTGAGCTTTTGAGCCTATTATTATTATTTTCTTGAGGGGTTGCACATAATCACAGCTCTTTCATGCTTCACTTTGGTTTCCAATGCACTAATTGCATCTCACACACTTGCATGAGTTTCATTTGGCGCATATGAGTGGTTGTAAGCTTTGAAAGTGATGCTAGGCCCTCTTTGTTAATTTGAGCCTTTTTATCATTTCTTGATATGAAATTGTCCTAGGAACCCACTTGAAGCCTCAAACTAAAGTGTGTGATATAAAGTATTCTCTTTTTGATTCACCTCACACATAATGTCCCCTACACCCCATTCACACACTTTAAGCCTCACTCTCATATGTCTTGGGTTGTGAAAATGCCTTAAAGTCTAAGTTATGAATTCAGGTTGGGAATGTAAGCTTTTGAGAGTAAAATGAGGAAGAATGTTGGTTAGATAATTCATACGTTAGATAATTCATTTTTTGTTTTCAACAAAAAAAAAGAAGAAAAAAAATTATCATTTCTTTGTTTGTGAAATTTTGGGACTTATATCTTATTTGCAATATTTGTATGTGTCCCAAGGGTAGTATTTAGTGTGAATAAGCTTCTTGTTGGGATCCTTGTTAGGTTTGGAAAGGAAATGGGTAATGTGGGACTTGTGTATAACTGAGTATTTTCACCCCAAGACATTTGTTTTGATTTCCATATCTTTTATTGTTCGCCTCTACCCATGGCCAAGTTACAACCGGATCAAAGACCTAGCGGATTCTAAGTGAACAATAATTATGTGAGCATGTAGTGGCCTTGTGTAGGTTGTGTGGTGTAATCCATTGCATGGCATTGGAATTTCTTGATATGAGCTGTCCACTCGGAACTTCAATTTAGTTCATTCTCTTGTTTGTGGGGTCATGTGCAACTAGAACAGCATCATATGCTATTAGGTGAGTGTGAAGCCTTGATAAGTGAGTTTCTTTCTATGAGTGGAACCTTGTGAACTTTTGAAGTTGAAACTTAGTTTTGATTATGCTCTCGAGACCTTGTTGAATAAATGACACTATTTTGCGCACATGCTCTTTCAATTTTGATAGCACATGCATTCATGCTAGCACTTGGGAATTACAAATAATATTTGAATTTTGTGACTTGTTGGGCTTAAACTCGTGTCGTTGTTGACCTTAATCACTCTTTGACACCTTGAGACCATACCATAGATGTTTGTGGATAGCATCACTGCAAACCCTCACGAGACCTTACTTGTCCACTAGGGGAAACTTAGGGGTTTAAAGGGCTTGCCACACGCACTAAGTGTGGCCGTGTGTTCTTACGACAATGGACATCATCGTAGCTTAAATTTGAGTTAAATTTTTTTTATTCGAATAAAGACTTGCAAGTCATAGATATTCTAGCACATGTTTGTATGCCCCATGGTTTCATTGCATGCAGTGCTAGGGACTAGCAATGTTTAGGTTGGAGGGTGTGATTGAGCACATCTAATGTTATTTCATCATGATTTTGCAATGGATTTTAAGTGTTTTATCTACATAAATCTCATAAGTTATAATGAAGTGAGCTAATTTGCATACTTGTAGATGTTTGCAAGTGTTTGGTGCTTTTTTAGAGGAAGAAAGATGAGAAGGAGAGTTAAAAGAGCAAAGAACTAAAGTTGGGGATGAAGCAGTGCAACATGGGTGCCCCACATTCATCCATGGGCGCCCCACTATGAATCAGATGGGCGCCCACTGGGAAAGGTTTTTGAGCAGCTGACTGAGGACTTCATCAAACACCTGGACAACTAAGCCATGGGCACCCCACACTTACCCATGGGTGCCCATGATGTCTTTTCCAGCACACGTTCAGAATAAAGTTTTGAGTTGTAATTTTACCTTTATGCCCTTGAATTATGTAATGATATAAAAGGGCGAATTTCTGATGTACTGATGGGGGGAACCCTACGTAAGAGTTCTTCAGGGAGTTTTTACATTGCACTACGCACTTAGGGTTAAGGTTTTGATTTCGTTTTAGGATTGTTTGAGTATGGATATCATCCTTGCATGAAGATTATATGTAAGTTACATTGGTTATTTCGTTTTAATTAAAAGTTCATTGTTTTCTCTTCTTCATTCTTTGTTTTTGCTTGTAGTACTTCACATCCATTGCTCGTATCAAATTTGGTTTCGAAATTGTTTAAACTTAATTGATACACTACATTTTCGTGGTTGATTGCATGATGAACATGTTTTTCTTTTCGAAAAGCTTCGTTAATGCTTTCGCAATGCTAGGCTAAGGCTTTTTCTTGGTTTTAACCTAAAAATGTAATGAAATCGAAGAGTTGAACTCGGACAATTTGAATCGGAATGTGTTTATAATATTTCGAATAAAAACGTAACGATTGTAACTCTAGATTAATTTTTGAAAACGAATCACCTGTAATATAATTGAACTTCATCGAAGGTCAGTTTCATGTCCCGGTGACTTCGAATTTGATTTCAAAACTCTAGATTAATAATCTCCTTACGAGAAAGGGTTTTTGACTATTAAATCTTCCGGCCTAATATTATAGGTGTAAGAATTAGGTTGAGTTAACAAAATATCCGAATTCAGCCCTTTGAGGACATTATAGGATTAGGTTAAAGCCAAGTTTTCTATTCACATATTTTTGCTTCCGTTCAATTCACATAATTCATTTAAGTTTACATTTTCGTGTTTTCGTTTTTTTTTTTTGTTTAATTTGAGGTTTCAATTTTCAACTCATCATTTTAATCCCCAATTTGAAAACTCCAAACAAAATTTTCTCTTTTCACTTTAAAACTTTTGTAAGCATTTTCGAAATCAAGTTTTCCAAAAATCTGGTCCCACTCTTGCTCCATGTGGAAGATGACCTAGGACTCACCTAGAACATACTTAACTGACCTTTTATACTTGAGAGTGAGCCACTTCCAAATTAGAGAACGGTCAAGTTTTCCCAAAGAATCTTATTCTAGAGCTTCAACATCACTTGAATTGGTGCATGCGGACAACTGTGGACCTATTAAACCAGTTTCATTTGATAAGAACAGATGCTTTCTATTATTTATTGATGATTTAACTTGCAAAACTTAGGTTTATTTTTTGAAGGAAAATTGGAAGCCTTTGAAGTATTTAAAAAAAATTCAAGGCTTCTGTTGAAAATGAGAGTGGTTTTAAGATCAAGGCCATGAGATCTATCAAGGAAAGGAATTCACCTTGAACTAGTTTAAGGAGTTTTGTGAATATCTTGGTATTTGACATCATTTAATTGTTCCAAGATCTCTATAGTAGAATGGTGTGGTAGAAAGAAAGAATCTAACAATGGTTAAAAAGCAAACAAATGCCAAAGGTGTTCTAGGTAAAAGCATGTCTTGTGCTGTGTATTTGTCCAAGCGAAGTCCCACAAAAAACGTGCAGAGAATGACTCCACAAGAAGCATAGAGTGGTAGAAGGCCAATCATTTTCTCATTTATGTGTATTTAGCAATCTTGCTTATGTGCTTGTTCCTAATGAAACAAAAAGTAAGCTAGATGATAAAAGTAAGAAATTTGTTTTTGTGGGCTATGATGCAAACTCTAAGGGTTACAAACTTTATGACCCAAAGAGTGCGACGATAGTTATTAGTAGAGATGTTGAATTTGATGAAGATCGGTATTGGGATTGGAACATTGCTCCAAATGAAATTTATAATTTTCTTCTTTTATTCAATGAGGATTTCAGCCAAGGTGAAGATTAGTTTATTAAACCTGTTGCAGCACAAACTCCTCAACAAACTACACCTACAACACGAAAGGATGTGTCACCTCAAAGCTCTTTTGAAGGCCACCTCGGATGAGAAACCTTGATGAAATTTATAATCAAATAGAGGAATTTAATGATACATCTCTATTTTGCTTATATGTAGATACATAACCTATAAGTTTTGAAGAGGCGGTCAAAGATAAAAGGTGGAGAATGGCTATAGATAAAGAAATGAAGTTGATTCAGAAAAATGACACATGGGAGTGGACAACTCTTCCAAAAGGAAAGCAAGCTATTGGAGTAAAATGGATTTACAAGTTGAAGAAAAATTAGAAGTACAAAGATCGGCTTGTTGCAAGGGTTTCAGTCAAAGGGCTGGTATAGATTATGAATAAGTCATTGCACCAGTGGCTCGATTGGAAACTATTTGATTAATTATAACTTTGGCAGCACAAAAGAAGTGGCAAATGTTTCAAATGGATGTCAAATTGGCATTCTTGAATGGTTACCTAGAAGAAGAGGTATATGTGAAATAACCATTGGGTTACATTGTTGAAGGACATGAAAGTAAGGTTCTGAAGTTAAAAAAAGCATTATATGGGCTCAAGCAAGCTCCAAGAGCTTGGTACACTTGCATTGATGAATACTTTCAGAAAATGGCTTTACAAAGTGTTTTTATGAACATGCTTTGTATGCCAAGGAAAATGGAAGTGGAGAAATTATGTTTGTTTGCTTATATGTGAATGATTTAATTTTCACAGGTAGCAATGCAATGAATTCAAAAAAAGGATGGCACAAGAATTTGAGATGATAGATTTGGGCTCATGTTATCATTATCACGGAATTGAAGTGAAGCAAATTAAAGATGGGATTTTTATTTCTCAGAAGGATTATGTAGAAAGAATGTTGAAAGATTTCAAGATTGAGAAAATAAATTCAGTTGCTACTCATGTCGAATGTGGAATCAAACTTTCAAAGTTTGATGATGGTAAGAAAGCAAATCTAACTTTGTTTCGAAAATTTATTGGAAGTCTGAGATTTTTTTAACTTGTACTAGGCTTGATACAGTGTATGGAGTTGGAATTATTAGTCATTACATGGAAGCTCCAACCTTGACTCGTATAAAGGTAGCCAAGAGAATTCTTTAGAATGTTAAAGGAACCTTGGATTATGGTTTGTTATTTGCTACTTCTGATGATTTCAAATTATTTGGGTATAGTGATAGTGAATGGGGAGGAGATATTGATGATAGATAGAGCACCACCGTATTTGTCTTCTTTATGGTAAATGATGCATTCACATGGATTTTAAAAAAACAACAAATTGTCACTCTTTCAACTTGTGAAGCGGAGTATGTTGCAGCAAATTCTTGTGTTTATCATGCCATTTGGTTAAGAAAGTTGCTTAAAAGGTTGAAGTTTGAGTAAGAAGAAGCTACTGATATTTTTGTGGATAATAGATTAGCTATTGCTTTGGGAAAGAATCTGGTTTTTCATGATCGAAGGAAGCATGTAGACACCAAGTATCACTTCAGTAGAGAAAGCATTGGGAAGAAGGAGATTCAGCTTATGTATGTAAAGTCTCAGGATCAAGTCGCTGATATTTTTGCTAAAGCCTTGAATCCTAAAGTTTTTTGCAGATTGAGAGCTTGTCTTGAAGGTACAAGAATGCAAATTTAAGAAGGGGCCTTGAGAAAATAAATTTGCATTAATTATTTGTGTTAAAGAAAAATTAAATATCTCGTTGATATGTGTGTGTCTGTTCGCATTACCTATGTTCTAGTTAACTAAAGAGTTGAGCCCAAAAATTTCTTTATACTACTATATATGTGAGTTATCAAATGAAATAGAAAATAATGAGTTTTGGTTTCTTTTGAAAACCTCTGTGTGTGTTGCTCTGTATTCCTCTGTTCTACTCCAACACCTACATATTTACTTAATTATGGGTAACTATTCTAAGTATTTAAACTCACATCCCTTGTTTTGAAATATTTACAGCAAAATTTTTTTGTCCATCTAGCAATCGATATTAATTTGATCGAAAATAGTGAGGTTAATGTGAGAAAATCATATCAATATATCATTTTAGACAACATAAAATGTTCACAAAATCATTAAGATATTCAATGATTAAGGGAAAGAAAAAAAAAAGAAAAAAACCTTTGGAGTTAGACTCGTCGTTCTTCTCACCATCTTTATTATTCTTATCAAACCTGTAATTCTTTTTTTGATTTGTTAAATTTATTTCCTTGAAATCCACTATTTTGTTGAGATCTTTTAACTTCTTTGGAAGGAAAGCGATTTTTTTTTATCCTCTATGTTAGAATTATCTTTGGAAACAAGATTCTTGCTATCTTCTTTGATCACTTTTAAAGCCATCTCTGTGGACCACTCAGACTTGAAGAGAATACACCAAATCATCCAATTTCATTTCATCTACCTCATCTCTTCAATGTTGGTAACTATGGATTCATAAGACACGAGTAATAAATGAAGAATTTTTCTAAACTAGAATTTGGCATAGGCTTACTGAGATTGAAGCAAGAGTTTACTATGTCAATTAGTCTGGTGTAGAAGTGGTCAAAGATCTTGAAGTCATTCATCTTAAACTCTTCAAGTTCCATTGTAAGACAATGAAAATTTACTTTAATAAATTTTGATGTATGTAAACTTGAAATATAAAACAATTTCCACAACATGTCAAACAAATTTTTGAGATTTCATCACATGTTTTCATATTGAAATTAACATCTTGCTTATGCTATTACATATATATATATATATATATCACGATTTTGTATGTTTAAAGTCAGAACTCCCTACCTCTTACAAGATTTCAAACGACCCAAAGAAACACGTGGCACATTCCGCGAGATCCCCCCCCCCCCGCCACATACATGAACAATCACAAGCACGATTTAACCTTTTCAATGGCGGCCAACCCAAACTAATTTAGCCACATCCACTAGTTTATTTTGTCTTGGCTGAAATGAGAAAAAAGAAGAGTAAAGTGCGTGTTGTTTTGCCGGTCACACATGGTCGACTGTGGGGGATAAAGGTGATAAGATTTAATCATAAGGGTTAACCGGTAAGAATTTGAGTTTAGTCTCTAGAAGTCACTAATTCAAATCTTCTCAAAATTATTAGAAAGTTTTTCTAATTATTAGCTTGCAAGTTTTACTTTGGCTTAAGGATGAAGATGGAGAGGATAATTGCACTTGTGGTTTCTAGGCATCATTCAATTCTTAGTCAAGGTAATAATTCATTGGAAGACTACCCCCTCAAGTGCATGCGCGCGTGCCTCATTTAACGTGCCTCCCATTCACTCAATAACAATTTACAAAAGCCACCCAATTCTACCAACCAAAAGCCATCCGCCTTACCATCTGCCAATCAAGTTACAAGTATATCATAATAAAAAATGTATATATATGAATTTTATAAATTGAAGTAATTAAAAATCTGAATTTAGATTAAATAAATTGCAATGCTGCCCTTTAATTTTAATCACTTTGGCAAGTGCCCTTCCTTGTGACATAAATTAAATATAAAATCATAAGCTAAACTAAAATGCTTTAGAATAATTAATTTGGATCCTCAAACTTGGTAATTAAATTATCAAAAAAATATTGCCTCATCAAAATAATATTTTAGGAAATCCAATCATACCATTCCACTCGAGAATCTGCGTTACCCATTATACTACCTCAACTAAATAAAAATTATAACTCAGGAAAATTTGTTAAAATTATAAATGTGAGACAGAAAAGTAGTAGTTTGGACTCTGGTTCTAGTTTGTGTTCTAGTTCTAGTTCATTTAGGGGGTAAGGTACACGATAATTTTGGTTCTAGCAATGTGATAAGTTTCAATCCCCAACTGACTAGAGGGTGTGTTACCATTATAATCAATTGGGCTATTTTCAAGATAATATTGTCAACTTGTCAATATTCTTACTGATGGGGTCAAGTCTAGCAATCAAGTTGGACATACTATTCCTACCCAACAATATCAACCCCGTCAGCAACAACGATAAATTCATTAAAAAACATGGTGGAAGAGGTGGAAATTGTAATCAAGGTCGTGGAATGGAGGTTTTGGAGGTCAGAAGGTGTAATGATATATGTGTATGCATTGGCTTAGTGAAAGGATTCTTTGGATTCATCAATGATATGAGATACTTTTCTCTTATTCGACACTTGGGTGCAAGTTCTATTTGATATTAGTATTTCTCATTCTTCCATTTCTTATGCTTGTATGAAATCTTTGGGTTTAAAACCTAAGAGACTTAAAGAGCCTTTATTTGTTAACTCTCCAATAGGTGGTAACATTGTAATAAGTGGATTTGTCATAGTGTACTGCTATTAGATGAAGTTAGTTTGACCAACAATCACTGAATGTTGAAGGATGGTAGGTTTTGATGTTATTTTGGGCATGAATTTCTTGACCCCTCATCAAGGGACAATAGATTATTACATTAACTTAGTTACAAAAATTCTACCAGATGGTATAACGGTGATAATTTGAGATAAAACTAGAACTATTTTTTCTTGATCGTTGGTTGAGATGAGGTGTCTCAGGAGATTGTTAGGACTATTAGCTAGTTTACAACTAAAGGATGAGAATTCTCAACAGATTGTATGTGAGTATGATGATGTGTTTTGACAAGAATTTCTTAAATTACCTCTAAGGCAAGAGATTGACTTTTGTATCGAGTTGTCATCGAGAGTCTTTCTTGTATCTGTAATCTCCTATCATTTGTATTTCGTTAAATTGAAGGAACTGACGAAGATGTAGTTGCAGGATTTATGGGATCATGGTTTCATTTGACTAAATATTTCTCTGTGAGGTGTATCAGTAATATTTGCTAAAAAGAAGGATGAAATTGTATGATGGTGATGATTTGAGGTAAAACTAGAGCTATTTTTTCTTGACTGTTGGTTGAGTTGAGGTGTCTCAAGAGATTATTAGCTCTATTTGATAGTTTACAACTAAAGGATGAGAATTCCCAATAAGATTGTATGTAAGTATCATGATGTGTTTTCAAAAGAATTTCTAATTACCTCCAAGGCAAGAGTTTGACTTTTGTATCAAGTTGTCATCGAGAGTCTTTCTTATATCTGTAATTTCTTATCATTTGTATTTCGTTAAATTGAAGGAATTGACGAAGAAGTAGTTGTAGGATTTATGGGATTATGGTTTCATTTGACTAAGTATTTCTCTGTAAGGTGTATTAGTAATATTTGTTAAAAAGAAGAATGAAACTCTATGACTGTGTTGATTATTGAAAACTAAATCAAGTGATTGTCAAAAATAAATACCTATTACCAATGAAGTGATGGATAATTTGTTTGATTAATTGTGGGGTTTTGCGTGTTTGTCTAATATTGACTTATAATCAAGTTATCATCAATTGCTTATCTACGAGGCTGATATTTTGAAAATTGCGTTCTGGTACCCTAATAAAGTCCTTACGAATTCATTGTAATGCCCATTGGATTGATGAATGCACCTGTGATTTTCATGGATCTCACGAACCGCATCTTCTATCCTTATCTTAATTGATTTGTGGTTGTTTTCACTGCAAGAAAAATGAGCTTTTGGCCCCAGAGGATTTCGGCCACTACTCATTTACCAACAAAAATTGGTTAGGGCTGATACTGAGCTGATGCCAATTTGTCGCGAATTGGCTTTTGTGGTTCCGCTAGTGGTGATTAAAATAAATAAATAAATAAAGAAAAAGAAAAAAAAAAAAAAAGCTGACGCCAATAATCAATGGCTACTACCTTTGGCAGCTGAATGAGTTGACGCCAATATCCCCATTTACAATTCGTTTTCCTCCATCCATTTCCCAAATTTTCAGTTTCTCCGTGTCATTTAGGCCCCGTTTCCTAAAAGGAAAAATCATTTCCTTTTCCTATATCATTTCCTAAATGAAAAAAAAAATCATATTTTTACTCTCATTTTTTCTTCTGTAAATATTTTGTCAATTTTAATATTTTGTCCATTTGTTATATCATATTAAAATAAATTATTTATTTAAATATTTTATGAAACTAAAATTATTTTAATAAATAGTGTACTAATATTATAATATATTTTATTAGAATTAAAATAATAATTTATGATAAAAATGATTTATTTTATTAAACTAAAATTATTTTTAATAGAAAATAATTACATATTAAAATGTTTATTTTCTTGAAATTAAGTTAATTAAAAATAAAATAATAATTTATTATTAAAATAGTTATTTTATTAAAATTAAATTAATTGTGATTAAAATAATATATTGTTACTAAAATTAATTATTTTTATTAGAAGAAAACTATTTTTAGAAAATATTAATTACCAATTAAAAAACTTTCGTAATATTAAAATTAATAACAATTACATATTAAAATTTATTAAATTTAAAATTATTATTAAAATACTAATTTATTATTAACTTGATTTATTTTATTAAATTAAAATTTTCTAATGAGTAATAATTACCTCTTAAAATGATTTATGTTATTAAAAACTTTTATTAGATCAAATTAATTTTAATAAGTAAAATAGTTTATTATTAAATTATGTTATTTATTAATATACTTTATTGAAACAAATTATTATTTAAAATAAATAAATATTTTATAACATTAAATTAATTAAGGAAGTTTTTAGAACAAATTAATTTTAATAAATAAAATAATTTATTATTAAATTATTTTATTTATTAATATATTTTATTGAAACTAATTATTATTTAAAATAAATAAATATTTTATAACATTAAATTAATTAATTTAAAAATATTCTATTAAATTAGTTAGTTAAATTAATATGAAATATATTTCTATTAAATTTAACTACTTTTATAAAAAATAATCAAATTAAATATTTTACTAAAATAAAAATAATTACTATAAATGTAATTGTATTACCCATCATAATTTTTTGTTTTTATTTCGGAGGAAAAAAAAAACAACAATTAATAACAAAAATTGAAAATGAAAACAGTTAACATAAAATGTAAATGTGACGAGTTTTTTTTCCTCTCTTTTGAACTTTTTTACCAGTATAGGAGGGAACTCGTTTGTTAAACAACTTTATAAATATCTCACATTTAAAAATTAATCATAGTATTAATGGTAATTCTAAATTAAATATTCAAGCATTGAAATATATCAATTTGAATTTTAAACCATTGAAAAATAACAAATAAAAAACATTGATATTTCTCTATTTAATTTTTTTTATAATTTTATTTAATTAATTTATATAATCTTTAAAAATTATTATGAAGATGATAGAACAATAATAGAATCTAGCCTAAATAGTTCTTTTAATGTTTAAAATTGAGACTACTTATTTTTGCTATTAATATAATTATTAAAATTAATGGAATTAAGATGGATATTTTTTCCTAAAACTTAACTATTTTAAAAAATATTTCTCAATTTGATGGATGGTTAACTAACTTTTCAATTTTACGAATAGTTTTTTTCTTTTACAATTTAAAAATTATTTTGGATGAAAACAATTAATTAGTAAAAGGCTTAACAACATTAATTACTTTAATTTTTTTAAATATAAATATTTTTTAATCAGGACGGGCTAGCTCTATTTTAGTGGAAGCGTTTCAAGCCAACGCTTAGAGTAATTAAGAGGATTTGCTTTAAAAACATTAATAACATAAAAATTAATAAATAAAAAGTAGTTGATATTTCTTAATTTTGATATTTAATGTTTTAGTAATTTCAAATTCTTGTAATCTCTCAAAATTAACTTGAAAAATAGTTCATTTTTAGGGAATAGTGTTCATCTTCGTTCCCCTAATTTTAATAATTATCTTATCCCAAAAAGTAAGGAGCCTCAATCATAAATATTAAAAGAATTATTTAAGCTGGATTCTATTTTTTTTTTCTTTAATTTTCGTTGTCCTATCATCTTCAAAATAATTTTGACAGATTACAAAAATTAATTAAATATAAAATTAGAAAAAAATTTAAAATTAAATTGAAAAATATGAATATTTTTTATTTATTAATTTTTTTTTTGAGAAGTCCTCGCCCGATCGAAGAAAAACCTATTTAACAGCATTAATTATTTTGAATGTCATAATTTTAGTTTTTCATTTGACACAGTTTTATTCATAGAATTAAAAACAAAATTAAAATAAGATAAATATATAATTCAATAATTATATAAAATAATTAAATAGTAAACGATCTAACAACATTAATTATTTTGAATTTTTTTTAAATATCAGGTCTTTTTTAGTTTTAATTTTCATTTGACACAATTTTAACTATATAATTAAAAATAAAATTAAAATGAGTAAAAATGTATAATTTTGTAATTAAAATAAGTTGGTGTCTTTCATTGAAGGGGTAGATTTATATGAGAAATAGTTTAGAAGATTAATTCAATACATTTTACAAATAAATATGAGTTTATACGATAAGATCAAGAATACAAAAGTCAATTAAAAATAATGAAATCGTAGACAAAAACGTTTTTAAGTAAAATTCAACTAAAAATCGTACAAGCGTATTTTTTTTTTACAATGAACTTGTTAATACCACAAATTAATTTCCTCTCTCTCTCTCTCTCTCTCTCTTTTTTTCTTTTGGTAAAAAAGGTTAAAAAGAGTCCTATTTCAATATATTGAATTTTTTTTTTAAAAGAAAAAATTACTTCATTAAAGTGAATCCAAAGTCAAAAGATCAAAAACAAACAAGGGAAGAGATGAGCTCCAAACCTCTCAACCAAACTCTCGTGCAAGAATATGTGTCACTTGATTCACTGATCAATGTGTAAGAGTAAATTTGCAAGTGCCTATATCTCTAGATAGGATTTTATATTTATCTATGATCAAACCAAAATTTGACAAATCATTATATGAACCATTAATTAAGAGTCTGAATCACTATCTTTGCATCTCACCCCACAACTACGTCCTACAAGTCTAAGTCCTTCAACCATCTCAGAGCTTCACAATAGCTAAGGGCTTGAGCAATTGGTGGATCCATTCAGCCATGCAAGATTCCATTATTGTCTGCAATCATGTCACCTTTGTCATCACGAATGATACACCATTATCTCATGCATCCCTTTCTATCAAATTTTAATATATTGATATGAAATTGCCTACTGAGGAAAAAATCAATTCTAGCCCCTTTATCTTTGTGAACCACAACTAGCACTGAATCCTACACTATCACTACTAATAATATCTAGTGCAATTCACCATCATCATCAACAAGCACCCCCTATCCATTGCTTGCAACAACATTACCGCAACCACCACCATCGAGCACTTATCCTTTCTGCTACTGTCCATTCTGTCCCATGATTAGAGCCTAACTACTGCTGCTGAAACGAGTGTGCCTAGGTGACATCTTTGCACTGTAACGAGATTTTTCTGTTTCCTAGTTGATTCATTTGCATCCTATCCAATATTGCACAATTGAATATTTAAATCATGTTTTAGGGTTTGGTCAACATGAATTCTATAAATTTCACTTTCGTGTCAAACATAAGAACCACACACCATTTGCTCTCAAATTGTAATTCCAATTCCCTTTGATTTTTATTCCTATCCAAGAGGTAATTCATTTGCATGTAATTGAACAAGTAATAACACATGCCGATGGCACTTCAAACAAAATTAGTATTAAATTTTTTTATGTAGTTGAAACTTTGGACATAAAGTTCAAATCAAAAAAATTATGATAATCCATAGGTTTTTAATTTTTTCCCAAAACTTTAACTTCTAGCAGCTACCATATATATTTTGGTCTCTCTCTCTCTCTCCAATTAATTTTTGATAACTATCATAAAAGAAAGCACAAATTATGGTGCTTTCATTTGGAATATTCAACTTTCTAGAAATCAACAGTTTTAATTTGCATATGATCTCTACCCTTGCAGTATAGTGAAATTTAAAATGCTTAAACTATTTTGTAAGATAGATGATAGTAGGGTCCGCTAAAATAAGAACTGAGCGAGAAATTAAAAATATAAAAATGATCTCATTCTTTAAATAGAAGGAAAAATAATTCTTAGTTATTGGATCTTAGTTTTTGAGAAAAACATTTTTAAAAATTGTCTTATTTTATTACATAGATATGTGCATTTTGTGTATATATGTATATACGTATAGGCTTTTGAAAGTGTGTATTGTAACAAGGGATTCGATTTGCATTTAAGTAATGGGATTTCTTGAATTTGCATGTGATAACATATTTACGAGAAGCTCTTACCCAATTACTGCTAATTGTTAATCAATTACTATATACTAGTAAAACATTGTGGTTGATAGTTGATAGGGTGAACCTGACCAAACAAGTTTACCCGAGTGATTAAGCTGGGAACTCGAAAGGATTAAGCGTTGCTAACTTAGGTTAGGCCAAGTGAGCGTTGCAGTAAAGACAAAATTGATTACGTCATAATCACATGTGTAACTGCATTCTGGCATATTCCATGATTCTTACCTATGAGAGTGCTGTCTACTAGTTAATGGTTTTAATAACTAATTAAGGAAATCAACCTTAGAATCTACAATACACGTGGCATGATCTGATTAAAGAGTAAGCATAATTATGTAAGGTTCATATACATCATGTCCACACATGTCTCACATCTTTATAAATACACCATCTCCTTAAGTACATGGTACGCACATTCTTTATCTTACTAAAACTCTTACCAAAATGCTCATTTAACTCTTTTGCTAACTTAAGCATCGAAGGCTCTTTGGCAAGCACCACACTAGTGTACTGGATAGCATTCTAGGCTTGGATCAGACTCTTAGAGGATACTAGTTTACTAAGTGATTACACTAGAAAAAGTGTAATTACAAAGCATAATTTAAAACATAAATCATGCATTTATTCAATTAATTTTAAAGTTTTAGTTATTTTTTGTAATTCATGGTATTTTGTTTTCAAAATGCATGGAAAAGGAAAAAATTATCAAAATAAACAGTGGTGAAGAGACTGAAGAAGCTACTGTTTTTGAGGCATTTCACCGAATATTTGGCATACCTGGAGAAAACAGCTTGAAGACAAAAATGTCGATATGTCCAATGACTTTCAGGACTTCCTCAACATCCCAAGAGCTATCCTAGGGAATAAGATCAGTTACCATGGCCGCCAAGGAGAAGAAAATGGTCCAAAGCTCAAGATGGTTGAAGTGGTGTGCAGCTGAAGTTCCAGCTCGACACCCTATCAGTATTTTGACCATATCTTTTCACTCACAACTTGGATTGACTTGATTCTTTTTGGCTTGGAAAGAAGACTCAAAGGGCTACAACTTTTGTGTTTTAGCCGAAGCCTGAATCGATCGGCTTCAAGGATAAAAATTGCATTGGAAGTTGAGAATAGAAAGTTGTCAGAAGCAAGACACAAATTGAAGAGAAAGTACACTGTGGTCCAGACCCCCTCACGGATGGTTTATTTGTGGGTGATCTTTATTTTTAGGGTTTTTCGTCTCCGCTATAAATGTGTAGCTTTGACTGCCAAAAAAGGGACTTTTCACTGATGTTTTTCTCTGTAATTTTAGGTTAGTTTTTCATTAAAATAGAGTAGTTTTGAGAATTTTTCATTGTTCGTGTAATGCTTTTATGGATTTTCGAAGCCTTTGTAGTTTTGGTTACAGCCATAGTCGTTTAATACTCCGTTTCAGCGTCAATTTTAGAGTACGTTTACTTTCGTTCTTCATTTTAATAATATTGTTTCTTCATCTTATTCTTTAGATCTGTTAAATATGTGTTCGATGATTGATTTTTTTTTCATTTAAAATTATGTTAGCGTAAAACTCTAGTTCTTGATTCAACGAATCAAGGAAGGGTAGGTTACTCTGATCTATGGGATGTGCATAGACCCTTCGCATGGTTTGCGAAAACTCATACGTAGGGGTCTACAACTTTTAAATCTAATTTAGTTTGTTTCAAAAGCTTTCGAAAACGAAAACCTTTGACTATATTCTCTGTAATCACTAGTAAAGGTTTTCGATTAAAACTTTCTTAATATTTTTGAATGAACTAAAAATTAGATTTTGAATCCAAATTTGAATTGGTTTGTTTAAAAGCTTTCGAAAATGAAACATTTGACTATATTCTCTGTAATCACTGGTAAAGATTTTCGATTAAAACTTTCTTAATATTTTTGAACGAACTAAGAAGTGGATTTGAATCCAAATCTGAATTGGTTTGTTTGATAAGCTTTCAAAAACAAAATTTTTTGACTATATTCTTTGTAATCACTAGTAAAAACTTTTGAAACTTTCTTAAAAATTTTTAAGCAAACCCTAATTCAGGTTTGAACCCAAATGGTTTCTTAGAAAATCTTTTCGGTTTTATTATCCTAAATGAGATTTTAAAACTGAGAATTAGGAATTTTATAAATTTTAACGAAGACATCTTTCCAATCTATTTGTTCATTTTACGTGAACTTTAGATTGTAGTATTTAACACATCCCATTGTGAAGTAGTAAACTACCCAGAATTGAAAGTTGAATCAAGATTTGTAAATTATCTTGAATGCGTAGTGTTATTGCTTTCATTTTAGCTTAATTTAATTGTTGTTATTTACTTTATTTATTTAGCAGTTTGTAATCAACACTTTCAAAACCCAACATAAAATTTTCTTTTCCTATTTTTAAAACAAAACCAGTAGGTAGAAAAACTTAGAAAATCCTAGTTTTCAATCTCATAGTTCCCTATGGATCCGACCTCGAACTCACCGAGTTAAAACTACACCGCACACCCTTGCACTTGGGGGTTAGTTTAGACACACTATCTAGAAGCAGTCAAGTTTTTGGCGTTACCGCTGGGGAACTTTTGTAGTTTTGATTCATTAGGGCCGTTTTAGGTTACTTTTCTGCTGTTTTCACCAAAAAAAAAAAAAAAATTCATGAACATGGATTATGTTTTTTATAATTCTAGTTCACTAGATATCACCCACCCACTCTTTGGTTATTTAGGCAGCATTTATAGAATTGATTTTTGCCTAAAAAATTTTTCTATGCTACCTAAATTTAATGGACTTCAACATGAGGACCCTAGAGTTCATTTAGAACATTTTGAGTCAGTTCGTTTCTATTGCATAGATGGTTACATGGATGACACATTTAAGTATAATTTTTTCCTGTTATCATTATTCGGAATAGCCAATGATTGGTATCGTGCCGCTACTTGGTCCATTAATATTTGGGAAGAGTTATAAAATGATTTTATTGCAACTTTTCTCCCCAATTTTCAAAACTTCACCTTTTGCTTTCAAATTAGAAATTTTTGTTTCAAGAGGGGTGAAGTATTTTATAAATGCTGGAAGATATTTAAAAACCTTTTAGAAACTTCCCCAAATCATGGACTAGAATTAGGGTACATTCTAGGCATATTCTATAATGCTGTACTTTGTGAGTTACACTGAGTGTTTGATAAAAGCGTGGGTAGGGAATTTCTTGACCTTACCCTAGAAGAGGCATGGTCATTTTTTGAATTTCTCTACGAACACACTAAGCCATAGGAAAAACTTAAACCTAGTTTTGAACCTTATTCACTTGAAAGCCACACAGACCCTTTCCAGTATGCTCCTATTTCACTTAATACTCATGATCCATCTTTAGAACGTGGAGTAGGTGTGGAGCCTGATTACTTGGATTTTGCATGTCCCAACTCTACTCTGCTCACCAAGGGCTAGTATGAGGAACCCCTTGATCATTGGCTTACTGAATCTAGCAATACACAAGTTAAGTCACTCTGCGAGCAAACTCAACACAGGGAAGCAGTTAACTTAAAAGTCGATTCTAGTGCACATGAGACTTTCACACATATAGACTCTACATTAGATGATACATTGTTTGAGTCCACAACATGTTCTTATGTTCGTCCACTCACTGAAGCTAAAATTGCTAAATCTAAGGCCTTTTTGTTTCTTACGCGAGAAAATTCTAATTCAAAAACCTTAGACTTTGAGTGTAGCGATTATTCTGACGATGGTTGGGATAATGAAGGGAATGAGCCCTTTGACTCGTTCCTGGTAGACTCTAACATGCACGAGACTTTATCTATTAAGAGTCTAAAGGACTTGCCAACGAACACCACCACAGAGCTTGAAGCTCATCCCACCCTGACAACTCAGATGACCTTGGAAAGTCCTAAGACTTATTCTAAGAGCTTTGATGCCATAGGTTTAGGGGAGCACACTATTCAGCCAGTCAGTTTATTTTCATCATGTTCTACCATACCACTCATTAAGACCATTTATGATATATCTTTTTCTACTGGGGATAGTACACTTGATGACTTACTTGTTGAGACCCCTACATTTGAGTGGAGGTATGATTCTAATTATAGTTGGGTTCCTACTTCAATTCCACAAGACTCTCATAAGAGTGAATTTTCTTTATCATCCTTTGAGAGTTCGATAGACAAGCTTGAGAGTGAGAGTGGTGCACACCTCTTCTCTTTTGCCGTCACCCCAACTGATAATCTTGATTGCATGCAATCATTGTCACTTTTAACCTTAATTTGCATTCTTCTTATGAACATTTTTACCAAGAAAAGCTCACCTTTATTGTATTTTGATCATTTACTCCTTCTTTGTGTGTTTTGTAGGTTATTGGAGAAATATAGCTCGAGGAAAGCAAGTTAGGAGTTCAAAAGTGCAACTCAAGTCTGGGCCAACCACCTTGGGCACCCACTTGCAACCACATTGGGCGCCCACAGAAAGCTGGTCTTCACAAGGGTGCTGGGAGCAAGGCTTGGGCGCACATGGCTTGGGTGTACAGGACCTTGGGCGCCTAGCTGTGTTTTACCTTGGGCGCCCATAGAGGAGGATTTCAAGGGGTGAAGCTTGGGTGCATATGGCTTGGGTGCAAGGCACCTTGGGTGCCCACAGAGGGGTGATTTCCAGTAACTTGTCTCAGGATTTTTGTCAAACACAAAGAAGAAACAGAGCTTGGTGCACAGCCAAAGACCTTGGGCACACATGATGACTTGTCCAGCACACTTTTTAGCTAAACTTTGAATTGTGAATTTACAATTTTACCCTTGAGTTATGTATCAATATAAATAGGAAAATTTTTGCTGTAAGAGGGTTGGGAAACCCTACGTAAAATTTAGGTTTTTGTTCTTTGAGAGGATTGTAGGGGGTTTTACATTACACTTCGTACTGAGGATTGGAATTTTGATTTTGCTTCGGATTGTTCAAGCTTTCTTTCATCTTTGTATTAAGATTAATTTGTAAGTTCTACTTGCTATTTCATTTTAATTAAAGTTTTCCTATTCTCTATAGCTTTGTCTGTTATTCTTGCTTCGTAGTACCTCGTAGTCTTCATTTGTGATTGAATTGTTTTCGAACCTGCTTTAAACCTTTTCAATCAATTTCATTTTTGGGTTTTGTTGCATGATAAAGATGTTTTTCTTTTTGAACTACTTCGTTCAAGTTTTAACAATGCTAGGCTAGGGCTGTTCTTGGTTTTAACCTAAGATCGTAATGAAATCGAAGGTCTTGGACTTGGATAGTGCAAATTGAAATAAGTCTATCTTCTTTTGAGTGAAAATGTAAGAATTGAAATTCTAGGTTAATTTTTGAAAACGAATCATCTGTGATATACTTGATCTTTGTTTACATTAGTGTGAATTGAAGATCACTTCCATGTCCTGGTGATTTCGAATTTGACTTCAAAACCCTAGAATCACAATTTCTTTACGAAATAGGGTTTTCTAAGCAAATATTCGAGTTCAAGCCTTCGAGGACATTACAGGACTAGGTTAAAGCCAAGTGTTTCCATTCACATAATTGTTTAAGCACAATTCACGTCAGTTAACTACAAGAAAATGGAGTATAGGCGAGGAATTTTTTTACGAGGAACCTTATTTCCTCACTAATAATAGGCTTTTAGCGAGGAAACAAATATTTCCTCGCAAATGACTAGAATAGTTTTCACAAGGAAAAATTTCCTCGCTAATAGTTGTATCTTGCGAGGATTTTAGTATTTTCTCATTATAGGGTCGAAAATATGGCGCCAAGCAAAAAAGAGTTCGTGGGAGGAGATTTGGGAGTATTATAGGCAAGGAAAATTAAATTTCCTCACTAATAGTGAGCTATAGGTAAGGAAATATGGGTTTCCTCGTTAATAGTTAATGAACATTTTTCATTATTGGTGAGGCAATATAATGTCCCCGCTTATAATAGGGTATAAGCAAGGAAATATTGATTTCCTCGCTAATAGTCAAGGAACGTTTTTACTATAGACGAGGAAACTAAATTTCCTCACTAAAAGTAAGGTATAGGCAAGGAAATATGAGTTTCCTCGCTAATAGTTTTGTGATTTTCTTTGACTATAGGCAAGGAAATTAAGTTTCCTCACTAATATTTCATTTTATAAATACTTCATTTTATAAAATAAATTATTTTTTAAATAATATATATAGAAGGTAACTTACAAATTTTTTTAGATATTTTAATAATTAGGCAGGTAATTACAATATAATTTTTTTTAAAAAAATTCGTTTATGCAAATGAATTACTTTGCTATGATAAAATTTTTTGATTCTAAGTTTTTAAAAGAAAAAATATTTTAGTGGTTTGTTTGGTAAATATGGTTTGTAGATTTAATTCTATGTTAGAAAAGAATATTTTGAAAAACTAAATAAATTTACTTTATTTTATACTTTTAGCAATCATATAAATATAAATTTTAATTTATTTTATATATTCATAAAATAAGAAAATAATTCATTTCAATTAATTTAAAAAATTTTGTCATTTCTTAATTATCGTTATATATATATATATAGTTATTTTTTAACAAACCTTTCATAATTTATTTATTTTAATATTTAACACATTTACATTTTTTTATTATATTTTATTTTATTACATTATTTTTAAAATATTTACTAGATCATGGGGATCATGGGTTGAGCCACGGAAGCAGGGGGCTAACATTGCGAGTGATGTTAGCCTGCTGATTTCACCTCCCAGCCACACGTTTCTCCCCTATTTTTTTGTTTGGTTCAAACAGGGCACATGTGATTTTTCCCCCGTCAATTTGGTTGAAACTAGCGAATGAGGCTGGGTTTAGGTAGAAAAAAAGTTAATTTTTTTTTTTTGTAGTTGACTGCCAACTAACTGTTAAAAAATAGTTTTTTTCCTTTTTTGTATTTGAAAAGGAAAAAAATTGGGCTATTTTTTTTTAATTATATGTAAAAACTTTTTTTTACATTTATTATGTAAGAAATCAAAACAGAAGACTGTTACTATCTACTTAATTTGAGGACAATTTTGCATTTTCCTCAAAAACTGTAATTAATTTAATTGATTCCTTGTGCAAGTTAACTAGATTTGCCAAACTTGCATGATTCAATAGCTGATTATATATATATACACATATATATCATGTATTGTTGAATTAATAATAATAATGCATGCACAATCATGAATTTGAAATTTGATTTCTTTCCTATACTACTATAAGGTCCTTTTCTTAAGTTGGATATATTCTTTTGATGAACAAAATTTTCAAGAGAACTGTCAGAAAAATGCATAAAATCAACCGTTACACATGTGATGGGATCACATGCATTTGTGCCTGCTCGTCATAGCATGGTAACCATTAGTTTACATGATTTATTTATACTATTAGTTTTGTACTTATGTATTATTTTTTATAGGTGGATCCTGAAAGTAATGAGCCAATTGGTTTCATTGGATAGTGGAAGCATGCGCACACAACAAAAAGTAACCAGTGGTGTTGCACGAAGGCGAGAGAGTTACATGTACGTTCTTGTAAGTTTTATTTGATAATGTAATTTTTTAATTGTGGTTTGATAATATTCTTATATTAGTTATAATAAATGTTAGGATGAGATGATATGCGTGAGTAGTCAGCCTACTCCCGATGACCATGATGCATTGAGTGAGGATGTTGTAGGGATGCAGGTTTTGGGAAAGAAGTCTGGCTATGTACGTGGGATGGGCTATGGATCAAAACCCCTTTCGATGCGCATTTCTAATTGCTCAGATTATGCTAATTCAAGATTCCAACTTGAAAGTGTCATGCAAAAAATGAAGCAAATGGAAGTTGAGCAAAATTTCTTTTGCAACAAGATTGCTAATATGGAGACGTAGCAGGCTCAGTTGCTAAAGATGTTTGAGGAGTTTCGCTCTTCTAACACCACTTCTACTCAATATACCTCCACCTCTTTAGGTTTAGACATTTGACAATTAATATTGACTACTTGGATTTTATTTTTATTTTTGAATGTAATCTTAATACTTTTGTTTTATTTCATGGATCTCATTGGTGGTTGTTGGATTTGGATGACTTTAATATGATAACTTTGCATATTTGGTTTTAATATTGCAATAGGTTTATTTGTAAGTTTGATTTATTGTTGTAATAGGTTTTTTGGAAAATTAAATATTTAAAAATTTTTATTTTTTTTAAAACTAATACTTTTAGTGAGGAAATATATTCCTCGCTAAATGTATTTTTTTTCATCGCTAACAGTCTATTCATTGGGGTTTTACATGGTGTAAGCAACGAATACATTTCCTCGCCAAAAGTCACTATAGGCGAGAAAATATAATTTCCTCCCCTAAAGGTTATGATAGGCGAGGAAATTTATTTTATCGTTAAAAGGTAAGAATAGGCGACGACATTTATTTCCTCGCTAAAAGGGAAGAATAGGCGACGACTCTTATTTCCTCGCTACAAGAGAAGAAAAAGCGACGACATTTATTTCATCGCTAAAACGTAAGCATAGGCGAGGACATTTATTTCCTCGCTAAAAGGTAAGAATAGGCAACGAAAATGAATTCCTTGTTAAAAGTAACTATAGGCGAGGAAAACAATTATTCCTCGCTAAAAACTATAGGCGACGGAGGATAGGCGAGGAAATCTGCGAGGAATATTTTTCCTCGCCTATAATCTTTAGCGAGGAAAATATGAATTTTAGCGAGGAAGTTTTTTCTCGCCTATACCTGGATTTCCTGTAGTGGTTGTTAATTTTCAAAATTGGTTGTTTTCTTAGTGTTTTCATTTTGAGTTTAACTTATGTTTTTAAAGTATTAAATCATTCTTTCAACTACTTTCAAATCGTCTTTTCAATTACCTATTCGAAAACTCCAAAAAGATTTTCATCTTTTCTTTTCAAAATTTTTGCAAGTGCTTGCGAAATCCAGTTTTCCAACACTTAGGCACACCCTTGCTCCTTGTGGAAGATGACCTAGGACTCACCTAGACTAAACTCAACCGACCTCTTATACTTGAGAGTGAGCCATTGCCAAATTAGAGAGTGGTCAAGTTTTTGGTGCCATTGATGGGGAGACAACGGTGTGTGTGTGCTGAACTCGGAGAGCTTATGGATGAAAGGACTTGCTGACGCGGTTACATTTGGACTACCAGGTGACATCACTCCTTGTTTCTTTTCTTTTGTATATTTCATTTTTATTTTACTTTATTTTTTATTTTTATTTTATTTTTCTTTTGATTCTTTTTCTTTAGTTTTAGGATATTTCTTCTTTTAGATATTTAAAAAAAAATACAAACAAACAAACAAACAAATTTAGGATAGTAGACAGTTGCATGTTTCTGAGGTCGGGTATGATAACTGAAGTGATTCTAAACCATAATAACCTTGTTTACATTCCTGAACCTGTGGACCCCCTGGCCTTTTCACTCTCAACCACACAATCTTCTGAACTTATGGCGAATGTAGAGGAGGATGGAAGTGTCAATGGGGACGAGGGAGCCCCTGGACTTAGGAGGATTAGGGACCATCTTAACCCTGTTAGGCAAACCACACCATCCTGCATCATTTTACCTTTGAATAGGGAAAATTTCACCTTAAGACCAAGAATCATCCAACTCCTACCTAACTTCCACGGTCTTGATTCTGAAAACCCTTATAACCACTTGAGAGAGTTTGAGGAAGTGACTAATACTTGTGTGAACCAGAATGCCAATGAGGATGTTATCCATCTTCAACTTTTCCCATTTTCCCTTAAGGACAAAGCCAAACTGTGGCTCAGCTCCTTTCGCCCTCGTTCCATTGGAACTTGGCGCGAAATGCAAATTGAGTTTTTGAAAAAGTACTTCCCGACCCAAAAGACTCAACATTATAGGTGATAGATCACCATGTTTTCATGCAAGCCTAATGAGAACTTCTGTCGTGCTTGGGAGAGGTTCAAGGACATCTTGATGGCTTGTCTTCACCATGGCTTTAAGTCATGGAGATTAGTGAGTATCTTCCATGAGTCTTTAACTCCCAGTCTTAAATAACTTGTCTCTACCATGTGCGATGGTACCCTATTTGATAAGACTGTAGAGGATGCCATGGACTTCTTTGACATGGTAGCTGAAGACTCAAATGATTGGGAAATTGGACCACCCTCATCTTCTGAACATAGGTATCCTGTACCAAGTTGCCAATTAGAGTTGAGTGAGAGTGATGATTTGCGGGCTAGGTTAGCTGCCTTGCAACATAAACTTGAATTATTTGAATTGAAGAACAAGGAAAAATTGGGTGAGAAGAAAATGGTCTGCGCCGCTTGTGATCAAATGGGGCATGATGCAAATTCGTGCCCCGAGTTGCCTTTACTTAGGGAGATAGCCTATGGTCAAGCTTACATCAACAATGCACCAAACCGTCCATTCCAGAATAAGGGTCAAGGAAATGCTCCTTATACACAAAGTGGACATGTCCCTTACCAAGGTGGAAACCAAGCTTCCAATGCTTATCCCCCGGGGTGGAGGAACCATCCGGGTTTCTCTTGGAGGAATGATAATTCGAGACAATCATTTCAGCAACAACCTCATTTACCATCACCCCAATTCCAACAGCCCAATCCAGTTGCATACCAACCTGTCCAAAAGAGGCCAATCGAGGATACTCTTAACCAATTTATGTAGCAACAACTGAACATCAACAATAAAATAACTCGGGCTTTGGATGACATTAAGGGCCAAGTCTCTAAATTGACCCAGGCTATGAGTACCACTCAAAGTGGTAAACTCCCTGCACAACCTTTTCCCAACCCAAAAGGCCAGGCGAACATGACTAAGTCGTCGACCTCGGGTGCTACCACCATGAGCAAGTTCAGGCTGTCACCACTTTGAGGAGTGGTAAGATCATTCACAAACCTAGTGATCCCAGAATTAGTGCTTCTAATGATAAGTTAGGATCCGGGGGTAGTGAGGGGGTTGAAAAAGAAAGTGATGAAGAGAAAGAGAAAGAAAATGGGGAAAAGAACAGCAATCATGGCAAATCAAGTCTAGAGAAAGAGAAAGATAGAGGAGGAGATGAAAGAGAGAACGAGGGAACCAAAATGGGGACTTTGGGTAGGCAAGTTGACCATTTTGATGAGCCCACACCTAGACCACCCTTGCCCTAGAGGCTGGCTAAGGGAAAGAATGAGATGTTGAACTCTGAGATTTATGAAATTTTCAAACAAGTGAGAATCAACATCCCATTGCTTGATGCTATTAAGCAAAAGCCCCCTTATGCTAAATTCCTCAAGGATATGTGCACTATCAAACGAAAACTGAATGTCAAGGAAAAAGCTTTCCTGACTGAACAAGCGAGTGCCATAATCCAGCGTGACACACCACCTAAATACAAAGATCCTGGGTGTCCAACCATTTCTTGCATTATAGGAGATCACTTCGTTGACAAGGCTTTACTTGTTCTAGGTGCTAGTGCTAACCTCTTGCCTTACACTGTTTACCAGCAACTAGGCCTAGGTGAGTTGAAACTAACGAGAGTGACATTGCAACTGGCTGACCATTCGGTCAAAATGCCAAGGGGAGTGGTTGAGGATGTTTTAGTTCAAGTGGACAAGTTCTACTTCCCGGTTGACTTTATTGTCTTGGACACTCAACCCATTCCAAATCCTAACCAATCTATTCCGATCATCTTAGGTAGACCATTTCTTACTACATCCAATGCAGTGACTAATTGTAGAAGTGGGGTCATGAAACTGTCCTTTGGAAATATGACCATGGAAATGAATGTGTTTCGGGTAGGGAAGCAAATGGGGGAATTTGAGGACATTTGAGAGGTGGATGTGATTCATGTGTTGAGTGAGGAATATTTTGAAAATACTTTCTTTAAGGATCCGCTAGAGCGAGCCTTAGTGAGAAGCGAAAGATGTGAGGCTCTTGATGGAGTAAGTTTTGTGGGGAATGAGGAAGTTGTGAGTGTGAGGGAAGAAGTCATGGCCACTAGTATTTGGGTACTGATTTTTGAGTCCTTGGAGTCTTCTTTGATTAAGCCCAAACCATCAATTGAGTGTCCCCTTTACCCTTCTAGGAAACCATTACCAAGTGAACTTAAGTATGCATTCCTAGGGGAGGCTGAGACATTTCCCGTGGTTGTGTCTTCTCAGTTGAAGAAAGTTTAGGAAGACCAGTTGTTGGCAGTTTTGAGGGCTCATCGTTAGGCCTTAGGATGGACTGTGGTAGATCTTCGAGATATTAGCCCCTTAATGTGCTCCCATCATATATACCTCAAAGATGATGCCAAACCTGTGAGACAAATACAATAGAGATTGAACCCGAACATGAAAGAGGTTGTGAAAGGGGAAGTGCTTAAGTTGCTGGATGCAGGTATTATTTACCCCATTTTTGATTCAAAGTGGGTCAGTCCCACACAAGTGGTCCCTAAAAAGTTCGGTGTCACTGTTGTGGAGAATGAGAAGGGAGAATTAGTGCCTTAATGCACCCAAATTGGGTGGCGTATGTGCATTGATTATAGGTGTTTGAATGCAGTGACCCGGAAGGACCATTTTCCCCTCCCGTTTCTAGACCAAGTGCTTGAGAGAGTAGCAGGGAAGGCTTTCTATTGCTTCCTTGATGGGTATTCGGGGTACAACCAGGTTGAAATAGCACTCGAGGACCAAGAGAAAACCACCTTCACATGCCCCTTTGGCACATTTGCGTATAGATGCATGCCCTTTGGGTTATGTAACGCACCTACGACTTTTCAAAGGTGTGTGATGAGCATTTTTAGTGACATGGTTGAGAGGTTCTTGGAAGTGTTCATGGATGATTTTTCCGTTTATGGAGATACTTTTGATGAGTGTCTGGATAACCTTGAAAAGGTTTTGATCCATTATGAGGAGAGTAATTTGGTGCTGAATTGGGAAAAGTGCCATTTCATGGTACAAAAAGGAATTGTCTTGGGGCACATAGTATAATGTCGGGGAATTGAGATTGACAAAGCAAAAGTGGAGTTGATTCAAAATTTACCTACCCTTAGATGTGTGAAGGACGTGGATCATTCTTGGGTCATGCCGGTTTCTATCGGCGATTCATTCAGTCCTTTAGTTCTATTACCCGTCCCTTATGCTCATTATTGTCCAATGATGTTCCTTTTGAATGGACAACCTCATGCCAACAGGCATTTGATAAACTTAAACACTTGCTCACCACTGCACCAATTGTCCGAAGCCCGGATTGGTTCCTACTATTCGAGCTTATGTGTGATGCGAGTGACTTTGCAATGGGAGTTGTTCTAGGGTAAAGGAGAGAGGGGAAACCACTTGTCATTTACTACGCTAGTAAAAATGAGGCTCAAGTGAATTATACCACTACGGAAAAGAAGTTTCTAGCAATAGTGTTTGCCCTAGACAAGTTTAGGTCATACTTGGTGGGATCTTGGGTCATGATTTTCACTGACCACACAGCCTTGAAATATCTTCTAGCTAAGAAAGAGGCCAAGCCTCGTCTGATTAGTTGGATGCTACTCCTCCCAGAGTTTGATTTGGAGATTAAAGATAAGAAAGGAGTAGAGAATGTGGTAGCTGACCACTTGTCACGATTGCCACTTCATCTGTCTGACTCGAGTGACCACCCGATTAATAAGTATTTTCCTTATGAGCACATCATGCACATAAACACCACATTTCCTGACCATCTTCCTTGGTATGCGGACATTGCTAACTTTCTAGTGACCGGTCAAATGCCTTTTCATTGGACGAAGGTTGACAGAGCTAAGTTCTTACGCAATGTGTGTAGCTTCTTTTGGGATGAGCCTTACCTTTATAAGTACTGCTCTGACCAATTTGTGAGACGATGCATTCCAGATAGTGAGATTTCCAGTGTCATTGAGGTTTGTCATGCCTTGGCTTGTGGGGGTCACTTCTCTGTGAAGAAAACTACCGCTAAGATCTTTCAAAGTGGATTCAATTGGCCCTCGATGTTCAAGGATGTGCGTAACTTTTGTTTGAGGTGTGACCGATGCCAACGATTAGGTGCCCTATCCAAGCGTAACAAGATGCCCCAAAATCCTGTCATTATTTTGGAGATCTTTAACTGTTGGGGGATTGATTTCATAGGGCCATTTCCTATATCATTTTGTTTTGAGTACGTTCTTGTGGCTATTGACTATGTTTCCAAATGGGTAGAAGCCATTGCCACTCGCACCAATGACCATTGTGTAGTGGTCAAGTTTTTGAAAGAAAACATCTTTTCACGTTTTGGGATGCCCCGGGCATCATTAGTAATGGTGGTAAGCATTTTTGTAATCGGCTCGTGGGTATTTTAATGCATAAGTATGGTGTGACTCATAAGGTGGGGACTTCCTATCACCCACAAAATAGTGGTCAGGTTGAGTTGGCAAATAGGAAGATCAAAGGCATTCTTAAGAAAACAGTTAACCCCACACGTAAAGATTGGTCTTTGCGGCTAACCGATGCATTGTAGGCTTATCGTACTGCTTATAAGACTATTCTAGGCATGTCTCCCTATCGTCTTGTCTTTGGCAAGGCTTGCCATCTACCCGTAGAGATGGAACATCGAGCCTACTGGGCAATCTGACAATTCAATGAGAGTCTAGATGATGCCGGCACTCTTAGAAAGCTTCAACTGAACGAATTTGATGAATTGAGAAATGATTTTTTCAAGAATGCTAAAATTGCCAAGGCTAAAATGAAGGATTTACATGATAGGCAGATCCTTAGGAAATCTTTCCATGTGGGTCAGAAAGTCTTATTGTACAACTCGAGGTTACATCTCTTTCTTGGGAAACTTAGGTCTTGTTGGTCCGGTCCTTATGTCATCAATTCCATTTCAGAGCATGGTGTGTGCGAGGTGCATAAACCACGCAACAACACTATTTTCAAAGTGAATGGCCATCGTCTCAAACCATACTTGGAGAATTTCGTGGCTGAGATTGAGACTTGGGAACTTACGGACCCTCTTCCATTTGAGTAGAGAGCTTGCACGACATGTTGTATGATAGTAGAGTAGGAGTTTGCTTTTCTTTTATTCACCTTTTCATAGGTTTAGTTTAGGTTTAGATATGTAAAGTTTTGTTTCTTCTTGATTTTAGATTGAATTATGTTCAAGGTTGATTTAGAGACTTGGTTGTAAGAAAGGGAAGTTAAGGGTTGAACTTTGGAATGTCCCTTTTCACTGAGTGAAGATGAGCTGTGAGGCAAAGGAATGGGCGCCTAAGGCTTATGTGCCTGTGCGCCTGAGGCATGTGCACCCGAGAGGTTGGGCGCCCAAGGCTTATGTGCCCGTGCGCCTGAGGCATGTGCGCCCACCTACTGTTACCTTGGGCGCCCAAGGTTGGTCATATGACTTTTTAAAAGAGTCACGTGAGCTGGAAGTTTAGATTTCATTTTAAACAAACCCCTTTGCCCGATCATTCCCGTTCTCTCATCCCTTGTTCAGTTAAGTGAAGAACCAAAGTGAGGATTCTTCTTCTTCACCGAATCCATCATTCCACCTGGCCAAGATTTGTTCTCCTCACTCTAAGAGCTCAGGTTCCTCAACTCTAGGAGGTTTAGGAGCTTGTTTTTAGCCATGGGTCTTGTGGAGTTATGGATGTGAGCTTTAGGTTTTGAAGATTTTTCACAAAGGTGAGGTTGAAAAACTCTTTTGGAGACTTGATTGATGATTTGAGCTGAAATTTTGTTGTTAATCTTGTTGAATGAGTTGATTTGGGGATATCCTTTGAACTTTATTTCAAATTCCAGCTCTCTTTATCTTTTGCACACCACTTGTTTGATTAAATGCCCATGAGAATTGAGAATTGAGTTTGGGGTTGAATTGATTCCTATTGATGTGCATTTAAAGTTAAGGGAGAATTTGAAGCATTTTTGCATCTTGGGTTTTGTTATTTGGGTGGATTGATGATGAATTGAATGAGTGCACTCCAAGTGTTCGATGAATTGTTTGTGGGAAGGTTGAAGTCATTGTGGAGCAATTTCGTAAGGGCAGTGGGGAGCCTTGATTGCTTTTCAATTTAGTGAGCATACTTTTCACTTTGTCCTATCTTCTTAGTACTTTTGTGTTGCCACCTTCATGGGTTGATCTTCTAGTAAGCGCAAGTCACAACCCTCCCCCACTTCATTAGCAAATGACAGTGATTATGTGCCCGATGAGGAGCAAAAATTGGATGAAGTTGAAGAGGATGATGGGGAAGAACAAGAAGAAGATGATGAGGAAGAAAATAAGAAAGATGAGGATGAGCTTGACTATGATCGTCATAGGTTCATTGGGAAGGACGCCCAAGATTTGTTTGATTCATACTGGAGTAAAAGGGTAGTTCTTTGTGAGAAGGGCATCAATTTGAACCATTTTAGTAAGGAGCCAACCGACTTCAAGACTCTTATGGAAACTAGGGGTTGGACTACTGCCATGACATTTAGAGACATTGCTGATCCCAACCTCATCCGTGAGTTCTATTCCAATGCACTTTTGGTGGATAGTAAGAAATTGGATGAGGTATATGTTACTTCCATGGTGCGGGGGTAGCAAGTTACAATCCGTCGACGAACCATTAGGGAGATTCTTTGCATTCCAAAAGTTCACCACCCAGGGTATCTATACCCTAATGAGCAGGGACCCCCACTTTCGGTGCTAGCATGACATTTGTCTGAGGGGGAGACACGTTCTTGGGGGGTGAGGTGTCAGTTCCCGAAGAACAAATTGAGCGGTAACTTCCAAATCCTTCATTAACTCATTTGTTCTCAGATTTTACCGGTTTCTAATGATGACTATGTTAGCCTCGATCGAGCTCGCTTGATGTATGCTATGACCACCAGTGTGTTTATTGATTTAGCGTCGTTGATGATGATAGCGCTGCGAGCCCTATTGCATCAGACTAGGGGTCCCCATAGTTTGCCATTTGCTGGTCTCATTATGAAGATTCTGGAGAAGCATCATGTCTTCGTTGATGCTCAGTTTAGGATTGTCCAACCTTTGGCGATGTTGTCGAGGTCTACATCTACATGGAGTTTAGCACAATCACAGCATAGGACCACTTCGGCTGCCACTTCTTCTACTACACTTCTAGCTCGTCCACCTATGGTCTCTACAGTTCATTCTAGCATTCACGCGTTGGGGGCCAGACTGAGTGCCACAGAGGCAGAGCAGCGCGTACAGCGTACCCTCTTAGAGGCGATTCTTGCTGCTGTTCGACCACCACCACTATCTGCTTCAGACCATGATGACCTCCCCACGGTGGATTAGGCTCCTTTTACCTTGCCCGTGTCTTTTTGTCTTGCTTGTGCTTGTTTTGCAAAACTTGTAGCAGTTTAGGTCTGGAATTAAGACATGTTTTGTATATTTGACCTAAAACTAGATTCTGCACTTTTTTTTATGATGAATATGACTGATGTACTCAATTCTTTTCATTCCTTTTTTTCTCTTGTTTTTTTTTTTTTTTGATTTCTTGTGGGTTTTGTAACAGGTTTTCGTTCTTTCTTTCAGCTCTCGTGGTAATATCCCTCCTTTTTATCTTGTGTTCTACATGTTGCTTTTCTCATGATTTATCATTCGAGGTATTGTAGACACTAGGTTGGGGGGTGTTCTTTATTACTTACAGGGCTTGAATAATGGGTGCATGCTTTGTGTAAAGTGTGTTATGTTCTTTCGCCTTGTGTGGTTCTCATTGCATGCTCATCATCATACTCACGTTTCACACTACCGACCCACTTATGTATCCTCGTTCTCACATTGAGGACAATGTTTCGTTTAGGTCGGGGGGTAGAGTTAGCATGATGACACTTAGTGCTAAAATTGTCAACTTTTTCAAAATTTTCAAATCTTGAGCATCTTTGAGCTTATATACATGACTTAGCACATTTATGCTTGCATGTTGGCCCTTTTGGTTTGGTTGATGGTGAAATTGAGTGAGCGAGTGATGAATGAGTCATGTTTAAGCTTTGATAAGAAACTTAGTTCAAGTTGAATGTGTGATAACCTTGTGCATGTTCGGGACTATCCTGGAAAAGTGCTTATGCACTTGGGAGTAGATTTTGTTTAACATTGGTTAATTGAGCATTTTTGGACTAGGTGGAAACTTATACCCCTATGGTGAGCTTTTGAGCCTTTTATTCTTTTCTTGAGGGGTTGCACATGCTCACAGCTCCTTCATTCTTCACTGTGAATTTCAATGCACCTATTGCATCTCACACACTTGCATGAGTTTCACTTGGCACAGTTTGAGTGTTGTAAGCTTTGAACATGATGCTAGGCCATCTTTGCTATTGTTGGCCTCTTAATCCTTCTTTGATATTAAATTTCCCTAGGAACCAACTTGAAGCCATTTAATAAAGTGTGTGATATCTATGGATATTTCTTTTATTGGCTTCCATTTTATATATGATCCCTTAACCTTATTCACACACTTTTAAGCCTTACCCTCATGTGTCTTGGGTTATGAAAAGTGCCTTAATGTCAGAGATGTGAATGGGGGTTAGGAATAGAAACTTTGAAGAGCATACTGAGAGGGAATATTGGGTGGAGAATTCAGCTATATTTATTTCATTATTCTCTATAAAAAAAACGAAAAAAATAAGAAAAAGAAAAAACAAGAAAAAAAAAGGTTTGTCATTTCTTTTTGCTTAAGTAATTTTGGGACTTGTACATTGTTGTCTATATTTGAAATTGTCCCAAGGGTAGCATTTAGTAGGAGTAAACTTCTTGTTGGATTCTTATTGCTTGGTTTGGAAAAGGAATTGGGTAGTTTCAGGTTGTGTGCACTGGAACAACAGTAGCCTAAGATATGTGCTTTGAATTCCCTATCTTTTGTTGAAATCGATTACCCATGGCCAAGTTACAACCGAAACAAAGACCTAGTGGATTCTAGGCAAGAAACTCTTATATTGTGCATGTAGTGGTCTTGTGTAAGTGATGGTGTGATCTTTTGTACATGCATTAGAACATGGCTAGGAGCTGTTTACTTGAACTTCAGTTGAGTTCACTCTCTTGTTCATGAGGTATGTGTAACTAGGATAGCATCATATGTTATTAGGTGAGTGTGAACCCTTGATGAGTAAATTCCTTTCTATGAGCGATACCTTGTGAGCTTTTGAAGTCAAAACCTAGTTCCATTTATGCTTTTGCAACCTTGTTGGATGAATGAAACACCTTTGTACACATGTTGTTTATAACTTGATAGTCCATGCTTTCATGCTAAGCACTTGGGGATTACACATGAGATTTGAATGTTGTGACTTGTTAGGATTGAGCTTGATTCATCCTTGATCTTAATCACTTTATGACATCTTGAGACCAAACCATAGATGTTTGTGGGTAGCATCACTGCAAACCCTCACGAGACTTTACTTGTCCACTAGGGGGAACCTAGGGGTTTAAAGGGCTTGCCTCACACGCAAAGTGTGGCCGTGTGTCTCCGACGAAAATGGACCACCTTTTTAGGTTAGAATTAGTAGTTTCCTTCACCTTTATTTGAATAATACGAGTTTGCTTGGTATGTGTTCATTTTACTATAGTCATAATTCTTTCCATTTCTAGGGACTAGAAATGTTTAGGTTGGGGGGTGTGATTGCATACAATCATTGTCACTTTTAACCTTAATTTGCATTCTTCTTATGAACATTTTTACCAAGAAAAGCTCACCTTTATTGTATTTTGATCATTTACTCATTCTTTGTGTGTTTTGTAGGTTATTTGAGAAACATAGCTCGAGGAAAGCAAGTTAGGAGTTCAAAAGTGCAACTCAAGTCTGGACCAACCACCTTGGGCGCCCACCTACAACCATCTTGGGCGCTCACAGAGAGCTGGTCTTCACAAGGGTGCTGGGAGCAAGGCTTGGGCACATTTGGCTTGGGTGTACAGGACCTTGGGCGCCTAGCTGTGTTTTACCTTAGGCGCCCACAGAGGAGGATTTCAAGGGGTGAAGCTTGGGCGCACATGGCTTGGGTGCAAGGCACTTTGGGCGCCCACAGAGGGGTGATTTCCAGTAACTTGTCTCAGGACTTTTGTCGAACACAAAGGAGAAACAGAGCTTGGGTGCACGGCCAAAGACCTTGAGCGCCCATGATGACTTGTCCAGCACACTTTTTAGCTAAATTTTGAATTGTGAATTTACAATTTTACCCTTGAGTTATGTATCAATATAAATAAGGAAATTTTTGCTATAAGAGGGTTGGGAAACCCTACGTAAAATTTAGGTTTTTGTTCTCTGAGAGGATTATAGGGGGTTTTACATTACACTTCGTACTGAGGATTGGAATTTTGATTTTACTTCAGATTGTTCAAGCTTTCTTTCATCTTTGTATTAAGATTAAATTGTAAGTTCTACTTGCTACTTCATCTTAATTAAAGTTTTCCTATTCTCTATAGCTTTGTCTGTTATTCTTGCTTCGTAGTACCTCGTAGTCTTCGTTTGTGATTGAATTGTTTTCGAACCCACTTTAAACCTTTTTAATCAATTTCGTTTTTGGGTTTTGTTGCATGATAAAGATGTTTTTCTTTTCGAACTGCTTCGTTCAAGTTTTAATAATGCTAGGCTAGGGTTTCTTGGTTTTAACCTAAGATCGTAATGAAATCGAAGGTCTTGGACTTGGATAGTACAAATTGAAATAAGTCTATCTTCTTTTGAGTGAAAACGTAAGAATTGTAATTCTAGGTTAATTTTCGAAAACGAATCACTTGTGATATACTTGATCTTTATTTACATTAGTGTGAATTGAAGATCACTTCCATGTTCTGGTGATTTCGAATTTGACTTCAAAACCTTAGAATAACAGTTTCTTTATGAAATAGGGTTTTCTAACGTCGAATCTTCCGACCTAATTTTACATGTGTAAAGATTAGGTTGAGTTAATCAAATATTCGAGTTCAAGCCTTCGAGGACAATACAGGACTAGGTTAAAGCCAAGTGTTTCCATTCACATAATTGTTTAAGCACAGTTCACGTCAGTTGTTAATTTTCAAAATTAGTTGTTTTCTTAGTGTTTTCATTTTTAGTTTAACTTGTGGATTTAAAGTATCAAATCATTCTTTCAACTACTTTCAAATTGTCTTTTCAATTACCTATTCGAAAACTCCAAAAAGTTTTTCATCTTTTCTTTTAAACATTTTTGCAAGTGCTTGCGAAATCAAGTTTTCCAACACTTAGGCACACCCTTGCTCCCTGTGGAAGATGACCTAGGACTCACCTAGACTAAACTCAACCGACCTCTTATACTTGAGAGTGAGCCACTGCCAAATTAGAGAGCGGTCAAATCTTACTGAGGGAACTGAATATGTTTTGATCAAAACTGACCACACATGTAGAGAAGTGGTAGAGACCAAAGAGGTAGTTTGCATTGATTTTTTAGGTGTTAAGGGGATACTAGAAAACAGACAACCACATTCCATGTTCACATATGTGTATGACTTTGGGCCATATTTTGGGATTTATGGATCTCCACAAGGCCATACATTATCTAGCATTCTCTACACTAGAAGCACACTTATTCTTGGTACCTTTTGAACCCAAGGAGAATATTTCGTTTCTAAAACCGTTTGGTGAGGCTTGGGAAATGTTAGGATTTGGATAGTATATTTTTGAATTAAACTTTGTATATTAGTAGATTAGAGTTTATTTATTTATTTTTGTTTTCTTTTTGCCTAGATTAAATTTTAATTTTCTTTTAGTTTACTTTTATTTGTTTATTCTAACATTTTCCCTCATAGAAGTTTTATTTTTCTTTTAGTAAAATTTAATTCAAAGGAATAAAGTGCTCAAGTTCTTTTATTTTCTTCAAATAAGGAAGCTCTTGAGGTAATATCCTTCCTCTCCCTTTTATTTAGTTTTGCATTTCTAATTGGTACTTCATATTTATAATTACTGTTGTTGGGAGTGTTGTAGAATCTAAGTTGGGGGGATGTATTGGGTGATGCCTTAAGTGGCTTGAATAATGGGTGCATGCTTGATTTATTTTGTGCTTTGTTCTTATTTGTGCACATTGTGGTTATTGTTTCTTGCTCATCATCATGCTCACTTTACACACTACGGACCCACATATGCTTCATGGTTTTCACATTGAGGACAATGTGAATTTTAAGTTAGGGGGTACGGTTCGCATGATGACCTTTCATGCCAAAATTGCAAAATTTTAAAATTTTTGAGCGTTTTTAAGCCTAAATACATAAATTTAGCACATTTGTACCTACACGTCAACCCTTTTTGGTTTGGTTGATTGTGGAATTGAGTGAGAGAGTGATAAATGAGTTTTGTTCAAGCTTTAATAGGAAACTTAGCTCAAGTTGATTGTATAATGACCTTGTGCATATTTTACTATCATAGAGAAGAGTTTATGTGCTTAGGAGTAGATTTTGTTTAACATTGGTTAATTGAGCAATCTTGGACTAGGTGGAGACTCACACCCCTAATGGTAAGCTTTTGAGCCTATTATTCTTTTCTTGAGAGGTTGTACATAATCACAGCTCTTTTGTTTGTCAGTTTGATTTTCAATGCACCAATTGCATCATACACATTTGCATGAGTTTCACTTGGCACATTATGAGTTGTTGCAAGCTTCAAACATGATGTTAGGCTCTCTTTGCTATTTTTGTGCCTCTTTGTTCTTCCTTGATATGAAATTACCCTAGTAACCAACTTGAAGCCTTTTAATAAAGTGTGTGATATATTTTTATATTTTTCTTGGTTCCCACCTCATATATTATCCCTTAGCCTCATTCACACACTTCAAACCTTACCCTCACATGTCTTGGGTTGTGAAAGTGCCTTAATATCAATGATGTGAATGGGGGTTGGGAATGCAAACTTTTGAGAGCATATTGAGAGGAAATATTGGGTGGAAAATCTAGCTGATGTATTTTCATTATTTCAAAAAAAAAAAGAAAAAAAGAAAAAGAAAAGAAAAAGGAAAAAAATGAAAAAAATGAAAAAAAATGAAAAAGAAAGAAAAGAAAAGAAAAGAAAAGAAAAAGAAAAAAAAAAAGAGAAAACGGAAAAGAAAAGAAAAAAAAAGTTTGTCATTCCTTTTTGCTTGTGTAATTTTGGGACTTGTGCATTGTATTATAATTATTGAGAATGTCATATGAGTAGTTTGTAAGTTGGTGAATAAGTTTTTTTTGTCGTTCTTGTTGGGGTTCAGAAAGGAAATGGGTAGTTCGGGACTTGTGTGCACTTGAGCATCTTTATCCCAAGACATGTGCTTTGATTTCCATATCCTCCATTGTTAACCATTACCCTTGGCCAAGTTACAACCAAAACAAAGACCTAGTGGATTCTAAGCAAGTAACTCCTGTATTGTGCATGTAGTGGTCTTATGTAGGTTGTGTGGTGTGATCTCTTACACATGCATTAGAACATGGTTATGAGCTGTCCACTTTGAATTTCATTTCAATTCACTCACTTATTTATGTGGTTATGTGCAACTAGGTTAGCATTACATGCTAATAGGTATGTGTAAACCTTTGATGAGTGAATTCCTTTCTATGAGTGGTATTTTGTGAGCATTTGAAGTCAAAACCTAGTTCCATTTATGCTCTTGCAACCTTGTTGAATGAAGGAAACAATTTTGCACACATGCTCTTTCTACTTTGATTGTCTATGCATTTATGCTTAGCACTTGGGAATTACACATGATATTTAGGTTTTGTGACTTGTAGGGCTTGAGCTTGATTTATTTTTGATCTTAATCATTTTTTTGACACTTTGAGACCATGCCATAGATGTTTGTGGGTAGCATCACTGCAAACCCTCATGAGACCTTACTCGTCCACTAGAAGGAACCTAGGGTTTAAAGAGCTTGCCTCACGCGCTAAGTGTGGCCATGTGTTTCCTACGAAAATGGACTTCCCTTTTTGTTTGAGTCTTTACTTATCTTTGTTTGAATAAAATTGAGAATGCTTGATTTATGCCTTTTAGTCCTAGGATTTGAATCCTTTCCATTGCTAGGGACTAGAAATAGGTAAGTTGGGGGGGTGTGATTACACTAGAAAAAGTGTAATTACAAAGCAAAATTTAAAACATAAATCATGCATTTATTCAATTAATTTTAAAGTTTTAGTTATGTTTTGTAATTCATGGTATTTTATTTTCAAAATGCAGGAAAAAGGAAAAAATTATCAAAATAAATAGTGGTGAATAGACTTAAGAAGCTACTATTTTTGAGGCATTTCATCGAATATTTGGCATATATGGAGAAAATAGCTTGAAGACAAAAATGCCGATATGTCCAATAACTTTCAGGACTTCCTTAACATCCCAAGAGCCATCCCAAGGAATGAGATCAGTTACCATGGCCGCTGAGGAGAAGAAAATGGTCCAAAGCTCAAGATGGTTGAAGTGGTGTGCAGCTGAAGTTCCAGCTTGACACCCTATCAGTATTTTGCCCATATCTTTTCACTCACAACTCAGATTGACCTGATTCTTTTTGGGTTGGAAAGAAGACTCAAAGGGCTACAACTTTTGTGTTTAGCTGAAGCCTGAATCCATCATCTTCAAGGTCAAAATTGTATTGGAAGTTGAGAACAGAAAGCTGTCAGAAGCAAGCCACAAATTGAAAAGGAAGTACACTGTGGTCCAGACCCCCCCAAGGATGGTCCAGACCATAGAAGGTTTATTTGCACAGATGAACTTTATTTTTAGGGTTTTTCATCTCCAGTATAAATATGTAGCTTTGACGGCCGAAAAGGGGACTTTTCACTAACGTTTTTCTCTGTAGTTTTAGGTTAGTTTTTCATTAAAATAGAGTAGTTTTGAGAATTTTTCATTGTTCGTGTAATGCTTTTATGGATTTTCAAAGCCTTTGTAGTTTTCGTTACAGCCGTAGTCGTTCAATACTCCGTTTTAACGTTAATTTCAGAGTACATTTACTTTCGTTCTTCATTTTAATTATATTGTTTCTTCATCTTATTCTTTAGATCCGTTAAATATGCGTTCGATGATTGATTTTATTTCGTTTAAAATTATGTTAGCGTAAAACCCTAGTTCTTGATTCAACGAATCAAGGAATGGTAGGTTACTCTGATCTATGGGATGTGCGGAGACCCTTCGCATGGTTTGCGAAAACTCATGCGTAGGGGTCTACAACTTTTAAATCTAATTTAGTTTGTTTCAAAAGCTTTCGAAAACGAAAAATTTTGACTATATTCTCTGTAATCACTAGTAAAGGTTTTCAATTAAAACTTTCTTAATATTTATGAACTAAAAATTAGATTTTGAATCCAAATATGAATTGGTTTGTTTAAAAGGTTTCGAAAACGAAACCTTTGACTATATTCTCTGTAATCAGTAGTAAAGGTTTTCGATTAAAATTTTCTTAGTATTTTTGAACGAACTAAGAAGTGGATTTGAATCCAAATCTGAATTGGTTTGTTTGAGAAGCTTTTGAAAACAAAAGTTTTTAACTATATTCTCTGTAATCACTGGTAAAAACTTTTGATTAAAACATTCTTAACAATTTTTAAGCAAACCGTAATTCAGGTTTGAACCCAAGTGGTTTCTTAGAAAATCTTTCCGATTTTATTATCCTAAACGAGATTTTAAAACTAAGTATTGGGAATTTTATGAATTTTAACGAAGACATTTTTCCAATTTATTTGTTCCTTTTACGTGAACTTTAGATTGTAGTATTTAACACATCCCATTGTGAAGTAGGAAACTACCGGGAATTGAAAGTTAAATCAAGAATTGTAAATTATCTTGAATGTGTAGTGTTATTGCTTTTGTTTTAGTTTAATTTAATTGTTGCTATTTACTTTATTTATTTAGCAGTTAGTAATCAACACTTTTCAGAACCCAACATAAATTTTTCTTTTCCTATTTTTAAAACAAAACCAGTAGGTAGAAGAACTTAGAAAATCCTAGTGTTCAATCTCATAGTTCCCTATGCATTCGACCTTGGACTCACCGAGTTAAAACTACACCACACACCCTTGCACTTGGGGTTTAGTTTAGACGCACTATCTAGAAGCGGTCACTAAGTCATTAGTTGGTGCCATCTATGGGTATTGACTTTTCTCATCCAAACTAGGTCTGGCATAAACACTCAACTACTATTACAAATCGGCAGAAACAATGGAGAACCAGAATGACGAAAAGATCAATGTCATTGAGAACCACATCAGTGAAATGATAGTAGTCATGCAGATTTTGGCGGCCCAGATTCAGGCGTTGCTTTAGCAGCAGTTTGTCGCCCCTGTTCATATCCTACTTTCTCCAGTAGATCCCCCTATAAATGAGGCACATAATGGAGGAGTGGTTAAAGTGAACGGTGGACAAAATGGGAAAGGAAAAAGAGCAAACGGTATAGGTGTCATAGGGCAAAATGAGATCCCCGTTAGGCAGCTATAAGTGTCTAGAGGCAAGAAATGACTATTGGAGCTGACCTCGGAGTTGGAGGCTGTCTAAAGCTATCTCGTACAGAAGGAGCCAACATAAGGATGTTAGTGTTAACCCGTGGGAGGAGCCTATGAAGGCTATGCAAGCTCAAATTCATGGTGTCATAGCCATTGTCAAAGCCTCCAATATGATTGACGATGTTGATGTTGATGGCGATTCGCCATTCTTTACGGCGGTCATAGCTTGCCCCCTACCACACAAATTCAAGATGCCAGCACTTGACTCCTTTGATGGTTCGAAGGATTTTTTCAACCATTTAGAGACATATAAGACTCTAATGCATATACACGTATATCCTGATAAGATTATGTGTCAAGTATTCCTGGCAACACTCAAAGGCCTGGCTTAATTGTGGTTCAACAAGATCAAGCCGGGCACCATTACCAACTTCTCATAGCTTGGTAAACTATTTGTGGGTCACTCAATCAAAGGAAAAAGGTAGAAAAGACCAGCTACCCAACTTCTGACAGTCAAATAGGGCAAGGATAGGCCCCTTAAAGATTATGTGGGAAAATTCAACAAGGAGATTTGGAGGTCAACGAGGCTGACACAAGGTAGCAGTTACAACCTTTATGAGTGGGCTAAGGATCCCCAGGCTTATGGCCTTCCTTGAGAAGGCTCCCATTGATACACCTAAGCTGATGGTTTGAGCTTAGAGACATATTAATATGGAGGATGGCCTTAGGGCAAAGCACGAAAGTAATAAGGCAGAAGGCTCCAAAACTGATAAGAAGCCACCGAATGATTCTGAGAATTTTCGAGATTCTAGAAATCCTAAGAATCGAAGGTTTGATTATAGATACAATCGGGGCACAAGGTGACATGGTGATCTCGACTGTAATTTTGCTCCACTCAACACGAGATTGGAGAATATATTTTTTGAAGTCCAAAATGATCCGGCCTTGAAATGGCCTGAAGAGTTGACAACCCTAGCTGACAAATGGTTTTAAGCAAAGTATTGTCGATTCCATAGGGATTATGGGTGTGATATAGATGACTATATCAACCTGACAAGGTAGGTTGAGGAGTTCATCATATGCGATTGACTTGGAAGATTTGTGGCTAGTCGGGATAATAATAGAAAGGTGGAACATAGAAGTCCCAAACGAAGAAGGCCTCGGTGAAAAAGTCCTGCATCGAGTAGTCCCAACCAAGCACGATAGAATAACCAGGTGATTAGGGAAATATGAGTAATTTCAGGTGGATTTGTTGCTAGAGGAGAATCCTCTAGCACTAGGAGAAGGTACACTAGGGATGCAAGAGCCCCCTACGAAGTTCTAACGACCAGGCAATCGAGCAAGAAGGCCCGGCCTCAAAGCAAGAAGGCCCGACCTCATTGCCCTTTGATTACTTTTACAGAGGAAGAAATAGAATAGCTATACCAACACCATGATGAGAAGTTATAGCTAGTGTCAACCTCTTTTATAGGCTTTACTAAAGATCGAGTGACTCCACTCGGGTCTATTACATTGCCGATGACTCTCGGGGATGAATCACATTAAGTGATGAAGATGATCAACTTCTTGGTGGTGGATTGCCCCTCAGCATACAACGTGATACTTGGGAGGACAACCCTCAACTAGTTCAAAGTGATTACATCCATATACCATCTTCGAGTCAAGTTCCTGACTAAAGATGGTGTGGGATGTGCCAAGGGCGACTAGAAAGTAGCAAGAGAGTGTTACATGTCCTCCCTCAAGTAGGATTCTAGTAAGGAGATACTGGTTCTGGATAGCCGGGAAGTTCGAGATGACGAATAGCTAAAAAGAAGAGAGCCAGTAGATGAGCTAGAAGATATTATGATAGGTATTCTTGAGCAGAACAGGTTTGTTAGAATAGGCTCAGAGACCCCTGAGTCATTTAAGAGTGAATTGAGAATTTTTTAATTGAATAATGCAGATGTTTTCGCTTGGTCCCACAAAAACATGCCAGGAATAAGTACAAATATGGTAACTGACCGACCCTAAAATGTGTTTGGGTTCTACCTCTCAAGTGCAAGAGGACAGTCGTAGTTTTACTCAGTGAGAACCGAAGTCATCCACACAGGGAGGGCTTTGTTAAAAGCTCTAAATTTGTTGTCTTAGTTAGTAGGTGGCCCTAATTGAATCTAAACTAATTTTTAGATTTAAAATATGCTTGAGTATGGAATGGTTGAGAATGGTGGAATGAAGGAATTATGATATTAAATGAAAATATTAAAAAATAAAATAATTCAGAAAATCTTGACTTCGAACCAAATCCAGTAGTGGAATAGTATTGGTTTACTCAAATGCATTGATAACTCAACCTAGTAATTACACATGTATTGCTCAGTTGGAAGATATTTCTTTTAAAACCTAATTTATGGAACTCAAGATAAGTGGAGGTTTTTTTTTTTTAAATTAGTTTTGGACTCACTGGGACATTGAGTCAAACACCTAGTGTGCACAAGCGGCAACTCGTAACTAGGCTTCGATTGTATCACGGGTGAATCGATTTCTTAAGAAAACCTCAAGTTATGGTTTAAGCAAAATAGGTTCCAAATCACTGGGTCATTGAATCAAACACTTGGTGTGCACAAGTGGCTAATCGTGCCCAAGCTTTGATTATAACACAGGTGATTTGATTTCCTAGGAAAACCTAATTTGGGTTTTAGAAAATATGTTTCTAACTTACCGGGATAACACGGGTGAGTTGATTTCAAAAGAACCCTAACTTACAATGAAATTCCCATTAAAAATAAAAAATATATTTCATTAAAATAAAATATTTTACGTTTGAGTTCACTAAACTACCACACCACCTTCAATGATTTGAAGCCAAGTACCAACCCTAGCCTAACATAATTGAATGTCAAGGAGGAAAATAAACTTGCACACCATCCATTAATGTAAAAGAAAAAAGTACGAAGTAACAATATAAGACTAAGAACAAAAATGAAGTACTTTAAATTGAAAATATTGAGAAGAAAAAAAAACTTACATGTAAACCCTAGGAGAGAGAAGAGCAAAATCACGCTAAAAAAAAGTTAAATAAAAACTTAAGATGTAAATGTAATGTAACCTCACCTTTTACATCAGTATTTAGCCCATTTATAGGCGTATACAAATCAAGGGTATAAATGTAAATTTATGATTCAAAATTAATATTTAAAGTTTGCTGGAGGAATATTGTGAGCACCCAAGCCTCACTTGGTGTGCACCCAAGTCCCTGCACACCCCACGTGTTCGATATAAGTCCTGTGACAGAGGTTGGAAACTTGCTCTTGGTGGGTGCCCAAGGTGTTGCATAGGCAGGCGCCAAGCTCCCATGCGCCCAAGAGGTGCTTAGTCAGGCACTTAAGGTCTTCTCAACTAAGTGTTTGATGAAAGTCCTGAGAGAGTCCGTCAAATTTAAGCCTCAGCAAGTGCCCAAGTAGTGACACAGTCGGGCGCCCAAGATCTTGTGTGCCTAAGCTGTGTGTGCCCAAGGTAACTTGATCTGGCCTAGATTGCAACTTTGAGCTCCTAACTTGGCTTCCTTGAGCTGTGTTCCTCCATTTCCTTACAAAACACATAAAGACCATAAAAGTAATCAAAACAAGATAAAAAATGAATTCTACTTGATAAAATGTTCGTAAGAAGAGTGTGAAATGAAGCTAAGAAATGACAATGATTGCGTGCAATCACACCCCCCAACCTAGACATTAGTAGTCCCTAGGAATGGAAAGAATTATGACAAAAGAAAATGAACATATACCAAGCAAATCCATTTATTCTAATGAAAGGCTAACAATTCTAACTAAAAAGAGGTTTATTTTTGTAAGAGACACACGGCCACACTTAGCGCGTGAGGCAAGTCCTTTAAACCCCTAGGTTTCCCCTAGTGGAAGAGTAAGGTCTCGTGAGGGTTTGCAATGATGCTACATACAAACATCTATAGTTTGGTTTGAAGATGTCAAAAAGTGATTGAGATAAAAAATGAATCAAGCTCAAGTCTAATAAGTCACAAAACCCAAAAATCATGTATAATTCCCAAGTGCTAATCATAGATGTATGGACTATCAACAAAGAAAGAGTAGGCATACAAAATTGTTTCATTTGTTCAACAAGGTTGTAAGAGCATAAACAGAACTGAGTTTTGACTTCAAAAGCTCACAAAGTACCACTCATAGAAAGAAATTCATTCATCAAGGGTTCACACTCATCTAATAGCATATGATGCTATCTTAGTTGCACATAACCCCACAACAAATGAGTGAATTAAATTAAAGTTCAAGTGGACAGCTCATAACCATGTTCCAATGCATATGTAAGAGATCACACCACATAACCTACACGAGACCACTACATGCACAATACAAGATTTGCTTTTTTAGAATCCACTAGGTCTTTATTTCGGTTGTAACTTGGCCAGGGTTAGTGGTTAACAAAGGAAGATATGGAAATCAAAGCACATGTATTAGGATAAAGATGTTCAAGTGCACACAAGTCCCACTTTACCCATTTCCTTTCCAACCCTAACAAAGATCCCAACAAGAAGCTTATTCACACTAAATACTACCCATGGGACAATTGCAACTATTGCAAACAATGTACAAGTCCCACAATTTCAGAAACAAAAGTAATGATTTTTTTATTATCATTTTTTTCTTTTTTTTTTCTCTTTTTTTTTTCTTTTTTTTCTTTCTTTTTTTTTTTTTAATAATGAACTACACAATGTATGAATTCTCTTCCTAACATTTTTCCTCATGTTGCTCTCAAAAACTTACATTCCCAACCCAAATTCACAACTTAGATATTGAGGTACTTTCACAACCTAAGACATGTGAGGGTGAGGCTTAAATTGTGTGAATGGCTGTAAGGGATAATAGATGAGGTGAGAATCAAGAAAAACTAAAAAATTAAATGAAAAGGCTTCAACTTGGTTCCTAAGGCAATTTCTTATCAAGGAAGGACAAAGAGGCCCAAAAATAGCAAAGAGGGCTTAGCATCATGTTCAAGGTTTGCAACAACTCATAGTGTACCAAATGAAACTCGTGCAAGTGTATGTGATGCAATTGGTGCATTGAAAGCCAAAGTGAAAAACAAAAGAGCTATGATTATGTGCAACCCCTCAAGAGAAGAATAATAGGCTCAAAAGCTCACTATTAAGGGGTATAATTCTTTATCTAGTCCAAAGATGCTCAATTAACCAATGTTAACAAAATCCACTCTTAGGCACATAAGCTTTTCTCCATGATAGTAAACAATGCACAAGGTCATGACACACCCAACTTGAACTAAGTTTCCTATTAAAGTTTGAACAAGACTCACTCATCACTCTCTCACTCAAATTCACCATCGACCAAACCATAAGGGCTAACATACGGGTATAAATATGCTAAGATCATACATTTTAGCTCTAATACGCTTAAATTTTTTTTTTAAATTTTGCAAATTTGGCACACAAGATCATGATGTGAACTCTTACCCCCCAACCTAAACTAAACATTGTCCTCAACGTGAGAACCATGGTGCATATGTGGGTCTGTAGTGTGCAATAGTGAACATGATGATGATGAGTATAAAACAATAGCCACAAAAGGGTACACATAAGAGCATAACACAAGATAAACCAAGCATGCACCCATTATTTAAGCCACTTAAGGCATCACCCAAAACACCCCCCAACCTAGATTCTACAGCACTCCCAACAATAATAATTATATATATAAAGTACCAAACCTGGAAATGCAAGATTAAATAAAAGGAAGAAGAAAGGTATTACCTTAAGAGCTTCCTTATTTGAAGAAAACAAAAGAAATTATACAAGAGGAAGGGTTAGAAATAAAATAAAAAGAAAAATAAAGAGACGATTAGACCAAAGAAAGAGTTAGTATAAAAGAAGAAATAAAAATAAAAGAAAAGGAAATAAGAGAAGAAAATCAAACTTAAAGGAAATAAGAGAATAAGAAAAGAAAAATTTAACCTACTATATACAATAAGAATGAGAAAAAGGGGTTATCCAACACCCTCTCTATCCCTCGCATCCACATATGGTTTAAGAAATAAAATGTTCTCTTCAGGATCACAAAGCACCGAAAGTGGACGCTTGTCGAGTGTAAAACACACCAAATGATGAAAGGCCAAGTAAGGTTCGTAAGACCTCGGATATGGCCATGATGCACACATGGATATGGACATGGTGGGTTCAATAAGTCTTTCAATGCCTAAGAAATCTATGGATGTGGAAATGGTGGGCTCTAATGATCTCTCGACACCTAAGAAATCTACAGGTGCAGAAATGGCGGGTTTGAATGATCTCTCAACACCCAAAAAGTCATTGCAAGCTTTCCCTATGTCTACTGCCTTTCCCCAGTGATGGTCGATCTTATAGTAATCACTCACAATCTTTGTACTAAGACTCTTGGATGGGACTAAGTCAAGAGATGAGAGGTGTGCACCACTCTCAACCTTGGGTATGTAGTGAAATGAACTAGGGTCAACCAACTCAATGATGTGTTCCTTGGGCCATGCGACATTCAAATGCTCAGTTGAGTCAAAGGACTCTCAATAAGGTCTGGGGTGGTTGGGGTAGGTTGAGCATCAAGCTCAATAGTAGGAAAGGATTGCATATCTCCTTAACTCTCAGTAAGTGGTAGAGAAATATCCTGAATAGGAGAGTCTAAAGGGAAATGAGGAAGATGCTCATTCCAAATGTTATCCCCAATGTAGTTAGGGTAATTGTCCCACTCAGTGCCTATAGTAGTGCCTAAGGTGAACGACTCAATCATGTTCACTTGACCTTTTGGGTTTGGCAGTGTCTGTGTAGGGAGTTTACCACTTGGAGTGGTGTTCATGACTTGTGTCAACCTAGAACTTTGCCCTATAATGTCATCTAAATCCTGGTTGATATTGTTATTGATGTTCAATTGCTATTGCATGAATTAATTAAGACTGTCCTCAATAAGCCTATTTTGTGCAAGTTGAAATGCAATAGGATTGGGTTGTTGGTATTGAGGTAGTGGTTAAGGAATGTGTTCCTTGTCCAATTCAAATTGTACATCATTAGGTTCACTAGGCCAATAATCCGGGGGTTCCTCAGACTAGCCCTCAGTGAGTGGACCAAGTTTGGGACAAGCAAAATTTGAATAATCAGTCTCCACACATATGCTACTTCTAAAGGATAGACCATGAAGATCAAGCAAAGTAGAGCATATACGAAAGGTTCGGTGTGGCTTTCAAGTGCATGAGATTCAAAACTAGGCTAAAGTCTTCCCCGTGGCCTAGTGTGTTCATAGAAAAGTTCAAGGAATAATAATGCCTCACCTGGGGTGAGGTCAAGAAATTCCCGACCCAAGGTTATATCAAATGCCTGGTGTAACTCACAAGATAAAGCATACAATGTCCCCCTAGCTCTAATCTGTGACTTGGGAAAGTGTCCAAAAGTATGTTAAACCTCTCCCAACATTTATAAAATACTTCACCTATCTTTTGATAAAAGATTTCTAATTTAAAGGCCATGGGTGAAGGTTTGATGAATGGGGATGAATTTTTCGATAAAAGCTTGATAACATTATTCCCAAGTGGTCCATTCACCAGAATTATAACACTAGTCACCAGCCACACTTTGTAAAGACAAAGAGAAAAACATAAACCTAATTCTCTCACTCTTTCTAACATCATCACATAAGCCATACACTGCCTCAAACCTATCAAGATGAAGACATGGGTCTTCCTCCTCGTGCCCAAGGAATTGGGGAAGCATACTATAGGTGCTTAATGCAAAATCATATACAAAGATGCCGTTTAAATGCTCTATGTAATCTTGGGTATCAAAAAGGCCATGTCCAAGATCACCAATATCCATGTCTAAGATCAGAAAATAAAAATGAAAACAAAATAAAAAAAAAAAGAGAAAAACTACACTAAAATGCAACCTAAGTTAACTGGGATGTAAGCTAGATTATATGATATGCAAATGAATATATAACAATGCAAAAGAAAGAATACTACTAATAAAGAGATAGAGAAAAGAAAGAATTTACCCAATTTCTTAAGTGAACTCTACTTAACTCCCAGATCTAGCGCTTAATTGCCCTCCCTGACAATGGCGCCAAAAACTTGACTGACCCTAAAATGTGTTCTGGTTCCACTTCTCAAATGCAATAGGGTAGTCGTAGTTTTACTCGGTGAGAATCAAGGTCATCTCCACAGGGAGGGCTTTGTTAAAAGCTCTAGATTTGTTCTTTTAGTTAGTAGGTGTCCTTAATTTAATCTAAACTAACTTTTAGATTTAAAATATGCTTGAGTATGGAATGGTTGAGAATGGTGGAGAGAAGAAATTATGATATTAAAAAAATAAAATAATTAAGAAAATCTTGACTTCGAACCAAATCTAGTAGTAGAATAGTATTGGTTTACTCAAGCGTGTCAATAACTTAACCTAACAATTGCACATGTATTGCTCGGTCGAAAGATATTTCTTTTAAAATCTAATTTATGGAACTTAAGTTAAGTGGAGGTTTTTTTTTTTTTTAAATTAGTTTCGAACTCACCGGGACATTGAATCAAACACCTAGTGCGCACAAACGTCAACTCGTAACCAGGCTTCAATTGTCACACGGGTGAATCGATTTCTTAAGAAAACCTCAAGTTATGGTTTTAGGAAAACCGATTCCAAATCACTGGACCATTGAATCAAATACTTGGTATGCACGAGTGGCCAATCGTACCCAAGTTTTAATTATAACACGGGTGATTTGATTTTGTAGGAAAATCTAATTTGGGTTTTAGAAAATATGTTTCTAACTCATCGGGATAACACGGGTGATGATTTCGAAAGAACCCTAACTTACAATGAAATTCTCATTAGAAATCAAAAATATATTTCATTGAAATAAAACCTTTTACATTTGAGTTCACCAAACTACCACACCACCTTCAATGATTTGAAGCCAAGTACCAACCCTAGCCTAACATAATTGAACTTCAAAGAAGAAAATAAACTTGCACACCATCCATTAATGTAAAAGAAACAAGTATGAAGTAACAACGAAAGACAAAGAACAAAAATGAAGTACTTTAAATTGAAAATATTGAGAAGAAAAAAAAAACTTATATGTAAACCCTAGGAGAGAGAAGAGCAAAATCACCCTTAAAAAAGGTTAAACAAAAAACCTAAAACGTAAATGTAATGTAACCTTCCCTTTTACATCAATGTTTAGCCTATTTATAGGTGTACACAAATCAAGGGTATAAATGTAAATTTACGATTCAAAATTACTATTTAAAGTTTGCTGGAGGAACGTCACGGCCGCCCAAGCCTCACTTAGTGATTGTGCATATTTTCTATTTTATTATCATGGCTATACAGTTGTTTATAGGTGAGTTATTTGTTAGAAAGCCCATTTGTTACTGTTAAATGTGAATTTTGATCAACTTATGGGATTTTACAGGGTTATGTGATCAAATTGAGAAGAAATGAAGCAAATATGAGCTTAAGAAGGTAGGGAGTTGAAGATGGATCTGATAGGCACCCCACCCTAAATCAGGTGGGCACCCGTCGAGAGGTATTTTTGAAGGCAAAGTCAGGGTTTCAGAGGATTTTTGTCAAACAGCTGGAGGAAGCTTCCCACGGGCACCCCTCATTAATCACGGGCACCCCATAGTGGTCACGGGCACCCCACCCTAAATCAGATGGGCACCCACCGAGAGGGGGTTTTTAAGCTATTTCATTGAAGACTTCATCAAACACCTTGGACAGCTAGGCCATGGGCGCCCCACATTAACCATGGGCGCCCATCACCTTTGACCTTTGATTTTTTTTATGCAATGTGATGTACCCCTTATGCCCTTCATAGTAGTCATATATAAAAGGGATTTTTAGATTAGGGTTGAAAGAGTTCTGGATTACATTTTTGAATGTTGTAAGTACTTGTAATGGAGGTTCCAAGTTTTCATCTTCCTTAGGATTTGATTACACAACTTTTGTAAGTACTTTTTCCTTCAGTTTATTTTGCGTTAAATTCATTTTGAGATTCTCGATTTTTGGTGTTTTACTTTTAATGTTCGGATCGAAAGAAATTACGGTTATCTTGTTAGAAAACATATCAGGCTAAACCACCTTCTTGGCTTCGAGCCATCGAAGGTGGTGACATGAGAACGAAATTCTGGAATAACCAATTAAAGAAAAAGGGTTTTTAAAATCAAAAGCTGAGATTTTTACAATTGGGAATTTTGCAATATTTGGGTTACTTTTGAAACCATTTAACCTGTGTTAAATTGGTGGTTGAATGCAAGAATCTTCTGTTGTTTCAATCACCAGTTCCCTGACCCGGTAAAATTGCTAATTCGATTCAATAGAAAACCTAACCAAGTATTCTTTCGACATCGGCCTACCTGTGACATCATTGACATTTCCAAACTTATTGCTTGGAAATGAGCAATTCCATGTTCCAGTGGGTTTGAATAGATTTTAAAATATATTGCTTGGTAATTGCAAAAATTCTTTTCGATAGAGCTTTTGAAGTTCATCTTCTGACCTAGCACAATTATTTGGTTGATTAAACCTCTTTCTGGAAATTTGAACTCACATTATCACTGGAGTGGTGAGAAGTCAAGGCCTTTACCTCATTGTTATAGTCAAGTTCAGCACTTTTTTTCTTATTCAGTGTTCAATACACAAAATTTTAGTTACAATCTCTCCAAACCATTCAAAAGTAATGAAAAATGGAATTTTTCTCTCTTTGTAAATTCTTTTGCAAGTTTGCCGAAAATAAGTTTTCAAAGAATTCACACTTTAAGCTAGTTTTGCTCCCTGTGGAAATGACCTTGGAACTCACCAAGTAAAACTGCAACCGACCTCTTGCACTTGAGAGAACCTGATATATACATTTCTGAGATCGGTCAAATTTTTGGCACCATTGTCGGGGAGCAATGGTTTGGGGAGTGACAACTTTGAAGACCTAGTGGCGGGTTGCGCTTGCTTCCATTTTCAGTGTGATTTTGCTTTGAAATTCAGGTGACATCACTCTATTTCTTTTGTACATATTTTTAATTTTAATTTTGTTTTCTCATAATTTAGAGGGTTGAGTCTGTTGCATGTTTTTAAGGTCGAGAAGGGTAGTTGAAGTCATTCTAGATCACAGTAACCCTTCTTACGTTCTTGAACCTTTGGAGCCTCTTGCCCTAGTTTCACTCACGAATTCACAATCATCGGATTCAATGGCTAATGTAGAAGGGGATGAAAGTGTTAATGGGGATGATGGAGCCCTGGGACTTAAGAGGATTAGGGATCATCTCGACCTTGTTAGGCAAACCACACCATCCTGTATCATTCTACCTCTGAATATGGGAAATTTCCCTCTAAGACCAGGGATCATCCAACTTCTACCCACCTTCCACGGTCTAGATTCTAAAAACCCCTATAACCACTTGAGAGAGTTTGAGGAAGTGACTAATACTTGTGTTGATCAAAATGCCAATGAGGATGTAGTGCGTCTCCAACTCTTCCCATTCTCCCTTAAGGACAAGGCCAAATTCTGACTCAACTCCCTTCGTCCTCATTCCATTGGAACTTGGTGTGAAATGCAAATAGAGTTCTTGAAGAAGTATTTCCCAACTTAAAACACTCAACACTATAGGCGACAGATCACCACATTTTCATGTAAACCTAATGAGAATTTCTGTCATGCTTGGGAAAGGTTCAAGGACTTCTTAATGGCTTGTCCTCGTCAGGATTTTAAACCATAGAGACTAATCAGTATCTTTCATGTGTCTTTGACCCCCAATCTTAAGCAACTTGTCTCTGCCATGTGTAATGGTACTCTTTGATAAGACTGCGGAGGAGGCCATGGACTTCTTTGACATAGTAGCTGAAGACTCTAATGACTGGGAAATTGGGCCACCTTCTTCTTTAGAACATAGGAATCCCATTCCCAGTGGCCATTTGGAGTTGAGTGAAAATGATGATTTGCGGGCTAAACTGGCCGCATTACAACTAAAGGTAGATTCACTTGAGCTGAGAAAAAAGGAAAAATTGGTTGAGGTGAAGGTGATTTGTGCTGCATGTGACCAAATAGGTCAGCATGCGAATTCATGCCCTAAACTACCTTTGCTTAAAGAGATTGCTTATGGCCAAGCCTATGTTAATAACTCTCAAAACTGACCGTTTTAGAACAGGGGTCAAGGAAATGTCTTTTATCCACACTCTGAGCATGTCACCTATCAAGGGGGAAACCAAGCTTCTAATGCTTATCCTCCAAGGTGGAGGAACCCCTCTAGTTTCCCGTGGAGAAATGACACTCAAGGTTAACCATTTCAACCACCTCCTCTACCACCACCCCTAATACCAATAGCCTAATTCTGTTGCATACCAACCTCATCAGAAAAGATCTATTGAGGATACTTTTCATCAATTTATGCAACAGCAGTTGAACATAAACAATCAGGTGACAAGGGCACTAGATGACATTAGAGGCCAAGTTTCTAAGATGACTCAGGCTATGAATACCACTCAAAGTGGTAAAATTCCTGTACAAACTTTTCCCAACCCGAAAGGTCAGGCGAACATGACTGAGTCGTCAACCTCAGGTACCATTCCACATGAGCAAGTTCAGGCTGTCACCACCTTGAAGAGTGGCAAAATCATTCAAAAACCTATTGAACCTCGAGCTAATCCCATTAGTAAGAAGTTTGGTTCAAAAGGGAATGGGGAGGTTGAAAAGGTGAGTGATAGAGGAGAGAAAAAGAAGAAAGAAGAGGGAAAGAACAACCATCATGGCAAATAGAGTCTTGAGGTTGAGAAAGAAAGTAAGGAGGGAACTAATGAGGGGCCTTTGGTTAGGCCAATTGATCACCCAGTCGAGTATATTCCTAAACCGCATTTTCCCTAGAGATTAGTAAAGGGCAAGAATGAGATGTTGAACTCTGAGATTTATGAAATTTTCAAACGAGTGAGAATCAACATCCCATTACTTGAAGCTATCAAGCAAAACCTCCTTATGCTAAATTCCTTAAGGATATGTGCACCGTGAAGCGAAAGCTCAATGTCAAGGAGAAAGCTTTCTGGACTGAACAAGTGAGTGCCATACTCCAGCATGACACACCACCCAAGTATAAAGATCCTGGGTGTCTAACCATCTCTTGCATCATTGGGGATCACATCGTTGATAAGGATCTACTTGACTTAGGTGCTAGTGTTAACCTCTTACCTTACACTGTCTACTAGCAACTAGGCTTAGGTGAGCTGAAACCAACGAGAGTGACATTGCAACTGGCTGACCGTTCGGTCAAAATGCCAAAGGGAGTAGTGGAGGATGTATTGGTCCAAGTAGACAAGTTTTACTTCCTGGTTGACTTTATTGTGTTGGATACCCAACCCATTCCAAATCCTACCCAATCCATTTTGGTCATTCTTGGTAGACCTTTCCTTGCTACATCCAATGCAGTAACCAATTGTAGAAGTGGGGTCATGAAACTTTCCTTTGGAAATATGACCATGGAGTTGAATATTTTTCAGGTAGCAAAGCAAATGGGAGATTTTGAGGATATTCAAGAAGTGGATGTGATTCATGCTTTGAGTGAGAAATACTTTGAGAAAACCTTCTTTGAGGATTCCATAGGGAGAGACTAGTGCGAAGTAAGAGATGTGAAGCTTTGGATAGTGCAAGCATTGCCGATGGTGAGAAAATTGTGAGTGCTAAGGAGGAAGTCATGATTGTTAGTGTTTGGGTTCCTATTTTTGAACCTTTGGAGCTGTCTTTGAATATACCCAAACCATCGATTGAATGTCCCCCCAGTCCTTCTAGAAAACTATTACCGAGTACACTTAAGTATGCGTTCTTAGGGGAGGGTGAGACGTTCCCAGTAATTGTGTCGTCTAAGTTAGAGAAAGTTCAGGAAGAAAGGTTGTTGGTAGTTTTGAGGGCCCATCGTCAAGCTTTAGGATGGACTATGGCAGATCTTCATGGTATTAGCCCCTTCGTGTGCTCCCATCATATATGCCTTAAAGATGATGCCAAACCAGTAAGACAGATGCAATAGAGATTGAACCCGAGTATGAAGGAGGTTGTGAAAGGGGAGGTACTTAAGTTGCTCGATGCAGGTATCATTTACCCCACCTCTGATTCGAAGTGGGTGAGCCCCATCCAAGTGGTTCCTAAAAAGTCTAGTGTCATGTTGTGGAGAATGAGAAAGGAAAGTTAGTGCCTCAACGCACCCAAACTGGGTGGCGTATGTGCATTAATTATAGGCACTTGAATGTTGTGACCTGGAAGGGCCACTTTCAACTTCCCTTTCCAGACCAAGTGCTTGAGAGAGTAGCGGGAAGAGCTTTTTATTGCTTTCTTGATGGGTATTCGGGGTACAATTAGGTTGAGATCACATTTGAGGACCAAGAAAAAACCACTTTCACATGCCCTTTTGGCACCTTCGCGTATAGACGTATGCCATTTGGGTTATGTAACGCACCCGCGACTTTTCAAATATGTGTAATGAGCATTTTCAGTGACATGGTTGAGCGGTTTTTGGAGGTATTTATGGATGATTTTTCCTTCTATGGAGATACATTTGATGATTGCTTAACCAACCTTGAAAAGGTGTTGGTCCGTTCTAAAGAGAGTAATTTGGTGCTGGATTGGGAAAAGTACCATTTCATGGTACAACAAGGAATTGTATTAGGGCATATAGTATCATGTCGTGGGATTGAGGTGGATAAAGCAAAGGTGGAATTGATTCAAAACTTGCCTACCCCTCGATGTGTGAAGACGTAAGATCATTCCTTGGTCATGCCAATTTTTATCGGTGATTCATCCAGTCCTTTCGTTCTATTGCCCAACCCTTATGCTCATTGCTGTCCAATGATGTTCCTTTTGAATGGACAACCTCATGCCAAGAGGCCTTTGATAGACTTAAACATTTGCTTACCACTACACCAATTGTCCAAAGCCCTAATTGGTCCCTACCATTCGAGCTTATGTATGATGCGTGTGACTTCACTGTGGGAGCAGTTTTAGGGCAAAGGAAAGAAGGGAAGCCTTACGTCATTTACTATGCTAGTAAGACTCTGAATGAGGCTCAAGTGAATTACACCACCATTGAAAATGAGATACTAGCAGAAGTTTTTGCCCTAAACAAGTTTAGGTCATACTTGGTAGGATCTAGTGTTACGTTATTCACTGACCACGCAGCCTTGAAATATCTTCTTGCCAAGAAAGATGCCAAGCCTCGTTCGATTAGATGGATGCTACTCCTTCAAGAGTTTGATTTGGAGATTAAGGACAAGAAAGGAGTAAAGAATGTGATAGCTGACCACTTGTCAAGATTGCCACTTCTTATGTCTGACTTGAGTGACTGCCCAATTAATGAGCATTTTCTTGGTGAGCACAACATGCACATAAGCACCACATCTCATGACCATCTTCCTTGGTATACAAACATTACTAACTTCCTAGTGATTGGTCAGATGCCTTCTCATTAGATGAAGGTCGATAGAGGTAAGTTTACACAATGTGCGTAGCTTCTTTTGGGATGAGCCTTACCTTTATAAGTACTGCTCTGACCAAATTGTGAGACGATGCATTCCCGACGATGACATTCCCAATGTCATTAAGTTTTGCCATGCCTTAGCTTGTAGGGGTCAATTCTCTACAAAGAAAACCACCTCTAAGATTCTTCAAAGCGGATTCTATTGGCCCTTGATGTTCAAAGATGTGCATAACTTTTGTTTGAGGTGTGACCGATGCCAACGATTAGGAGCTCTATCTAAGCGTAATGAGATACCCCAAAATCCTATCCTTATTTTGGAGATCTTTGACTGTTGGGGAATAGATTTCATAGGCCCATTTCCTATATCATTTGGTTTTGAGTACATTCTTGTGGCCATTGAAAATTTTTCCAAATGGGTAGAAGCCATTGCCACTCGCTCCAATGACCACCGTGTGGTGGTCAAGTTCTTGAAAGAATACATATTCTCATGTTTTGGGATGGCCCGGGCCATCATTAGTGATGGTGGTAAGCATTTTTGCAATCAGCCTGTAGGAATCCTAATGCGTAGCGTGACACATAAGGAGGGGACTTCCTATCACCCACAAAACAGTGGCTAAGTTGAGTTGGCGAATAGGGAGATAAAAGGCATTCTTGAGAAAACAGTTAACCCCACACGTAAAGATTGGTCTTTGCGACTAGTCAATGCATTGTGGGCATATCGGACAACTTATAAGACTATTTTAGGCATGTCTCCCTACCGTCTTGTCTTTGGCAAGGCTTGCCATTTACCCGTTGAGATGGAACATAGAGCCTATTGGGCAATTCGGCAATTTAATAAGAGTTTAGATGATGTCGGTGTTCTTCGAAAGCTACAATTAAATGAACTTGAAGAGTTACGAAATGATGCTTTTGAGAATGCTAAAATTATCAAGGCTAAGATGAAGGATTGGCATGATCGACACATTCTTAGGAAGTCTTTTCATGTTGGCCAAAAAGTTTTGTTGTATAACTCATGGTTGCATCTCTTTCCCGGGAAGTTTAGGTCTCGATGGTTTGGTCCTTTTGTCATCACCTCAATTTCAGAACATGGTGTGTGTGAGGTTCATAATCCATGTAACAACACCACCTTCAAGGTGAACGAACATCTTCTTAAGCCATATTTGGAGAATTTTGTGGCGGAGATAGAGACTTGGGAGCTTACCGACCCTCCTCCTTTTGAGTAATGCCTCGGAGCCCATGTTTGTAAATAGTTGTTGGTTTTCTTCTTCTTTGTTTTGTTTTGTTTTGTTTTGGATGAGTGTGTCATTGAGAAGTTTTGAGTTTCGGTTAGTGAGATGTAAATAAGAGTAAATAGGAGCCCATGGTTCTTGCTGCCATGCTTGAAAAAGAAAAAAAGAATTTCATAATTTCAGGGGTGCCCTTCACTTTTCATAGGCGCCCGTCTTACATTGAGCTCCACCATGGGCCCCCGTGGATGGCATGTGCTGATTTAAATGGGTCACATGACCCACCCTTCTTGAATTGGTTTTAATTCACCCCCAATCGGTTGAATAATTATTCTTGGCCCTCCTGGCCGAAGTCTTCACCCGTGAGCTGCATTCCTCTTTTTCTTTTTCGTTCCACTCTCTACCATCGTTCCATGTTGATTTCTTGCATTTTTCAGTCGTGGCTGGGCTATTGTTAACTGGTTCTTGCTTCTTTTGCTTGGGTATGCACTTGGGGGTGGAAGACAAGTTCTTTCTTTTGCGGGTAAGTTAAGAATTTGTTGTGTGGTGCACGGGTTGTGAAATTTGGTATAAGTTTCTCATCCATTTAATGATTTTTGGGTTGAGTATGTTGATTTTGGAGGATTGGGTATGAATATGTTTATTGTGAAGGGTGTTCTTGAAAGTGCCTACTAAGTGTTTGAGAAATTGCCCCAACCACATTGTGTCAACCAAATGGGAGTGTGTATATTACTCCACATTCTAGACTCAAAGAAGATTGAATTTGAAGTTGCGGGCTGATGTTTAGTGCATGTGAGAACGGTGAAACACAAGTGCATGCTATGTGTTTGAGAAATTGCTTAAGCTAAGTTGTTTGGGTGTGTATTGTGGGTATTTCTCACCATTGGGCTAATTGGCTAACTTGTGTGCACTTTGGTTAAATCTTTAGCTTGCAATCTGAATAATGCCACGAACTCGAAAGCAAAGCTGAACCGAGGAGCGTAGTGGGTCCTCTTAAGCTAGATGGTCTAAGAGGCGTCATGACCCTACGTTTCCTCTCTCTTATTCGTTTGAGGAAGAAGAGGTTGCAGCTCCTGAGGAGTTTGAGGAGGAGGTATCTCTCTCTCCTGAGGACTCTGATACCGATGATCATATGGGTGAGAATGGAACCGAGCCACAGTTTGATTCCTATCGATTTCAGAATCTCGATCGATAATTAGAGTTTGAGACCTATTGGAGCCACAAGCTTGTGTTATGTGAGCGAGGAATCTATTTGTTGCACTTTACTACCCTTAGAAACATTCTCACGAGTTGGGGATGGGTTCGTGTAATGACTTTTCATACTTCTGCTGACCCTATGCTAGTGCAGGAATTCTTTGCTAATATTAAGGTTTATGCACCGGAAGAGGGCGAGCAGAAAATTTTGGTTAAGACGTGGGCGACGCTTTCGCCTCAAGGCCTCCACCACTGTTTTGTTTCTCAATCTTGCGATAGTGGAGAATCTTGGTTACCCTTATTCTAAGGATACATATCCTTCTCGTGATACAATGGCTGCTGCTTTTTCTGATCATTCTCAACGGACTTAGGGATTTATGTCTCAGTTTCCGAAGAAGAACTTAAGCCCCTTTTACCGTGTCCTTCATAAGCTTTCCTGTAGTCAGATTTTTTCGCTTGTGCATGATGATTCTGTCAGTTTAGAGCATGTTGCACTGCTCTATGCTATTACTTCTGGAGTTCCTATGGATCTTACTTTGGTTATCCTTGATACTATCATTCAACGGGCTGTCAGTACTACAGCACGTTCAGTACTTCCCTTTGGTGGACTTATTACTGGCCTTATCGAGCAATTTAGGGTGGTTATGAAAGACACTGCTCGGATAGTTCTTCCTTCTGTCATGATATCCGAGTCCATTGGTGCCAGGAGTACCGCTCAGTTGCGACTGTGGGATCCTCCGGCTGCTACGCAGCCTAGTATTTCTTCTGCTACACCACCTTCTACATCCACAAACCCACCGATGGTTTCTGCACCTCCGCGTCTGTCCCCACCAGTCCGACGGAGCGATGTTATTCAACGTATAGACACTTGCTTGCAGCATATGGAGGCAGAGATTCCTGCCATTCGAGGATCATTAGCAGGGATTGAGGTTGAGCAGGCCTTTCAGCGTCGCTTATTGGAATCTCAAGATGTTACATTGGATTCGATTCTTATAGCTCTTCGTGCATTGGCTCTTACTCCTCCACCTCCTATTGATCCATTTTTTGATTGTCCTCCAAGCCTCTAGTTTGTTAGATCAATTTTTATGGTGTTGATCCTATGTTGACAGTTTAGGTCTCTGTTTTGTTGTCCATTGGATGTTGACCTACAATTGTCCTTTTGGAGTGTAGGCTAGAGTTGTTTTGCGGGGATTCTCTTTTGTACTTTGTCTACATTTTCTTTAGTGCAACTCAACAACCTCTTTTTGGTGTAGTAATTTTGCTTTCTCTTGGTTTTCTTAAATTTTCTTTTTCTTGTGCATACTACTAATCTATTTTTTTTTTTCCATTTACTTTTTCCTTTCTTTCTTGTCGGTCCAGTTTCTTTGTGCTTTTTCATGTGACACTCTCTAGGTGATATCGTCTACTTTACTGCTTGTTGCGTTTTCTTTTTGCTTGCTCATGATCATCATTCTCACTTTGCACACAATAGACCCACTTGTCTCTCACATTAAGGACAATGTTTAGTTTAGGTTAGGGGGTAGAATTCGTATGATGACCTTTTGTGCTAGAATTGTCAAAATTTTCAACTTTTGAGCATCTTTTAGTGCATTTATACATGCATTTTGGCCCTTTAGGTTTGGTTGATGGTGAATTTGAGTGAGAGAGTAATGAGTGAGTCTTGTTCAAGCTTTGATAAGAAACTTAATTTAAGTTGAATGTGTCATGATCTTGTGCATTTTTGGCTATCATGGAAGAACCTATCTGCTTAAGAGTGAACTTCGTGTAACATTGGTCAATTGAGCATTCTTGGACTAGGTGGAGATTTATACCCCTATAGTGAGCTTTTGAGCCTATTATTATTCTTGTTGAGGGGTTGCATATAATCACAGCTCTTTTATTTTTCACTTTGATTTTCAATACACCAATTGCATCATATACACTTGCATGAGTATTCACTTGGTGCATATGAGTTGTTGTAAGCTTTGAATACTCATGCAAGTGTATATCACTTGTCCTTTCCTGATATGAAATTGTCTTAGGAACCAATTTGATGCCTCACAATAAAGTGTGTGATATAAATTTTTCTCTTATTGGTTCTCCTCATATATGATATGCCCTACACCCCATTCACACACTTTAAGCCTCACCCTTACATGTCTTGGGCTGTGAAAGTGTCTCAAAGTCTAAGTTGTGAATTCTGGTTAGGAATGTAAGCTTTTAAGAACAAAATGAAGAAGAATGTTGGGAAGAGAATTCATACGTTGTATAGTTTATTATTCATTTTCAAAAAAAAAAAAAAAGAAAGAAAAAAAGAAAAAAATTTTCATTCCTTTTGTTTATTCAATTGTGGGACTTATGCTTTATAATGCAGTTGCTAAGAATGTCCCAAGAGTAGTTTGTAAGTTTGTGAATAAGCTTCATGTTGTTGGTGAGGGTATAGAAAAGAAACGTGTAGTCTGGGACTTGTGCATACGTAAGCATCTTTAGCCCAAGACATGTGCTTTGATTTTCATAACTTTCATTGTTCAACCTTTACCCATGGCCATGTTACAACCGGATCAAAGACTTAGTGGATTCTAAGCGAGCAACACTAATGTGTGCATGTAGTGAGCTTGTGTAGGTTGTGTGGTGTGATCCATTGCATGGCATTGGAGCTTCTTGATATGAGCTGTCCACTCGAAACTTCAATTTAGTTCACTCTCTTGTTTATGAGGTTGTGTGCAACTAGGAAATCATCATATGCTATTAGGTGAGTGTGAACCCTTGATGAGTGAATTCCTTTCTATGAGTGGTACTTTGTGAGCTTTTGAAGTCAAAACCTATTTCCGTTTATGCTCTTGCAACCTTGTTAGATGAATGAAACACTTTTGTACACATGTTCTTCATACCTTGATAGTCCATGCTTTCATGCTAGCATTTGGGAATTACACATAATATTTAAGTTTTGTGACTTGTTGAGCTTGAACTTGATTCGTTGTTGACTTTAATCACTCTTGACACCTTGAGACCATACCATAGATGTTTGTGAGTAGCATCAGTGCAAACCCTCACGAGACCTTAGTCGTCGACTAAGGGGAACCTAGGGGTTTAAAGGGCTTGCCTCACATGCTAAGTGTGGCTATGAGTTTCCTACGAAAACAGACATTACCTTAGTTTTCATTTTGTTTTAGTTGATTTGAATAAGAATTTATATGTTGTGGGTGTCCTTGCATTTATTTTTGTACCCTTTGGTTTAATTGCATGCATTGCTAGGGACTAGCAATGTCTAGGTTGGGGGTGTGATTGTGCATATTTTCTGTTTTATTGTCATGGCTATACAGTTGTTTATAGGTGAGTTATTTGTTAGAAATCCCACTTGTTACTGTTAAATGTGAATTTGATCAACTTATGGGATTTTACAGGGTTATGTGATCAAATTGAGAAGAAATGAAGCAAATATGAGCTTAAGGAGGTAGGGAGTTGAAGATAGATCTGATAGGCACCCCACCCTAAATCAAGTGGGCACCCGTCGAGAGGTATTTTTGAAGGCAAAGTTAGGGTTTTAGAGGATTTTTGTCAAATAGCCAGAGGAAGCTTCCCATAGGTGCCCCTTATTAATCAAGGGTGCCCCACCCTAAATCAGATGGGCGCCCACTGAGATGGGGTTTTTGAGCTATTTCATTGAAGACTTCATCAAACAACTTGGACAGTTAGGCCATGGGCACCCATCACCTTTGAACTTTGATTTTCTTTATACAATGTGATGTACCCCTTATGTCCTTCATGGTAGTCATATATAAAAAGGATTTTTAGATTAGGGTTGAAAGAGTTCTAGATTACATTTTTGAATGTTGCAAGTACTTGTAATGGAGGTTCCAAGTTTTCATCTTCCTTAGGATTTGATTACACAACTTTTGTAGGTACTTTTTCTTTCAGTTGATTTTGCGTTTAATTCATTTTGAGATTCTCGATTTTTGGTGTTTTACTTTTAATGTTTGGATCGAAAGAAATTGCTGTTATCTTGTTACAAAATCTGTCAAGCTAACCACCTTCTTGGCTTCGAGCTATCGAAGGTGGTGACGTGAGAATGAAATTCCGGAATAACCAATTAAAGAAAAAGGGTTTTTAATATCAGAAGCTGAGATTTTTACAATTAAGAATTTTGTAATATTTGGGTTACTTTCGAAACCATTTAACCAGTGTTAAATTGGTGGTTGAATGCAAGAATCTCTTATTATTTCAATCACCAGTTCCCTGACTTGGTAAAATTGCTAATTTGATTCAATAGGAACCCTAACCAAGTATTCTTTTGACATCAGCCTACCTGTGACATCATTGACATTTTCAAACTTATTGCTTGGAAATGAGCAATTCCATGTTCCGGTGGGTCTGAATAGATTTTAAAATATATTGCTTAGTAATTGCAAAAATTCTTTTCCATAGAGCTTTTGCAGTTCATCTTTTGACCTAGCATAATTATTTGGTTGATTAAACCTCATTCTGGAAATTCGAACTCATATCATCACTGGAGTGGTGAGAAGTCAAGGCTTTTACCTCATTATTAGAGTCAATTTTAGCACTTTTGTTCCTATTCAGTGTTCAATACACAAAATTTTAGTTACAATCTCTCCAAACTATTCAAAAACAAAGAAAATTGAAAATTTTCTCTCTTTGTAAATTCTTTTGCAAGTTTGCTGAAAAACAAGTTTTCAAAGAATTCACACTTTAAACTAGTTTTGCTCCCTGTGGAAATGACCTTGGAACTCATCAAGTAAAACTGCAATTGACCTCTTGCACTTGAGAGAACCCGATATATACATTTCTGAGATTGGTCACTTGGCTTGCGCCCAAGTCCCTATGTTTGATATAAGTCCTGAGATAGAGGTTGGAAACTTGCTCTTGGTTGGCGCCAATGTGTTGCACAGGCGGTGCCCAAGCTCTCATGTGCCTAAGAGGTGCTCAATCAGGCGCCTAAGGTCTTCTCAGTCAAATGTTTGATAAAAGTCCTGAGAGAGTCCTGTAAAGTTGAGCCTCAGCAGGCGCCCAAGCGGTGACACAGTTGGGCACCCAAGATCTTGTGCACCCAAGGTAACTTGATCCGGCACGGATTGTAACGTTTTGCTCCTAACTTGGCTTCCTTAAGCTGTGTTCCTCCATTTTCCTATAAAACACATAAGGAACATAGAAGTAATCAAAACAAGATAAAAAATGAATTCTACTTAGTAAAATGTTCATAAGAGGAGTGTGAAATGAAGCAAAGAAATAACAATGATTGCGTGCAATCAGTAGTCTGCCATTTGGACATTTTTCCAACTACCAAGCCAATAAAGCAAAGTAGAAGAATTTTTTGTTCTGAGTGCAATGTAGTGATCGAGCAGGAGGTTGATAAGTTAATAAAGGCCAAATTCATTTGGGAAGTCCACTACCTTACTTAGCTATCAAATGTAGTCATGGTAAAGAAGTCTAATGGCAAGTGGAGGATGTGTGTAGACTCACGGATCTCAATAAAACATGGCCGAATGATAGCTTCCCACTGCTGGCCATCAATCTGCTGGTTGACTCCATAGCAGGTTATGAGTTGTTATTTGTGGCTAGTTTTTCAAGATATAATCAAATAAAGATGGCCAAGCATGATTAAGAGCATATTGCATTCATCACCGACCGAGGATTATACTATTACAATGTCATGCCCTTTGGATTGAAGAATATGAGAGCAACATACAAGTGGTTGATGAATAGAATGTTTAAAAGTCAGATTGGAAGAAATAAAGAAGTATATATAGATGACCTACTTGCTAAGAGCAAAAAGGTTAGCTCTCACATCACTGATCTATAAGAAACCTTTAGCACTTTGAGGAAATACAAAATGAAGCTTAATCTAGTCAAGTGCACATTTGGAGTTGCATCAGGTAAGTTCTTTAGTTTCATGGTATCTAGCTAAGGAATAGAGGCCAATCTAGAAAAAGTCAAGGTGATAATGGAAATGCATCCCTCACAAACAACAAAGGAGGTACAAAAATCGGCTGAGAGGGTGGCAGTTTTGAACAGATTCATTTCTTACTCTTTAGATAAGTGCCATCCCTTCTTCAAAGTGCTCAAAAAGTCTTTTAGATGGACAATAGAATGTGATAGGACTTTTCGACAGTTGAAGTAGTACCTAGGGTAAGTGCCGTTGCTTAGTCAAACCACCACAGGAGAAGAATTATACTCATATCTCTCTATTTCAGCCATAGCTATGAGCTCCGTGTTTGTGCAGGAGGAAGGAGTGTAGAAGCCTGTCTATTACATGAGCAAGGCCTCAAGGGGCAAAAAAGCTTTATGTGAAGATATATTTGATGGCCTTTGTACTTGTAACAGCGACTCAGTGACTCAGAGCTTATTTTCAAGCCTACACGATTGTAGTTCTTACTGACTAGCCCTTGAAGAATGTCTTGCACAAGCCAAAAACCTCGTGCAGATTAGTGAAGTGGTCAATTGAGCTTAGCCAGTTTGACATTCAGTATCGACCAAGATTGGTAATTAAAGGGCAAGTTGCAGCAAATTTTATAATTGAATTTACAACCCACCTAGCTAACCCAATTGAAGTTGACGACATCGACCAAACTTGGTTGCTGGATGTTGATGGCTCATCTACCCAAAACTCTAATGGTATAAGTATAATCCTCGTTTCCTTTGATGGTCATAAATTGGAGTATGCATCGTGTTTCAAGTTCTCTGCCTCCAATACTGAAACTAAATATGAGGCCTTAATCACTAGTCTCTGGATAGCTTAGCGAATAGGGGCAGAGCAGATAATGATTCACATCGATTCCCTGTTTGTTGTGAAGCAAATGTAGGGTGACTAAGATGCCAGGGAGAGCATATAACCGAATATTGTCAATTGGCAAAGAGTCTGTCCAGAAAGTTTTTGAAGTTTCGGCTTTAACAGATTCCAAGATTGCAGAATGAGGAACCAGATTGGTTGGCTAGAATTGCATCCTCATGGGAGGCAGGCTCGGATGTTTCGATTGAAATTTTGGATTCACCAAGCATCCAGACCCCAAAGGTAAATAAAACTGAAGAAGATGCCAAATGGACAAGACCGATCAGAGCATATTGAGAGAATAAAGAAGGTCCAGTATTGATCAAGCAGACATCTTTTAGCAGATAGGATCCTTTATAAAAGAGGATATAGCGCTCCGTTGTTGAGATGTGTGAATGACCAAGAGGGTGATTATGTAATGAGAGAAGTACATGAAAGTGTTTGTGGTAACCACTTGGGGGGCAGGGCTCATACTAAAAAGATTATGAGAGCTAGCTACTACCGGCCTACTATTGAGAAAGATGCCCAAGAGCTCATTAAGAGATGCAATAAATACTAAAGATTTCCTCACATTCTAAGGCAACCTGCTCAGGAGTTAACACCAATCTAAAGTCTTTGGCCGTTCGCTTAATAAGGGATAGACATTATTGGACCATTTCCATTAGAAAGGGGATAGAGGAAGTTTGGCGTGGTTGCAATTGATTATTTTACTAAATGGGTAGAAGCAGAAGCCTTGCCAACCATTACCAAGTAGAACATGAGAAAGTTTTCGTGCTAAAACATAGTCTGTCGGTTTGGTGTCACGCGCCGAATCTCACGACCCGAGGGGTGAGTGATAAACACACATAACATGCACTAACATAACCACCCATGATAAGAGCAACATGACATCAACTAGTGAGCCCAAGACATAAGATAAGATAACATAAGTTAAACCTTGACTGTTGCTAAGTCACATACTCCATACTCCATTAATACATAACTTAGGTTTTAAGGCCATTACAACCCAATCAAATAGATCTAGCATTGTACAATTACAATTCCTTATGAAATTTATACTAAATGTCCAAAAGCTTTGCTAAGCTTAGTAGGGCTCATGCACACACTTCCAGTCCAACCCCCACTAGCCCACCTAATTGTTAAGGCCTGTTCCTGCATCAAAATCTGTTGGGACGTGAGCACAGGTCCACTTGTGCCCACGTTGTCTCAAACAAACATACATGGTATGTAATCAACACATGCATGCCAATGTTCATATATGCATCGGTTCACCAATATCTTTCTAATTGACCGCTTCTAGATAGTGCGTCTAAACTAACCCCCAAGTGCAAAGATGTGCAGTGTAGTTTTAACTCGGTGAGTCCGAGATCAAATTCACAGGGAGCCTATGTTTTTCAGTTTCTAGGTTTAAGTGTGGTTCCTAAGTTTGAATGTAAACTAAGTTTAAAAATCAATTAACTAAATTCTAGGATTTTGCAAGTGTAAAATTTAAACTAAAAACAACTTAATAACAGAATTTCAGCAAGTAAAAACTAATTCTAAATTTCAAAAAATTAAATATTAACTAAAATGAAATCTTTCTAATTCAAACATGCATGAAAATAATTTAACCCAAAAATTCCAAAGTAAGTAATTCAATTAATTCAAACGAAAGCAATTCAAATGACAATAATAAGATTTAAAAGGTTCTTGATCTAACTTTCAATTCCGGGTAGTTTACGTCTTCACTATGGGATGTGTGGTAATACTTGGGTTTAAACCTAAGTTAGGGTTTGTTTAAAAAATGTTAAGAAAGTTTTAATCAAAAGTTTTTACCAGTGATTACAGAGAATATAGTCAAAAACTTTTGTTTTCAAAAGCTTTTCAAACAAATCCATTCAAATTCAGATTCAAATTCAATTTTTCAGTTTATTCAAAAATGTTAAGAAAATTTTAATCGAAAACCTTTACCAGTGATTATAGAGAATATAGTCAAAGGTTTTCGTTTTCGAAAGCTTCTGAATTAAACCAAATCAGATTTGAATTCAAAATCTAATCTTTCAATTCGTTCAAAAATATTGAGAAAGTTTTAATCGAAAACTTTTACAAGTGATTATAGAGAATATAATCAAAGGTTTTCGTTTTCGAAGGCTTTTGAAATGAAATGAATTAGGTTTAAAAGTTGTAAACCCCTACGCATGAGTTTTTGCAAACCATGCGAAGGGTCTACGCACATCCCATAGATCATAATAACTTACCCTTCCTTGATTCGTTGAATCAAGAACTAAGGTTTCTACGCTAGCATGGTTTTAAACGAAACAAAACAATCATCAAACACATATTTAATGGATTTAAATAATCAAGCAATGAAACAATACTATTAAGCAAAGAAACAAAATTAAACATGTGCATTCATTTGATCTACTAAATAAAACATCCAAACAATATCATTAATCAAAGAAACGAAATACAATGTACTCTGAAAGAAACTTTGAAATAGAAATCTGAATGAAAACCGCTGAAATGAACGTAATGACGGTTTCAAAAACACGTAAAAACATCCATACACAATAATAAAATCTCTCTAAACTCTCTAAAGTATACTGAGAATATGTAAGTAGTTCCACAAAGTCGGCCATGTAACAAGGGTTTTATAGAAGTTGCAAAGAAACCCTAAAAGACGGAATTAAGTCATGCGCCCCTGGCACACTGTGGTCCCGACCGTCTGGCAGGGGGTCTGGACCACAGAAACCTTATTCTTCAAGTTCTGCTTCTGACAACTTTCTGTCTTCAACTTCCAACGCAATTTTGACCTTGAAGATGATGGATTCAGGCTTTGGCTAAAACACAAAAGTTGTAGCCCATTGAGCCTTCTTTCCGACCCAATAAGAATTAGGTCAATCTGAATTGTGAGTAAAAAGATATGGTCAAAATACTGATAGGGTGTCAAGCTAGAACTTCAGCTACACTACACTTCAACCATCTTGAACTTTGGACCATTTTTCTCTCCTCGGCAGCCACTTTCATCGCTGCTAATCTCACTTATTTTGCCCTTTTCCCTACAATTAAGAAAATAATTGCTATGAGTAATAAAATAATAATAAAACCTCAAAATAAACTACTTAAATGCATCAATGACTATCCAAAAGTAGAGTTTGTAATTACACTTTTCAAGTGTAATCACTAATAACCATAACAATTCATTAATATCAATTAATTTTCAACTTAAGTAAGTATTTATCAACTTCAATATCATCAAGGTATTGTATTCAATTCCAATTGTTCTTCATTATTAAATTTCCCAACTTTATATCCAATCACATTATTGCATATTCAACATTTATCACATTATCACATATTCCACATTCAATCACACAACCATATCCACATTAGCACTTAATGATCATTCAATCACATCTCCATGCCTATATTTTCACTTATTCATCATTCAATCACATTGCATAACCCTAACCACAAAAGTCATCGGAGGATGGGTGCATACACATTATCGTCTTTTATGGACTAATACCCAACGAAAATGATTAACCGATGTCGTCGTTTAGGATCGTTGTCCAGGGCCACGAGAAGCCAAAACACACATACAATATTGTGGGCTACTAACCCACTGGCATTGACACCAAACCCTGCGCAGGTTCTAGGTCTCTCAACCCAAGGATAATCTCAAAACCCTTCCTATTTTCGCACCCCACCACGACCCCCGGCACGCAAACAACCATTCATCACATTCCATTCTCATCTATCGCAGGGTTCACATTTATCATCATATACTATCCAACAACACATGTCAACATTTTGGTTCATCCCAAGGCTCATCACATATCAACGTTGATCAAACCTTATTAACACATTCAACATTTAACATCATTCTGAATTTGAGTCTCTTTGTCAATTTACATTTTTTGCTTATTCAATCACATGTTCATATACCTCAACATTTTGTTTTCATCAAGACATAATCACAATTCTAGTTGATTAAGACTCTTATCTTAAGGTAATTTTCCAAATCATTTCATTCAAGGTAACATTCATTCACCCTTACAAGTTAAATCCCACTAGCTTAAGATAACCAATCCTTAATCACTTTTTAGAACACATTTCCCTTTCTAAATCCTTGCAATTAATCAAATAAAAGTTTTATGTGAAAACATGTTACTAAACTCTTTCATAAACCTAAGGTAGAAGGTCAAAGTAAACAAAGTCAGGAATTGGACCTAGGCTCAGTGGGCGCCCAAGCTAGCACTCAGCTGCTCACCCAAGGGGCCAGGCGCCCATCGTTTGTGCACCCAAGGGGGTTGGGCACCCAATTGTGTCTCTCTCGTGCGCCCACAACTTGGTCCAAGTTACGGGTTTCATGCTCTATTTTCTGGTTTCTTGGTTTTTCACACTTGGGACCTCAAATTGACCAAGTTAAGGTTAATATTCTTAAAATTTCATGTTTCTAACATCACCACAAGTCTCTTAGGCATCAAAACAAATCAAAAATTTTAGTTTTCATCAACCAAAAGTCAAGGTATGGATCAAAACACCATTTTCACTCTCTCAACTTATACATACATATATAAGTGTATATAACTTCTAATATCTTCCATAAATGTAACCAACACTTAAAAAGGTTTCTCTAATGCTATTCTAGTCCTTGTTACACATCACATATGTAAGAATGAGGCATTAGATCCCTACCCCAAGTTGAAAGAAGATAGATCAACAAGATGGTATCCTCCAGTTCCAAGCTCTCAAACTTTGATGAGCTCTAACTCTTCACTCCTTGATTCAAACTACAAATGAATCACATAGAAGGGTTCCTTGAGGGTTTAATTACACTCTTGCAAGATTAATTTGATTTCCATGTAAGCTAGAAGAACTTACCTTAAAATTTCTACCTGATTCCTCTTCTTCTTCCTTGTTCTCTTTTGCTTCTCTCCTGGTTCTCTCTTCTCCCAACAATATCTCTCTCTCTCTCTCTTGCATTATACATACAAATATATATATATATATATTCAACTAGTATTTTAAATCCTCAACAGTAGAATTCAGACCTTCTCATCACCCTTAGGCTAGATTTAGACTTATAGGTGTAAGGGTCGGCTGCAAAATTCAGAGCAACCCATGCTTGTCAATTCTACTATTCCTTAGGTGCCCAAGCCCTTCTCAGGTGAGCGCCCATGCCTTGTGCGCCCAAGTTGTCCTCCTCCTACACTTTTGCTAAAATGCCATCTTTTGATTGCTTAGCTCACCTCTTTCAAAGTTCTCAACCCCAAAGTACCATTAATGACCCATACTACTAAATTAACATACATTACTTCTAAAATACATCAAAAACCTTAAGTTTAGGTTAATATAAAGTCTGAGGTATTACATTTGGTATCCCCAGGGTGGTGATCACAGACAAACCAAACCAAACCAAACCAAACCAAGCCTTTTCCCACTAGGTGGTGATCATAGACAACGGAAAACAATTTGAAGGGAGATAGTTCAACATGTGTGAAGGCTTAGGCATCAACCATCACTATTCATCACCTAAGCACCCTCAAACCAATGGTCAGGTTGAAGTTACTAATCGGTCTCTCCTCAAGATCATCAAGACGAAGCTAGACAAGGGAAAAAGTCTCTGGGAAGATGAGCTTCCAAATATTCTATAGGCCTATCGAATGACTGAAAGGGTGACAACTGGCCAAACTTTATTTTCCCTCACGTACAGAACTGAGGCTATAATTTCTATCGAGATTAGACTTCACAGTTTAAGAGCACAGAACTTCAACTCAGAGTAGAATGATGAGATGATGAACGAAGAGGTTGATCTGCTAGAAGGAATGCACTTACAAGTTGTGATCAAAATGGCCTCTTACCAATAAAAGATGTGGCAATACCACAATTCCAAAGCACGACCAAGGGAATTCTAGTGTAGAGAATTAGTGCTAAAGACAGTAAATCAGTTTGAAAGGAATCCACATGAAGGAAAACTTGGCCTAAACTGGGAAGAACTATATGAAGTGTTGGGCTCTACTTAAAAATGAACTTATAGGCTCAAGGCACTCGGAGGCAATGAGCTACCTCACCCATGGCACGTGGAATACCAAGGGAAATATTATGCATGAGAAACTATCTTTGTAATTTTGTTTAATTATTAATAAAATGATACATCTTAGTAGGTTTTTACGAAGAATAATTCTATTTGATGTGCCACAATGACTGTTTCAACCTCCTAAAGATTCCTACTAGGTTCACATGACCGAGCAGAGCAAAGATCCTACATAGTTCACGTAGCTAGGCAGAGTAGAGATGGCTCACAAGACCGATGGCTCACGAGGCCAATGCTAAAAAATGGCAAGGATTGCTACTCGGTTCACATGATAGAGAAGAGCGAAGGTCTTGCTTGGCTCGCCTAGCTAAGCAACGTGAATATGGTTCACGAGGCTAATTGTCAAAAAATCAGTTCACGTGATCGAGCAGAATAAATACCCTGCTTGGCTCACATGGTCAAGCAGCGTAAAATGGCTTATAAGGCCAATTCTAAAAAAATGGCAAGGATTCTTGCCTAGTTCAAGTGATCGAGCAGCATGAAAATCCTGCTCAGCTCATGTCGTTGAGCAGCATGAAGATGGCTCACGAGGCCAATTACTAAAAATGGCAGGGATTGTTGCTTGGTTCATGTGACTGATCAGTGCAAAGGTGACTGACCTTGAAATATGTTTGGGTTCTACCTCTCAAGTGCAAAAGGGTGGTCGTAGTCTTACTTGGTGAGAACTGAGGTCATCTCCATAGGGTGGGCTTTGTTAAAAGCTCCTAGACTTGTTCTCTTTAGTTAGTAGGTGATTCTAATCTAATCTATACTATGATTGCATTTTTTGGGAAAGTTGATAATGGTTGAGGTTGAGAATGGTGAAGTGAAGGAATTGTGATTCTAAATTAAGATAAAAACACTATAAATAAAATAACTCAGACAATCTTGGCTTCGAACCAAATCCGATAGTGGGATAGTGATGGTTTACTCAAACGCATTGATAACTCAACCTAGCAATCGCACATGCTTTGCTAGGTCGGAAGATATTTCATTAAAACCTAATTTATGGAACTCAAAGTAAGCGGAGGCTTTTGAAATTAGTTTCGGACTCATCAGGACATTGAATCAAACACCTACTATACACAAGCGTTAACTCGTAACCAGGCTTCGATTGTAACACGGATGAACCGATTTCTTAAGAAAACCTCAAGTTATGGTTTTATGAAAATAGGTTCCAAATCACCGGGCCATTAAACCAACCATTTGGTGTGCATGAGTGGCCAATCGTAACCAAGCTTTGGTTATAACATAGGTGATTTGATTTCGTAAGAAATCCTTAGTTTGGGTTTTGGAAAATATATTTCTAACTCACTGGGACATTGAACCAAATACTTGGTGTGTACAAGTAAAAACTTGTAACCAAGCGATGGATGTAACACAAGTACGTTGATTTCGAAAGAACCCTAACTTACTATGAAATTCCAATTAGACATCAAAAATATATTTTATTGAAATAAAACCTTTTACGTTTGAGTTCACCAAACTACCACATCACCTTCAATGGCTTGAAGCCAAAAACGAACCCTAGCCTAACATAATCAAACTACGAAGTGGAAAATAAACTTGCACATCATCCATTAATGTAAAATGAACAAGTACGAAGTAAAAACAAAAGATGAAAAATGGAAACGAAATACTATGAAGTAAAATAGAAAGACAAAAACCACAAACGAAGTACTACAAAGTAAAGACGAAAGACGAAAAACAAAAATGAAGTACTTTGAATTGAAAATATTTAAAAATAAAGAATTTACATGAAAACCCTAGGAGAGGGAAAGCAAAAACACCATATGAAACTTCAGCTAAACCCTCATGCCTAAACTTAATGCAGCTCTCTTTTCAAACGTAAGGGAAAAGTCCCCTCTAATGTTAGCAATCATGCCTATTTATAGGCTTGCAACCATTAAGGGTAACAAGGTAAATTTACAATTCAAAGATAATATTTAAAATATGCTAACAAAAGGTCGCGAGCGCCCAAGGTGAGTCCAGCCCAACAAGCCTCGGTGGGTGCCCAAGGTGTGCTCAGTCGTGCACCCAACTGATGTCTGATACAATGGTTCATTCAAACAGCTTTCTATCTCTGACTTCCCATGCAATTTTGACCTTGAAGATGATAGATTCAGGCTTCAGCTAAAGCACAAAAGTTGTAGCCCTTCGAGTCTTCTTTCCAACGCAAAAAGAATCAGGTCAATCAGAGTTGTGACCAGAAAGTTATGGTTAAAAGATTAATAGGGTATCTAGTAGAGTTGAGCCTCGGCGGGCGCCCAAACTCTTATGCGCCCAACACTCGTGCACCCATGGTGCTTTTCAAGGCAACTCCTGTGTGATTCCTCCTCTGTGGGCGCCCAAGGTCCTGCTCAGTTGTGCACCTAAGGATGACTAGTTCAATCCAGAATTGTAACTTTAGGCTCTTAATGTGACTTCCTTGAGTTATGTTTCTCGATTATCCTACAAAACACACAAGAACATAGAAATAATCAAAATAAGATAAAATTGCATTTTACTTGATAAAATGTTCACAAAGAGAGTGTAAAATGAAACTAAAAATAGCAATGATTGCATGCAATCAAAAGGCCCTGTTTAGCTCACGCAACTAAGCAGTGTGAAAATGGCTCACGAGACCAATTACCAAAAAAATAGCAAGGATTCTTGCATGGTTCACGTGATCAATTAGAGCGAAGATCCTACTTGGCTCATATGGTCGACTAGCATAAAGATGGTTCATGAGGCTGATTGCCAAAAATGGCAAGGATTCTTGCTTGGTTCACATAGTCGAGCAACGTGATGATGGCTCATGAGGCCAGTTGTAAAAAGAAAAAAAAATGGCAAGGATTATTGCTTGGCTCACGTGACCAAGTAAAGTGAAGATCTTGCTCAGCTTACGTGGCCGAGCAGAGTAAAGATGGCTAATGAAACCAATGGTAAAACGAGCGTTATTCAAAATGAAGTAGTAATATGTGAAAATAAATTTATCAATAGGTAACATAGATAAAAACGAATGAGATGAATAAAGAAATAAGTTCATTCATGAAACTTAGGGCACATTTCATTAAAAAAAGTTAAAAAAAAAAAAAAGAAAAAGAGCAAGCAAATGAAAGTCAATATCAACACAAGTGAATTTAAAAGATGACTTCTAGTTCATACAAAAGATTTATAGGAGTTTTGAATTACATTTCAATATTTAAAAGTTTGGAATTATATCTCATAAAAAAAATAAGAAAAGTAGGAAAGAAAAATTTATATGGCAGCAATTTTTGAATTGCGCCTTTGACGGATTCTTTGTTAATGTTCACTAGAGCACCACCAATATCTTCAATTTAAACATTTGATTCTATGGTCTCCAGAGCGTGATTGTTGTCTTAGGCATGTTCTTCAACCACAACTTCATCCCCTGCCTCATTATGAGCTTCATCTTTCTACTCTTCTTCAACACCAGCTTAGGCAGGCTTATTTTTTAAATATTGAGATCGGGGAAGAAGGCAGCAAATTTCTCGTTGCAGTGTTCGAACCCTTGAAGAAACATAGGCCAGGGCCTAGAAATCATCTATGTTCTTGAAGTTTTCTACTACTGAGCTCTCTACATTTTGGAGTTCTTCAGTGAGTTCCTCAATCCTCCGCTTAGCTGTCGCTTTCAATGCCTTCTCTACCTTGAATTCCTTGAAGAGGTTGGCATACTCAATCTTCAAAAATTTACTTTCTTCAATTATTTTTTGCTCATGGTGGATGACTTTTTCTTTTTCTGCCTGGGCGACAATGACATCTTTGCCCCCCTTGAGGTCGATAAGGGTTTGTTCTCGACTCTTCTTCTCTTTGGTGAGTCCCCTTTCCATATTTGCCAATCGCATGAACATGGCATAAGGCCTGACCATGGTCTGACCAACATAGAAAAAAGAAGAAGAAGAAAGTATGTTTAGTAAAAAAAAAAAAAAATGCATGAATTTGAACTAAATGAAGTATATAAACTTACCCTGAACAAATCGTGATTCATGTTATACACCAATTCATTACTTCTCAAGCCCCTGAACGGTGACATATCTTTGTCAGCAATCGTCCCCAGCAACTTTTGCCATGCAACCTCACAACTAATGAGGAGCGATTGGCGAGAAGATGCTCCAGCTTGCAAGTCAGACCTAGAAGTGGCAACTTTAGTGGGTAAAACAGCAACTGAATTAGCTCCTTTTGCATTACAGGGGTGGAAGATGGCTTTTGTGGACCCAAGCTTGGGGACAAGCTCCCCTGAAGGCTTTTTAGGCATAGACTTCTTGTTTGCCTGGTTTAGATAGGTAATGTCAAACATTTCTTATGGCTTTGTCTATTTATCTGCTCGATCTATCCTCTCGAGAATAGTATTATCTATTAAAGAAAATGAGAAAGAAAGAGTTAGATAAATTGAGGTATAAGTTTTCATCAATTACAATTTGAAAACTCACTCCGCTCACGTTCAATTGCTAAGGCATCTTATGTGGGGTCTGGGCCGAGCAGGTATAGGGTCAAGTTTTCTACGGATATAAAAAATTTTGCCTCACATATGTTATATTTCCTCAACTCTCGAAGGAGGTTCTTTTATTACATGGAGAGGGCTAGTGGTTTTCAGGCTGATAAAATTAAAAGAATATGTTAGAATCCTAAAACCTAAAGGAACTAGACAAGACTTAAGCGAAAGCCCTAGACATATCCTTTTACGTTAGTTGGCCCCAAACCTGAGGAACCCTGATCTTCTTTTCTTTATCAGTCTCCCACACTTGGAATTCCCATGTTGACCCTCGGATGAAGAAGTATTTTCTTTCTACTCTTTGCTAGAGGTGGCCATTTGAACGACAAAGTTGAATTCTAGCTTCTTCGCCAAGAAATACCACCATCCTAATCCATTTTTTGTGACTTTGTAGAAGTGCAGGAATTGAGTCAGTGTCAGATTATAGCTAGTGGCAGCCACCCAGAATATGGCACTTCCGATTAGAATTCGCAAGTTGTTTGGCGCCAATTAACTATGTGATCCAAGATAGTACCTCTTGAATGAACTTTAAGAAAGGGACATTTGAGGCCACTGACCAATACAGCTTTGTACACTGCCACTTCCCCTTCTCTTGGCGAGCACACTGAGTCGTATTCTCTCAGGACTCAAAAGGTGAAGTCTGGGAAGAACTAGAAATCAAAAATTATTCCTGAGATCCTTCTTATGGTGATGGTAGATTTGATTCCCTCTGCTTTAAACAAGGCATCACTATCAGTAGCTATGGTGATTCGATGGCGTTTCTCCCTAACTCTAGGCTCAAACGCGTCGATGATACACTTAGTATCATCTGCCTAGTGCCCACTTGTGTTAAGGGCATTGGGAACCCTTTGCCGATGGAAGACCAGTCCGTCATCGTCAGATTTTTTTTTTTTTTTTTATTGATGAGATGAACTCTATATGGGTCACCCATCGCAATAGACAGGAAAAGCTAGGATAGATGATAAGTATACCACTAATGACAGATTTGATGTATTTAGGGTTTTTTACAAACCATAATAGATTTGGGAGTCTATGGTTATTTCCAAAGAAGTAGGAACTTCGACACAACAACCAAAACATATGAGTAGAAAATGAAAAAAGGAGAAAAAACTCTAAGGAAAACAACAACAATCCTTACCAATTAAGAGCATTATAAAATTTTGGAAGAAAAAATAGAGCAATGTTGCAACTTCGAATGCAATTACAGCAATGGGGAAGTGAGGAATGATTTTGCATAAAAGGGGAACTAGGTTTTCTTTCTGTATTTATGGAAAAAATGGAACAAACATTTCATTTTTTTTTTTAAATTAACGGTAGTGATTTAGGCAAGAAAAGTTCATTTGACGGTGAACCAAAATATGGTTGCAGCTTTAATGTCGTGGCTAACTTACAGGCGACACGTGGTAGAACGACCGTGTCATTTTATAGTATAATCGCACCTAACACGCCGAATAAGTAATAATTACGTGCATATTTCCAAGGCCAGTGTAACCATCAAATTCCCTTGGTCCCCTTGTCTGACCGATCGAACTGGGGGCATCTGATGGGACAACCCAACTGAAAGCATAATGATTAATTAAGCCATTGTTGGATTCCCCTCTGCCCATTTCAGTGATTGAGGGAATCAGGGGCATCTGATAGAGTGCACTGACCGAACAGGTTTACCCAAGTGACTAAGTTGAAAACTCAAACCGACCAAGCGTTGCTAACTACGGTTAGGTTGAGTGACCGTTGCAGTAAAGACAAAATTGATTACGTCACAATCACATGTATAACCGTATTCTGGCATATTTCGTGGTTCTTTTGATGAGAGTGTTACTTGATACTTAACATTTTGATAACTAATTAAGAGAATCAACCTTGGGATCTACAATACAACAAGGCATAATTTGATTAGAAGGAAAGTATAATTATGTAAGGCTTATATGCATCATGCCCATACAGGTTTCACATCTCTATAAATACACCATCTCCTCAAGTACACGATACACACACTCCTTATCTTACTAAAACTCTGCCAAATACTCCCTTAACTCTTTGCTAACTTAAGCATCAGAAGCTCTTTGGTAGGCACCACATCGGTGTACTAGACAGCATTTTGGGCTTGGATCAAACTTTTGGAGGATACCAGTTCATTGAGTCATCAATAGCTCCATGTTAATTGTTAGCATCCCAAAATAAGATTGGAATAGATGGAGATAAAGTTCTATGACCATATTATTTGCATTTATATTGATATATATATATATATAAATATATTTTGTTATATGATTGTGTCAATACCTGCATTGTTGGGAATGTATACTTGCATATTTGCACTTGTCTACCGATTAAGCTATCGAGCTCACATCTTCATTATCACATGTGATCCTTTTTTGAAGCTAGAAGTAGTTATCCTAATCTAAGATTATTTATTAATTGATAGCTGACCCGAAACATGATGGCCCTAATACTTGTTTGTGCTTCTATCTGTACGACTCAAAGTGGACATTCTAAATTTAAACTTACGAGAATAAGAGGTTATGCTTGTCAAAGCTATGCATTTTATATATTATACTTGGCTTGAATGGTGATGTGTGTTTACTATTTACTGGTGTTACTTAACCTTGAAATTAGGTTTTAATTCAATTTAAATTTGTCCCTATTTTACTATATTGGGATGTTAGGGACCTAAGCCTAGTTTGTCTCGAGAAGACTATTCCCTTAGTATATGTATTCTGTCATTGTTGGAGGATTGAGGAATCCATTTGGAAATGAGAATCCATAATGATAGAGAAATACCTCTATATGTTTGAGGACTAAGATGCGATGTGTGAATTTCTAGGATAAATTTTTTTAAACAAAGGAAAAATGTAATACTTAGGGACCATTTAGTAACGCTGTCATTTTTCTGTTTACTTTTATATATTTATGTTTTCTGATGCCGTTTCCTTTTTCTGAAATGAAAACTGAAACTGTGTTCGGAAATAAAATTTTGTTTACAATTACTAATTTTTTTTTTTATAAAATATTTAATTTTATTATTTTCTTAAAATTAATTGAATTTAATAAATACATTTTACATTAATTTAATTTAATTATATTATTTATTTAAAACAATTGAATAAAATAAATTTCATAATAATTTAAATAATTTAATTATGATATTTATTAAAAATAATTTAATAAAATATAATTCATATTAAATAAATTAAATTAATTAATTTAATTATGATATCTATTAAAAATAATTTAATAAAATATATTTAGTATTATTTAAATTAATTATTAAATTAAATAAAATTAAATAATCTAATTATAATATTTATTAAAATAATTTAATAAAATTTATATTAATTCAATTATTTATTAAATTAAATTAATATATTTATATTACTATTTATTAAAAATAATTTAATAATATATATATTTCTTATTAATTAAATTAACTAATTTAATTTGATTATTTATTAGAAATAAATTAATAATAGATATTATATATTAATATAATTAATTTAATGTAATTATATTATTCATTAAAAGTAATTTTACTTTAATAAAATATTTGAATAAAATAATTTATCTTAATATGATGTAAAAAGAAATGGATAAAGTATTAGAATTGAGAAAATATTTGCAACAGAAGACAACACAGAGTGAAAATACATTTTTCCTGTTTCCGTTTTTCTGTTTAAGCTTTCATTTTTTTGGAAACAAAAAAATGTAAACAGATTTAACAAACATGCTTCTGTTGCCAGTTTACAAAATTTTGAAGACATAAACAGAAAAACAGAAAATAAAAATGTTATCAAATGGAGCCTTAGTATATCTATTTCTGGCCATTTTGATTTTAGGCCTTAAGGTTTGGTTTATGACATAATATTTACCTCATTTTATTTTCTTGGGTCAAGAAGGACGTATGATTAATTATAGGTCTAACCCATTTCTATCTATTTTTTATTCTTTCACATTCTTTTTCCTAATTTTTCTACTTTTCTTTTGTTTAGCCCTTCTAGGAGAACAGAGCAATAGGAGGGGAAGAATAAGAAAGAGAGAAATGAGAGAAAGAGAGAAAGAAAATGAGAAGAAAAAAAGGAAATCCTAAAGTTAGTGGATTCATTTTTGCAAATAGATCGTGGTGGTGCTAATTGGACTTCAATTGTCACATATTTAACTATTTAATTACACCTTTACACAACATATAAATGATATAACATATGTGTTTTGTACAAAGTTTGTCTTCGGCACTTTAATTTGAAGCATGTGTTGATTTTATGCATAATGGAAAGCAATTTGAGCCATATTGAGGATACAATGGAAAAGACATGAAAAATACTGGATACATTAAAGTGCAGTACATTAGTTGATCAATGTCATTTGTGAAGATGAAGAACTTTCACTTGAATTCAATACAAGAGGGTTAAAATCATCAGTTTGGAAGTTCTAAAAGCAGGAAATTGCATTCAGATATGAAGATGGGTTATTTGAATACTATTGGTGAGTGAATTAAAAAATTCTAGAGGGAAGTACATATTTGAATATAGTTTCAAAGCATCCGAGTGATGGATTATATATCAACAATGGTTTACAGGTGATTGTAACTTCTCTATATGACAAGATCTTAAAATTAAGGAATGGCAAATCTATAATTAGGTGGTGAATTGCAAAACAGAATAAAAAAGTCTCGGGAAGAATTAGTGGAGGGGGATACAGTTGACATCACATGACACACACAAGGGAATTAATTAGAATTAGAATTTATGGAATCGATTTTTCTTAGAGAGAGAATTCTATAGGGAGAGAATTCGGTAGAAAGAGAGAGCTCTGGTTTTTCAATTCTATTTTCACTTTGAATTTTAGTTTTCAATTTCAAGTACCATAATTAGATTTCAATTTTCAAGTAATTTCAATTCCAGAATTCAATGTTTCTCAATTTAATTTCCATTTTTGTTCCTAGTTTGCTAACCATGATCGGTTAAGTTTTTCTTAGGCAAAGGCAAGGACAACGTCCTTTCCAATGATTCTCAAGATGCCAAGCTTCATGTTTTCAATTTGATTTCTTCAATTGTCGATTCAATTTGTGTTTGGTTACTTTAGAAATCATTAATTCATGACTCGATTAGTGTTGGTTTATATATTTCATCGATAAGCTCATAGATGTTGCTTAACTTAGAACTCTCATGATAATTTTGTATGTGGGCTACTAAACTCAAAGCCTTTATTGTTCTTAAGATAGATTTTGTACACCAAATGTTCGATCCATGGTATGTTTCAATTGAAATTAATTTTCTTAAAATCAGAATAAATTGAATGGGTGATATACAAACTTTTTGCTTCTTAAGATTAATTTGGAATGGCATTAGAAGTGTCTTGCCCAACTTTTTAACATCATATTTTAGTTAAATTCAACTCTTATTTTAAAAAACCATTTCAAAAACCACAATCAACATTGAATCATATTTTCAATTTTGTTTTACATTCATGTGAGTCATGTGTTAGCCACTCACATCCATTAGAATCAACCACTACCTTGCCCCTTAGATCCCTGTAGAAATAGACTCGATACTCACTAGTTTATTGTGCTTCAATCACACCTTGCACTTAGAGAAGTTTGTCATAATTTTCTTTAATCAGCACACTTAAATCTGAATTTACAATTAGGTAATTAAGCAACACAAGTAGGTGCTAAGGATTTGAAATGGAAAAGATTGTAGTGAAAGACTCAAGTAATAAAAAAATTTTGGGGGTTTTAGGTAACTTTCAATTTCTATGTATTGCCTTTTAATATGGGGTAGCTAGAATTTATTTAGTTGTTTTCTATACTTGTTCTTGTAGTATTATAACTTGTTTATGCTTAGATTTGCTTAATGTGGTGGGTTGCAAACATATATATTTGTTACATCTTGGGCGAATAATGAAATTTATTGAGTCTTAATTATGTAATTGAGTTCTTTTGTCACACCTCGAATTTCATAACTCGAAGGGTGATTTAAATAAATTACATGCATAACACAAGCCAAACTTAACCCCTGTTAGAGCCATGCAACCACCCTAAAGCAGACATCCACAATAAATAATAATAAAATAATTATAACTAAGTGACCACTCTCTAATTTGGTAGTGGCTCACTCTCAAGTATAAGAGGTTGGTTGAGTTTAGTCTAGGTGAGTCCTAGGTCATCTTCCACAGGGAGCAAGGGTGTGACTGAATCTTTGGAAAACTTGGTTTCAAAAACACTTGCGAAAATCTTAAAAAAAAAAGATGAAAATCTTTTTGGAGTTTTCAAATAGGTAATTGTGATGATGGTTTGAAAATTGAAAATACAATTTAAACGAAAAACGAAAACACGAAGATGTAAACTTTAACAAACTACGCAAATTGAACTTAAGCAAACTATGTAAATTGAAACGCATGGCTTTAACCTAATCCTGCAATGTCCTCGAAGGGTTGAATTTGGATATATAATTAACGCAACCTAATTCTTACACCTGTAATATTAGGTCGGAAGATTTAACAACCGAAAACCCTTTTTTCGTAAGGAGATCGCTAATCTAGGGTTTTGAAATCCAGTTTGAAATCACCGAGACATGGAATTGACCTTCGATTTACACCATTGCAACCAAATTTCAACTTTAACACGGGTGATTCATTTTTGAAATTTAATCTAGGATCACGATCCTTACGTTTTTATTCGAAAGATGAATAAATTTTAGTTCGAACTATCCAAATTCAACTCCTTCAATTCGATTACATTCCTAGGTTAAAACCAAGAAAAACCCTAGCCTAGCATTGCGAAAGCGTAAACGAAACCTTTCGAAAAGAAAATAATATTCATTATGCACTCAAACATAAAAACAGAGTAAATCGAAATAGTTTTAATCACTTTCGAAATCAAATTAAACACAAACAAGCTAAGACGAAGTTTACGAAGTGTTTGCGAAAGCATAAATGACAAATATGAACAATAAGAAAGTAAACAACTTCAATTAAATATAATAAGAATTGAACTTACAAGAGAAAATCTGAGTACGAAGATGAAACGTAAACTCTGTAATCCAAAATGAAATCAAAACCTTAACCTTAATCTAAACTAAAATAAGAAAAGAGAAGAAGTGCGTAGGGTTTTCGACCCCTCCTACATCAGATTTTCAACCTTTTATATCAACGTATATTACAAGGGCATAAAGGTAAAAACACAGCTCAAACTTATTCTAAACTTGTGCTGGAAGAGTCCTCAAGGGCGCCCATGGTACAAGTGTTTAATGAAGTCCTCAAAGAGATAGCCAAAAACAGCAGTTAGAACTCCCTCTCTGTGGGCGCCCAAGGGTCCTCAGGGGGGCCCATGGTTGAGGTGGGGCACCCGTCTGCAACTACAGTGAATAGTTCTTCTTTAACAGCTTTCTGTCCCTGACTTCTAGTGCGATTTTGACATTGAAGATGACAGATTCAGGCTTCGGCTAAACCAGAAAAGTTGTAGGATTCGAGTCTTCTTTCCAACGCAACAAGAATCAGGTCAATCGGAGTTGTGAGCAGAAAGTTATGATTAAAAGACTGACAAGGTGTCCAGCAGAGTTGAGTCTCGGCAGGCGCCCATGGTTTCACTCAGTCGGGCACCCAACCTCTTGTGCGCCCAACACCCATGTGCCCATGATGCTTTTCAAGACAACTCCTATGTGATCCCTCCTCTATGGGTGCCCAAGGTCTTGCTCAGCTGTGCGCCCAAGGATGACTAATTCCTTCCAGACTTGAAATTTTAAGCTCTAACTTGACTCCCTTGCGTTACGTTTCTCCATTATCCTACAAAACACACAAAGAAGAAGTAAATAATAAAAACACGATAAAAATGAGTTTTACTTGGTAAAATGTTGATGAGAAGAGTGTGAAATGAGCTTAAAGAATGTCAATGATTGCATGCAATCACTAAGTTTTAGTCAAACTGGGCATCAATGCTCCAACATAAATCCCAATGTAATATCTAGGCCTTACAGCCTTTACAACTATATCAAATAAATCAAAATCAATACATTTCCAAATGAATAAATACTAAAATTAGCTCTAACAAAAAAATCCAAATACGGCGAGCCCACCTAATTCTTGGCCTCCATACTTGCAACACAATCTATAAGGACGCGAGTACTAATCCACTTCTACCCACGATGCATAAATATAAACATATATACTATGCGAAAATATTAATAATAACAGATAGACATCATAACATCAACATCACAAACCATCTATTATCTAATTAATCACATGTAATCGTAATATATCAATGCCAATATCATAACTTACCTTTTTATTATCTTTTCATTATATGTTCATCATTTCTCATCATTACACCACAATCATGGGATGGATACATTCCAAACCAACGCCATCTTTATGGGGTAGCCCCAATGGAAATGATAAACCAAGTCATTGTCATTTATGGGCCCAGGCTCAAGGGCCACAATTAGCTAAATCATTATCGTTGTTACAATTAGTTAAATCATTATCGTTGTTTATGAATCAAAATCCAATAGTCACGATACACCAAATCATCACTGTTGTTTATGGATTAAAATCCAACAGTCATGATACACCAAATCATCATTGTGTTGTAGGTTACTAACCTACTAATATGATAGTCAAACCCTGTGCAAGTTTAGGGAATATCAAACCATGAGTATTCATAAACGTTTTCTATTTTTCAGTATCTGTCAACTCTTCATTCACAATATCTATCACATTTCATTTATCTCTTTCTATTATCATTATCATTAACCTTATCTTTATCATAGCCAACAACTCACATCTTCATAACAATTCATCATAATCAACAACAAACTTACATCTCATATCAAGCCACATCACAAACATGTCAAATCATATTCCTAATCATATACTTCTCCTTTATTCTATTACGATATCTTTCACTTTATAAAAAATGCTTTTTATTCTCCATGATTTGGAAAAATACCTCCCATTAAACAACTAGGGAAAATTTTAGTTCTGGGGAAGGGACACACAAGAGGGCTAAGCCTGTGTGCCCCCTCGTGTGCCTAAGGCTAGTCCACTAATCATGTATGGTTTGCTTTATTTTATTTGTGAATGTTAATTTCAAAACTTAAGGCTTTGAAATCATGAATTTAAGTTGTTTCTTGAAATCTTTTGGCTCAAATAATACCATAAAGGGTGTATGAACTTAACAGGATAACAAATTTGAGATTTTGTAAAGTGAAAAGCGTAAATTTCGTTTCCTATTCATCATCTTCTCCAAAAACATATCTATACTATAATACTAAAATAATGTAGTTTCTCTCTCCTACTCACCTTCACCCTCATCCATTTTGGCATACCTTCTTACTCTCCATTCTACTTTTCTATTTTTTATAGAATTTTGATTTTATTTTTGAAACAAATGGATAATAATAAAAAATTGCATTAAAAACGAGTCAGAAAAAAATCAAAAATAAAAAAAAAAAAACTCAAAAGTCAATTTCTTCTCCAATTTTCCTCTCTTTGCACACTCCCACCTATCACCTTAAACTTTTTGATTCCCTCTTCCATATAAGTTATGAGCTTCTTTCTTTCTAATTCTTTGGTTCCCTCTACTTTTCTTTCTTTTTTTTTTTAAACAGACTTTTCTATTTTATTTTTGAAATAAAATGATCAATAATGAATGTCTACATTAAAAAGGAATGAGAAAAAAATTAAAAAAAATAAAACTGAAAAGTCACTGTTACTCTTCTTTTTTAATTTCCCTCTCTCTCTATTACACTAACTCACTCCCGCCCATCATTTTCAATATAAAAAACTCTTGGTTTGCCCATCATTTTCTATATGAAAAACTCTTGATTTTCTTTTCTTTGTAAGCTTAGACTCACTTTTCTTTTTTGATCTCTTATTCTAAAATTTTCCCTTTCTCAATCTCTTTTAAGTTTTTAAAAATTTTCTTCTTCAATTGGTGAAAGAAGCAAGGATTCCAACTCGAGTTCACAACAATAGGTATCAAACAATTCGGATATGTGTATTAATATATGTTAGTGTCATACATATGTGCTATTGTGTATATACGAATATACTGCTATGTTCATAGCTAGGGTGACGTGGGTCCCAACTAATGGTCAAAGAATGAAGGATCAAAGAATCTTAGGTTTGTTTCAAGAGATTCAAAATTGAAAAGGTGTGAGTCTTTCCAAATTAATTCAAAACCAATTGGTACAAATTGAAGTTCCAACACTTGGGACGTCTACTTTTGATCAATTCTTTTGTTTTATTTTGTTTTATTTTTTTCTTTGCTACTAATGTTTGTTTTTGCTTTTGTGTAGACAGAACCATGCGCAACTTGAATGATTACAGAGTGATATTTGAACACTTAAAAGCAATGATTTAAAAAAAAAACACTTAAAAGCAGGCTTTTGATTAGTTCTTCTTTTTCTTTTTTCTTTTTTTTTTTCTATTACTAATGTCTGTTTTTGCTTTTGTGTAGATGGAAATGTGCACAACTTGAATGAGTACATGAAAAATCTTTGCAGTAGACTTAGTAAAAATTGTAAAAGTTGACTTGATCAACACAATCTGTAATAAAAAACTTGGTGTTGTGTTAAGTGAGAACCAATTAGTGAAATTTTTCTTCCTATTTTCTTAATGGTTATATCATTTTTAATTTTTAAATTTTCAAATTTTTTAGCTTCGGTACAATTAGTTCACCATTATACTTTTTTAGCCTCTAAGTGATTATCCTAGTCACAAAATATCTAATTTTTTAGGCTTATCTTAATTTAATACATTCTCTTATTTATTTTTAATAATTTTTAGAAAATATTATATACATCTTAGAAGATAATTTTAAATATTTTTTGTTCAATAGGTGATTGCTTAGCAAATTGAGCTATATGGGACTAAAAGCTTAAAGTTATATGTTTTATTTATTTATTTTATTATTATTTTTTTTTTGTAGTTGTATTTTTGGATTATGGAGTTTTATGTTATATTTTTTGAAGTTGTATTTTTAAATTACTATCTTGAAAAATAGAAGATCATGTTTAGTTTTTTTTTTTTTTTTTTTTATGTCTATTTATTTAGTTTTCAAAGGAACCCCAACCCGAGACTCCTGGAAGAAGAACATAAGACTCTTAAGAATTATTTGCACCTAGCCTTAGCTGAGGAGGCCTTCTATAAGCAAAAAGCAAGGGATAATACAATCAAATTGGGAGATCAAAATACTTCCTACTTCCACAGGAAAGTTAAAGCCCATTGCTCAAGAAACAAGATTCTATCAATCTAGGATGCTCAAGGAGTACGATATGAGGATTATGAGAGAGTTAAGACAATCTTCATTGACCACTACAAACAGCTTTTGGGGACTGCTTTTCACTACCCGCAAGGTGCTAAGCAACATGTTGAGGAGGTCATGCAAACTAGCCTCCCCCTAGATTTGCTGGAATCACTAGAGCATGAAATCACAGATAAGGGGATCAAGGACACTCTCTTTTCTCTCTCTAGCCATAAGGCCCTGGGTCCTGATGGATTTACGTCTCATTTCTTTAAAAAGGCTAGGGTAGTTGTTGGAGATGATTTCATCAAAGCAATAAGATCCTTCTAAAATTCAGGCAAGCTATTAAGGGTAATAAATTCTACCATAATTGTTCTGGTCCTAAAACTCCCAATCCAAGTTTGGTTATGGATTATAGGCCCATCTTATGTTGTTCTACAATTTATAAATATATCTCCAAGATAATTGCCAATATATTTAAGTAGATAATGCCTCACATTATAAGTCCCTCACAAGCTGCCTTTGTTAAAGGTAGGTCAATCTCGGATCAAATTCTTCTTATGCAGGAGTTGGTGAGGAACTACTATAAGAAGAACTTGTCTCCTAGGAGTGCCTTAAAGATAGATTTAATGAAAGCCTTTGACTCAGTCTCATGGAATCTCCTCTTAGATATCTTACAAGCTCTCAGGTTGCCTAGCAAATTTATTGATTGGGTTAAAGTATGTATCACCTCTCCACAATTCTCAATCTCCCTCAATGGTGTGCTAGAAGGCTATTTCTCAGGTGCTAGAGGACTTTGTCAAGGTGATCCACTATCCCCATACCTCTTCTTCCTTGCTATGGAATTCTTCTCCAGACTTTTTAACAAGATGGTTGTGGGTAGTGACTTTGTTTATAATCCAAAATGCTCTAGTCCTCCTATAAACCATATATGTTTTGCTGATGATTTATTGTGATATGCACTCCTACTAAGGCCTCTTTTTGGCTCATTCATGAAGCACTTCAAGAATTTCATAAATTTTTAGAACTCCAACCAAATGGAAACAAAAGAAAAGTTTACATCTCAGGCTTGCCTCACCAAGAAAAGATGCGGTTGTGCACATTTCTCGGTTTTAAACTAGGAGACCTCTTTGTCAAGTATTTGGAAGTTCCTCTAATTTCTACCATGCTCAACTATGATAACTACAAGGAATTTATTGAAAAGGTGGCTAGCAAAGTCAAAAGTTGGACTTCAAAATGCTTATCATATGCAAGTAGGCTGGTCCTTATCAAATCCATCTTATTCAACATTCACGTTTATTAGAGTATTCATTTTATCCTTCTTAAGAAAGTGAGTGAAGTAATAGAACAAATTCTGAGAAGATTCTTGTGATCTGGATCTAAGTTGAAGAAATGGGGAAGCAAAGTTGTTTGGAATGAAGTATGTAAACCAAAAAATGAATGAGGCCTTGGTCTTTGTAAGCTTGATGAATAGAACAAAACTTTGATGATGAGGTACATATGGACCCTTTGTTCTGGAAGCCCCTCTCTTTGGGTGGAATGGTCCAAATCCAACTTACTCAGAGGCAAATGTTTTTGGGAAATAAAATCTCCATCAAATTACTCTTGGACGTGGCGTAATTTGCATAAGCTAAGGGAAGAAGCAAGCTGTGTGTCTAAATACAAAGTGGAAATAGGTGATTCTATCTCTCTATGGCTCTCCAATTGGCATCCCATTGGCACTCTAATTCCCAAATATGGTCCAAGAATTGCTTATGATGCTAGGTTACCTAAGACTGCAAAAGTCTCACAAGTGATTTGCAACAGGCAATGGAAATGGCCTTACTCGTGTACATGGGAGCTTAAGGAAGTCATAACAAAGAACCCTCCTAGTTATTTGCCAAACTCGCAAGCTTTGGATAAATTCAAGTGGACTATTTCCCAGAATGAAGTTTACAAGGTAGCTCCTACTTGGAACTCAATTTAGTAAAGAGCGCCAAAGGTAGCATGGCATCACTTATTATGGTTCTCTAATCACATTCCCAGACATGGTTTTATCTTGTGGTTTTCAATCAAAGAAAGATTGAATACCAAAGAAAGAATACTAGCTTGGGATTTAACCATGGACCCAACTTGTGTCTTGTGTGGACAGACCTTGGAGACCATGGATCACTTATTCTTTCAATACTTCTTCTTAGCTGAGCTAAAAGCAGCAGTGCTTAGGAAATCTCTCATTTCTAAAGCTAGCCAAACTTGGAGGAATGAAGTCTCTTGGGCCGTGGGAAAATTTAGTGAAAAGAACTTTGCTAGTACACTATGTAAACTTGCTTGGGCTACTTTAGTTTATCATATATGGCAGGAAAGAAATGCAAGACTCTTTAAAGGGCTCTTATCATCAATTGCTGTCATCACTCAGAATATTGCTTATAAAGTTAGAGTTAAACTTTCTAGGCTTCCTGTCACAATAGATACTAAAGAGAATTGTAATAACCTGAAATTTTTTTCCTTAATTAAATTATTTAAGTGTGGTAGTGATATTTATTATAGTAAAAATCTAGAAAATTGAGTATTTGAAAATTTTTGGAATGATAAAAATTAGTTGGAAAAATTTTCGGATTAAATTTCACCCTATGTGGGAGTTTAAGGTAGAATTTCTAAAATTTTTATCCAAACACTTCTAAGCCCAATTACTTATTTGGTTCAAACCAAGACCATTAACCCATGGGTCAACCCTTTTCTTTGACTCATCTCAACTCATTTCAACTCACTTTATCACTCAATGAATTGACTCATGAATAGTTACTCTAAATTATTTCCCAACAACTTCATTTCCATCTTCCATACACTCTCACCATCTTTCAAAATTATTTGACTAATTGGACAAAGAAAAGACCCACATTGATGACCTTAAAGCATCTTTTTCAAATTATTTAGCAAACAAGATTTAAAGTATTTTGTTTGAAAGCTAGCATGATTTAAAGCATTTTGTTAATTTGTCAAAAAGCTAGCATGATTCCTGGATCATGCCACCTCCATACATCTTCCCCAATGCTTTTCTTAAATGATATGGTTAGATAGTCAAAAAGTAAGCATGATTCTTGGATCATGCTACCAATTGTATAGGCATGATCTTACCTTAGTTGATTTTTTCTCCACCAATAATTTTCTCTATACTCCCTATAAATTGTGTGTCTTCAAAGAGAAGAAAATAAGAGAGAAATAATAATAAATTATTAATTAGTGAGGCTGAAGATTTAGTGTTGCTTTCCAATTTGGGTGGTGTTCAAAGCTAACTCATTTTTCCTTCTCAGACTTGGTCGTTAATATCTTCATTGAGGTAGGATGATGAACCTCCTAAAATATATTTGATGCATTTTCTGGTTTGAAGTATGAAACTTGATTGTGATAAAAATAAATACCTGTATATTGGGGGTAGGGAAGCCAAAATTTTGACTGATGTAACTCAGTATGCTGACAGCTCTCTATTTGTAACTTCTTTTGTACTTCTGACCCCCAAAATGGTGGAATTAGGCTTCAGCTAAAACATAAAAGTTGTAGCCCTTTCAGTTTTCTTTTCAACCCAAAAAGAATTGCATCAATCCGATTTGTGAGTCAAAAGTTATGCCCAAAATACTGAGCACGTGTAAAACTGTATTTTCTGAACAAACTGAATTCAAAGCTGTTTTTGTACCTTTAGACCTAAGAATTTTAAAAAGTGTAAAACATGAAAATTGTAGGTCTTGAAGTCTAGTTTCTACAGATAGAAAATTTATAGATATTGGAGTCCTGCTCTATTTTATATGAATTTTCTTTCAAGCTGCTATTCTGCTTAGCTTTAATTGATGCTTGTTTGGATTTGTTTAGAATATTATGTTTAAATATTTATTTAAATTTCCAATTTCCTTCTGTTAGTTATTGTCATGTTAATAATTTCTATTGATATGAAATTATTTTAAACTAGATATTATGTATTATTTGACACTCTAATATTGATGATAATTGACTTAGATAATTAGTTTCATCATGGATAGTTAGATGACTTATTCAAACTAAAATGCTAGTATTTGATAAAATGCCCAAAAGAAATAATGGACTTGTTCTTTTCTCATTTGGTCTTTCTTAAATGAATTTGATTTATTTTTGGTATTGTTTTGTCAACCTAGCAAGTTATATAATTATATTTTTATGATTAAGTGAATTTAATGAAACTCATTTAATACCTTCCTAAACATTGGAATAATTCTGTGGACATTTGTAGATATCTTGAAGCCAAAAACCTATGATAAGGGTTTGTTTATAAATAAGATGATGATTGGAAATTTATTTAAATTATTTCTGAATAAAATAAAATTTATCAATTTTGCTAAAAATTAAAAATAAGTCCAAGAGCTATTTATTATCTTTATATTCCATGAAATAATAAAATAAAAGGTAAAAGAAGTAAAAACCAAGATTTGCAGCCAATGAGGTTCGAACTTGCGACTTTAAATCGCAATTAGGGTCGCCCACCCACTAAGCTACCAACCTTGGCCTAATTAATATACCATTAGAAATAATTTTATTCTTATCAAATTTGGTACGGTAAACTTGTCAAAACAATTAACTAAAATACTAATTTGTATTCTAATTTTTTTTTTTACTTGCTAATTGTTAATTTGCATATAGTGCCTACCTTTGTGATAATGATATTGATGACTATGTTAAATCTTTGATTTATTGAGAATTACTATTAAAGTATGGATATAGATAAAGTGCTTAAAAAAAATACTACATGTGACTGAATAATCCCACTTTTGATTCATTACCCGGGAACATTGCCGGTTGTTATTCAAAATGTCTGATTTCCATACAAGGTACCCTGGGAATGTAAAAGGGTAAGAAGAAATTAACGCACTCGGTGCTAAAGCTATTTTTGGCAATGGGGTGATGGGTGGGTAGAAATGGCCTTTTAGATAAAGATGGGAACATGCATTTTATTTGGGAGATGCTCCCTTCTGACTTGGCCAGTCAGGTAGCCGGTCGCGACGGCTAGGTTTTGGTAGGTGACACCATCGGTATGCATTGGATGCTAAGCCTGTAAAGTCACTGGTTCCCAAGGCTGGGGGTGGAGGAGGATAGGAGTATGATTATCTTAGGACGATTTAGATTAAACTCCTTTACAAAATCTTATTGTGACTAGCAACCTCTCTTGTTATGTATGAATGATGTGTTGGAATTTTTTTATTTTATTTAATTCCTCTCGATTAATATTTTATAAATATATATATATATATATGTATGAAATTTGTATCGATACGGGGTTTGATCCCGAGACCTTGAAGATCTAAATCTGAGATCCCTACCACTGCGACACAAACTTCATTGTGGTACACACATCAATATTTAACTATTTTTACATGTAAGTAAAATAGTAGTTACGGTGACGGTTTCATCGACCCGTTGTAAGTATAATTTACATTATTCAGTTGAGATCTATTGAATTAATTGTTGCATAACTAGTATGCCACCTAAACACATTCACTTAATACAGTGCAGTATTACAATCACTGCATATAGGCACCTAGGAGATTCTGATTACTGGGCTTTAGTAGCTCACCCCTTGTGGGAATATTTTTTTCAGGATATTAATCACAGGGATACAGAAGATGAGTTGGAAAGAGATTAATTTCTCTTAAATATTCCATCAGAAGAGTTATCTATTTTTTCTTCTTTCCTGGGCAGAGCTGGAGGACTTTAATTTTTGTCTGTAACAATTGTTAGATGATTGTAATTATTAAGCATAGACCTAATTTGCTTTTATTTGGTATGTAATGTTAATCGCGTGGTTGGGACACTTAGATGGCTCTGTAATATTTTTCTCCATCTTTATTTTGTGCCCTGTAGTTGAAATCCCATCAAATGGTTCAGTCCAATGACTTATAAATATTGTTTGGGATAAACAAGGGATTTTTAATATCTTAAATTTTTGCGGGTCAACCCCAATTTGGAGAAAAATTCAGGGGTGTGACAGCGTGTTATTATCATCTTATTTTTATACCTAACAAATAAATCCCAAGTCACCCCTGGGCATTCGGTTATGAAAATCCGGGGCGTGACAAGAATACTACTCTATGTACCAATTGGGGGACCCCATTGTAGTTAATACTTTTGTTATACGAGGGTATGCCCTTAAGATAATGTATATATTTTCCCATTAATCCAAATATTCTTAATTACCAAAAAAAAAGTAATAACTACTACCATTTCTTAAAATACATGACTATTTGATTGCTATAAAGATATGTTTATTTTTATTTTTAATGTTAATAATCTAAAAAATTATGCATCTTTCACACATTGCACAGGTTAACGCTTGTACATACATACATATATGTGTGTATAACATATATAATCTTGACAGAATACTCCCAAAATTTAGAATAAGCACGTAAACCTCATCCTAGCATCTTCAATAGATCATATGTTCAAATAAAATGTATTAAATCCATACCTCAAGAATGTAGAGAAAAGAAAAATGACTAACAGTAGGTTGTCTAAAATTTTCGAAAACACCGAAAACTCTTCAAGATCAATCTATTGATCCTAACACCAAAACAATTGCACTAACATATTCAAAACTACTCTAATTGAAGAACTACTAAGTTAATTGTGTTGGAGAACACAAAAATCCCAAGATCATGACTATGGCAGATATTAAAAAAAAACAAAAAAAAACTTTGCTAATCTTGTCTATGAGAAGAAGATTATACCTTCAAGAGTTCTCTGGTTTAATCACAACAGAACAGTAGTTTGAATTTTTAAATACCTCAAATCAACTGCTTAACCCCAACCTTCAGCCTTCTACTGTATTCTGAAAATACTATTCTTCTCTCACCAAATTATGGGATCTCCGGTAGCCTTTAGGGCTTTTTTTTTTTTTAAGTGTAGAATAAAATCCCACTTTAGAAATGTAACCCTAATTGCCAATAGAGAGAGTATTTATAGGGCTACAATAGAGACCAATAGGTAAATATGAAAAAGGCTTCCTACATAATTAAATCACTTAATACCATCCGGATTAAGAATTATAATTGCACTCCTAATCATATTCGAAATTATATTTTTGAGCCTTAATATTAAATACTTATTATCTCTCCACGTCAAGATTATAGATATCCACCAATTAAATTTAGCTACTGGTAATTTAATTTAATTTGTTTCTTAATCATGAGACATTTTCACTTAACTTATTTGACGTATCGAATTCAAAATCCACTTGCAAGATTTGATACAGTCAAAACTTATAAGCTTTTTCAACAAGATATCATCAATCCAATTTATCAAGACGTAGATTCCTTCAACTATTAATGTTCACTATATATACAATGTCATTGTCCAACCTACTGAGTTTATTGACTCATATATAGAATCTCACTCTTTGTGTAATGAAAGTAATAATCACCATATATGTGTGTCTAAAAATAGAATTTGGATTAAGAGTATAAGTAATCATAATAAACATGAGGTATAAATTATTTTATAAAGTCAATATAAAATAATTACCTCAACTGGGTCCAGTTCAATACACACAAAGTGCACCAGCAAAAGTAGTTAAAACTAAACCATTCCTCATAGTCAAGACAGACCTATATAAAATGTGTGTCGCAGTTCTACTGACAGTGTGTCTCATCTAAAAGTGTGAACAATAAACTTGTATTCCAAAAAACAATGATCTAGTCTTCTATGTGTAAGCCATACTCTACAAGCTAGATCAAATACTTTTTGTGAATACTAGACACAAGCATAGATATAATAAATGTTATTCATTGCTCAAAAAGGAATTCTCATTAAAATGAAATAGAAATACAAAAAACACAAAGTATGTCTTTTAGTCTAAATCTCTATCAAATTTGAATTTGGTTGGGGCTAAAGGCATTTATTGATCTCAGTCCTCCTCCTAGCTCTCAGATCACTCCTAACCAAACATATACTTATGTAAGCATAAATATATATATATGAGTGAAAAACCTTCAGAATGAAGAGAAAGAGAATGAGAGAAATGGTAGGGTGGTCAATCCACCCCTCTCATATTCATAGGTTGAGCATGAAAGGACTTAGTGTGGCGCGTAGTGGAGAAAAATCAGGAACGATCCACTGATGTTGACCTCATCACCCCAAGGCACCAGAACATGATGGGGCTTGCGCTCGAGGTGCCCCTTTTGTGTGCTAGGGGTCTTTTTTCTCACTCCCACATATGCTAAGTGTTTTTTTTTTTTTTTTTTGGTAATTCTACATGTGCTAAGTGTTGATCCTTGGATTAAAGTTAACCCCCAAAGCAAGTCCATTAATGTATTGTATAAACACACCATTAATCCACAATCTTATCCGTTAAATCATAACAAAATTAAGATTGTTATATCTTTTTTAGTTGGCTATTAGATTTAGGACCCTAAATGGTTGGATTTGGACCGAGAAAGCTGGATTTGTGTTGGAAAACTTAAATCTAGGTGGGGTTCGTCTGCTCGTTGGAGCATCCTTCAATCGACATGAACAGTAGGTCTACCGCTTGAGTGAGGTTGACAATTTTGCCTTTTTTTTTTTTTGACCTCAGCTTGGTATTAGACCATGTGTAATGCATATCTAATGCATTTTCTAGTATATTCTGTGAGATTAAAACAATATTTTGTTAATGCTTTTTGTACAGCATGCCTATATATATTAAATAACTTATGAATATGTATGCTGCATTGGGATTTGAATATATTATGTCAAAATTACATATTGTTGAGCATGATTGAGCATATCAAATACATTAGACAGTGGTGGTATCATCCGATGATTGCATTTGGCCTAGAGGCCTTTTGGATTTATTGATGTGTTGTGGATATAGTTATTTTTATGGATAAAGCCCTTTCTATTAAAATAATAAAATGTTTTAAAAATATTAGATAATTCCTAGTTGATATTATGATTAAAGATTGACTATTGATGTTGAGATATTACTTTTAGAGAATTTTATATTCGATTTTACAAACTAATACCTGCCAAGGGGCAGATTCCTACAATCAAATATAGTGGAAGAGCCAATGAGTGACTATAATTAGGCCTGTCAATAGGTTAGATTTGGTCTATATCTGACTCAGACCAGATCCAATGATATTAAACTAGATCCATTTAATTTTATCTGTGACTCAACGAATCTAAATTTGTTGGGTTCAAGGACTAATGGATTTAGATATGGTCGATCTACCAGATCTATTATTTATAACATTAAAATATTTAAAAATAAAAGTAAAAAAATTTAAAAATATTTAAAAATGTTCAATCAAGTAGTTCCTCCATAAGCTACAATTTTCCCATCAATTATATTTATACATCAATATATATATATACTATTGTTGGACATACTCTCCAAGGCTCATGTAGTGCCTAATTTTTGAAACATATTATCATAGTTTTTTTTTATTCATTCACAATAATATATAATTTTCCAATACATATATATATTGAACAAATATATATATAAATTTATTATTCAAAGTGGGTTAGATCTGGGTATACAGGTCGGATCTAGTATATGGATCGAATTTGTATCTGACAAGATTGAACTGATTACTTTTGGATCTAGATCAAATCTACTATTATTAGATCTAGCTTAGGTCTGGATCTGGCGAATCTACTCCAGACCCGGCCCATTAATAGCCTAACTGAATAGTTTGCATCCGCGTAATATGGATTTGTAATTAGCTGCATAAAACAATGTGATTGGTGGCTTCATATTAATTGTCACTCTATTTCCGTACATTGATAAAACAGTGCGGTTGGTAACTCAATGCTAATTTCACCCACACCAGAATAAGGTTAGGAGTAGACAGAGATAGAGTTGTATGACTACGCCATTTGCATCCCCATTTATGTTTGTATGTGTGTGTGTGTATGTGTGCGTGCATAGGTTTTATGGTATATTTTGTTAACATAGATATATATTATTTTGTGTACTATTAAGCATGTACACATGTGCACACTTATACCATTTTACCTATTAAGCTATCAAGTTCACACCTCCCATATCATAAGTGACTTCTTGAGAGCTGGGAGTAGTCACTCAAAGCTTAACTAGAAGTATCTAGTTTTATCGAGAGATTTTTTTTTTTAATCTCTATCTCTATTTGTACTCTTAATTGTGAGATCTAGACTGTGGATCGAATCTGAAAGTTAAACTTGTACTATGTTATTAAAGATGTAGTATTTATGGTTCACCGATAGATATGTTTACTTATGATGATGTATATAATGTTGTGGCCAAATAAGCTTTATTTGATGGTTGCTAGTATGGCAATCTTTGGACTTTAATCTATTACTTAATATAAAATGAGGGACATTGTATGTTAGAATTTTGTATTATATTTAATGTATATTGTGCAAGTTGATTTGAATAGTGACTTATATTCACTATTTACTAATGTAATTGAATCTTACATTAAATTTTAATTTGGTTCAAATTAGTTTCCATTTTCTTATATATATGTCCCAAATATCTCAAATTAGAGACGTGACATGATTTGCCAAAATTGTAAACCATATCTAAACCATTCATTTAAAAAGGGGATAATTACCTTTATGTCTCATATACTTGGGGTGAAAATCACTTATACCCCTTGTACCTCATTGTTATACACTAATATCCCCTATACTCCAAACTAAAGTGCAAAGTTGGATAGTGTCAGGTTAAGTGATAAAAAGATAAAATTACCCAATTCTTCTTCTTCGCTACCCTCTTCTGTTTCCTATGTTCTTCTGTTATTCTCTCTTAACACAGCTTTTACCATTATTGAAAGCTTCAAACAAACAAATAACTGTTGATCGGCAAAGTGAGTGCAAACAAATAAATTAATCCAATCTTCACCCCTATTCCTTCAACAACTAAATAAGAAAATATTGTAGAATGTGCAATCATTTATCTATGATTCAAAATGTAGAAACTACATAAAATATGTCCAAAACTCATAATACATATATAAAACACAAATCAAAACTAGATTGAAGATTAGATAACAAGCACCTCCATTGATTAAAGAGTGCCCTTAATTCAAATTCTAGTTCCCAATTTTGAGCAAAGCATCAAACCCAATCCCCACAATTCCTTCAACCTCTTACTCTTGAAACCCATTGAGATATATATAAAAAAAAAAAAAAAATCTGAGAATTGGACAAACGCAAATGAAAAAATAAGACTTTGGTGAAAAAATCATTAGACTTAGTTTGGATTTCTTGAGAATTTGAATTTGCTTTTGTATATACATATATAGACATATATATTTATGTGATTGTTATGCTTGAAAACCCTAGCAATGTCTCCAAACCTTACAAAAAATGATCTAAAAATCATTATTTGTCATAGTTTGCATTGTTATTGCAATTACTTTAATCTTACTCTGCTTATCTTCACAAAACTAATTCTTGGAGAAGATATGATATTTCTTTTATCTATACATACATATATATATGCATATTTACACAAACACATAATACTGTATTTGTCTATACGGACACATATAATACAAGTTAAAATTTTCTTATTTTTTGCTATACTTTTTTCTTTGAAAACTTTTAAATGGTTTATTTTATTTATTTCTAAAAATGAAAAGTTAAGACATTCTAAATAGAAGAAAGATGGAAAGAAAGAGAGGGTTTAAAGAGAGAAGATGCTGAGAATCACATGACACATTCAAGAGCTTAGAATGACATCGCTGGGCATTTTCGTCTATTCACTATTTTTTTTTTTTTGGATGAAAATTGGACATTTGCACTTTTAATACGTGCGTGTCTCATACACAGTTAAATTTAACAGTTTTGTCTAACTTTACACTTTGAATACGAGCACAGGGGACATTAGTACATATAAATGTAGTATATGGGTATAAGTGATTTTTACGTCAAGTAAGTGATTTTCACATCAAGTACATAGGGATATAAAGACAATTACCCCTTTAAAAAATTAAACAAAAAGGATCAATTTAATTTAATTTGACGAGTTCACTGTTTCAATGATGCACTCTAATTTAAACGTTAAACGCCATTAAAATTTTGGATAAGTAACATGGCCGTTAAATTTATTTTAATCTTGTTTTAACCATCAATTCTAGGGTAAAAATGGCACCGTAGGCGCACAACCCGGGCACGAGACAATGATCCCCGGTTTTCGTGATAAGTCACTCTAGAGCATTACCTTTTAACCTTTTAGGAGTATTGATTATATTCAAGTTCAATTCGTGCCTAAGTTTGGTTTATTTCAATTTAGAAAAGAGGAATATTCAAGTTCAATTCGTGCCTAAGTTTGGTTTGTTTCAATTTAAAAAAGAGGATTAAAGGTCAATGATTAGATTATGTGGGAGCTAATATATCCTACAAATTGCCAACTCCAATCACTAACTCATGTTTGCAATCACCAACTTTCAGGTCTTAATTAAGGACATTAACCTTATTGTAGGGATGTATGTTAGTTTTTAGAAGTGAGTTGAAGTGAGTTAGGCCTCTGCCTTGGTGTAATTAACATGGGCGTAGCCTCACAACTATGAGGTCTCCTTATTCTGGCACACACCAAGGCCGGTGCCCTGCTATGGTGGTCTGTATTGTTTTATATTTTGGTGTGTCTCTACCCACATGGAAGTAAAGTTGCCTCCTCCGCTTCCCAATATTTAGATTAGGTCAATCTTGCTCTTCATCCTTTATTTGTATATATCTATTATCAAAATCCTATGGTTTCAGCTTTTTGAGATGGTATTTAATATATTAGATAATACTTGCCTCCACATTTGACGTGACTAATTCTCCTCTCACGCATTAAGGTGTTAGATCGCTTATTAAATCATAACTCTTGTTCATGCACTTTAATTAAAAAATGATATCAGGTCTGATATTAATACTATCACAACACTCTTCTTAATCATTGGATATTAAAATTTAATAGTTTGAACACATCCATATAATTTTTAATTAAAAACGTAAATGTCATAAAACTAACAGTAAAGTACTATTATTTTCTCTTTTTTTTTTTTCATACACTTTATATGCATGAATTTTTAAATCTAAAATTTATAATTTTATCGTTCACCCGTATCTTAACTTACTGTGAAGTAAAGTATTATTGTTCTTTTTTGGAGACAAATATATATTGAAATATCTTGTTGGAGCATTCATAGTTTATAGTTGTTGATCATTTTTGGTACAAAAATAAGTATGCACGTAGACTACTCTATATACTCATTATAATATTAATTATAATTTGTTTATTTAATTATTTGAAAATAAATCGATTATAATTTGCACGACTGTTTTTCCTTTATTCTTTTTTTATTTAAAAAAACGTAACTGTGCAGACAAGCTACAACTAGATGATTCTTGGTAATTCGTACAAACCATCTGAACAGACAATTTCATTCTTTGGGACAAACCTTTGTCATCATTAAACTTTAGGCATCCAATATTATAATGCTTGAAATCACTGGGGAAAAAGTTGGTGAAGACAAAACGACAATGATCTCTCTCTCCCCGTTTCCCTTGTGGACCAAATGAAAAAAGAAAAAGAAAAGCTAAAAAAGCCGCTAGAAATTAAAAAGAAAAAAGAAAAGCTTGAAATTAAAAAGGGTGCATGCAATTTCACCTAAGTTATCATACACCGCATTAAAATGTCATCCGTCGGTGAATTCAAAAGAATAATAACCAACTTTTTTTTTTTTAACTACTACGATCCACTAACCCTTCAGACCACGTTGTATGCGTCATGACTAATTTTTTGGGACTCTAAAATTAATAATTAAGATAAATCTTCTAGTAAATTTAAGAAGATTTGAACTAATAACCAAACGGAAATAAACTCAAACTGTTACTAGTTGGCGTCCTCCTCATGGTTGAATAATAACTATCTCTAAACGTAAAATATTTGTTTATTATTCTCTATTAATTAGATACAAGAAATATAAATAAATAAGGCCATTTGGTTGCCAACATGAAAAAAAGGAAGGGAATAGAATAGAAATTCAAATTTTCATAATTTAATTATATATTTTAAATATGATATAATAAAATGAAATATAATAAAAATTATTAACATTAATTTTTTAAAATCAATAAATATTTTTTAGTCTTTCATGATGTTTAAAATACAAATTTGGCTCAAAATTGTCCCACAGGCAAATTAGTCATTTTACAATCTAAATTCAAATTGAACTAAAATTTATTTAACTAGTAAAAAATTTGTTAAAGATATTTTTTAACCTTTTGCGTAGCCTAAAATGTGAATTTGGAAAAAAATAATTCAGGGGTAAAATCATCATTTTTCAATTTGAATTTGGATTAAAATGAAATCTTTTAATTATTAAAAAACATATCGATAAATATTTTTTAACCTTTTAGGAAGCCCAGAATACAAATTTAGGCAAACAATGATTCTAGGAGCAAAATATTTTACAACCCGAGTTTAGAGCAGATCAAAATTTGATTAGTTATTAAGTAATATGAAGGAATACTTTAATTAACTTTTTGAAACCTAAAAATACGAATTTAGAAAAAACAAAAAAAACAAACCTAGAGGTAAAACAATTACTTTACAGCCCGAGTTCGAATCTAGGCCAAAAAATAAGGTTAAAGAATAAAATGGTCATTTTACAACCTAAGAGAATGATTAAGAGAAAGTTTTTGTTACAAAAATAGTTACTTTTTTATTTTTTTTTAATTTTTAGATTGAATTTTGATTGCAATAGAATAATTATTCCATCACTTAGATTATGAAATGTATTTTCTCACTTAATATGAGAATAGCTATTCCTAAGAAATAGATTCCGAACTTAATTTTTTGATACCAAACATGAAAATAGGTTAAAGTGGAATGAATTCTATTCCATTTCGACTTACCAAACATATAGCCTAAAGGCATTAATTTAGAAGATTAATTAATTTAATTTAGTTCTAACTTGCGTTAATTGCGTGCACATCTATTTTGATGAGTAAGAACAAAATATATGTTAGTCATTAGCAGATGGGGGAGATTTCCGAGCTGGGTTGAAATGACATAAATGCCCCTTGGAAACAACATAGAAAATCCCAAGGGAGGGCGAGCTGACCTCCTCGGCTGTGGAGATAGGATGGGCTTAGGCTAAACTTCATTGCCCCAGCTGGTAAATGCCGAGCCGAGCATGAGCTCGTGAGGTTAAAGACATCTATGATTGTAATCCTATGATTTACGCCTAAACAGCTAATTAAGAAACATCCCAAATCAGGTAAGAAATCCCAAGATTGATACAAATCTCGCACCTTCCTTATCTGAATGGGGAAATCACGATAAATCAAGGAAGAATCCCAATTTTCTTCTATCCTCGAATCAACAGAATATTCTTATAAATAGAGGAATAGACCACTATTACAGGGAGGTAATTCTCACCCAGCTATTACTTTGCCAAATTATTTCTTGACTTTTTACTGACTTGGTCGTCAGAGAATTTTTGGCAAGCACCACACCGGTGTTCCTGGCGAATAGAATCATATCATTTTCAACGAATTAAGGTTCAAACTGAAGGTATGAAATTTCATCATTATTAGTTGGCACCGTCTATGGGAATTAAAGTGTTGTCTCGATTTTTCATGGTCCAAACCAGATCTGGTTTTCAAACTTATCAAAGCTAATTAACTTCATCGATAGAGAACCAGAACCAAGGAGATGATAGGATCACTTCGATGGAACGACAGTTTGTAGGCATGGCTGCAACTTTACAAGCTATCATAGTGTGTGTTGATCGTGTGGCTCCAATTCCACCACCGACACCACCGCAGCAGGATCCACTTGACAGTTAAGGTAATGGCAGGGTGATCCATAACGATAGTGATGGAGGTATCGTGGGGGAGAACGAAGGGTGACCCTACCTTTCTTAGCAAAATGGCGCAGTTGTAGGAGCCAGAGCTTATAGTGAGACTTTCCCCATGTCAAATAGTTACAGAATCAGAGAGGAGGAAGAACACTAGAATGGTTGAGCAGAAATATAAAGCTATGTAGGCTCAGATTGATAAAGCCATGGCAGTGGTGCGGAACCCCAATGCCATGGAAGATATTGTTGATAGGACAAGGACCCCATTTACTCCTGCAGTGATGGAGTGCCCTCTACCTCCGAAATTTAAGATGCTACAGTGGAGCCTTATGACGGCTCGAAGAGCCCAGTGGGTCACTTGGACATGTATAGCTTGGCAATGCACCTCTATGCAATTCCTGATGAGATCAAATGCTGAGTGTTCTCTATAACTTTGAAGGGTTTGGCTCACGCTTGGTTTAATAAAGTCAAGCCTGGGTCAATAGAGAATTTCAAGCAGCTCAGTAAGTAGTTTGCTTCGCACTTCGTTGGTGGGCAACGACAGAGAAAGCCACCAGCATACTTGCTGACGGTTAGACAGGGAAGGATGAATCCCTCAGAGGGCATGTTAATCAATTCAACTGGAAGATATTGGAGATCAAAGAGGCTAACGAGAAAGTGTCTCTACGAGTCCTATTTACACCCCAAGCGCAAGGTGGTAGATTGTAAGCACAATAAAAATACCGGTGACTACCAAGTCGAATCACAGGGAACTTCAAATGATTTGGAAACAAAATGCTTAGGAAAAAGTCTTTTGGAAAATCAAACTCACAATGAATTTATAATGATTTTTGTAATTTGATGGTGAAATTTTTATTGAAACTTGGTTTTAAAAAATATAACAATTATAAAAACAACTTCAACCAAATTAATTCAAGTCAATTTGAGTAGAGATTTCTATAAATTTTCAAGGACAAAAATATAACTCAATCTACTCTATTGAAAGAGTAGATCAGAGAATTCTAAACAATGAGGCACAAATTAGAACAATGATCAAATAGTTTGAGTATGAAGTTAAGTTTTCGTAATTGAAAACCTAAATCAAACATCTAGAATGGATAGTCTATAGAGAGTACATGTAAAATCTATATTAGTAATCTATATAAAAATTTCTCAAGAAAGTGCATGAGAATTCTATATAAAATCAAATATATATTCTATAAAAGCTATACAAACAAGATGAGATCTAGAATTATCAACTAGAGATTTCAATAGATCCAAACTATGTAATCATCATTCATAGAGAATTTGCAAGAAAATCAAACATTAAAACTCAAAATACCTTGAAAATCCACATACATCTCACACTCTCCTTGATTTGGATCCAAGCAAGAAGACTACTCACTTATAGATGTAGAGAAATCAAAACTTCAATTGAATTGAAGCATCCTTACAAAGAAAACTGAAGGAAAGTAAATTTTCTAAGAAACTAACAAGATTTACTTTCTCTCTCTACAAATGTATATATGTCTGTAACTAACTGAATATCTCATGTATTCTCCTCTTTATATAGTACAAACTAATTAATTCAAATGATCAAAAAAACCCTCAAGTCTAATGAAGAATTACAAAATTTTTACAGAAAATCGCATGGTTTGAACAAGGGTTTGCACCATGCTTCCATACCTCACCAAATTTTTGAGATTCTAAAGTTGCTTGCCTTTGTTGTCTGAACAAGGGTGTGAACAAGGCATGGTTCGAACAATACCCTTGTTCGCACCATGTCTTTACACTTAGCCATATTTTTGAAGTTTTGAAGTTGCTTCTCTCTGTTGTTCCAACAAAGGTGTGAACAAGACATGGTTTGAACCTTTGTTTGCACCATTTATTCATGCCTTAGAAAATTTTCACGCTTTGAAGTCAAGATAGCCTCAGTTGTTCGAACAAGTGTGCGAAAAAGGTATGGTTCGAGCCCTTGTTAGCACCATATCTTGTTACTTAGAAAAATTCTGAGGCTCAAGGCTTGATTCACCACTGTTGTTCAAACAAGGGTGCGAACAAGGCATAGTTCAAACCCTTGTTCGCACCACTCCATGCTTTAGGCATCTCTCGAGCTTTTTGTTGTTTCATTCTTTTCTTGTTTCGACCTTGATTCTCACCAAAGCTTCAATACTTCATTTCTTTGACCTTTTAAGCTCTTTTCCTACAAGTTTGAGAAAATCTTCATGAGGAGGGTATAACTCACAATATCATCATTTTATTCTTAAAATCTAGGTAACAAGGTGCGAACCCCCCAACTTGGACTTTGTTAGTCCCTAGCAAATAAGTCCATTTAACAAGTTTCCTTTGAAAAAGAACTTCATTTAATATCAATCATAATGCATCAATGTAAATTCTTTTAAATACTAAATTCACTATTCTTAAAATAATCAATGGCTATCATGAAAGTTCATAAATGCAACACTCTTTAGGTTATAGGAAATCGAATACAAGTTAATCTCCTCACATTTATAATCCTTTAGTAGAGCATAATCCCAATTCAATCATGCTAGTAAGTTTTCTTAAGCTTTGACTCAATCCTCACATGATTCACACTCCTCAAAGAAAAGAAGAATGGGTTTCACTCTTGGAAGATTCTTTTTTAAAAGAGTAACTGTGTTTCAAAGTCTAGCAAGAATCTTCCTTTGTCAAAAATGAAATAATTCAAAATTTTCACGAATTGGCATTGCTCTATGATAGGAAAATCCAAAATAAAGAGATTAATAGAATGAACTAGTCACTTTAGAATCTTAATTTCATCCATTTGTCACCTTGGATCATTAGGTCTTTATTTTGGTTATAATAGGGCTAGGGGGTTGAATGTGGGACCAAAGAAATGATGCGATATTCAAATAAGTGTCTAAGATGTACTAATTCCTTCTTTTCTCAAACACTCAAAAGATTGTTCTTCATTTCCCATATTTCCTCCTTTTCCTATTTCTTTCATTTTATTCAAAACCTCTTCATTTCCAATTTATTACTTATATTTTCTTTTTTTTTTCCTTTTTTTTTTTTTTTTTTGTTTAGAGAAATCAACAACTCAACTAAAATGACTTTTCACAAAATTTTTCTTTTTTCATTGTTCCCCTTATTCCTCTCAAATCATCACTCTCTCCTTTTTAGTACAAACCACGACACCAAGGGTAGGCATTAATACAATGTACAAGGGTAAGGTTGATAATTAAGGGTTATTCAAAGAAAAATTCATCAATTTGCTTAACTTTGCTCTTAAGGGCAATGTAACAAAACAGAAAGTCATTAAGCTCAAAGTTCACAAAGATGGCTTACTTCATTTCCAAGGTTCCATTTGGGTTAAATTCAAAACTCCAAAGCTATAATTCATTCAAAGTTGTCATTCTCTTGTCATGAATTCAAAGAAAAAGTAATAGAGCTATTGAAAGAATAATGAGACAGTAGAATTTAGAATTGATATTTCACCCTCTTAAGAAATAAATGATAAGGCTCAATTCTCACTAAGGTAGTCTCCACTTAGTTTAGAGATTAAATGCATACTATTCATGAACAAGGACTATACCCCATGAAGTCATATTCATATAATTCAATTAACCTTGCAATCCAAGTTCAAGTAAATTCATGAGTGTCAACACTTATAAAATCCATGTTAGCATTCATTACCCCAAAAATGCTCGTAAGGAATCATCAAGAATAAACATCAATTACCATGCATCAACATTAAACTCAGTTTTTATCCCAAAGAACCTTTTTTTGTTTTTTTCATTCGTTCAACCGTTAAGCTCAAGTTTAATGATCATGTACTTATAATAGTTAGCATAACAACTTCAAAAGTTAACTTCTAACTTCATTACAACAAAACGAAAATCAAAAGATCACCAAACTATTCACTTAAGACTCAAAACCAAAAACTATACTTAAATTCAATTTGGTGAAACAAAAAAAAAAAATAATCTAAAAGGACCCTAGACTTCATAAGTTGGGGACACGTGAGAAGGTTCAGCAGCAATGTTTGGAGCTCACATAGCATCCAACAGATTATTCAACTTTGTAAGCTCTCTCATTATAAAGTATGTGTCATTCCTTATTTGAGAGAATTTTTGACTCACTTCTTCCCATTTATCTAAATTTTTACTCAAATGCTTCTCCAAGGTAGGTGCCAGTCCCCTCCTTAATTGCCTTTCACTTGTTTCCCTGGAAGTTGCTGTAATAGGTCTTAATGGCTTGGCAACTTCCATTTCTTGTCAGGATCTACTTCTTTTTCCACAATTTACCTTGTGATGAATCCTCCAAATGGTAAACTCAAAATCCCAGTTTTGTTTTTAGCTGAGGACACCATGCTCTCAAAAATTACTTTGGCTAAGTCAATTTCGACCCTTGAGTCAATAGCATACATAAGCAACCCTTTCTCATAACTTACCTCTACAATATTCCTGATGGGCATGATCTAGGAACACACAAGGAAATGTAATGCCTTGAACTTAAGTGACAACCTCTTCTTCTCCAATTTGTTCTTGTGCCCCTAAGTTTCACCTTCATTTCCTATTAAAATGTCAACAAATGCATCTTTATCAGGGGTCTTCTTCTCCTCAAATGGATAACCTGGCTTTTCCACTATTGGTAGCTTGAAAAATTGAGCAATTCTTTTTGGAGTCAACTCTATCTCAACTCCTCTCACCTTGATGCAAATACAATCCTTCCCATCTTTCTTGAATTTAGTTATATTTGCATAAAATTCATGTACTAACATCACAACCGCTACACCACTAAACTGAGCAAACTTCTCCCATCCTCTTTTTTCCATGTTTTGCTTAAGTTTGAACTCTTCTCCTTGAAAATGATCTAACAAAATTCCCCTTTCCACCAAAATAGCCTTATCACACTAGTAATCATCAAATTCTTTTTGAGCTGTCCCATTAGAGAACCTAAAATGATCATAATTCTCTTCTTCATCACTTGGTTCAACACTAGGTGGTAAAGCCTCTTAAGGAGTGGATTTGAACTTCTTCCATTTATAACTTTCAAGCTCTTTAGGAAGGCTAGAACTAGTGGCTTTCCTTTTCCTTTTAGATTGCTTAGGTGCCATGAATTCAAATCAACGAATGTCAAAGTGGGACTTCTTTCAAGCAATTTGTCAAACACTAGGTGTGCAAGTCTTAACTTCACAAAGCCACTTCCTAATACTTCTTTGCCCAAAATTTTCACTTCAAAACAACCTAACAACAAGACAAAACAATCTTCTTTCAACTTTCAACAACAAACACAAAAGAAATCTGAATTTTTTCGAACCCTACCTTACTTCCTTAGAGTTGCGGTTTTGCCTTGAAAGTTCCCTTCAATCCATGCCTAAGCTCCCAGGGGATGTTTAGGTTAAAGAATGACAACTATGGTTGAAAAAGTTTAGGATGCAAAAGTGAAATGACGTGAGATTGGAGCAAAGAGTTAAGCTACCTGAGAGTTTCTCTCAGCTGGTACGAATTGAAGTTAGAACAAATGAGAGAATTAGCTTTAGTTACCAGCCTTTAAACTGGATTTTCTCTCTAATCCGATGATTGGTTCAAACCAATGTGCGCACAACAAGAACCTTTCATACCGTGTTTGAACCAAGGTTCAGACCATGTGTATTCTCAAGGCTATTCGAACCATAGTCTAAACTACAGTGTACTCTTGTACTTTTCTAGCTTTGCTCTACTCTAATTCCAACCAACATTAACCTAAAGTTTCATTTAAGTGTTTTAATGGTTCACCAACACTAAATGACTCAAAAACACCCTAATTAACCTATGAAAACAAAACCTAAAAAAAAGAAACAAAACTAAGCAAAATCACCTAAAATTTTTCAAATTTTCTTTTTTTTTTGTTGATTTTCTAATTTTTGTAACAAACCAAAGGTAAAACAAACAAAGTACACATGTATTCAATTCATGTTCACAATCATCCTACGAAACCCATATGTAAAAATAAGAAGTTCCTCCCCTCCCCCAGCTTGAATAACACATTATCCTCAATGTAAACATCATAAACAATTGTAAAAGAAATGTAATGGTTGGAAGTTACCTTTCTTGCTTTCTTAAACATTCAAAGCTCAACCTGTATGCATGAACATAACTTAAGCATAAGAGATTAGCATGAATTTCTTCTTCTTTCCCTCCAACTTGAAATGCTTCGTAATTCTAATACTTAACAAGATCTGCTAAAAAAAAAATCGCGAGAAAAGTGAAAAGAAATCCACACCTATCACATGCTTGCATAAAATAAAAGAAAGAAAACAAGGAAAAGAAAGCTAACTAACTAATATACAAATCATGAATCATGGTATCAAGTCAATCAAATGGAGGTGGGTCCTCAAGATCCCAGACTTTAATTTCTACCACAACATTCTCAAGATAAGGTTTCAACCTATGGCCATTCACCTTCAACACAGGCCCATCTTTTAGGTCTTCAATTTCACATGCTCCACTCTCAAAAATTGATTCGACAATGAAAGGACCTATCCATCTAGATTTCAATTTCCTAGGAAATAAGTGAAGTTTGGAGTCATAAAGAAGCACCTTTTGATCAACCTATAAGAATTTCTTCCAAATATAATTATCATAAATCTTTTTCATTTTGACCTTTGAGACTCTAGAGTTTTCAAAAGCATTTTCCCCAATTTCCTCTAATTCGTTGAGTTGGAGTTTCCTATGGAGCCCGGCCTCATCAATACTTTCATTCATTTGGTGTATAACACAATATACCCAGTGCTCAATCTCAACTGAGAGTGGCATGCTTTGCCATAAATCAACCGATATGGAGACATCCCTAGAATAGGCTTATACACAGTGTGATAGGCCCACAATGTGTCATCCAATCTTAAGGACTAATCCTTTCTATCAGGATTTACAGTTTTTTTCAATAATTCCTTTTATTTCCTGGTTAGCCAACTCAGCTTAGCCATTTGTCTATGGGTGATAAGTAGTCCTAATCCTATGCAAAACTCCAAGTGCAAGGTGGTCGATTGTAAGCATGATAAAAATTCCGGTGAATATTAGGTCAAATCATAGGGAACTTCAAACAATTTTGAAACAAAACGCTTAGGAAAAAATCTTTTGGAAATCAAACTCACAATGAATTTATGATGACTTTTGTAATTTGATGGTGAAAATTTTGTTGAAACTTGGTTTTAAAAAATAAAAAATTATAGAAACAACTTGGACCAAATCAATTCAAGTAGAGATTTCTATGGAATTTCAAGGACAAAAATATAACTCAATCTACTCTATTGAAAGAGTAGATTAGAGAATTCTAAACAATGAGGCACAAATTAGAACAATGATCAAATAGTTTGAGTACAAAGTTAAGTTCTCGTAATTGAAAACCTAAATCAAACATCTAGAATGCATAGTCTATAGAAAGTACAAGTAAAATCTATATTAGAAATCCATATACAAATTTCTCAAGAAAGTGCATGAGAATTCTAAATAGAATCAAATATACATTCTATAAAGCTATACAAACAAGATGAGATCTAAAATTATCAACTAAAGATTTCAATAGGTCCAAACTATATAATCATCATTTGTAAATAATTTGCCAGAAAATCAAACATTAAAACTGAAAACACCTTGAAAATCCACATACAGCTCATATTCTCCTTGATTCGGATCCAAGCAAGAAGACTACTCATTCATAGATGTAGAGAAATCAAAACTTGAATTGAATTGAAGCATCTTTACAAGGAAAATTGAAAAGCAAAGTAAATTTTCTAGGAGACCAAACAAGATTCACTTTCTCTCTTTACAAATGTATATATGTCTGTAACTAACTGAATTTCTCATGTATTCTCCTCTTTATATAGTACAAACTAATTAATTCAAATGACTAAAAAAAACCCTCAAGTCTAATGAAAAATTACAAAATTTCTGCAAAAACTCGCAGGGTTTGAACAAGGGTTTGCACCATGCTTCCATACTTAACTAAATTTTTGAGATTCTGAAGTTGCTCGCTCTATTGTTCAAACAAGGGTAGGAACAAGGGATGGTTCAAACCCTTGTTCACACCATGTCTTCATACTTACCCAAATTTTTGAAGTTTTGAAGTTGTTCCTCTCCATTATTCCAATAAGGGTGCCAACAAGGCATAGTTCAAATCCTTGTTTGCACCATTTCTTTATGCCTTAGAAAAATTTCACACTTTGAAGTCAAGATAGCCTTTATTCTTTAAACAAGGGTTGGTGCAAATGAAATATGGTTCGAACCCTTGTTCGCACCATATCTTGTTACTTAGAAAAATTTTGAGGCTTAAGGCTTGATTCACCACTGTTGTTCAAACAAGGGTGCGAACTAGGCATGGTTCAAACCCTTGTTCGCATCACTCCATGCTTTAGGCATCTTTTAAGCTTTTTGATTCCACTCTTCTCTGGTTTGGACCTTAATTCGCACTAAAGCTTCAATACTTCATTTCTTTGATCTTTTAAGCTCTTTCCTACAAGTTTGGGAAAATCTTCATGAGGATAGTACGAACTCACAATATCATCATTTTATTCTTAAAGTTTAGGTAACAATGCTCATTTTGGATAGCTTAACATACAATCATTACAGCTTTTATGAGTCATCTAAAACCCGACCGATTCATTTTTTCTTGGCCAAAAAGCTTCTAGTGAATATGGCCGAGCTAATGTCTCGAGCTCAGAAACATGTGAATGTAGAAGATGCGATGAAGGCTCAGAGGGATGCTGAGGCTACGACCTTTTCAGTTGGAAAAAAAATGACAAAACGATCCTAAGGATGATAGAGGATCGAAGACACCCCGAACCTTTGAGTCAAAAGGTCAGGTGGGAGATAGGAGGGACTGATTTGCGAGATCAGCCAAGGACTTTACCCCCTTGACTCATTGATGGGTCAAGTGTTTTACACTATCAAGAACAATCCAGATTTCAAAGAACCAAAGGATGTGAAAGGCCCTTTAGGGTCACAGAACAGATCCAAGTATTGTTTGTACCATCGGGATCAAGGACATGATATAGAGGAATGCTTTGACTTGAAATGGCTAGTCAAAGAATTGATTAGAAAAGGAAAGTATAATGAATTTGTTGTCAGGCAACGAAAGGACAAGCGAGGTGATAGAAAAAGCCTGCCTCAAAGAAGCCCACCGAAGAGGAGCCCTAACAAGGGGTAACATGCTCAATGACCTTAGGACAGATCAAGGTCATAACAAGAGAATTCATAGGAGGAGGTGAATCATTCGTAGCTCAAAAAAAGTATGTCAGAGAGTTGAGGAGAGATCAGGATATGATTGATTAGCATGCATTATTGTACAATTATATATATATTGAGCATGCTAATTATGAATTTACAGTTATTATTGGCGATGTGTTAGTGTGATTATCTCATTTCCATGCATTCTTGGTGTGTGTATATTTCAGGTGATATAATATGGTGTTTTTGGCCCAAACAACACCAAGGTTGCATGTGAGGAGGAGCCATCCCAAGGCATAAGATCGACGACCACGGGTGCCAAGGAGAAGGAAGTGGTTTGAAGTTCAAAATAGTTGAAGTGGTGTGCGGTTGAAGTTCCAGCTCAACACCCTCTCCGTTTTCCAGCCATAACTTTTTCGTCACAACTCGAAATGGTTCCATTATTTTTACGTTGGAAAGAAGACTCGAAGCCCTACAACTTTTCTGGTTTAGCCGAAGCCTGAATCTATCATCTTCAATGTCAAAATCGCATCGAAAGTTAGGGACAGAAAGCTGTCAAAGAAGAACTGTTCACTTTAGTTGCAGATGGGCGCCCCACCTAGACCCATGGGCGGCCCACCACAAGCATGGGCGCCCCACCTACACCCATGGGTGCCCCTGAGGACCCTTGGGCACCCCATTCTTCATCAGATGGGTGCCCACAGAGAGGGAGTTCTGACTGCTATTTTTTAGCTAACTCTTTGAGGACTTCATCAAACACTTGTACCTTGGGCGCCCATGATGACTTGTCCAGCACACTTTTAAGTTAAATTTTGAATTATGAAATTACACTTTTACCCTTGAGTTATGTAATGATATAAAAGAGCAAATTTCTGATGTACAGGAGTTCGAAACCCTACGCACTTCTTCTCTTTCTCTTAGTTTAGTTTAGATTAGGGTTAGATGTTTTCATCTCATGTTGGATTGACGGAAGCTTTATTTTTTCATCTTCCCATTAAGATTAATTGGTAAGTTTCATTCGTTACTTCGTTTTAATTAAAAGTTTATTATTTTCTTTATCTTTGTTCTTTATTTTCACTTCGTAGTACTTCGTAGTCATTGTTAGTGTTTGATTTGCTTTCGAAATTGCTTTAGCTTATTTCTATATCCTTCGTTTTCGTGTTTGAGTGCTTGACAAAGGTTATGTTCTTTTCGAAAGGCTTTGTTAATGCTTTCGCAATGTTAGGCTAGGGTTTGTTCTTGGCTTCAAGCCATTGAAAGTGGTGAAGTAGTTGGTGAACTCAAATGTAAACGAGTTTTATTTAACAAAATATATTTTGGACTTTTAATTGGAATTTCGTAGTAAGCTAGGGTTCTCTTGAAACCTACTCACCCGTGTCACAACCGTAGCTTGGTTACAAGTTTTCACTTGTGCACACCAAGTGTTCGGTTTAATGTCCCGGTGAGTTAGAATCTGATTTTCCAAGACCCAAATTAGGTTTTCTTACAAAATCAGTCACCCATGTTAAAACCAAAGCTTGGTTACGATTGGCCACTCGTGCAAACCAAATGGTTGGTTCAATGGCCTGGTGATTCGAACCTTATTTTCATAAAACCAAAACATGAGGTTTTCTTAAGAAACCGATTCACCTGTGTTATAATTGAAGTCTAGTTATGAGTTGATGCTCATGCACACTAGGTGTTCGATTCAATGTCCCGGTGAGTCTGAAACCAATTTCAAAAGCCTCCGCTTACTCTGAATTCCATAAATTAGTTTTTAATGAAATATCTTCCGACCTAGCAATGCATGTGCGTTTGTTAGGTTGAGTTATAAATGTGTTTGAGTAAACCACTACCCACTACTGGATTTGGTTCGAAGCCAAGATCATTTTAGTTAGTTTATTTTCAATATTTGCATTTTAGTTTAATATCACAATTTGCTTCGCTCCACCATTCTCAACCCAGCCATATTCAAATCACTTTGTAATTCAAAAATTAGTTTAGATTAGCTTAGGCTCACCTACTAATTAAGAGAACAAGTCTAGTGTCTTTTAACACAGCCCTCCCTGTGGAGATGACCTCGGTTCTCACCGAGTAAGACTACAACCACCCTCTTGCACTTGAAAGGTAGAACCCAAACACATTTCAGGGTCGGTCAATGATGACCATAGATTAGCTAATCAAAAGGGTAAAGATAGAATCGGCGTTGATCACCTTTACTGAGGACGAAGCCTCAGAGCTGAGCCACCTGCACAATGACCCTTTAGTTATATATCAGCCGTTGTGGTCAACTTTTAGATATGGAGAATTCTGGTGGATAGAAGGAGTTCAACAGATATCTTTTATTAGAAGGCATTTGAAAATATGAATATCAGAAAGGAAAAGCTACACCCGGTCTACTCGTTACTGATCAGCTTCGAAGGATATCACATAAAGCAAATCAGTTCCATCACCCTCTTGGTCACCTTGGGGACCAAGCCTGAGCAAGCAACTAAGATGGTGGCTTTCATGGTGGTTGATTGCCCTTTGGCTTACAATATTATATTTAGTAGGTGTACCCTAAACTAGTTTAGAGCTATTACATCAATGTACCACCTCAGTCTGAAGTTTCCTACCGAGTATGGGGTTGGTTGTGTGAAGAAAAATCAGAGGGCGGTAAGAAAGTGCTACATCTCATCCCTCAGATGGAACTCCAACCATGAAACCTTGATTGTGGAAGAGTTGGAAGTCAGAGACGAGGAAGAACTGAAAAGATGAGAGCTAGTGATGACCTGGAGGAGGTCACAATAAGAGACCCTGGGCTCAAAATAACTATTAAAATCAGAGCCATAACTACAAACCAATAGAAAGAAGAGCTGAGGCAGTTCCTTAGGCAGAACTCAGGCATGTTTGCTTGGTCACATGAGAATATGCTTGGCATCAACACTAGAGTGATGGCCATCATTATAACATCTCTCCAGGAGCTTGGCCGATCAAACAAAAAAGGAGAATTTTTGCCTTACAATGGAATGAAGCAGTAGCTGAAGAAGTAGATAAGTTGCTCAAGGCCAAGTTCATCAGGAAGGTTTATTATCCTTTCTGGCTCTCCAATGTGGTGATGGTCAAAAAGTCCAACGGGAAGTGAATGATGTGCATAGATTTCTCCAATCTAAATAAAGCCTACCCTAAGGACAGCTTTCCCCTTCTTATGATTGATCTACATATGAACTCAATGGCCAGCTATTAGGTACTTTCTTTTATAGATGCCTTTTCAGGCTATAACTAGATCTGGATGGCTGAGCAGGACTGGGAGCATACCGCTTTCATCACTGACTGAGGTTTATATTGCTACGAGGTCATACCATTCAGCCTGAAAAACACCAAGGTGACATACTGGAAACTGGTGAACCTAATGTTTAAATCACAAAACGGACGTAATATGGAGGTTTATGTTAATGACATACTAGTGAAGAGCAAGCAAACTTCTGACCATGAGGCAGACTTAGCAGAGACGTTTAACACCCTTGAGAGATTCTGAATGAAAATAAATCCGGTGAACTGTGCTTTTGGATGGTCTCTAAGAAATTCCTCAGGTTCATGGTGTCCAGCTAGAGAATTGAGGTAAACTCGGAAAAGGTTCAAGTGATATTGGAGATGCAGTCCCCTCAGACAACCAAAGAAGTACAAAGGCTAGTAGGTTATATTACCGCCTTTAATAGGTTCATCTCAAGGTCTTTCATCAAGTGTCTCCCATTCTTCAAGATCCTAAGGAAGGCGTTCGAGTAGATCATTGAGTGCAAAGAGGTATTCTAACAATTGAAGCATTGTTTGGGAGCAGTTTCCTTATTTAGTAGGACCACCCCTGGAAAGGAGCTCCACCTCTACCTAACGGTGTCTACTACCACGGTCAACTCAGCTCTAGTAAAGGAAGATGACAGGATATAGAAATTAGTATACTACACCAGTCGAGCGCTCAGGAGGTCAGAAGAATGATACCTGAAGATGGAGCTACTTGCCTTCGCTTTGGTGACAACAGCTTGAAAGTTGAGGTCATACTTACAAGTTCACACTATAGTGGTATTGACTGATCAGCCATTGAAGAACATCCTCCACAAACCAGATACCTCAGGAAGGCTAGTCAAATGGTTAACTGAGCTCAATCAATTTGATATCCAATACAGATCATGGCTGGCCATTAAGAGACAAGCGGTAGCTGACTTTATCACGGAGTTCACCATGATGATAGTTACTTTCTTTGAGGAAGACGTCACTGAGCACACATAGATTTTAAATGCAAATAGCTCATCAACCCAGAAGGTAAGTGAGCAGGTATTGTACTAGTTTCCCCTATAGGCTACAAGATTGAATATGCTCTACACTTTAATTTTCTAACTTCTAATAATGAAGTGAAATATTAGGCCTTAATAGCCAGCCTCTGAATTGCTCAGAGAATGGGGGCAGATCAAATAGTTGTATGAATTGATTCCTAGCTTGTCATAGAGCAAGTACAGGAAGAGTATGAGGTCCGGGAAGAAAGTATGGTGTAGTACTATTAAGTAGCTAAAAATTTAGCTAAAAAATTTTCAAAGATAATGCTAGAAAGAGTCTTGAGGTTGGATAATGAGGAGATTGATCGGTGAGCCAGAATAGCTTCTTCAAATGAGTAAAACACATATGTGCCAATGGAAGTGCTCAATTCTCTTAGCATTTAGATGGTTGAGGTGTAGTAGATCAAAGTCCAGTTCATGTGGGTGAAATTGATTAAGGATTACTTATAGAAATGATGTCTTCTGAAAGATCATAATGAAAGAAGAAAGACACAGTATCGAGCAACAAAGTATGTGCTAATTGATAAAGTGCTTTACAGAAGGGGTCACACTATCTCGCTGCTCCGTTTTGTGAATGAAGAAGAGGCTGATTACATCCGAAGGGAAGTCCATAAAGGGGTTTGTAGGAATCATTAGGGATGAAAGATACTGGCCAAGAAGGTCCTACAAGCTGTAAACTACTTGTCGACCATTGAAAAAGATACCTAGAATCTAGTGAAAAGAAGTGACAAATGCCAGAGATTCACCGATGTCCTAAGGATGCCAACTCAAGAATTGACCTTGATCCAGAGCCCCTAGCCCTTCGTCCAATGGAGAATTGACATTGTTGGTCCCTTCCTATTGGGTAAAGGCCAAAGAAAGTTTGCTATGGTGACTACCGATTACTTCACCAAATGGGCTGAGGCAGAGGCTTTGCCAAACATAACGAAATAGAATATAAGGACATTCTTGTGGCAAGGGATCGTTTGTACATTTGGAATTCTGAAAGTAGTGGTGACAAATAATGAAAAGAAGTTTAAAGGGCGGCTGTTCAATGAACTTTGTGAGCAGCTCAGTATCAACCACCATTATTCATCTCTTGAGCATCCTCAAGCCAATGGTTAGGTAGAAGTAGCCAACAGATCCCTCTTGAAGATCATCAAGACCAAGCTTGAGAAATCTAAGGGACTGTAGGTAGGCGAGTTACTAAGAATACTGTGGGCTTACAGAATGATCAAATAGACTTTCACTGGTCATACCTCATTCTCTCTAGCCTTTGGTACAAAAGCGATAATCCCGATTAAGATTTGCTTACCCAGCCTGAGGGTTGAGCTTTTTGATCCAAAAGCAAATGAGAAAGCATTAAAGATAGATTTGGACCTACTAGAAAAGAAAAGATTGTAGATTACTGTTCGAATAGCAGGTTACCAGCAGAAGATGAAGCAGTACCACAGCAAAACTTTCAGACTAAAGGACTTAAAGGTTGGAGACCTTGTCTTCAAAAAGGTTAACCAATCAATAAGAGATGCACGAGATGGAAAGCTCAGCTAAATTAGAAAAGACCCTACATGATAGCTTCCTACACAAAAAGGGACCTATTGGCTCAAGGATTCCAACGAAAAGACCTTGCCTCATCTATGGCATAAGGAACATTTGAAATTTTATTACTCTTAAATAATTGTGAACTTTTCTTTCTTAGATTGATTCTTTATTTTTTGGGAATTTAATAAAGCTTTTTCAGAAAGTTTTTTGACATATGTTTTTGTTTTCTCTGATATGACAGGTCTACATCGACAGATCAAATAGTATAAAAGTGATTGATTGATAAAAAAATTACCCACTAGGCTAAGAGAGTATAAGGGGCAAATCGACAACTCGCGGTTTGAGAGCAACCGACCTACGGAGTAAAATTACCCACTAGGCCAAGAGAGTTTAAAGGGTAGATCAACAGCTCGATCAATTCGAGCACGGCTGATCGACGGAGAAAAATTTCTCACTAAGCTAAGAGAGCCTAAAGGATAGATCAACAACTCGGTCAACCAACGAAAGAAAATTGCCTGCTAAACCAAGAGATCCTAAGGGGTAGATCAACAATTTGGTTGGTCCTAAAGTAGCCGACCTATGAGGAGGGAGCCTGCTAGGTCAAGAGAACCTAAAGGGCAAACTAATAGCTTGGTGGGTCCGAGAGCAACTGATCGACTGAGAAAACTACCCCTTACATGAAGAGAGCCTAAGGGGCAAGTTGACAGCTCAGTCAGTCCAAAAGCAGCTGAACAAGGTAGAAAATGCCAAAATGGATTGAAGTACATACTAAAGGTACAAAAAGATTAGTTAACTACTCGTTCCAAAAAGCAATTGGTTAACTAGAGACAACTTATTACATCCTTATGGCCTTAAAGGGTTTAAATAAGGTAGCCCTACCATAGGAATGGCCGAACCTTAATCAAGTTTAGGTAACTTGATTAATTCCTTTTAAGGATTTTAAATTCAAGTATACACATTGTGTATAAAAACAAAATAAGCGTACTGCTTATGAAAGAAATACGTGGTACACTGAATGAAATGAGATCACAACATATAAAAACATACGTGGTGTAATGAGATGATAAAGGAAGAAAAGAAGATCAGTGCATACAAAATGAACTAATATATTATGAATGGCTTAGAGGTCAGCCAAAATTACAAAATAAGGTTTTAAACTTAAAAATTACAAGGTAGAAGGAAAGACAAAGCAAAAAGATAGAAAGGTGGAGGTCAATATTAAGCATCGCCCTCTTTGCTTGATTAAGTAGGGACCTCAGACTCTATATACCTTGGCCTCCATCTTCTTTCTTGGCAATTAGAGAGGTTGCAACCCCACCAATGAAGACCACCTCAGACAGGTAAAAGTCGAGATGAAGCTTAAGGACTTCATTCATGGCATCTACGAAGCCATCTTAAATAACCTCTACAAGCAAATCCTGAGCCTCGTCACTTTCCTTGATGTCCTCAATAGCTTTGACCTTTTGTTCATCCACCTAACCTTTAAGCGCCTCCAATTGCTTGGCCAGCTCCTTAGCCCTCTGATTAGCTAAATCTTTCAAGTTTATCTTAGCAATTAGAGTAGTAGAAAGACTATTGGAGCTTTGGAGGACCTCATCACTAGCAGCAAGGACTTCGTCTTGCTCGACAACGGGCTCGAGCCTTGGCTCGTGCCTTTTCCAAGTCTTCCTCAAGTAGAGTGATGCGACCAAGGAGATGCTCGTTCTTTTTGGTCTCCTGGAGAAAGCCACGATTCATTTCAATGTATCGAGTCCTGAGCTCTGCTGAATAAAACATGGCCTGAAAATTTAAACCAAGTCAAAACAAGGAAAATAATTAACAGGTGCCCAGTAAATAGGGGATCAAGAGTTGTACCTTAGCTAGGTCATAAGTGATGTTTTCGACTAGCTTGGTTAAGGAGATTCCTCTTGACCGAGCTAGATTATCAATAGTAATGATCCCCTCCATCCTCTTGACAACCAGTGTGAAGTCATCCGCGATATTAGCTGGTTTGGATGACTAAGAGGCTGCCCCAATCTCTGGCTAGTCACATAGGGGAAAAGAGAAGGGAAATCCTCATGCTCGAGCATGATCGAGTTGGAAGGGGGAGCATATTGGGGACGCTTCTATAATATAGTAGAAATGGGGTCGTCATCCCTGGTTTCCACCTTGGGGGAAACTCCTTGGGAGGACCCGAACTGACTTACTTTATTCTTTTGGTAGGCTTGATGTCTGACTCAGAGGGTTTCCTACCTGATCCTTTATATTTGTCCTTATTAAATTTCATTTCTTCAATAGATCGGGAGAAGTCAGTGGCTACAACGTTAGAATTTGCAACCATACAGAAAGAGAGGTTAGCAGTGCAAAAAAAGACAAAAAGTAAAAATAATAAAAAAATCACTCATCTCATGTTTGACCTCGAAAGCTTCCAAGCTCAGTTGGGGACTAAGCATTTGCTCGGCCAAACTCTCTGTGGTCACCAAGAGGCTAAAGTGGTGGTCGGTGTGGTTTTGGGTGAGCTTAATCCTCTTTAATTGTTTGTCTGACACCTTAGGTTGAGCCTTGGCTAGACAAGGTAATAATAAGAGGTCAAGATACTACTAAATTAAAGGAAAAGAAAGAAAAGGGAAACAACTGAGCTGAACTTCAGCTCAGGTAATTGGCATACCCTCTTCACTTAGACAGCCCTAGGCTAGGGGGCAACGAATCATTTTATCTTCCTCTGTCTCCTATGGGCAAAATTTCCAATTATCCCAATACATTAAAAAAAAAAAAATTCTTTCCAGTGCTTGAAGAATGAGGAATATCCGACTACTAGGTTAAGTTCCTTCATGCGAGCTGAAAAATAGAACCAACCTAACTGACCTCAATAACTTGATAGTAGTAGAGAAATTCATCTGTTGTAATGTGCTTGTTTGAGGTAGCCTTCCAAATGGCAGCATGCTAACCAATATCTTTCAGTTTTTCAGTATGTGCTAGGCTGGGTTCAGGTTGAGCTTGGCCAATACCTCCCTGATCGAGCGAGCTAGAGGGAATTGAAGCCCATTTGATAGGGTGGCCTCATACACCATGACGATCCCTGGTATTAGCGGAGAACGGGCTGAATCTTTAGGTGTAGGCCATTGGTAAGACAGGTGTTTTGGGGGTTGGAAGGCCATCAAAATCTTCTTAAGTTTGGCCTTGTCAATCACTGAATGGATCCCAGTGCAGTCGAGATCAAGTTTTCCTCTTCTTAATGCAGAAGTCTTTTTGTAACAGAAATTAAGGTCATTGGCAAGAGATTCGGGGACACGAGCAGAAGAGGGGCTGGAGGCATCGACTCCCATATGAGGGAGATTAACAAAAGAGGACTTGTCGCTATTCTTGGGGAGCATTAACCTTCGGTAAGAAGCTATATTCTTAGTGGTAACTAGGGTTTGTAATCTATAATGATAATACTCAAAAATGAGAAGGGTGCAGACAGACCTATGAAACACGAAATCTTCTATGAACCCTACAATGTCGAGGAGTTAATTCTCTCCCCAGTACGGACGAGAAACCAAAGAATGAAAAGAAAATTGATGATAGAGAATAGCAAGAAAAGTGTACCAAGAAAGAAAAGGAAGAAGATTACTGGAACTTAAAGCTTAAAGAAGATGAGGTAGCTCGAGCGAGAAAGGTATAGAGACAACTCGAGCGGGAAAGTTATAGAGACAAAAGTAAGGAAACCATTAATAAATGAACTGTTTTGAAATATACAGTCTAGATGAAACCGCATGGCAAGCATCAATGGAGTCAGTGCCAAACGTACGAGGAACGAATCCAAAGTGGACGTGTGGCAGTAGGCGAAAAGACGCAATTGTACTGCGTGCAATCGTGATAATGGTGCTTAACACGCATTAAATGTGTGCGTGGCTGGAAGGCTGCTTAACCACCAAATTCCCCACGGTTTACCAAAAGACTTAGGGAATCAAGGGTAACTGATGGGAAAAACTTTCGAGCTGGGTTAAAATAACATAAATGCCCCTAAGAGATGACATAAAAAATCCCAAGAGAGGGTGATCTGACCTCCCGAATTGTGGAGATTAGATAAGCTTAGGCCAAGCTTCATTGCCCGAGCTGGTCAATGCCAAGCCAAGCATGAGTGCATGAGGTTGAAGACATCTGTGATTGTAATCTCATGATTCATGCCTAAACAGCTGATTGAGAATCATCCTAAATTAGGTAAGAAATCCTAGGATTGATACAAATCTCGCACTTTCCTTATCAGAATAGGGAAATCACAATAAATCAAGGAAGAATCCCAATTTGCTCCTATCCTTAAATCAACAGAATATTCTTATAAATAGGGGAAGAGACTACTAAGAGGGAGGTAATTCTCACCCAGCCGTTACTCTGTCAAATTATTCCCTAACTTTTTACTGACTTGATCATCGGAGAATTTTGGCAGGCACCACACAGGTGTTCCCGACAAACAGAATCCTATCATTTTCGGCGAATTAAGGTTCGAACTGAAGGTATGAAATTTCATCATTATCACTAGCAATCCTACTTTAGGATATCCATTTGTCCCATTAATAACTTGAAGAATAACTTAAGCTTATAAATTAGAGCACACCATATATATAATTAGAGCAACCACAAAGCATAATTATGTTACTTAAACAAATTAAAGCTCATATTATATATATTTGTCACTAGTTAAGAATTTAAAAAGAGAATATTAGCATAGTCTTTTTGGGTGGAAATTAATTAACTTAAATCCACACCATTATCCATTAATTTCAATAGAATTAGGAAGCTAATCTTACTACTATATAAAAAGTCTGAATCTTCGTAAAACTGTTCTTAAACTTTAATACCCTCAATTATTCATTCAATTCCAACCATGTTCCTTGTTTAAAAAAAAAAAATTGCTAAAATAATTGGACTCTTCAATGCGCCAATATTAAATGCCCTAATTGCAGGTAAAGTATGAATCTTTGTAAAACTTTTCTTAGACTTTAGTAACCTCAATTATCCTTTCAATTCCAACTATGTTCCTTATCTAAAAAAATTGCTAAAATAACTGGAGTCCTTCAATGTGCAAATATTAAATGCCTAACAAATTGTCAGCCTGATCAATCTTCTTTTTTCTTTTTTATCTCACCCTCAGAAAACTAAATTCAAGCCTTCACCCTCTCTCTCTCTTCAATCCTTCACCTTCTCTCTCTCTCTCTCTATTAAGTTTTATTATTCCTTTAAGTCGCTCCTTCTCTCCTTCTATTATCATTCTATCTCTCTTTCTTTAGTAGACATCGTTTGGGGTTTGTTACTGGTATTAATTTGACAAAGGAATCAAAGGGGATGATTGTCAGAAAGGTCTATAAATTTGAAGGTTTAAGAGCTTATTTTTCAAGTTCAGTTTACTAACTAAAGAGATATATTTACAATCTTTCTCTTTTAGTTTCCTTAACTTAAAAGTTCCTTTTCATTGGGTTATGTAACTTATGTTATTTGATTATAATATTAAACAACTGTTGGTGTTAGAGTTTTTGACTCATTACATCAATTTGTTATTTGAGTCATAATTTGTGATTTTCTAGCAAATATTTGAATGGGGTGAATTTGTATCACCAGAGAGTTTGGAGATGTAAGGTTACTAATTAATTTGGATTTAGATTTACATATTCTAGGTTGCCGTCAACTTCATTCGAGCTAAATCATATGACGCCTGAATGACTCAAATGGCACTCCTAGGATTTCATTGAATTTGAACATTGACGCTCAGGGAATTTGTTATTGGTAGTAATTTGACAGAGGAATTGAGAGGAATGAAGTATTTTTAATCATCAAAAAATTATTTTTACTTACTCTTTTATTTGTGATTTAATTCATATTTTGTGGTTTTTTTAACCTGAAAAAGTGACCAAAATATATATATATATATATTTTTTGAAGCTGGGAGAAATTATATTAAAGAGTTAAATTACAAGCCTTTTCCTATCAACAATGTGTAACAATTCAAGGGGAAGATTTGCAAGTGAAATATGAGAAGAAAGAGAGTATTTCATGCAATTAGTAGCAAGATAGTGAGCAACCCCATTACACGCAAAGAAAAAGATTAATGCTTAGAAGACTTCCACTCAAGGATGTCATCCAAGATTGTTGAGATCTCCCATGAACTATTAGTCTGAATGGAAAATATGACTGTTAAAGAACAACTTTCCAATATGCCATCTATCTGTTTCCAATTAACAGCCATCAAATAAACAATTCTAATGGCCAATGCCTAGCTGCAAGAACCAAAAGAATATGAATGCGGCCAAAATTAATGTCATGCTTAGGGAGAATAAATCTCCTAATGGTTGAATATGAGGATTAAATCATAAATAATCTCTTCTCTTCAATTTGAATCTCAAAAAACCAATTATCCTTTCATTTAATAGAATATAAAATCCATTAAGGTGGCCACCATATATATATATATATATATATATATATTAATTTAATTATTACTAAATAACAATTAATTATCATATACAAATTTGAAAGGCAAATCAAATATCTTCCTTTTAGGATTTGATTTGATTTTCTATTTAGGAAACTTTCATATGTAATTGACATTTATCACCCAAATATTTTGAAAATGAAACAAAAGTTCCCTTTTAAATAATTAACTCTTTAGTTACTTACCGAAGTGAATTGATACCATATCAATGCACATATGGACATGCATAGCTATACAGCATGTTCCCTATGCCATTTTGTCAACCCTTGATAAATTACACTTTTATATTGATAATTGCTGCGTATACATCTCTTGCAATAATAGGAAAAGCTGTAGTGTTTGAAGGGAAACAGAATGCATCATCATAATAAAAGGTCCAATTATATTGTATCCCAAATTTGTACATTAAACCCATAAGGATGACACAAAACGGAACCTCAAACTGGTAAAGCCTAACTTTGGGGTTTCTGTAGAGGATTGAAATTTTTATTTGGGTGTGATTTGGAGATAGTTTATTTGGTAGATTAAGTATTTGATGCTTTTATTTTTTATTTTATTTTGGTATCTTGTGATGATATCTTCTTTGATTTATCTAAATGATAAATTTGAAATTTTTGCTGCTTTGTTGAAATTCTCATAATCCTTTAAATTGTGGTAGGCGGGGATTGAACTTTAATGTTGATTTAAGATTTTTGTCATATGTATTTCATGAGTCTATATTACTTTTACAAATTTTGCTTCTCCGCAAGCTTGTTAAGCAAGTATATATCATACTTGAATTTGTAGTGGCTCTCGTTACATTATTAAATTTTGCAATGTATATATGCATATATATTTACATACCATACTAAGAGTAAAATTAATGGTGGTTACGATTTTTGCTTTTTCAATTGCCAGCTTAGGTAATTTAGGTGGTTTAACAATAAATAATATAATATAAATAAAATTAATTATATTAAATATCTAAATTAACATGTAATATATTTTATTAATTTATTTTAATAAATAATTCAATTAAATTAATTTATTTATTTAATATGAAATATATTTTATTAAATTATTTTGATAAATAACAAAATTAATTAATTAAGTTAATTTAAGTGTAATAATTAATTTAATTAATATTAAATATATATTTTTTAATAAATTATTTTTAATAAATAATAAAATTTAAATAATTAATTTAAAATTCATTAAATTAATTTAATTTAATATGAAATATATTTTATTAAATTATTTTTAATAAATATCATAATTAAATTATTTAAATTATTATGAAATATATTTTATTCAATTATTTTTAATAAATAATATAATTAAATTATAATCAATATATTTTATATTTACTGAATTAATGATATAATAATTATATTTTATTCAATTACTTTTAATAAATAATATAATTTAATTATAAATTAATTTATTTTATATTTATTAAATTAAATATTTTTAATAAGTAATTTAATTTAATTAATCTAATTAATTAAATTATTAAATTATATTAATATGAAATATATTTTATTAAATTCAATTAATTTTTTAAAAAAGTAATAAATTAAATATTTTAATAGTTGTAAACAAAATTACGTTTCTAAATGTAGTTTTAGTTTCTATTTCAAAAAAAAAAAAAAAAAGATAGCAGAAAATAGAAAATAACAAATATAAATAGATAAAAATAAACAAATAAATGATAATATTACTAAACGGTCTCGAATCAATTTGTTTTATGTACAGTGCAATTTAGTGCTTTTAGAATTTTGGACATTAACATTTATTAATACTTGTTTACAATTACCTGAAACATTGAGCTCTTTGATACTATTATAAATACAAGGGTAATGGTAACAGAAGAGATCACCTATTGTATAATTCTCTTTTTTCAGTATTACTTGTTTCAAACTTATATAGAACCATGATAATTTATTAATTGAGCCTATTTGCACTTTACAAATGAATTTTTACACTTTACTTTACTTTTTTATTAAATAAAATTATACAATTACTCTCATTCTTGTAGAAAGATATTTATGATATTAAAATTATATAATATATCTTATTAGAAGAATTGGGGTAGTTGTGTAATTTTATTTAATGAAAAAATAAAGTAGAGTGTAAGAATCTATTTGTGAAGTACAAATAAACCCATCCTAATTTATTTTCGCATATGCCCTTTTTATGAGTTACTACTTAAGACAAATTGGCTCAATAGATGGTGTTAAAGCAGCAATCATATTGGCCTAAGAGATGATCAATTGAGAGATTAAGTTATAAATGGTGCTAATCTTAATTTTTTGAAGAAATGAATGGTAAAGACTGTAAAAAAAAAAATTGGTCCAAATTCTGTAGAAATATAACCGAAGTACATAACTTAACACTGCTTAAAATTAATGAAATTTCAAAGCACCATGATTCATTTGGATGTCTTTTAAATTAATTGTTCTCATTAGTAATGACAAATTTAAAATTTTTATTTCCTTTATTAATGCAAGTTTTTTTATTTTATTTTATAATGCTATTCAACATTACCTCTTGTAAATGTGTTATTTACACATGCAACGCACGTGCACTACGACTAGTGAATCAAAATGTTTTGTCTTACTAATCACATAGTTTAAAGTAGCCTACATTTGTCAAAATTTAGCACTATAAACTCGCATAATATTAATTCAACTACCGGAGAAAAAAATCTTTTTCTATTCTTGACAATTAAGCTTAGTTTGAAAAGAAAAAAAATATATATATATATATATATATATTTTTAGGAAGCTACAAGTCAACTACTGAAAGAATTTACTTTTTTTTTTTTTGTATTTGATTAAAAAATTAACTTTTTAGTAGTTATGTTTTAATTTTTTATTAATTTGATATTTTTATTTTTATAGTTTAAAAAATTTAAATTAAAAAGTAAATTTAATTATTTAAAAAAATTAATTTAAACGGAACATTACTTCTGTATCTCGCAGCAAAAAAAAATCGAAAGTGCCCGCGAGGGATCAGCTGCCAAGTCCGGTCAAGGACGCACCCATTACCATCGGCTTTTCCCCTACATCTATCTGAATTATTGACTTTGATGTCAACATCACTGCTAACACGTGGCAGAATATGAAGGGCACAGCCACCTACCTTTGCCCAAGCCAAGTTCTTAATTCTTGGTTTCTCGCCGCATCTCTCCCAAAAATCTTTGCAATATGATCTTGACTTGAGTTACAATTGGCTATGTAATCTTTTCAGTTTCCTATTGGCTCTTTAGTTTTACTTCAATTGCTCAAATATTTTTAATTTAAAATAAAATAGTTAATTTATTTTAATCGAAGATATATAGAAAATTAAATTACACTAACTGATGGTTTGATTCGATTATTCAATTTCTCACTTTATGACTTTTGGGGATATATGAATGCAATATTAGTAAACCAATTAAAATATAATTTAGACCAAAAAAGATTATTTGATGAAAGATAAAAATTTTGACTCAAATACGAGTACCACTATCCTATCCGATAATGTTACAGAGTAAAGTCTTGTATATATCGAAAAATAATTGAGTTACTTTTGCACTTTGTCAAGAACCAAACTCACACAGTTGTCACTAAAAAGCTTCGGACGTGCCCATTTGACCCACCAACCATGCATTTCAAATCTTCTTCCTTTCATTGTAATTAGGAGTGGTTTGATTGAAAAAAAATTGAGAAAAAAATACAATAAAAATATAAAAATATGACATAAATGTGATATGCGTTAAAATTTTATTAAAAATAATACAAAAAATAATTAGAATTTAGTGACTTTTGATATTTTTTAGTTGACCAAACATGACCTTATTTCTTATAATTGAAAGCTATGTTCGGATGGATATATCTCACCAGGGAGAAGTTGAAGAGTGAAAGATAGAACCTACCCAAAAATTCCAAAAAAAAAGAGAGAGAGAGAGAGAAAGAGAGAGAGAGAGAGCACTTTGAAAAAAATCATATATAAAATCTTTGCCTTCTAATTACGTGTCAAGCCCATAAGCCTTTTGCTGCTTTCCCTTTCCCCATCCCATCGTTTGAAAAATTCCGCCTAACTTCTTACGCCTCTGGTGAGAAGCACTCCACGTGTTAACACGTTTTTCTTCACTAGAACGGTTTCAATATTAATAAATAATTTAAAAATGGAATGCATATCATATATATATACCTTTATAAAAAAAAAAAAAAGATGAGCTATGTATACAGTCAAGAAAATATGTGTAATCGATCACGTTTTACCTCTTGAATTTTTATTTGCTGACTTTGTTGGATGTACTATGCATGATATTACCATGAGGTCAACCTCCTGTATCCGTTATATTTATATACTATCAAGTGTGTATTTGGCGCGCTAGTATTTTTTGAAAATTTTTAAAAATTTTTTAAATTTATTTATTTTTATTTTATTATACGAATTATGAACTCGTAATTTATCTTACTTTCTTATCATTCTAAACGCCCTCTAAATGTGATACATGTATTATGTGTGTATTTTTTCAAGTAAATATATATTTTTAATTTAAAATAAATTATCAAATAAATTTAAAATTAAAAAAAATTATAAACACCTATAAAATGTTAGGTAATTTCAAATAATATTTAAGTAAATAATTTGTAATTAAATGGTATTTAAGAAGAATAAGAAAATGTAAAAGTACTGAATGATTAAAAAGGTATTTAAAGGATACCAAAAAAATATAAAATTAAATTTATTTAATTAAGTAATATTTACTAAAAAATTTTTTTATTTCTATGAAAATATTAGCAGATCTAAGAAGTTAAGGGGTATTAATAGAAGAAAACAAAAAAAAATTCACCAAAATTGAAATTTCATTAATTTTTAGGCATATTTGCATGCGAATTTATGTAGGGAAATAATAATAAAAGAAATATATATGTAGGGAAATAATAATAAAAGAAATATATAAAAAAGTAAATCAAAGTAAACGAATGAAATTTGTTTTATTTTTTTTGATTAAGTTAAAAAAACATATAAAAAATAAATGACTATTTACTAAAAATATTAATTTTTGTTTGGTTAAGTTCAAAAATAGCAAGAATACACAGCACGTGATAAACAAGTAAATTTTCTTCTGTCAGGAAAAATTAAATGTCTTTTTTTTTTAATTTCTTTTGGTTTTTTTTTTTTTTTTTTTTTTTTTTTTTTTTTTTTTTTTTTTTGGTGGGCAAGGTAAATTTCTTTTGGCGCTACCAAATAACTAAACTATGGAATTTTAACCATGAACATAGTAAATTTAAATTTAACGGTACATAGAGATAAGAGCGCACAAAAACATCACATCATGGGTACTAATCTAGGTATTTGAATCAATGCATGTGATCTTGTGTTTGATTAGCACTTGTTCGGTACGATATTTGATCTACGTATTTAATTCAATGCATCTATATACATATATGGTTCACTTTCTTACTATTTAATTTATTTAAAAAATATCTTAATGAGATGATGAACATCAACCTATATATAGCAAAGTAGATCAAGCTAGAATTGCGTGTTTCTTATGATAATTAATTTAAAATACCAAAATTACAAATTGAAACTAATGAATAATAATAGGGTAAAGTACAGAAATTACCCTTATACTTTACCATCGATCTCAATTTAGTCCCACTAGTTTCAATTATAACAGTTAAATTCCCGCACTTTCGGTCAAGCATCAATCTACTCCTTCTGTCCGTTGGCTGTCAAGTGGCATCGTTAAGTTGAGGGTAAATTTGTCATTTACCTCCCTTGTTCAACAGACGAGCTTATACAGATCGTTTCACAAATCTCCCTTCGATTCCATCCATCTCACGCAAGAATTTTTCATTGCCGTGCAAAATTGAAGATTTGCATGATGAAGCTTCTAAATCAACAAATGTAAGTCAAACCGAAGCAAGATGGAAGATCTGTGACTATGGGAAACATTACAAGCTGAGGACCTCATGGACAGAGATGAACCCGAGGAGAAAATTGTTCGGCTGTGAAACATACGGGGTAAGTTCGGTTTAATTTCAATACATACATACATACATACATACATACATATATATTCAGATATATTTGTATATTTTTTTAATTTTTTTTTCTTATGGTTCCATATTTTGTTACTAAATTAATGAATTTTTTTTTTTCAGAATCAACAAGGTTGTGGATTTTTTATTTGGTATGATCCCCTAATTTGTAATAGATCAAAGAATGTCATACCTGGATTGCTGAGGAAACTTACAAAGCTGGAGTGTGAAGTGAAGCAGAGAAAAAAAAAAGAAAAGTTAATGTGGGCAACATTGGTTTTGACTTGGGTTATAATAGCTGTTATTGTATTTAACTAGAGTAATAGAAGATTTAATACTCAAGTGAAGTATTTGTGTTGAAAGTTGATGTACTACTGAAAATTTTGGTTTTTGTTTTTGGTAGTGTGGATGTATCAGATGACTTTACTGTTGGGAAGTAATATATGGATGCTTTCGTTGTAATGTAAAATTTAACTATTAGTTTGAATTACTTTTTGTTGTAATGGAATCCAAGGAAAAGGATAACATCTTGATCTGTAACATCCTTCATTTATGGTAGGTAGATCCCATCCAATTGCTGCCTCTCTAAAGTGGCCAATAAAGTGACCAATAATTCACTTTCAATTGTATATATTTATATATATGTCCTTGAACCAGTGTCTAGTGTGGGTCTACATTCATCAATATTTTCAACACCATAATTTTTCCCCTGTTTAGGTTCATTTTCCTTCAAAAGCTCAAGTTAGGAGTCATTTTCTCTGCAGGAAATTTGAAATCAAAATCCCAGTTCACAAGAATTTTGGTGAAATTAGAGATTGCATTGGCTTTTGGAAAATAAGCAAAATTATTTTTTTTTTTTTGATTGAAATTCCACGAGGCTAGTCAACAAGGGCACATAAGATTGAAATTTCACGAGGCTAATCAACCAACCAACCAAAAATTCTTGCAAATAGCTGCATTATTGCAACCTCAACCCAATGAACACTGACAAATGCACAGCAAATTCACAAATACACAATAAATACACATTCACAACTGCTTAGCAACAAATTGACAAATGCACAGCAAATTCACCTAGGCCTCCTTTAACTTTGCATTTGAAGCAATCAACCAACGAGAAATTCTTACAAACAGCTGCATATTACAGCAGCCTCAACCCAACAAACATGTTTAATCATCAACCACCAAATAATTACAGCCACATTCACAACTACACAGCAGCCACATTCATAACTGCACAGCTGCACATTGACAAATGCCCAGCAAACAAATCAAATCAGTAACAAGCTTCAACAAGATTATTCGAAACAAAAAACATCAAAAGAAAACTAAAGAATATAATTGTCTTCTAAAATCATCTGATTGCATTCATATTTCATATTTAGCATTCACAATTCATCTAGAAGTTTTATAAAAATTCACAATTCCTCCCTTTGGACCCTAATTCAGATTTAAAAAAAATAAAGAAAAGAAAAAAAAAACATTTGCAGTCACTTTTGACTCAAAAAATAAAATAACATTTCCAGTTGCTTTGATTCACTTGTCCCTCGATCTACTCCTCAACACTTCCAGTGATGATAATGCAACATATTGCTTTTCTCTTTGCTCGATGCCTCTTCCTAAGAATTCTTTCAAAGCAAACCTTGAAGAACTAGTTCCAACTACTGATGACTGGATTGTTGAAACTAGTCCTACTGGGACATCTTCATTGGTAGTTGGTGTTAACTATGGAGAAACACAAATCATATTAGCAACTTGAAGATGAATCGACAAATATTGATAAAAAATAGACAAAATTTAGTTTAAGAAAGGGGGCAACACAACTCACAGCTAACTTATTTGGAGGGGTTGGCTTGTTAATGTGTTTTCTTAGGTGCTTTCTTTGGTGCTCCAAGTTTGGTAGATTTTTACATGTCCTGCTATTATGCCCTAAAACCCCACACTTCCAACACGTCACAGTTCCTCCTTTTCTCTTCACTTTGTCAGTGTGCTCACTTTCCCCTACCTCATTTCTCCTTACCTTCTTAGGCCGACCAGTTTGCTTGTGGAAGAAAGGGGGCAGTAGGGGTGGTATTGCAGTCTTAACCCACATGGTAGGACCATTCAATGGGTTTATTATGAGATTGTAAATTTTTTGATTTGTTGAGGTTAAATACTAATCACTCACATAATCTTCTGGCCTTCCATCCTTGTAAAATATTGCAGCCACTGCATGAGCATAGGGAATTCCATTTAAATCCCAAACTCGACATGAGCAGCTGCAGTCGTCCAAATTCACAACCCACTGATCCCCATTTGAACAGTTAACTTGGAATTGACCCTCTCCTACCCACATTGGACAACAACTCCCTAACTCAACTTTCAATTTTTCCAACTTCTTTTCAATTTTTGGACACAATTTACCCACATGCTTCTTCATTAACTCTCTTCTAACTTACATCATTATCATTAGTTTAGACCTTATCCTCTCAAGCATGGTCAAGATAGGCTTATCTCTGACTTCAATCAAAAAACTGTTAAATGGCTCACACAAGTTGTTTAACAGAATGTCATATTTGGGAAAAGTGCTGAAATGTGACCTGGACCAGTATCTTGGTGGTTTGTCTGAGAACCATTCGAAGGCTGCCTGGTCCATCTCCTTCAGTTAACTCATGACCTATTCAAATCTTGGAATTGTTGTTGCCATAGAAGCTTTCATGACTTTCTCCTTGAATGCCAAACCCTTAAAGGTCTTCCTGAAATTGCTGTACAAGTGTCTAGCACACCACCTGTGTTCAACATATGGTGCAATCTGTTCAAGTGCAGGAACTAACCCCTACAAAATAAAGAACTAGATATAAAAAACAAGAAACAGATGTCAATTGATGGCTGAACTGAAATAATTAAACAATTGATAGCATAAACAACTAAAAGCATATACTGACCTTTTGTTTGTCAGTAATGAATGTCTATCTGTGCTGGTTATGCATATCAATATCTTCAATCAGCAATTAAAGGAACCAACACTAGGAGTCCTTATTTTCAACTTCAACCACTGCATAAGCAAATGGGAAGCTTTGGTTATTTGTATCGATACTCACAACTCCTATCAACTGACCCATGATGTTTGATTTCAAATGGCATGCATCTAGACCAATGATTGGCCGACAACTTGCCAATAATCCCTTCTTCAGTGGACCCAGACAAATATACAACCTCTAAAACCTAGATTGTGTGTTCATTCCTTCAGCTGAACTGACTTTCATAGTGGCAGTTGTACCAAGTTGCCCTCATTAATTCCTCACAGTAATCCCATAGCCTTGCAAACTAATCTACATTTGTACCCTCTATCATATGGATGGCCTTTCTCTTGGCTCTATAAAGCTAGGCTCTTGATGCCCCAATCACAAAGTCTACCTTCATAGTCTCTTTAAAGGCTTCAATTGGCCATTTCGGGTTAAGTCGACTGCTATCAACATAATGTTTCGAAAGCCAACTTGAGTTAGCATATCTATTTCGAAAGTCCCTCCCACAATTGTGAACATCTTTGTATGTCTTAACTTGCATTGTCATTTGATTTTGTAACTTTGAAGCAAAAATCATCCAATCATATCCTTCCTTGCATCTAGCCCTAATCCTCGTTTTTTCATTTTTAATAAACTTAATATCCTTGCCATTTTGTATGGCATACTCTCTCACAGCATTTCTATAGTCAACATGAGAGGGGAACAACATGCCTACTTTGAACTCTACTTTTTTCATATTAGTGTCTGGGTTAAACTCAGGATAAGATGGACCTTTTTCCCCCTCATCCGATTATTCATGAGCAATGCCAAAATCATCGGACAAGACAGATGCAGAATCATCACTCAAATTCACCTCTTGTTCCTCAGTTTGTTGATTAACACCCCTGCCACTTGAAGTACCAACCCCTACCCATTCTACAGCTTTATCAATATTAGCATCAAACAACTCATCGTCATCAGTCATTCCATAATCACTATCATAGAAAGTTGAATCTGAGCTATCCCCACTTGGTTCATTATCACTTAGCCTTGCATTGTCTACCTTAGTTACCCCTACTACCTCCCCTACTCTAGGGTCATTGGATGGAACGTCACAAGACTTTACTTGCTTTGTAGTAAGTTTGTAGATTCTAAATGCTCTACGTATATCTCAATTATCCTACTAGCAGGTATGTGGTTGATCATATCCCTTGTGTTTGAGTCATTCAATAGTTTTTTCAAACCATCATTCAAATCAACCCCAGGGATCCTATAGTAGTAATTCCTGATACCTTTACACCCTAATTGGTCACAACAATCATTAAAATCAATGATAGAAAATCCATCAGGGTCACAACCCTTCACAAAATCCACTTTACCCCCCACTTACTGTTTTGTGGGTTCGTAAACAAGGACACCACCATAATGTACTTTAATTGCAAAAAAATTAGTCCCTACATTAATTACAATATAGCCATTGTAATAGTAACATAAATAGACAAATTTAACTCAAAAATATTATATAGCTAAGATAAAGTTTCACAGAACAAGGGAGTCTCAGCAATTGATAGATGGATTTTAGTTTATCAACAATATATATCTGGATAATTAAATAACAAATAAAAAATCGTTATTCGTTCACAAGAAAAATAAATATATTAGAATGTATCCACTTAGGTGAATTTGCTTTCCAAATATGATAGGGGGTCTCAGCAAAATCACTATCATTGATAATTTTAAATGCACAGCAAATTGACAAATGCACAGCAAAATCCAATTACAATATATTCACTTGAAATTCAATAGTTATTGTAAAGTTTGGGCAAAATGAATGTACTGGAATAAAAATTTACAAATAGAAATTAATTAAATACGGTTACAACAAAAAAGTAAGTGGACCAAATGTTGGTCCCCACAAACGAGTTTAATAAGTAAAGTCAGAAAGGCAAAATTCTTTATATCATGTAGACCCACACTTTTGGTCCCACATTCTCAGTGGACTAGATGTTGTCGAGACAATCGACCAAAGAAAGCGAGATAGAAAGCGACAAAGATAGAAACCCTAGTTCGTCATACTTACTATAGCCTATACTTCATCTACAGTTGGGATCGAAACCCTAGTTCACCTCCACGCAAGCAAAACAGAAACCCTAGGAACGGTGTTTAACGCGATCGACGTTGGAAGGAAGAATCGATTGCTCCGTCAAAAAAAAAAAAAAAATCCCTAACCTCATTTAACTCGATTCATGCCATTGACATCGGTGACGTCGTTTAAGCACGTCTGTTGAACGAGGGAGGGTACATGACAAATTTATCCTCAACTTAATAGTGCCCCTTGATAGCCAACGGACAGAAGGACTAGATTGATGCTTGACAAAAAATGTGGGGATTTGATTGTTGCAATTGAAACTAGTGGAACCAAATTGAGATCGAGGGTAAAGTATAGGGGTAGTTTCTGCATTTTACCCTAAATAATATTTACTTGTCAATCTAATAAATAATATTTTAATGAATTAATTACAAGTTTTTATTAAGCTAGTGTTACAAAATTGAAACTAATAAAATTTTAATACTAAAAAAAATGAAAAGTACAATTGTATAAAAAAATTCTATCATAAAAAGTAAGAAAAGTTATGTGATAAGGACAATATTATAATTAAAAACTACTAGTGTTTGGAGTGAAAAAAATTACTATAAATCAATAAAAGTTATAGTCTCGTAATTCATGCCATGAGTAAAAGAAATCTCAATTTTATAAAATTTTGTTAAATTTTATAAAATTTCAAACGAGCTCTTACTGAGCTTATCATATTAGGGTTGGTATAACTCGTAAATATATATAACATTATTTTAGTAAAATATTATAGTAATTTTTTTATGTATAGGATTAGTCTAACACGAAGCGCGTGTAAAAAAAAATTTATGGTTCAAAAAAGTATAAAATTTTAAATACAAACTAAAAAATATGAAATATACATAATAATATAATAAATAATAAAAATTTAAATAAGACTTACATTATTTTTCTTTATATGCTTTTAGAAGGTGTAAAGTTTCTCTCAATATATTGAAATTCTTTTGCAATAATTTTCGCCATTGACCTAAAAGAGTAAACAAATTAAATAATATTAATTTTAACCAATGAAATATTATGTAAATGCATTAATAATTTATTTTATAACAATTTTTCGCATTTATTTATAAACTTCTAATTCACATAGCGTTCGTTTGAGGTTTTTCAAAAGTAAGAAGATGATTTTTTTTTTAAATCTTATAAAAAGATCTCCCAAATTTTATATGGGACTTATCAATAAGTATAAAATAATTTATAAAAACGCTGTGCCTAAATCTATTTTTTTTAAAAAAATAAATAATAAAAATTTCAAAGTATTTGTTTCTTTGAAAATAATTTTTTTATATTTTTAAGAAAAAGGTATATTTTTTTAAATCATATTTTATAAAATCTATTTGGGATTTATCATAAAAGGATAAACCAATTTTTAAGTTCCTTCAAACAATTACAAGAGGAAGGAATGAATTTTTATATAAAAGTTTGAATTAGTACAAACCTATTTAAAAAAGTTCTGAAAAAAATATTTTCCTTCAAAAATATTTTATTTGAAAAGAATTAGGTTGATTCAATAGGCTTATTGAAAAAAGAAACAAAATAAATTGGATAAATTCAAAAAAATTAAACAATGGCATAGAGGCAAAGAATTTGAGAAAATTTTACTCGGAATTAAAAACTGACAAACAATTTAAACTCAAAGAATTCAAAGAATATGGCAGTTAATTCAATGGTTAAGAATTCAATCCTAAAGAATCTAAAAAAGTTTGGCTAAGAGTCAAAAATAGTTTTGGTGAACACGGAGAGATTATAAAGTATGATAAATTACCTATAATACCTATATTTGAGAGTATTTTGGTTAAATATGAACAACTAACTTACAGCATGGTAAATGGTAGTTATCTAATTTAATTAAGAGTAAGAATTTCACCAAACTTAAAGTTTTATTAATAAAAAAAAAAAAAAGAAAAGAAAAGAGCTTACACGCAACTTTGCTAGATCGAGTAGACCTATTACTTCTTAAATCATTAGATTGATTCAACAGACTTATTGAAGGAAGAAATAAAATAAATTGGATAAATATAAAAGAATTAAAAAAATGGTGAAAAGGCAGCCAGTGTTGAAGAGCTAACTTTTTGAAGGAATGAGATTCATTCCCAAAAACATTGGCTAATACTCCAAAACTGAAGAACAACTCAAAGAATACTAAAGAATATGAGAGAAGTTGGTGGAGAATTCAATTCAAAAAAATCCCAAAGAATCAAAGAAAATTTGACAGAAAATTCAATCCCAAAGAATATGAGAAAATTTGACTAAGAATTCAGAAACGTTTTAGTAAACATGAAAAGATCATGAATGTTATAAATTACTTATAATACTCTTTATCTGAGAGTATTTTGATAAATATAGACAACTAATTTAGAACATGAGTAGGGATAGTTATATAATTTAATTAGGGGTAAGAGCTTCACTGAAAATTGAAGATTTATTTAAAAAAAAAAAAAAGTTTCCTCAAAATCTTAGGTTTGCTCTAGAATAGTAACAGATAACTCAATTTATTTATTTAATGCATAACTTAAATCGTAAAAATTATTCCAAGGCTAAATCATCACTATGGACTCATGAAATTAGTGTTGTAGTATTCCACGTTGTATTAACACAAATTCTCAAAAATATGATGTGGCCATTAAACTTTTTTTAACTTTTATATAGTGTAACATTAAAAATTAAAAAATTATATTGGATGATGTAAGGTCGTGAATCTGATAAGCTCATAAGATTTACCAAGCGATGAGCCACGTGACTAACTTTGAAATTAAATAATTTACAACTAATGGCACGTGTCCTTTGTAAGGGTACTGACTCACCGGGGCTCTGGGTTTTTCTTGACGGTTCATGCACTTGAGCCTTGCGGGAGCTTAGCTGGCATATACCTGGGACTTTCTGATAAGGTCGGCCACTTGGTAACGTGGATCTCTTTCTACGTGGCGCTTTTCTAACGGTGATCAACTCATGTGGGCCCCACCTTGGGAACGGTACGAGAGGATCCTGCGTTCTTACCATTCGGTCAGTCTCTGCCTATATAAATAACCGCCACCACTCTTGCCTTAAAAAAATAAAAAAAGAAAAAAAAAGGGAGAAAAGAAATCTTATAGAAAATTCAAGTTCTCTCTCTCTCTGTCTCTCTCTTTCTCCTCGGTTTATTCTCTCTCTCTCAAAATTTTGGCGGAAAATGGGAGTGCCCGAGACAGACCCGCTTTCCCAGCTGAGCTTACCACCAGGTTTCCGGTTCTACCCGACTGATGAAGAGCTTCTGGTTCAATATCTATGCCGGAAAGTTGCAGGGCACCACTTCTCTCTGCAGATCATAGCTGAGATTGATCTGTACAAATTCGACCCCTGGGTTTTACCAAGTAAGATTTTCATTGATTTGTAGATCTTTACGTTGTTTTGTTGACTGTTGTGAAATCTGAATATGGGATTTTGTGTACGGGTTTTCAGGTAAGGCCTTGTTTGGAGAGAAAGAATGGTATTTCTTCAGTCCACGAGATCGAAAGTACCCAAATGGATCTCGACCAAACCGGGTTGCCGGTTCTGGGTATTGGAAGGCCACCGGAACTGATAAGGTGATAACCACAGATGGACGAAGGGCTGGTATCAAGAAAGCTCTGGTTTTCTACGTGGGTAAAGCCCCAAAAGGAACGAAGACAAATTGGATCATGCATGAATATAGACTCTCAGAGCCTCCTAGAAAAAATGGGAGCGTAAAGGTACGTAAATAATCTACGCTGTAATTACGCTCTTGAAGTTGATTCTTCAAACTATATATTTTGCTGATTTGAGTGTTGTGTTTCGGCTTTCAGTTGGATGAATGGGTTCTCTGTCGAATCTACAAGAAGAATTCGAGCGCCCAAAAACCCATCGCCGGGGCTCCGACCAAAGATTATAGCCACGGTTCGTCGCCATCGTGTTCATCTCAGTTCGACGATATGTTGGAGTCTTTGCCGGAGATCAATGACTTTGCTTTGCCGCGAATGAACTCTCTGAAGGCTATGCACCACGATGATAAGCTTAACCTTCAGAACCTGATGAATTCCGGCAACTTCGACTGGGCGAGCCTCGCCGAAGCTGCCTCCCCGCCGGAATTAGTTCCCGGTGGTCAAGCTCAGGGTCATGTGAACTCGAACAGCAACAATATTTATAATGACATGTACGTCCCTTCCATGCCACCGTTCGGCCACGTGGAATCGCGGGGGCAAAAGTTTGGGGGCGCTGTAGACGAGGAGGTTCAGAGCGGACTCAGAACTCAGCGAGTTGAGAATTCGGGGTTCTTCCCGCAGAACTCGAGCGCGTTCACTCAGAGCTTTGCTAACTCGTTTGACCCGTTTGGCATCCGTTATCCGACTCAGCCAGGGCGATTTGGGTTTCGGCAGTGAAAAATTACAAGTATTGGGGGGCATTTATGTAAATATCTGGAATTCTTTGGGCAACCATTTTCGATTTAGAGTTCCAAAACCAAAGAGTTAGATAAGATTTTAGCGGGATTGGGGGGAGTTAGATAGGCAAATTTAACCCATTTTGTTCAGGCTGACTCGGGTACATTATACTCAATGTACACACGAGTTGGTCTAATCTTCAAATTAGTTATTTCTTTCTGCAATGCGATTAGCTAATTATTTGGATGCAACCCCTTATTATTATTATTATTATTATTTATTATTTTTTTAAAGTCTAGCCCAAAAGCCAATAATTGAACTACATCCATATGAGCAATTAGCATTTTAATTCTCAGATATTTCATTGAAGAATTTAATTAATATTGTTATTTGTGGTCATTTTTAAAAATTTTTTTGTCATATTATACGTATATATATAAGATTATAGTTTTGGGTACTGAGAAAATGGTGAAGAGATTATGAGAATCAGACGACGTTAATTGGTAGTGGTCTTAGTTTGCCAGTTATTCCCAATCATTTTAATTGCAATGGCGGAGAAACTTATTCTGATCAGCACAGAAATTATATTAGCATGTTGAAATCCTTAAATTGCTAGGCGTTGTATGTCATCTTATCTATGAAACAATTTCAAGAGAGTATATCAATTTTTTATCTTAATTCTTGTTAAATATGGTGTTGTAGATAATTTTACTCAGCCCAAGGTACCAGATAGGCTGTGACTCTGCACTTACCGTGGCAATTGTAGCCATAGGACAAGCTTGTTATGAGTAAAAAAATTTTGAGAGTAAAATATTACAAGAATAATTGTTATCTTACTAATAAATAAAAAATTAACAAATTTATAATATTTACGTTTGAACTAAGAGAGTGGATATTATATGATAATAATTATATCATATTTGAAATATTTAGAGAAAGTGTCGCTTGTGAGAATGATAAAAGGAATATTTCATGAGGTAATGAAAAAATAATATAATTTTCTTATTACTCTCTATTGTCCATTTACATCAGTAACAGTTTACCCCCATAAATCATAAAAAGTAATTCTTACCTCCAATTTAACTGCTATCCCTTTTTTCTAAATTAATGTAATGAAAAAAAGAAGTTATTCAATTAAATTTACCTTTTGTTACTCTTAAAATAAATATGCTAGTATTTTTTTAACTGATGATAATCAGTCTATTTTGCACTCATTTTGACTAATCCTTGAGATCTTTAAGTTAACAACCAAGTAAACTCTCCAGTGATTTTGAGGAGACTTAAATTAATGACCATTGAAAAATAAACTTAAAGTATTACCAATTGAGCTAACACTCAGGTTTAAATATGCTTGTATTAAGCAACAAAGTTGATAGGAAAATATTCTTTTCTTTTATGTTTGAAGTATTATTTGCAAAGAGAAAGAAAAAGTGAAGAGAAAATAAAATTTATAATTTACGTAATCTTTGTACGTTTAACTAAATAAAAATTAATATTATTAATAAATATCTACTCATTTTAGACTTATTTTTTTACCTAAATAAAAAATAAAATAAATTTAACTTTTTTACTTAATTTACATTCATACCATTTCCTTTTACTTTTTCATCCCTTTCATAAATTCATGTTACAAATCTTAAATGTTTGAATATTATAATTGAAAATCAATTTCGTTAAAACCAACTTGGAGACCCTGTCCAGTACAAATTTACGGGAATATCAAAATGGTACAATTTTTACTCGGATAGTAGTAACATGGCGGCTTGACGATTCTAAAGTTGGCTGCAGCAGCGCGTAGTGGAATTTTCGCAATGTTAAAAGCTAGGAGCTCGTGGGGCATGTTTTTCGATCTTTCAAACGTAGCTTCGTTAGTGTAAACGCGGAAAGCAATATACTAATAGTTTGGAGTATTGTTGCGTTGTTTGTTTGATTTTGTACGCCTCCGGAGGAAGTGGATTGCATTCTGTCGGTAGATTTTTCTTCACTATATATGTAGGAGGTTGAAATTTAGAGTCAACATTGGCCCTATTTGGTGGCACAAAAAACTAATAAAATTGACCAACTTTGACTAATTTTCATACTTTCTTCTAATCAAATTTCTCTACATATCACCTTTATGTCATATTTTTTTTATTTTCATTGTATTTTTGGACTAACTTTTTGTCAACCAAACACCCCCATTGTTTCATAACTTACATTTCAGTTGTTTTAATGTAAAATATTTTAAAAAAAAATAATATTTATTTATGTTATTAAAATTTCTTAATATTTAACTGTTGGTATAAAAATACATATTTGGATGTGTGACATTTTCTCTGAGCACACCTTACTCAAGGGGAATTTATTGTGTGATGCCATTTAGTCTCAAAACTGTTGGAGTAACCTATCAACGCCTGATAACGAAGATGTTCAAATAAGAGATCGGCAAGACTATGGAGATTTATGTAGATGACATGGTTATCTAAGTGTAAAGAAACTAAAAATCATTTGCAAGACTCTGTAGTATGTATTTAACACTCTTGACAAGTATGAATTAACGCTCAACATTGCTAGGTGCACTTTTGGTGTTAGTTTGGAAAAGTTTTTAGGCCAATTTATAATCAAAAGAGGAATTGAGGCTAACCCGATTAGATCAAAACTATTCAAGATGTTACTACCCTAAGGATAAAAAAAGAGGTCCAAAAGTTGACGAGGATGGTTCGTGCATTCAATTGATTCATAAGTAGAGCGTCAAACAAGTTGATCATTCTTCAAACTATTAAAGGGAGCAAATAAAATGATTTGTGAGTAGGAGGCCGATCAGGCACTAATCAAATTGAAAGAGTATCTAACAATTGCACCGATTCTATCCACCCTTGAGCAAGGGGATATATTACAATTATATTTGGCAGTCTCCGAACATGCTGTTAGTGTCATGTTAATCAAGAAAGAGGATTTTAAGCAGAAACTTATCTATTATGCAAGTAAAACTCTACAAGGGGCAGAATATAGATATCTCCCATTAGAAAAGTTTACTTTGGTGTTGATGATGGCATCTAAAAACCTGACGCATTATGTTCATGCTCACACCATCCATATGATCACCGACCAACCAATTGGCCACTTTGTTGAGGAAAGTAGACATTACAGGAAATTACAAAGTGGTCAGTCATTTAAGGGGTGTTCAACATCAAATTCATTCCAAAGACAACAACCAAAGTCCAAGTGCTGGTTGATTTTGTTACAGAATTTACCCATCCAGCTCTCAAGGAGATAAAGGAGGTGTGACACTTGCAAATCAACTTAGAATTAGAAAATGTGACCCATCCTAGCAGATTGAAGTGGATGATTCTTCATCTAAAAAAGGGGGTTGGAATTGGAGTTGTGCTAGTGATGCCTAAAGGATGACTACAGAATATGCAATCAAACTGAATTTTAAAGCTACTAACAATGAAACGGAGTACGAAGCACTTTTGGTTGGGCTAGATATAGCTTGGTGCTTATTTTCTTGGAACATTCTTATCAAGACTGATTCTCAACTTGTGGCAAATCAATTGAAAGGGGAATACATAACTTGGAATGAAAGGATGGCAGAGTATTTGGCTTTTTCTGAATGAAAGCTTGAGAAATTTAATGTGGTAGGGATAGAGTTAATTAGACGAGAACATAATACTCATACTGATACCTTGACAACTTTAGCAGCATCCCCTTATAATAGGGTTACTGATATGTGTACCTGGAATTTCTTGACAAGCGTAGTGTCTAAAATCCTAAAGAAATTAAAGTCAATTGTATTACATAGAATCCCTATTAGATAGATCTCATCATACTTTGCCTTAAGGATGGCATCTTGCCTAAGGATAAGCCACAAGCTAAGAAGTTAAGGATAAAGTCAACGAAGAACTGGCACTCTCCACACAACAAGCTATACAGGAAGTCTTTGCACTTATCTATTATGTGTTCATCTATATAATGTCTAGGATTTTCTTTATGAAATATATAAAGGGGTTTACGGAACACACACTATAGGTAGATCCCTGGCACACAGGGTCGTTACCCAAGAATATTGGTGGTCATTCGTGTAGAATGATGCTCAAGCTTATGTTCAAAAGTGTGTAAAATGTCAAAAGTCTTCCTTATTCCACATCAACTAGCTCAGGGGCTTAGTCCTTTAACTGGCCCATAACCTTTTGCACAATGGGGTCTTGATGTAGTCGGACCATTGCCTAATGCTACTAGAAACAGAAAGTGATTGATTCTTGGCACCAATTACTTTATAAAATGGGTGGAAGCTGAACTTGTCCCCACATTAAAGATGCCAACATAGTATGCTTTTCATGGAAGAGCATTGTCACTTGTTATGGAATTCCAAGAGCCCTTATTTTAGATAATAGGATGCAATTTGATGGCTTTGCATTCAATAAATATTGCTCGGAATATGGTACCAAAACTTGTATTCTTCACCTGTCTATAGTGGTGGACCCACGCTTTCTGTGCCAAGAATGGGCCATCGCCTACAGTAAAAAAAATTAATAAAATTCTACAAATTTCTATAAAATTAAAATTTTTCCTCTCACTTCACAAATTACAAGATAAGAACCCTATAAATCTCTACAAATTTTTACAACTCAAAATACTGTATCACTACTATCGTGACTTTCACATGTACCTATGCCTTAAGAATGGTGATTCATGTTTGTGTGTAAGTGCTCAAATATTTTAAAATTTAATGAGTATATTTAATAATTAATTTCTTTTATAATCAAGTCAAATTGTATTAAATCAGGTCAATTTTGGGTTCACATATTTATATTGTATCATATTTGGATTTTCTCTCAGTAACTCGTTATAAAGGTTATGTCCTGCTCAAGTTGTGTCAAATATTATCATCTCTATCTATATTACACTCAACTTTTAAAAATTTTTTATTTGATTTTATTTTAAGTAAGTTTAAATTAGTATTAATTTATTCTAAGATTACGTAAATTGATAATCAAACAAAGGAATAAAAATAATCATTCCATTTTTATAAAAAAAAAAATTGCAACGTTTTTAGAAGATGAAAGAACGAAAAGGATTGTTGTACCTCGTTTTATTAATTTAACGATTATTTTGTGTAAAAAAAAATGTTTGATATCAATGTATAGTATTTTATATTTTATCGTATTTTATGCATTTGTTTAGAATTTAAAATTTTACTTGTGATTTTGCCTGCGCTGACCCAAATTCTTTTGTCCGTTACTATCTGTCTACCCTTAAAGCAATGGATAAATAGAGGCATCTAATAAAACCATCTTGAACTAGATCAAGAGGAAACTTGAGGCTTCAAAGGCTAAGTAGGTGGAAGAATTACCAGTAGTCCTCTAGACTTATAGAATAACTTCGAGGAGATCAACTAGTAATACTCTACACTCCTTGGCTTATGGGATAGAGGCAGCCATTCCACTTGAAGTTGGCGTGCCAACTATCAGAACTCTCATCTTTTGATCAAGGGAAGAACAATAATGCAATGGAGGTGAGATTGGACTTAATTAAAGAGAAAAGAGAGAGCAGCAATCAAGTAAGTAGGAGATGCAGAAGAAATTCAACGAATGTGTCAAGCTCAAACAATTTAGAGTTGGTGATCTTGTCCTCAAAAAACTCATAGGGGCAAGAAAAAAATCTAAAAGAAGGCAAGCTTGGAATAAATTGGGAAAAAACTTATTTAGTCATAGAAGTGCTTAGAAACGGCACTTATCAATTAGCAGACATAGAGGGCCGAACTGTGGAGACCATGGAATGCCACTTATTTGAAGATTTTCTATATGTTAAATTATCTTTGATTCTATAAAGTTTTGTTCATAGATGTACATACAAGTTATCAATATATGAGGGATTTCCATTAAAGACTGTCAATGTCTTCTGGCTCGTCTCCTGATCAGGTCATACCTGATTAGCCTCACAAAATGCTAACCAAATCATACTTGATTAGGTGTTAGCTAGGTTAGACTTTCCGAATTTAATCGATCTAGTTGTGTCAATCTCATCTTTTTTATGGTAAGGCCAACTATCTCTCAGATTAAACTTATTTAAGTTGACTAATCTAAGTGCTAAGTTCATCCCTAATCAAAGTAGAACAATCAAAGTAGACCTGATTGGGTTCCAAAGTCCTAATTAAATCAAACTTGGCTAGGTTACGACCAGATTAAACATGGTTAGATTCATGCTGTTAATCAAGTCATCGTTGGTTAAGTTTAAAACTCCTAACCAAATCAAATTTGGTTAGGTCTCAACCAGACTAGGCATGGTCGAGTCATACTACTAATTAGACCACACATAGTCAAAATTTCTCAAAGTTATGAAGATTGAGTTCAATTTGCCAACCAAGAGCAGGCTCAATCAGGGGTTCTCTTTCCTTGAGCAATTAAAGTTAACAAAGTATTTGACAATGTTTTTTATATGTTTGGGTTCGATTTAAACTTAAAGCCTTCAAGACCAAGTAACCATTCTTGGCTGTTTAGTTTTCATTCACATTGATTGAAGTAAAAGTTCATATGATTAAAGTTTTCTTCTCGAAATAGTCAAAGTAATTTACTTAGTCATCATTCAAAGCAATGAAGTAATGCATTCAAACATAGTATAAAGTAAAAGAACACTTTCAAATAAATGAAGTCCCATTTCATTGAAGCTCAAGATTATAAAAATAGAGATTTTTTACGAAAAGAAAAAAGTCTAGTATAAAAAACTAGCAAAAGCTAAGCTTAGCTACCACCTAAGTATTTAGATTTCCCTTAGTCATCCCAATGTTTGTATGTCCTTGTTAACTTTAACTTGGGGAGCTTAGGAGCCAGTTTGATCATTTCTCGGAGGTGGAAGTCCACCTTGCTTGGCTATACTTCAATTTCTTCTTTTTCAGTTCTAGAGCTCTCAAATCTAGAGAATGGAGTTGGAGTAGGTCCTTCAAAATTGAAGGATAGCTTCTTTCGATTAGGATTAGGTTAAACAATATTCTTAAGGATCTCTGAAGTCACTAGGACTTTAGCTTAGGCCATCACAATTTCCCAAGCATCCAAGAAGTATGTATTATGTATGTCAACAAATTGATTGACATAATCATCATTCAAAACTTTCATCTTAACCTCCATCACAACATCCTTAGTAGCTAGCTCCACATCCTTATTAGCAATCTATGCATCTTTGGTAGCTAGCTCCTTGGCCTTTGCTTGGAGATCATCTTCTACCTTTGTCTTTATTTCAACTTGCTTGGTAGCAAGTTCTCTAACTTTGGTGGCCAATTGCTCTTCCAAAGCATTTATTCTCTCCAAAGAACCCTACAGATTTAACTCAGCTCCAGATTGCTTTGTCTTTGCCTCATTTATTTTTTCTTTTTCTTTTTTCTCCAAGCTTTCCTCAAATTTGGTCAACTCATTAACCCTATTTAAAGATAGACAAAGGTCAACCTCCAAAGTGGCTTGTTTTTGGGTAAGGTCCCCAAATCTGCATAGAGACTACAAAACAAAATAAAAGTATGAGTACAAGTCCGTTAATAAAAAAAGAAGCAAACTAAAGTAAAATTTTTACTTTCAATGTGTTGGAATTAGGAACGTAGCAGGATAAGTTTTCAAAAAATTTTTCAGATCGATTATGCATAATAGAATATAAACTTCTTATATTATTGTATTCAAAATATAAAAACGAATTCAAATCAATAAATAAAACTAACTTTTCATCATTTCTTGATTTTATTTTGATTTGCTAAAAAACGATAGTTAGGACTCCCAAGTCTTCTACTCTTTCTCCTATTAGGATCATTTCATAACTTTTCTGATGCCTAGAGTTGTGTGGGTGATTAGTCATAGAAATGGCAATTTAAGCATATTAAAATGTGATTAATGATACATAATTAAATGCTAAAATGAGTTACATGTGCCTAAATATTAATTTTCTCCCATTTCAGGTATTTACAAGAAAGTTTGGACCAAAAAGATGTGAATTGTAGTTAAAATGAACAAAAAAGAGAGAGAGCAGAGGTGGTTCGGACCTTTGTTCGAACAGACCTTTGTTTCCGAACCGACCTTTGTTCAAACCTAGGTTAAAACCATGGAAGCCTTATTTGGAAGAAAAGCTAAAAATTTTTCAAGTATCAGAAATTGGTTTGAACACGTGTTCGAACCAAAAGTTTGTTCTAGATGCAGAATAGGTTAGAGATATGATTGGAGGTTTTTCTCTTCTCCTTAATTACGTTTAAATTTCTATTGTAATCATTTGTTCTTCTTCAATTTCTTATGTTCTAGAGTAGATCAACACAAAGTACCATTGGTTACTTGAAGATTTTCTTGTAAATGATTCAATTGAGGTATCTCTAAAATTTAATTCAAATGTTCATATGTTTAGATCTTGATTGGTAGATTTTTCCTTCTAATCTTTGTTTGTATGCAATTTCTAGTTTGCCTTTTCATACCATGTATGTTTAGTACTTGTATGGAAATAGTATGCCCACTAAGTGTTTGATAGAATGTCTTCATAGGTGATTTACATAAAAACCTCTCATGTACATACTTTTCTAGACTTTGTATGCATGCCAAGTGTTTATACACATAGGCTTGTGTCGAGTGTGATTACATGTTAGACCCTTGTTAGAATACTTACATTTCTAGATCAATTATACATGCTACGTGTATTTGATACTATATTTCCTCAAGTGATCCATCAGTTAGACTTTATTTCTCTAAATCAACCCACTTTCTGATGGTTTGCTTAGATGCTATATGTAGACATGTTTGCCCTCTAAACTGATTCAATTGCATAATGATTGGATGGGTTAGCCTTGGTTCCTAACCTCTTTAATTTCGTAGATTTTAATTCATTTTCATTAGAATTGATTTTAATTTAATTTTTATTTATTTTACATTGGGTTCAATTGTTGCCTTCTAGTTATTTGACGAAATGCCTAGGTAGGTTCTATTTCCAAAATTCAAATCAATTTTCTTTAATTTTCATTGTATGACACCTACTAAATAAGAGAATAAGAGTTGTGAGTTTATTACGCCTCTCATTGTGGGTATGACTGGTACTTTACTGTTATAATTTTAAATTGTTACATCAGACCACCTTGCACTTGGGGTGTAAATCCATATTGTGAAACGACAAGCAATTTTGGCACTGTTGCTAGGGAGAGCAATTGTTTATGCATAATTTGGAGCTAGGATTGAATCTTCTCAAGCCATTGAGAATATTCTTTCTTATCTCTATTCTCTTACTTAGTAATTTTTCTTTTTTTCTTTTTTTGGCATTGTATTAGGGCAGCGTTTGGAGTTATACAAAAAATTACAAAAACTTTACAAATCTCTACAAACACAAATTATGAGACTATAAAATTTAAATTCTCTATTTATTACACAAAATACGAAACATTAACTTTTATAATTTTATACAATTTTTTACAACTCCAAACACACTCTATATTGCATTTGCTTGCCATTTAGTTAGTTTACATTGCATTCAGTTCAATTTTCATATTTAGTTAAGTTTTTCTATTTTTATTTCATTTCTTTAACTTTTATATCTTAATGATGAACATGTATTTCAATGTATGCATATATGGTTCACCCAACACCACCCATCCATATGTTGGTTATCTAGAAGAGACTTATGGCACATACTTTGTTCTAGAAACAACACATATGCTACCATCATATTTTGGGCATGAACATAAGGACATTGGCGTCCATCTTGAAAATTTTGAGTTGGCTTCTTTGCATCGAACTAATGGTCTCTTGAATGATGTCTTTATGATGAATTTTTTTCCTTATGTCTTTGCATGAGGTGGTTTTAGATTGGTATTATGCTATACATTCACCTATGCAGTCTTGGGAGGATTTGTTGAATGCATTTTTATTTCACTTTCCACCATCCATTAGACATACGTCCTCTAATTTCAATAATATATTTATGAATTCCTTTTACTTTATTATATTTTTTAGTCCATTCAGATAAGGACCAAATACTTTTTTTTCTTAATTCTATTTCTCTCTATGCATATACATATATATCAAGCTTTTTTTTCTTTCTCTCACTCATTTCTGTTTACCTCTTTCACTACTAGAAATCAGAGTACTTTTGAAAGCTTAAAACTTCAATATTTTGAAAGTCTAATTTTTTTTTTTAAATGAAAGTTGAATGTCTAAACTTATATTCGGTTTTGTTTATTTGTATTAATGATTCATCAAATAAAAAACAAAATAAATAAGGATTCAAGATTTACTCTTTTGTTTTGGTTGAAGATAGAAAATCCAAGGAACAATTGTAAAGTTTAAGAAATTAAAATTAATTAAATTAAAAAATTAGTATATTAATGCATCTTATTTTATTATTTTTTAATCTATTAAAATAAAAACATGCATTTAAAATTAAATATATATATATATATATATATCTCTTTTATTTATTTTCTTTCATTCTCTCACAAAGGGCCCGTTTAGTAAACTTTGAAAAAATCTCTATATTTTTCAACTTCTAACTTTCTTTGATTATTTTTAACTTTTCTTTAATTTTTTTCTCTAAATGTTTCTCCAAACTCTCTCTATTTTTCTAATTTTTCTGACTTTCTCTAATTTTTCAATTTTTCTTTAGCTAATTTAAATTTTAACTAAACAACTAATTAAAAAATTACATGATAATATCAAAATAAAAATTACAAAAATTGAACTTTATTTTCTTACAAAAATTCTCACTCCAAAAGTTTCCTCAACAAAAAATTAACCCGTGCCCCGTGTACCGTGATTTACCTTCTCCACCATTCCCTTGGGGCCGGGGGGTGGGGGCCCTGGGGGCATGGGTATCGCCTTTTGCACCCAAAAATTAACCCATGCCTGTGCAGCACGCTTTCCTATTTGTACTAATGTCTAAAACAACGACGATCTTATTTGGTACGAGATTGGCATAACTCTGAGTTCTTTGGACCAAGACACCTTGACTGGTCTAAAACATCAATTCTTGCTTGTTTATCGAAATCTTGACTTCTCTCCCCCGGTAAGTCATTTCCTTCGCCACCGCATGCGTTAGATGTCCAAAAACAGAAATATTAAACTAGCCAAATAAACAATAAACTAAGGTGGTGCTTGGGTGATCAAATAAAAAAAATTAGTATCAAAGTGACACATGACAAAATTTAATTCGAGAAAATTAAAAAAGTTGATAACAATTTGTAACTTTTTTATTAGAGTCCAAACACCATGTAAGCGTGCGTTTGGAGCTCCAAAAATGAGTAGAAAATTCCAAAAGTTGACATTTTTTGTGTTTTTTGAGATTTGAAGTTATTGGTACAAAAAATATACTAGACACGTGGCACCATCCCTAAGTACAGATGCGTCGAGCAAGTATGAGCTCAGGGTCATTCTCGATCTCATCAATTTAGCCCTATAGTAAAAAGTATAAATTTTAGTTTAAATGCAACCATAACTGTGGTATCACAATTGATTCAATTTATTTCTTATAATATCATTAGTTCAGTTAGTTTGTTACTTGTCTAGTTGCAGATATAAAGTGACATTTGAAATGTTTAAATGTCACATATACCTATCACTCTAAAATTTACCGCGCGTATTGAATGTTAAGTGATAGGTATTAAATGTAAAATAAATCACCATTATTTTATTCATTTCCCTCACCCTATAAATAGTCTACAAGCTGCACTAAGGAAGGTATACTTACTATTTTCAATTGAACTCTGATATTCCATACAATTATTCTCTCAAGCCCATATTCCATACAATTATTCTCTCAAGCCTTTACTAACTTAAGCATCTAAAGACCCTTGGTCGCGGACCCTCTCCAACCGTTTTTCCTTCACATTCTCTTTTTTTACTAGCTTTTTTTAGGCAAGCTTAGGTGACGTGGTGGCAATACGTGAGGGAATTTTTTTTATCCCCATATAAAAGTCTTGGAAATTTTTAAAAATTTTGTGAGATCATATTATCAAAAATTTTAAAATTCATTTGAACAGATAGTAAATAGTTCATTCTAATTGATTTTGCCAAATTACAGTGCCAAAAAAAAAAAAAAAATCAAAATCCATTTGAACAAATATAAATGATCAATTTGAACAGAATTCACCAGACCACAGTGCATATTGTTTTGAACTTTGGAAAGTGCATTGTTATTTGATATTTTTTTTTTGTACAATATAAATGTTGATTTTGTTTCATTTATTAAAGCCTAGGGTTTTTAACCTTGGATGGATTATCTCTTGCTATCATGGTTCTTTCCCATGTTACTGGCTACTGGCCTTACCTCTGTGGTTCCTTTCCACTGCTACCTAGATCAACATGCTTCCTTACACTTTCGGTGCTTCGACATGCCTTCGGTTGTTCAACATGCTTCTATGCACCTCCCACGTGCCCCTGATTGTTCAACACGCTTCCATGTGCCTATAACTATTTATTGCGCTTTCATGTGCCTTTAACTTTTTAACGCGCTTCCATGCATCTTTAACTTTTTAACTCACTTACACGTATCACTGGCTTCTGTGCCAATATTTCTCATCCAGTTTCACCTTTAGCTGGTTTAGTTCGGTTCTTAATCTCCAAACTCTCGTTCTTATATAGTCTCCAAACTCAAGTTGACATATGCTATACCTGCTTAAGTTTGTCAGGAGATGATAGAATATATTATATTATTATACATATTACCTTACTAATATTAGAATATATTTCATTACCATGTGTAATTAGCATATCCTAAGATATTCTATTTTTCTCATTTAAGTAATTTTAATCTATATGCACCATTGTATTCTTTCTTGCAGTACAACACATTAATATATCATTCATTCATTTTCTCCCCCATTATTATTCACCTTTTTCAACATTTTAACCGTAGATGTACTTTTTTTGAAATTAATGAAGGTTAAAAGTTAGAGTTTATATATATATATTTTTTAAAAGATTTTTGGAGTTTTTTGTAGCTACAAACGAGGCCTGAAACTAAAGGTTTGTTTGGAGCTCCAAATTTTGTCAAAAAAGAACTCCAAAAATCTCCAAAAAATTTTATAAAGCTTCAATTTTTAACCTTAATCAATTTTGAGAAAAAATATTTATCATTGAAAAATGTTAGAAAATTAGTAACTATGTTGTTCCACAAAATGTCAAATAATAAAACACTTCCCCTAGTTTAAAACTTGCATTGTGGTTTGATAAAATTCGTTCGAACAGACCATTTACCATTTATTTGAACGGATTTTGATTTTTTTTTTGGCACTGTGATCTAACACAACTATTTGGAAATCCAAACTTTTTCAAAAAAACTCTAAAAGTTTTCAATTTTTTCGAATTAAATTTCGTCTCATGTCATTTTTACACCAACTTTTAACAATTTTTCTGACAAATCAAATACCAATACTCAAAAAAACTCCAAAAGTTGATTGACATGCCAAATGCACAAAAAGTAGGGTAATAGTATTTGGTACAATATCGAGTATAACACTTAAATATGAGGTTTTATATATGTTTATTGTATATTTGTAGTTGGAATAAATTAAAAAAATATATTTAGATTTTGATATAAGAAAGAATAAACAAGAAAATCAAATAACTAGTTTTGGCTTTCAAAATTCTCCATCTTCACTATGTTTGTATTATTTATTCAACAAATTTTATTACTCCAATTAATATGCGATGATTGTGCATTTAATTCAAAAGATTTTTCTTCCAATAGTTAGTGATGAAAATCATATTTTAGACTTGATAAAACACGTAAGTTTCTTTTTTTAGGGATTAAATAATTACTTGAAATCAAAAAATACATAAAGTCAAATTATAACCATCCAATCTGACCGAACAAACAATGGTTTATGAAAATTATTCAATCACATATTCACTATCATAGTTTTCATAGAGCAATTAAACCAACTTTTTATTGGATGAAAAGAATATACCTGCGTAAATCAGAAAAAATTCCTTCCCAAACTTAAGCTATGGAAGAATCTAAATGTAAGGCATGAAAGATTTGAAATTAGGGGTTAGATAGAAGAAATGAAAATAAAAGAGTGAGGTTAGAAATCTTATAAATTTGTAAAATAAATTTTTATACAGTTTTTACAAAATCCTAGACCAATTGGGTATCAAAAGAAAGAGTTCAAAAGGTGTTAAAAATTAAATTAAAAATGTATTGCGGCTAAAAATTCAAAATCCAACTTTGGGTCTAATGTTGACCGCCTAAAAAGGTTAAAATTAGAAGACGACTATTAGAGATAAAGTTCCAGAGTTTTGAATTCTCTTTCTAATGACACAAGAATAAGATTAATTGAATTTTTGAAAATTTTCTAAATATGCAATTTTGCTTTTCATACTTCAATCCTATGATCCACAATCTTTGTAATTATTTTATGATATTCAATAAACTCTATGTGTCATCTTTTATTGTTGAATGTGAAATCTAATTTATATAAGGGGAAAGCGTATTTTTTTTTTACGCGTGCTGAGGTTCCTTACAGCTATAAGAAGAATGCCTAAGATTGCCTCTATTGTAACCTTGTAACCTTTTGTATATACTTCATCATAGTGAAACATTCTAGCACCCTGTAGATGTACAATTAACCAATTAGTTTAAGCTGAAATCATGTTAATCTTCGTGTCTTGTTCTTTTCTTATTTGTGATTATTTCTATTCTTGTTTGTCTTTGATTGTGTGTATTTGCTTATAAGTTTGAGCATTCAGATCCCCAACAATTGGTATCAGAGCTCTGGATTATGAGGTAAAGGGTTTACTGACCGCTCGTGAATAGTGCAGTGCTAATTAACCCCCAAGTGCAAGGGTGTGCGGTGTAGTTTTAATCTCGGTGAGTCCGAGGTCGAATCCACAGGGAGCCTATATGTTTCAGTTTCTAAGTTCAATATGAATTTTAGGTTTAAATGTGAATTGAGATATCAATTGAATTAAATTGGATTTAAGAGAATTGCAAATTGAAGGATTAAACAAGAAACAAACTAATTAAAGGGATATTTAAACTAGAATGCAAACTACTTTGAAATAACTTAGCAATTTAAAGTTACTGAACTTAAATGTAAAGAGAATTGAATATTTTCAAATTAAAAGCTATTCTAATTTAGAACTTGCAATGCAATCAATTCAAACAAAAGTGATTTAACTTAAGACAATAATATTTAAAAGAGTTCTTGATTCAACTTTCACAATTCCAGGTAATTCGTTATTTTGCCAAGGGATGATTTAAAATACAATCTATAGTTCACGTCAAAGGATCTATAGATTGGGAAATATTTTCAATACATTCCAAAATTTCTCGATACACAGTTTTAAACTCACGTTTCATTATGGAAAATAAAACTGGAAATATTTTATGATAAAAACATTCGAGTTCAAATCTGATTTAGGAGTGAATAGATTCCAAAATTTCTCGATACACAGTTTTAAACTCACGTTTCATTATGGAAAATAAAACTGGAAATATTTTATGATAAAAACATTCGAGTTAAAAAGTTTTCTAAACAAACAAATCAGATTTGAAAATTGTAGATCACTTCACATAGGTTTTCAAAACCCATGCGAAGGATCTACGTTCATCCCTCAACTTATAACGAATCACCCTTCATTGATTCAGTGAATCAAGAACTAGGGTTTCTACTCTAGCATGATTTTAAACGAAACGAAAGCAATAAACGAAAGCATAAACATTAGATCTACCACTAGAAAATAATAAATCATATATTAAATTAACGAAACGAAAGTCAACTTACACGGCAAGCAACTCTGAAACTACGTAATGAAAGAGCAGTGCAGCGAAGAATAACCAAACATCGAACAACTCCATAAACAAGACAAGTAATTGAAAACTCTCTAAAAAAGCTATTCTAAAACTCTCAAAGTATCTGAAAATATGAAAAAGAGGTTCCTAAAGTATGTAGAACTAAAAACTAGGGCTCCCTTGGGTCGGCCATGTAGCAGATGTTATAAAGAAGTTGTAAAGAAAACCCTAAAAGACGGAGTGAAGCCGCGCGCGCATAACACACTGTGGTCCGGACCGTTTGGCAGGTGGTCCGGACCACAGAAACTTTGTTCTTCAAGTTCTGCTTCTCGTTTGCTGCTTCTGACAGCTTTCTGTCCTCAACTTCCACTGCGATTTTGACCTCGCAAACGATCGATTCAGGCTTCGGCTAAAGCACGAAAGTTGTAGCCCTTTGAGTCTTCTTTCCAACCCAAAAAGAATCAGGTCAATCCGAGTTGTGAGTGAAAAGTTATGGTCTAAATACTGACAAGGTGTCGAGCTGGAACTTCAGCTGCACACCACTTCAACTATCTTGAACTTTGGACCATTTTTTCCTCCTCGGAAGCCACTTTCAACACTGCTAATCTCACGTATTTTCCCCTTTTACCTGCAATTAAGAGAATAAACACTATAAATAATAAAATAACGATAAAACTTTGAAATTAACTACTTAAATGCATCAATGAGTATCAAAATGTGGAGTTTGTAATTACACTTTTCAAGTGTAATCACACCCCCCAACTTGAACGTTGCTAGTCTCTAGCAATGCCCTTTATTAAAATGAAATGCAACTACCATCCTATTTCTCTTTTCGTTGGAAACACGGCTACACTTAGCTACGTGCAGCAAGCCCTTTAAACCCCTAGGTTCCCCCTAATGGACGAGTAAGGTCTCGTGAGGGTTTGCAGTGAATTTACCCACAAAATTCTATGGTATGGTCTCAAAGTGTTAAAAAAAATGATTAAGATCAACAATGAATCAAGTTCAAGCCTAACAAGTCACAAAACCCAAATATCATGTGTAATTCCCAAGTGCTAAGCATTAATGCATGGACTATCAAAGTAGAAAGAGCATGTGTGCAAAATTGTTTCATTCATTCAACAAGGTTGCAAGAGCATAAATGGAGCTAGGTTTTGACTTCAAATGCTCACAAGGTACCACTCATAAAAAGGAATTCACTCATCAAGGGTTCACACACACCTATTAGCATATGATGCTGACCTAGTTGCACATAACCCCACAAATAAGTGAGTGAACTGAAATGAAATTCAAAGTGGACAGCTCATAACTATGTTCCAATGCATATGTAAGAGATCACACCACACAACCTACATAAGACCACTACATGCAAAATATAAGAGTTGCTTGCTTAGAATCCACTAGGTCTTTGTTTTGGTTGTAACTTGGCCAGGGGTAATGGTTAACAATGGAGGATATGGAAATCAAAGCACATGTCTTGGGATAAAGATGCTCAAGTGCGCACAAGTCCCAAACTACCCAATTCCTTTCCAAACCCAACAAGAACTACAACAAGAAGCTTATTCACAAACTAATAAACGACTCATGGGACATTCTCAATAATCACAATCCAATGCACACGTCCCAGAATTACACGAACAAAAAGAAATGGCAATCCTTTTTTTTTTCTCTTCTTTTTTTTTCTTTTTCTTTTTTTTTCTTTCTTTTTTTTTCTTTTCTTTTTTTTCTTTTTTTTTTTCTTTTTTTTTGAAATAATGAAAATACATCAGCTAGATTCTCCACCCAATATTTCCTCTCAATATGCTCTTAAAAATTTTCATTCCCAACCCCCATTCACATCATTGACATTAAGGCGCTTTCACAACCCAAGACATGTAAGGGTAAGGCTAAAAGTGTGTGAATAAGGCTAAGGGATAATATATGAGGTGAGAACCAAGAAAAATATATATAAATATGTCACACACTTTATTTAAAAGGCTTCAAGTTGGTTCCTAGGATAATTCATAACCAAGAAAGGATAAAGAGGCCCAACAATAGCAAAGATGGCCTAGCATCATGTTCAAAGCTTGCAACAACTCATAATATGCCAAGTGAAACTAATGCAAGTGTGTGTGATGCAATTGGTGCATTGGAAACCAAAGTGAAGAATAAAAGAGCTGTGATTATGTGCAACCCCTCAAGAAAAGAATAATAGGCTCAAAAGCTCACCATTAAGGGGTATAAGTCTCTACCTCGTCCAAGAATGCTCAATTAACCAATGTTAAAGAAAATCAACTCCTAAGCACATAAACTCTTCTATTGATAGTCAAAGATGCACAAGGTCATTATACAATCAACTTGAACTAAGTTTCCTATTAAAGCTTGAACAAAACTCATTCATCACTTTCTCACTTAATTCCACAATCGACCAAACCAGAAAGAAAGGATGACATGTAGGTACAAATGTGCTAAATTCATGTATTTATGCTTAAAGATGCTCAAAAAATTTTAAATTTTTACAATTTTGGCACAAAAGGTCATCATGCGAACCCTACCCCCCAACTTAAAATTCACATTGTCCTCAATGTGAGAACCATGATGCATATGTGGGTCTGTAGTGTGCAATAATGAGCATGATGATGAGCATGAAACAATAACAACAAAGGCACAAATAAGAACAAAGCACAAATTAAACCAAGCATGCACCCATTATTCAAGCCACTTAAGGCATCACCCAATACATCCCCTCAACTTAGATTCTACAGCACTCCCAACAAGAACAATTATGTATGTGAAGTACCAATTAGAAGTGCAAAACTAAATAAAAGGGAGAGGAAGGATATTACCTCAAGAGCTTCCTTATTTGAAGAAAAGAAAAGAACTTGAGCAGTTTATTCCTTTGAATTAAATTGTACTAAAAGAAAAAAATAAAACTTCTACGAGATAAAATGTTAGAATAAACAAATAAAAGTAAACTAAAAGAAAATTAAAATTTAATCTAGGCAGAAAGAAAACTAAAATAAATAAATAAGTAAATAAAATGTAATCTACTAATATACAAGGGTTAATGCCAAAACATACTATCCAACTCCTAATCTCTCCCAAGCCTTACCAAATGGCTTTAGGAATGAAATATTCTCCTTGGGCCCAAGAGGTACTGAAAATGAGTGTGCTCCTAGTGCAGAAAACACTAGAAAATGCATGGCCTTGTGGGAATCCTTGAATCCCAAATATGACCCAAATTTATTTGCATATGTGAACATGGAATGTAGTTGTGGGTTTTCTAGTATCCCCTCGACACCTAAAAAGTCAATGCAAACTATTTTTTTGGTCTCCACCACTTCCCTAAATGTGTGGTCAGTCTTAGTCAAAACATGTTCAGTTCCCTCAGTAAGATTCCTAGTTGGGGCGACAGCAAAAGATGAGAGTTGTGCACCACTCTCACTCTTAGGCTTGTCTATCGAACTCTCAAAGGATGATAAAGAAAATTCACTCTCATAAGAGTCCTGCGTAATTGAAGTAGGAACCCAACCATAATTAGAATCATACTTCCACTCAAATATAGGGGTCTCAACAGGTAAGTCATCAAGTGTACTAGCCCCAACAGGAAAAGATATATCAGAAGTGGTCTCAGTGAGTGGTATAGTGGCACATGATGAAACTAAAGTGACTGGCTTAACAGTGTGTTCCTCTGAACCTCTGGCATTAAAGCTCTTAGAATAAGTCTTAGGACTTTCCAAGGTCATCTGAGTTGTTAGGGTGGGATGAGCTTCAAGCTCTGTGGTGGTGTTGGTTGGCATGTCCTCTAGACTCTCAACAGATGAAGTCTCGTGCACGTTAGAGTTTGGTGGGAACAAGTCAAAGGGCTCATTCCCTTCATTATCGCAACCATTATCAGAATAGTCGCTCCACTCAAAGTCTAGGGTTTTTGAATTAGAATTTTCTCGTGCAAGTAACAAAAAAGACCTAGATTCAGCTATTTCAGCTTCAGTGCGTGGACGAATATAAGGACATGCTGTGGACTCGAACAATGTATCATCTAATGTAGAGTCAATATGTGTGGAAGTCTCATGTGCACTAGAATCTACTTTTAAGTTAACTTCTTCCCTATGTTGAGTTTGCTTGCAGAGTGACTCAACTTGTGTATTGCTAGATTCAGTAAGCCAATGATCTAGGGGTTCCTCAGACTGGCCCTCGGTAAGTAGAGTGGAGTTGGGACATGCAATATCCAAGTAATCAGGCTCAACTCCTACTCCATTTTCTAAGGATCGATCATGAGAATCAAGTGAAGTAGGAGGATGTGGGAAAGGGTCAATGTGGCTTTCAAGTGAATGAGGTTCAAAACTAGGTTCAAGTTTTTCTCGTGGCTTGGTGTGTTCATAGAAAAATTCAAAAAATGACCATGCTTCTTCTGGGGTAAGGTCAAGAAATTCCTTACCCAAACTTTTATCAAATGCTCGGTGTAACTCACAAGGTAGAGCATTGTAGAATATGCCTAGAATGTACCCTAAATCTAGTCCATGATTTGGGAAAGTTTCTAAAAGGTTTTTAAATCTCTCCCAGCATTTATAAAATACTTCACCCTTCTTAAAACAAAAACTTCTAATTTGAAAGCGGAAAGTGAAGTTTTGAAAATTGGGGAGAAAATTTGCAATAAAATCATTTTGTAACTCTTCCCAAATATTAATGGACCAAGTAGCAGCACGACACCAATCATCGGCTACTCCACATAATGACAACGGGAAAAAATTATACTTAAGTGTGTTATCTATGTAACCACTCGTGCAATAGAAACAAACTGACTCAAAACGTTCCAAATGAACTCTAGGGTCCTCATGTTGAAGTCCATAAAATTTAGGTAGCATAGAAAAAGTTTCTAGGCAAAATTCAATTCCATAAATGCTGCCTAAATAACTAATGAGTGGGTGAATGGTGTCTGGTGAACCAGAATTATAAGGAAAATAATCCATGTTAAAAAATTTTATTTTATTTATTTATTTTTTTAGAAAAAGAAATTAACTTAAAAATGAAAACAACCTAAAAACTAAAATTTGGCTCCCCGGCAACGGCGCCAAAAACTTGACCGCTCGTGAATAGTGCAGTGCTAATTAACCCCCAAGTGCAAGGGTGTGCGGTGTAGTTTTAATCTCGGTGAGTCCGAGGTCGAATCCACAGGGAGCCTATATGTTTCAGTTTCTAAGTTCAAATATGAATTTTAGGTTTAAATGTGAATTGAGATATCAATTGAATTAAATTGGATTTAAGAGAATTGCAAATTGAAGGATTAAACAAGAAACAAACTAATTAAAGGGATATTTAAACTAGAATGCAAACTACTTTGAAATAACTTAGCAATTTAAAGTTACTGAACTTAAATGTAAAGAGAATTGAATATTTTCAAATTAAAAGCTATTCTAATTTAGAACTTGCAATGCAATCAATTCAAACAAAAGTGATTTAACTTAAGACAATAATATTTAAAAGAGTTCTTGATTCAACTTTCACAATTCCAGGTAATTCGTTATTTTGCCAAGGGATGATTTAAAATACAATCTATAGTTCACGTCAAAGGATCTATAGATTGGGAAATATTTTCAATACATTCCAAAATTTCTCGATACACAGTTTTAAACTCACGTTTCATTATGGAAAATAAAACTGGAAATATTTTATGATAAAAACATTCGAGTTCAAATCTGATTTAGGAGTGAATAGATTCCAAAATTTCTCGATACACAGTTTTAAACTCACGTTTCATTATGGAAAATAAAACTGGAAATATTTTATGATAAAAACATTCGAGTTAAAAAGTTTTCTAAACAAACAAATCAGATTTGAAAATTGTAGATCACTTCACATAGGTTTTCAAAACCCATGCGAAGGATCTACGTTCATCCCTCAACTTATAACGAATCACCCTTCATTGATTCAGTGAATCAAGAACTAGGGTTTCTACTCTAGCATGATTTTAAACGAAACGAAAGCAATAAACGAAAGCATAAACATTAGATCTACCACTAGAAAATAATAAATCATATATTAAATTAACGAAACGAAAGTCAACTTACACGGCAAGCAACTCTGAAACTACGTAATGAAAGAGCAGTGCAGCGAAGAATAACCAAACATCGAACAACTCCATAAACAAGACAAGTAATTGAAAACTCTCTAAAAAAGCTATTCTAAAACTCTCAAAGTATCTGAAAATATGAAAAAGAAGGTTCCTAAAGTATGTAGAACTAAAAACTAGGGCTCCCTTGGGTCGGCCATGTAGCAGATGTTATAAAGAAGTTGTAAAGAAAACCCTAAAAGACGGAGTGAAGCCGCGCGCGCATAACACACTGTGGTCCGGACCGTTTGGCAGGTGGTCCGGACCACAGAAACTTTGTTCTTCAAGTTCTGCTTCTCGTTTGCTGCTTCTGACAGCTTTCTGTCCTCAACTTCCACTGCGATTTTGACCTCGCAAACGATCGATTCAGGCTTCGGCTAAAGCACGAAAGTTGTAGCCCTTTGAGTCTTCTTTCCAACCCAAAAAGAATCAGGTCAATCCGAGTTGTGAGTGAAAAGTTATGGTCTAAATACTGACAAGGTGTCGAGCTGGAACTTCAGCTGCACACCACTTCAACTATCTTGAACTTTGGACCATTTTTTCCTCCTCGGAAGCCACTTTCAACACTGCTAATCTCACGTATTTTCCCCTTTTACCTGCAATTAAGAGAATAAACACTATAAATAATAAAATAACGATAAAACTTTGAAATTAACTACTTAAATGCATCAATGAGTATCAAAATGTGGAGTTTGTAATTACACTTTTCAAGTGTAATCATTTACACAATAGCTGAAGACAAATACAAAATTGAGAAGTTTAATGGTGCAAATTACACTTTGTGAAAGATATAGACATAAGATATTCTGTACTAGAAGGATTCATATCTTCTAATCAGTAGGGAAAAAAACCAAAAAGTGTAACACAAGAAGATTAGAATATTTTGGATCAGAATATTTTGGATTGAAAAGCTTGGGAGACTATGTGATTGAGTCTCGCGCCATTAGTTGCGTCAAATATTGTAAAAGAAATGAGTACAGCAAATTTATTCAAAGACCTAGAAAAAATGCACGAGAAATCTTCCTCGTTGAATAAGATATATCTTACGAAAAGGTTGTTTAACTTAAAGATGTCTGAAAACTCCATTGTTGGTGAACATCTGGATGAATTTAATACGATCAAGAATCAGTTAGAATCTATGGGTATTAATTTTGATGATGAAATTAGAGCTCTTGTTCTAGAAAGTCGAAATGGACGTAGTTAATAATTCCTCTGAATCTACAAAAATAAAATTAGAGGATGTTACTGGGTTGATTTTAGGAGAAGTGGCTAGGAGGAGAGCATCTGGTGAGGATGTTCCTTTAGGTTCGACATTAAGTATCGGAGAAAGAGGCAGGTCTACAAATGGATGGGACAATAAGGGCAAGCAAAGAGGAAATTTAAAAAATAAGGGTAGGAGTAAATCTCATGGTAGAGATATTAAATTTGAAGGTTATTAGAACTATGGTCAGATGGGGCAGTTGAAGCGAGACTATAGAGCACCGTTGAAAAAGTAGCAAAATGGAAATAATCAAGGGGTAAGAACACTATCAATGTTACAAATGAGTTGGATGATGAAGTCTTGATTTGTTCGCTAGATTCTCGTAATGAGTCTTAGATTGTAGACTTGGGAGCCTCATTCCATGCTACTCCACACATAGATGTGTTACGAAATTATGTGCAAGGAAATTTCGAAAAGGTCTACTTAGGTGATGATGAGACTTACAACATAATTGGGAAGGGAGATGTGCAGATTACTCTGATAGATGGGATAGTACTAAAATTGAAAGATGTTAGACATTTGCCTTGTCTAACAAGGAATCTTATTTCAGTGAGTCAGTTGTTGGAGGGTGGATTAGTCATATCATTTACATTAGATGCTTGGAAGATGAGCAAAAGGACCTTGATTATGGCTCGTGTTTAAAAAAAAAAGGAACCTTATATGTCTCTTCGAGTACATACAGTAGCATCACAGTGGCAGCATCAACAATTGATTGTACAACATGGCATCATAGACTGGGTCACATGAGTGAAAAAATGATAAAAGTAATGCTGTCGAAGGCTAAATTGTCGGGTTGTAAATCACTAAATTTGGACTTCTGTGAGGATTGTGTCTTTGGTAGATAGAAAAAAGTAAGCTTTACAAGGGTGGCAAGGACTCTAAAATCAAAGAAGTTAGAGCTGGTTCATACAGACATATGGGGCTTATCTTAAGTATATTCTCTTAGTGGCTCATATTATTTTGTTACTTTCATTGATGACGTTACTAGAAAATTATAGGTTTATCTTTTCAAGCATAAATATGATGTTTTTAGTATTTTTCAAGAATTAGAAAGCATTCGTTGAGAATGAAACAGGAAAGAAATTGAAGTGTTTGAAATTTGATAATGGCGATGAGTACTGTGATGGTGAGTCTAAGGCTTACTATGCTACGAATGGGATTTGGAGGTTGAAAACAATCCTAAAGAAGTCAAGACAGAATGGAGTTGCTAAGTGTACGAGCAGAACAATCCTAGAGCGTGCAAAGAGCATGAGATTGCAAGCTGGGTTACCTAAAGTAATTTTGGGCTAAAGTAGTAAATACTGTAGTGTATTTGATCAATAGGGGCTCATCAGTTCCTTTGAATAATGGACTGCAGAAGGAGGCTTGGTCAGATAAAAAAGGTAAATTTATCTCATTTATGAGTCTTTGGTTATATGGCTTATATGCATATTAATTCAAGTAATAGGGCTACACTTGATGCTAAGTCTAAAAAATGCGTGTTTATAGGCTATAGTACTGATAACTATGGGTATAGGCTGTATGGTTTTGAAAATCTAAAAACAAGCAAGAGTATGGATGTGATATTTAACGAGCCTATTTTGTATAAAAATAGGCAAAGCCAACCTAAGGAGTCTAATGAAAATTTATTATAGAGTTTGAGAGGATCCTTAGGAGGAATGTCTTACAGTCTCTGAACATTAATACATAATCTATGCCACAAGTAGATCCAGAGACTCCCCCTCCTAAGAGGTCTGATCATATCATTAAACCTCCAATGCGTTATTCCCCTTCTTTATACTAATTGTTGCTAACTAATAGTGTGAACCAGAATGTTTTAAAGAAGCAATGCAGGTGGAGACTAGGGAGAAGTGGGAGCATGCAATGGATGATGAGATGGATTCTCTCTCATTAAACCAAGCCTCAGACTTAGTTCAGTTGCTTAAGGGGAAGAGAGCTTTGCACAACAAATGGGTATACAAGTTTAAGGAAGAATCTGATGGAAGCAAATAGTACAATGTAAGGTTGGTAGCGAAGGGTTTTGAGCAGAAACTAGGTATTGACTGCATAGAAATCTTTTTTTCTATTGTGAAGATTTTACTATCAGATGTGTCCTTAATATTATGGTTGTTGAGAACTTGCACTTGGAGCAGTTAGATATAGAAACTGCATTCCTTCATGGGGATTTGGAGGAGGACATTTATATGTATTAGCCAAAGGGTTATATTGTCAAAGGAAGGGAGAATCAGGTGTGTAAGCTTTGTAGGAGTCTGTATAGGTTGAAATAGGTGCCTAGATAATGGTATTAAAGGTTTGATACTTTTATGACAAATATGGGGCTTAGTAGATGTCATGGGAACCACTGTTGCTATTTTAAGAAACTTGATGAATTGTATCTCATAATTTTGTTGTATGTATATGATATGCTTATTATAGGTTCAAGCATGGATGAGATTGCTAATCTCAAGGAACAAGTGTCCAAGGAGTTTACAACGAAGGATTTGGCTTCGATGAGGAAAATTCTTGGGATACAAATCAGTAGGGACAGGTGAACCGAAAGTTGAAGTTGTCACAGGAGAAATATGTTTAAAAGTATTCAAAAGGTTCAACAAGGAAGGTGTTAAGCTTGTTAGCACACCGTTAGCAAGTCACTTCAAGCTTTCAAAAGGAAAAAAAAAAAGATCAGTAATTGATGAAGAAAAGAACTACATGGCCAAAGTTCCATGTACCTTAGTGGTTGGCAACTTGATGCATGCTATGGTTAGCACAAGGCTTGACATTGCTCATGCAATGGGAGTTGTCAGCAAGTTCATGGCAAGTCCAGGTAAGGAGCATTGGGAGGCAGTCAAGTGAATTTTGCAGTATCTAAAAGGTACTTTAGATTTTATTTTGTGTTTTGAGGGTTCTGATATTTGTTTGCAAGGATTTGTGAATTCGGATTTAGGAAGGAATATTAGTAGCAGGAAGAGTGCTATCGGGTATGTGTTTACTTTAGGGAGTGCAATAGTTAGCTGGGTCTCACGGCTATAGAAAATAATAACTATTTCCACAACAGAAGCGAAGTATGTTGTAGCCATGGAGGTGTATAAGGAGTTGATATGGTTGAGCCTCATGAAAGAGTTGGGTAAGAAATAAGAAAGTTATAAATTATTTAGCGATAATCAGAATGCGATACATCTAGCAAAGATCTCAGCTTTTCATTTAAGGACCAAGTATATCAACATAAAGTATCACTTTATTCACTCTTTGTTGAAAGATGGGCAATTCATTTTGGATAAAATTCACACAAGAGATAATCTAATAGACATGTTTATGAAGGTGGTTGCTGTGGAGAAGCTAAAGGATTGTTCAATTTCTATGGGTCTCCAAGCTTGAGTAGGAGGTTGAGTGTTGGTGGATGTTAGTGATTGTTGGTCAGAATTGATCACTGTTGACATTTGGAGGGTTGTTGTGAATCAGTTTCAAATGGGAGACTGTTAATGTGAAGTCTAATTTAAACAACGGCAAAAGCATACTTTCATGCTGTAGGTTTTTTTTTTTTTTTTTTTTATGTGTTGCTAGGTTCCTTGCAAGTATAAAAGAAATACCTAGGATTGCCTCCATTGTAACCTTGTAACCCTTTATATATAGTTCATCATAATGAAACACTCTAACACCCCGTGAATACATGATTAAGCAATTAGTTTAAATCGAAACTATGTAAATCTTTGTATCTCACTCTCTTCTTCATTTTCGATTATGTGTGTTTATTTGTGTGTTTGAACGTTCAGATCCCCAACAATTAAATCCAACTTAGTACCATTGTGCTCAAAACTTTTTACAATGCTTCCTAGAACTTCATTTCCAAGCTTCCATACGATTTCACTATTAATTAGGATTTGAACTTTATTCATGGATGCCGGCTTATTCTTTTTTATCCTGGATAAGAAAACGGATTAAATGCATATATGTGGATATATTTAAGAACAAATGTAATAATCTCTAAAATCAATTAAATACATTTTAATTATGATCAGTAAATCACAAATTTAATATTAACCACTAATCAATTTGAATTTTGTAAATAAAAAAAGTGTATTAGTGGGTATTTTTTTTAATGATATGCATAGGCTCTGTTGTTAACCATTGACTTTTTGTTTTAAAACGAAAAGTGGCGGTAGTTTTTTTCTATTTTGTGTATAGTTTCTTTAATTATAATTTAGCTTTTTTATTTGGATAAGTTAACTATTTTATCTTATGTGAATTTTTACATTTTTAAGAATTTTTAATTACTTTTAAATATAAAAAACACGTTTAAAAAATATTAAAAATTAAAATTTAATAAAAAATCTTATAAAATGACAAAGTAGTCAATTTTGTGGTTTTCAAAGTAAGCCAAAGTCACAATTTAATAGCATATTTATGAAAAACAAATGTAAAAATAGTGATGCCACTTCAAAACACATCATATTTTGAGATTGCAATCACAACTTTGCTCACCATTAATTTTAAAATTATTTTTTTCTCGTAAAAACTTAAAAATACAACTGTTATTAACAAAAAAATTAGTTAAAAAAAATTGTCTTGAAACTCTTGCTTGGTTGAAAAGATTGTAACTATTTTGTTTTTCAATTAAAATTTTTATTTGCATAATATAAATATTATTAAAATTATTTAAAATGTTAAGCATGCTAGGAAGATAAAAGTATAGATAGCAAGTAAAATTGAGAGAAAAGATAAGACTAAACCCAATAGTTAGTCAAGTTTAGGGATGAAAACGGATAGAATACTAGTCTAATTAGTAAATTCTATTATCAAACTCATTTATTTTTTACTTACCATTACTGCTTCAAATCTGTTTATTTTTAAAGATGAAATCACAGACCTGTCCTATCTTAAACCCTTGAAACCCAATTAAGTTTAACATATAACTATTGGTTATGTTACCCACGTACATTTTTTTTTTTTTACCAAATCTATTAGCAAAATAATTACAAAAAAACTAAATACAAATAAGTTTTTACATTTTTAACACAAATTCATTGTTATATATTTAAACAAAGTAAAAATAAAAATATTTAAGAGAATTACAAATAAAAAAAAGCTAAAAATAATAAAATTTCAGTGATTCTGTAAGCAAACTTGGAAACTGCTTCTCAAAAATTTGCATTGTTTAAGCTGTAAAAGATGATGATTACTTAAATTAGACTAAAAGAAGAAAAACAAATTATGAGAATGCTACCAAATTCAAACTACATTTTTTTTATCTTCCTGAAAAAAATTCCAGAATAAACATTAATTTCTTAATTATACCTACTTTCTGATTCCCAAATTCCTCTTTTCCTTCCTTAACTAGTGACCAACAACATCATATAGTAACACAACTACCACCCTATAATTTTTAACAATTGTACTGAGAAATTTAACTTGAACCTTGTGACAAATTACAGAATAGAGTACAGTTATACAGAAAGAAAGTTCAGTGGCCTTAATCAAGGAATGAGACTACGAGGAGAATGTTTGAATTGTATATGAGAGTTGCAGTAGCAACGATAATTGATAAATATACTTAGAGTAAAAAACGACAAAATTTCATAAATGTCCCTATCTTAAATTTAAGTAATTTTATTTTAGGAATATAATTGTAAATATATTATATTATATTATATTATATTATATTATATTAAACTGGAACTAAGCGGTACCCTATGGGTATTGGGTATAAGCTACCCTACAGACAAATTCTAAATCCGTATGGGTATTAAATTTTAATCTCAAACCCGTCTCAATTCTATTGGGGCATTTTCTAGCGGATTTTTATCATGTTCGGTTGAGTCGGGTACCCTCGTGTACCCATTTAATTGACATCCCTAATTATGTTACGGTGCATATCAAATTTTGCAATATTATTTACTTTAAGTGAAATTAATTTTTGGTAAAATATTGAACAATACATTTAAAATTAAGTTTATTTTTTAAAAGAAGGGATATTTACACTCTTTCGTTAGTTTTTTCAATTCATAATAGTTTTAATAAAATAGAGTAATGCGGGGTAGAAGAAACTAATGAGGAAGTGTATTTATAATTTACCCCAAAAAAATGATTTCATTAAATTCTAAAATTGTTTTCACTATAAGAGCAGAGTTTTTATTAGTTGTGTTTAATAGATGTTAACTTTTCACTCACTTGAATTTCATATAAATCGAGAGTTCAAATCTATGAGCCCCACTGAAATATATGTATTTTTTAAATAAACACATACATTTATATATAATTATTTAAAAATATAAATATAAAAAATAAATTAATAATTATTTCATGAAATTATACAATTTTATTAAATACATTTTTATGATATGGTTAAAATTTATTTTTATTAATATAAATATTATATAATTCAATACATCATACAAGTCAACACTAAGATATGTATGGGAAAAAATGACTTTTTTGACCTTTTTGAGCTTTTGACTTTTTGAGCTTTGACATTTTGTAAAATGATGAAAATTATCCTTTTTGGAGTTTTTTTTTTTTTTCAAATTGGTACTATGTTAAATGAACAAAAGAAAAATTAAAAACTTAACTATAATAAGTTTTGGTAATGATATTAACAGTCGCAAAAAAAAAAATTTCTTACACACTTTATGAGTGAATATTTTCTTCTAATAGATTGCTAGAAGGTTTTTGAGGAATGTAATATTATCTCTCTAGGTTTATTTCTTTTTATATGTGAAACAAAAATTAAAAAAAAAAAAGAGATCAAACTTTTTTATCCTCAAGCTATATGCCGTAAAAATGCTGTTTTCTTATTTAAAAAGAATCCCTTGTCCATGGTGGAATAATATTCTTAGAAAAGAGGCGCCTCTGCGATTTTTGATTATCTGACCTCAAATTTTGCACGTGATAAAAACTCTGGCCCAATCACCATGGTTTCCTTCCTCAAACGATGTGCTTGACTTTTTTTGTTTTCCTTTTTCTTTATCCGGCGCCGATGAACTGCCTTTGACCGATAATAAATGCGAATATATTAATGAATAATTTAGTTTTTTTTATTTATATTTTATTATTATTATTTTTAAATAAAAATAAAAATTATGTTTGAAAATATAATTTTATTTATAATTATTAATTTTTTATTTTCATAAAATATTTAATTTGATTAGTTTTGAAAAGTTTAATTGAATTTAATAATATATATTTTATATTAATTTAATTAAGTATATTAATTAAATTAATCAATTAAATTATTTATTAAAAATCATTTAACTAAACAAATATAAATATATTAAATTACAATTTAATAATATTATTTACTAAAAATAATTGATTAAAATATAATTATCATATCATTTAATTCAGTAAATATAAAATATATTAATTATAACTTAATTGTATTATTTATTAAAAACTAAATAAAATATGGTTCATAATAATTTAAATAAATTGATTAAGAAATTTATTAAAATAATTTAATAAAATATATTTAATATTAATTAGATTAATTAAATTAAATTAATTATTAAATTTAAGATAAATTAATGAATTTAATTTTATTATTTATGAAAAATAATTTAATAAAATATATTTCATACTAGTTAAATTAATTAAATTAAATAATTATTAAATTTACTTTAATGAAACTAATTTTATTTTATCATTTATTCAAAATAATTTTATAAAATATATTTTATATTAATTAAATAAAATTAACTATTAAATAAAAATAAATTAAATTAGATTTATTATTTATTAGAAATAATATTTCATGTTAATTAAATTAAATTAAATTAATTATATTTTTTCTTAAAAATAATTTTAGGTTAATAAAATATTTAAATAAATAATTTATTTTAATATAATGCAACAAAAATTGACAAAGGGTGTATTTGGCAACGAAATTTTTTAGTAAAAAGTTACCAACTTTTTATTTTTAAGTGTTTGGCAAACTATCAAATTTTGCCACTTTGTTGCACTGTCACAATAATTTCTTAACTTAAAAGTTACTAAAAGTTGCTAAAGGTTACCAAATGTTGCTAAAAATTGTCAAAAATTACTAAAAATTGCCAGCAATTACTAAAAAAATTTGCTAAAAGTTGCTAAAGGTTACCAAATGTTGCTAAAAATTGTCAAAAGTTACAAAAAATTGCCAGCAGCTACTAAAAATTTTACCAAATACTAAAAAGTTATAAAAAGTTACTGAAAATCGCTAAAAATTACTACTTATTTTATTAAACACATTAAAAATTACAACTAATAACTTTTGGTAAAAAAAATATCAAAACTTGTTAAAAATTGTGCCTCTAAACGGCCTCAAAGCGTTAAAATTGATAACATATTTGTAATAGAAAAGAAAAAGAGTTAAACACTTTTTTCTTTATTTATGTTTTTTGGTTTAAGTTTCTATTTTTTTGGAAATAAAAAAAATAAAAAAATTTAACAAATGTGTTTCTATTGTTAATTTACAAAATTTTGAAAATATAAATAGAAAAACAGAAAACAATAACGTTATTAAACGGGGCCTTAGTAACTTGATTTTGTTTTAAAGTGACATAAGCTGCTCCCTCTTTAATCTTGTTCACATAAAAATATTTTCCAATTTGTTGGTACAAAGGGTAAATTTTACACATGCCATGATTCTGATCATAGGATTTAGTAATATGATCTTTTTGACCTCATTATTTCGTTTCCAACCTCATTATCATTTTTCTGACCTCGCAAACTTGCATCATAAGTAAAGAAATATGAGTAGTTTGATTTCAACTCTATGATTATAGTTCAATCGAGTAGGCTAATTCAATTTCAATTACATGGTTACAGCTCAACTAAGCAAGTTCATTATTGTAAGGACCATGGTAAGACATTTATTCTTTTAAAATTTATCACTTCTCACTTAATACTCTACGAATGTATTTGTTTGTGCTTGAATTTATCCCCGGCGCAAGCAATGTACGTACTTTCACTGCTTTTCCAAAATGTGATGGTGTGGGCATGCCCGAGTTAAAGGGACTCAAATTGTATGGATATGAATGAGAGTGAGGATTAGGATATGGGTTGGCACTAATTTGTAGACGTAAGGACTTCACATTCGCTAATATTTATAACCTGATCATACTGCAAATGTGAATATAACATTGACTGAGACTATCGATAAAGATATGACTGAGATTCTAATTGATATGTTTATGATGAATATGAGTGCTGAGATAGTGATCCATTAAAAGATTGCCCATCAGAAGGTGAATATTGATATAGATATGATTGCTGAGATTGTAATCTATTGAAGTACTGAGTATCAAAAGAACAATAATAATTATTATAACATTGATACGTAGAATACCATAGATTATAGTAAGACGGATATGAATAATTGGATGTACATGGATCATTGTTACCAGAATTAGAATCTGAATAGTATCCAATGCAGGGAGGCATAAGTTTGGAGATGCAGATCATACTCCTACCATAAATGCAATTTTATTGCATTAAGACGAAAGGAAGAAGAGAAGTACAGTTATGTTAATCTACTCGTATTCTTGCTCCTAAAAACAAAGAAAATAAGAAATGAAAAAAAAATTCGCTAGGGATGTGAGGTCGAGGGACTCGTTTTCTAGCTTCCTTCTTCGGGATTTATACTTGAAGTATCAAAGTAACTGCTGCTGTCGTCTATATCTGCCGTTTGTAACTTTCACTCAATTGCCCACCTGTCCATAAAGTAAGTGGACAATTATTTGGGTGGTTGTAACTGACTTAACAACTTCCCACTTATGTGAGAGGTTGTAACTGCTTTGGATTGTTGTAATTGGCTATTGTCTACTTGAATTTAGAAGCCAAAATCTTCACAAAATCAGAATCCACTAAACAGACTGATTATATAGATTCAGTCACATACATTTTTTTGTCCAAGATAATGTCACTTAAAGTAGCCAAATTTCTTCTGGTAATCAAAATCAAATTTTATCGACCAATTGGGAATCCCAACTAAATCTTTTTGAGGCTGATATTTTGAGACAAACAATGCCCCTGAGCTCTTCGAAAATGAAATGTCTTGAATTTTCAAAGAGTTGATAAAATGACCAATATTTTTGTTAAGTACAAACCCACCCCAAAAAATAAATTTTTGTTAGAAAATAAAATTTTCTATTGAAATGAAAATTTTAAAGTGGCATTCGAATGAGAACTAATTTTTGATGAACTACTACAAATTCAATGAGGATGGATAATTTCAAAAGCCAAATTATTTTTAGTTTTTTTTTATCAAAAAATATTTTGGCAACTTTGATATTGCCAAAAATTTGAAAGCATTTGGGCAATGCTAAATGTGAAAGAGGAATTTGCCTCCTAAATTTAAAATATCCAGGTAAAGTCATACATAACAAAGAGGATTTTTCAACAATTTGTTGTCCCTCAAGCATGTCGGTTTTGTCATCACTGGATTGATCGATCGAATCATCTTCATTGGCTAGATTTAGTTTGGATTGTTTGGCTAAATTGTGTTCTCCGGATGAGATGAGATCTTTGGCCTAATCGTTTTAGGATTGATTGGCCAAACCTTGTTCTTCAGATAAATTGGTGTATTCGCCCAAATCTTCTCTAGATTGGCCACATTCTTCAACTACTTCACTAAATATATGCTGGCCATTAGTTAGCCCTATTGCATCTAGTAAGCTGATCCATTTATGTATGGATCTCTTTAGATCACCAAATAATTCACGTAACTCTTGGGTTTAACTAAGCTCTATGCACAACTCATTTATGTCTAGTAGAATCAGTGTCTTACTAGGCGTGCCAAAAATTATTTGTGCCAAAATTTATCCCTAGAGAAAACAACGCACATTTTTTCACAGTTTTTTTTTCGAAAAAGTGATTGTGACTGGTTTTAAATAGTGCGTCTAAACTAACCCCTAAGTGTAAGGGTGTGCGATGTAGTTTTAACTCAATGAGTCCGAGGTCGAATTCATAGGGATCCTATAATATTCAGTTTCTAGGTTAAATTAGAGATCCTAAATTCGAATGTAAACTAGGTTTGAAGATTGATTGCAACTAATTTCCTAGTGTTTTGCAAGAGTGGAAACCAAAATAAAGATAACTTAAAAATTTAAACAGAAATTCAGTAAATAAATTTTTAATTTCAAATTTGAAAGAATTAAATAGCAAATCGATTAACTTCTATCTAATTTTTAATTTTACGAAAAGAATCGAAACTAAAATTTTAATGTAAACACTCAATTAATTCAAACGATAACAATTCAAATGACAATAAAAAGATTTAAGGAGTTCTTGATTCAACTTCCAATTTTGAGTAGCTTACATCTTCACTACGGGATGTGCTGGAATCCTTGGGTATAAACCTAAATTAGGGTTGTTTAAAAATTATTGAGAATGTTTTAATCAAAAGTTTTACCAGTGATTACAGAGAATATAGTCAAAAACTTTTGTTTTCGAAGGGTTTTCAAACAATCATATTCTAATTCGGATTCAAATTCAAATTTTTAGTTTATCCAAAATTATTGAGAAAATTTTAATCGAAAACTTTTACCAGTGATTACAGAGAATTTAGTCAAATATTTTTTTTTTTTTGAATGTTTCTGAAACAAACCAATTCAAAATCTGAATTTTCAGTTCTTAAAAAATATTAAAAAAATTTTAATCGAAAACCTTTACCAGTGATTACAGAGAATATAGTCAAAGGTTTTCGTTTTCGAAGGCTTTTGAAAGAACTAGATTAGGTTTTAAAAATTGTAGATCCCTACGCATGAGTTTTCACAAACCATGCCAAGGGTCTACGCACATCCCATAGATCAAAGTAATCCACCATTCCTTGATTCGTTGAATCAAAAACTAAGGTTTCTACGCTAGCATGATTTTAAATGAAACGAAAACAATTATTGAAGACATATTTAATGGATTTAATGAATTGAACAATGAAACAATATTATTAAGCAAAGAAACCAAAACTAAACATACACATGCAATTGATCTACTCGATAAAACATTCAAACAATATCATTAATCAAAGAAATGAAATCTAATGTACTCTGAAAGAAACTTCGAAACAAAACTCTGAATAGCAATTACTAAAACAAATGTAATAATAGTGATTGGACCTCTATTGTCGCACATTGACTAGTTGCTTTACACCTTTTTATAGCATATAAATGATATAAAACTCTTGTCTTATGCAGATTTTATCTCCCTCACTTAAATAGAGCATATGTTGAGTTTTCATCACATGGAAGGTAAATTGAGCTCACTAAAGTTACAAAGGAGAAGTAATGAAGAAGTGAAAGATTGGATGAGCTTGAACACAACACTTCAGCTGAGTTAAACCTCTTTGGGAGATTCAGAATTTTTCTTAAGATCAATACCAGTGGATCAAATCATCAACTCCAAGATTTTTGAAGCAGAAAATTATATTTGGATGATGGATCTGACCCATTTGAATACTTTTAGAGAGTGCATTGAGTACTGGAGGGAATGTTGTATTTGAATACAATGTTACAGCATTCGAATGACGTGTAATATCTCAGTAACAAATTCCATGTGACTGTAACTTCCCCATGTGACATGATCCTGAGATCAAGGATGGCAAATCTGTAATTCAGGGATGGATGGCATAATGGAATGGGAAATTTTGAGAAGAATGAGTAGAGTGAGTGGGGGGTATCATCAAGGAGACACACATCAGATAGACAAAAAAAATTAACACAGAGAGGAGAGAGAAATCAACACAGAGAGGGAAGAGAGTTTTTGGTTGTTTTCTTTTGTTTCTGTTATTGTTTGAGCTGAGGGAGAGTCTTTCATTTTTGATTTTCCGATTTCAACAGTTGTAATTAGATTTTCCATTGCAATTCAATTTCAATTCTAGATTTCAGATTTCAAATGTTTCATTTCCAGCTTTCTAGTTTTGTTTCTAATTTTCTGAATATGGTTGGCTAAATCATTCTTAGGCCAAGGCAAGGACAATGTCCTTTCCAATGAACCTCAAGATGCCGAGCTTCATGGTTTTACTTTAAGTTTTTTTGATTATCAATTCAGTTTCCATATGAATATCTTAGAAACCATTGATTCAATACTTGATTAACACTAATTTGTATATCTTATCAATGAGTTCATAGGTGTTGCTTGACTTAGAACCCTCATGACAATTTTGTATGTGGGTTGCTAGATATAGAACTCCTATTGTTCTTAAGATATGTTATGCACATCAAGTGTTTGATCCAGAGTTTGTTTCAAATGAAATTAATTTTATCAAAATCAAAGCAAACCAAATTGGTAATCCACACACTCTTAGCATCTTGAGATTGATTTGGATTGGCATTGAACTTGTTTTGCCCAACCCCTTATTCATCAGATTTTTAGTTAAATTTAATTTTTACTTTGGAAAATTTCCACAAAGCCATCAACATTTCAGATCAGAATTTTATTTTTGTTTTACATTCATGTGAGCTATGTTTTGCCACTTTAATCCATTAGAATCAGTCACTCTTTTGCTCCTTAGATCTCTGTGGAAATGACCTGGTATTTACTAGTATTTTGTGCTACAATTACACCTTGCACTTGGGGAGTTTTGTCTTGATTTTCTGCACTCAAAACACTTAGTTAAAATATAGAATCAAGAGTGAGGAAATTAAGCAAACACAAGCACAATTTTGGCACTGTTGCCGGGGATCTTCGAGAAACAATGGTATTTTGAATCTGTGGAGCATTACTTGGCAGCATTTCTCACCATCATCTTCAACGACGGAGCTGCTCAATTTGTTGGGTAACTTTGTCCCATCTTTGTTTCTACTTTTATAGGTTTTAGTTGTTAGTTTTAGTGTTAGAAGTCCTGCAATCTGATCTCTGAATTTCTGATTTGAATCTACTGCATCTAATATTCGAATTGCTAAATTTTCTGCTGCAAACTTCTAGTGGAGAATAGAACTGATTTCTTTGTGAATTGGTGGTTTGTTTGTGGAGATTGGAGGTTAGGTTGGCTTTATTTCAAATCTGAATTTCTGTGCATATTTTTAAGGTCTGGTAGAATTGTTGGAATTAATTCTGAGTTGCATAATCAATCATCTCTTGCTGAATTGCTTGAATCTGCATCATCTAGTATACCATCTGAATTTTTTGTTGCACAAATGGACTTACCTGCACCACATACTTTGCCGGAAGGAAGTGTTCAAGGAGAGAATGATCAAAATGATCAAAATCTTCTTAGACCTCTTCGTGAATATCTTCATCCAGCTAGACAAACTACTCTATCTTGCATTGTACTTCCATTGGGACATCAGAATTTTAATTTCAAACCTGGTACAATTCAGCTTTTGCCCACTTTTTATGGCATGGACTCAAAAAATCCTTATATGCATATGAAAGAATTTGAAGATGTTTGTGGAACTTGCATGGATATAAATGCTAATGAGGACATGGTTCGACTTAAGTTGTTTCTATTTTTATTGAAAAACAAAGCAAAAATGTGGTTGAATTCACTTGAGCCTAGATCAATAGGAACTTGGAGAGACATGCAAACTAAATTTTTAGAGAAGTATTTTCCTGTGAATAGGATAGTGATTCTTCAACAACAAATCATGAATTTTGTGTGTAAGCCTCGTGAGACATTTGCACAAGCATGGGACAGATTTAGGGAATTGTTGCAAGCTTGTCCTCGTCATGGCTTTGAGTCTTGGAGAATTGTCAATTTCTTTCACAATGCATTGACTCCCAATCCGAAAATGCTTGTTGCAACTATGTGCAATGGTGAATTTTATGACAAGACTGCTGAAGAGGCTTTGCATTTCTTTGATTCACTAGTTGAAAATACTAAGCAGTGGGAGGTAGTTTCCCTATCATTTTCTGAATTTTCTGATAGATCAAATGATAGAGGAAAGTTCCATCTCAATGACACTAATGATATTGGAGCTCGGCTGGCTGCACTTTCAAGAAAAGTTGAGTTAATGGAGCAAAAGAAGCAAGTGTTGAAGGAGAAGGAAGTTAATTGTGTGTTGTGTGAAACTGCGGACCATAAGACGGATGACTACCCTACACTTCCAGCTTTTAAGGAAGTCCTTTATAGTCAAGCAAATCTCCCACCAGCTGTAAGAAATTTCAACTCAAGACTAGGGATAAACACCTATGCTCAAGGGAATAATCCGTATTCGAATGTCTACAACTCTGGTTACAGGAACCATTTGAATACGTCTTGGAGAGCTAAGGCACAAAACCAGCAACATTAACCTCAACCCTCATTTCCACCTCAACCATTTCCTTCCCAGCCTTATCAACCTTAGCAGAACACAAACTCTTACCAGCCACCTCACAAAAGATCATTGGAAGACACCTTGCAATAATTCATGCAAGGACAAATTGGAACCAACAACCAAAATTCAAGGTTTCAAGATCAAACAAATAGAGCTATGGAAGACATCCACAGCCAATTATCAAAGCTCACTCAAGCTCTAACATTGAGGGAGACGGGAAAGCTGCCATCTCAGCCAAAACCAAATCCTTCAAGCCAAGTACATTTCAGTGAGTCATCATCTTCAGCTGCTAATGAAAATTTGGAGCATGTACAAGCTGTGTCAACCTTGAGAAGTGGAAAGCAGATTATTAAACCAGACTACATCCTAGTTCAAAAGGAAGAAAATGAAGAAGACCTGATGGAAAATGAAGAAAAATTTCAGCATAAACAACTGGACAGCAGTTCAAAATTTGAAGAAAAATTGCAGCTGGACAGCAGTGCAGAATTTGAAATTCAGCATAAACAGAAACTGGATAGTAGAAAATTTGCTGATGCAGAACAAAAACTGAGCAATAAGAAGCAAGAAATCAAAATTAGAGGAAAGAGCAGGTAATTTCGAGAAATAAAAATGATTTTCCTGAAAATAAGATCAAAGATTTTGATGAAAAACAGTTTGAAAAGAATTAACAGATTTCTGAAAATGAAAAGAATTCAAAAGAAAATAAGCTGGATAGATCTGAATTTATTCCAAAAATCCCTTTTCCTCAAAGATTGAACAAGAGCAAGAAAGCAAATTTGAATTCTGACATTTATGAAGTTTTCAAACAAGTTAGGATTAATATTCCTTTACTTGATGCCATCAAACAAAATCCATCTTATGGAAAATTTTTGAAAGACTTGTGCACTGTGAAAATAAAAATGTATGTTAAGGAAAGGGCATTTTTAACTGAACAAGTGAGCTCTATTTTGCAATTAAAAACCCCACCCAAATATAAAGATCCGGGGTGCCCAACAATTACATGTATCATTGGGGATAAGAGGGTAGATCGAGCTTTGTTGGATTTGGGTGCAAGTGTCAATCTCTTACCTTCCACTGTGTACCAAGAGCTGGGCTTAGGTGAACTTAGACCTACTAGGGTGACATTACAGCTAGCTGATAGGTCAGTCAAAGTCCCTAGAGGTATTGTAGAAGATGTCTTAATTCAAGTGGAACATTTTGTGTTTCCCGTGGACTTTATAGTGCTAGATACTCAGCCCATTCAAGGGAACCAACCAGCTGTCCCTGTCATTCTAGGGAGACCATTTTTGGCCACTTCAAATGCCTTGATAAATTGTAGGACTAGAGTCATTAAGTTTTCTTTTGGCAACATGACAATTGAGAAAAATATTTTTAAAGTGACCAAACAGCCTAGTGATCATGAGGAATTAGAGGAAGTTGATTTGATTCAAACCATCACCCATGAACACTTTGATAGAGAGTATTTAGATGACCCTATGGAGAAAGCTTTGGTGAATGATGAGCAAGTAGACTTTTTCATTAATTGTGACTTGGAAAATTGTGGTGAAGGAGAATTTGAAGAAATGAAAAATTCAGTGCTGTCAGTGAATCAATGGAGACCAGTCATTGAGCATTTAGAGCTGCCAACAGTCAAATCCCAGCCATCTTTTGAGAAGCCACCCATACCCGAGAGAAAGTTTTTACCTAGTGAGCTGAAATATGTGTTTTTAGGTGAGGGAGAGTCCTATCCAGCTGCTATCTCTTCTCAGCTGAATTCAAACCAAGAGAATTGGCTTGTTGATGTCTTAAGAAAGCATAAAAGAGCCCTGGGCTGGACCATAGCAGACCTGCAAGGAATCAGCCCACTGATTTGCACATATAGGATATTTTTGGAAGAGAATGCCAAGCCCATTAGGCAACTGCAAAGGAGACTTAACCCAAACATGAAAGAGGTAGTTAGAGGGGAGGTAATCAAGCTGTTAGATGCTGGAATTATCTACCCCATTTCAGATTCTAAGTGGGTTAGTCCAACTCAGGTAGTGCCTAAGAAATCTGGAGTGACTGTGGTGAAAAATGAGAAAGATGAATTGGTTCCAATGCGCATCCAAATAGGGTGGCGCATGTGCATAGATTACAGAAAATTGAATGCAGTCACAAGGAAATATCATTTCCCTCTTCCATTTCTAGATTAGGTATTAGAAAGAGTGGCAGGGCAGGCATTCTACTGTTTTTTGGATGGATACTCTGGATATAATCAAATAGAAATTGCATTAGATGACCAGGAGAATACCACATTTACATGCCTATTTGGCACTTTTGCATATAGGCGTATGCCTTTTGGTCTTTGCAATGCTCCTGCAACTTTCCAGAGATGTATGATGAGCTAGTTCAGTGATTTTGTAGAGAAGTTCCTAGAGGTGTTCATGGACAACTTTTCAGTTTATGGTAGTGATTTTGATGTGTGCTTGGGGAATTTAGAGAAGGTTTTGATTAGATATGAGGAAAAGAACTTGGTTTTAAATTGGGAGAAGTGTCACTTCATGGTGACTCAGGGTATTGTTCTTGGCCACATAGTGTCTTCTAGGGGGATAGAAGTAGATAGAGCTAAAGTTGAAATCATTCAAAAACTTCCCACCCCTAGATGTGTCAAAGATGTCAGATCATTCCTAGGCCATGCAGGATTCTATAGGAGGTTCATTGCATCATTTAGTGCCATATCCAGACCTTTGTGCAACCTTCTATCTCAGGATGTTCCATTTGATTGGACTCCAGAATGTCAGACCTCATTTGATACACTTAAGAGTTTGCTCATCTCAGCTCCCATAATGCAAACACCAGATTGGACTTTGCCTTTTGAGATCATGTGTGATACTAGTGATGGTGCCATTGGAGCAGTGCTAGGCTAGAGGAGAGATAGGAAACCACATGTGTTGTACTATGCTAGTAAGTCCCTCAGTGATGCACAAAAGAACTACACAACTGCTGAGAAGGAGTTGCTAGCAGTAGTATATGCCTTAGACAAATTCAGATCATATCTAGTGGGTTCTCATGTCATAGTATACATTAACCATGCTGCATTGAAGTACCTCTTGACCAAATCTAATGCTAAGCCTAGACTCATTAGGTAGATCCTTTTGCTTCAGGAATTTGACTTAGAGATTAAGGACAATAAGGGAGTTGAAAATGTAGTTGCTGATCACCTTTCTAGACTCCCACATCAGGATTTAGCATCTTTTGATTCTCCCATCAATGAGACATTCCCTGATGAGCAATTGTTCCATGTAGACCCCTCTGAGGTACCCTGGTTTGCAGACTTAGCCAACTACCTAGCTTCGGGTATTGTACCTTCTCATTGGACCTTGTTGGATAGGAAAAAGTTTTTTAGGAATGTGAGGTATTTTTTTTGGGATGATCCATATTTGTTTAAGTATGGCCCAGATCAAGTCATTAGGAGGTGCATACCTGAAAGTGAGGTGAATAGTGTCATTAATTTTTGTCACACATTGGCTTATGGAGGACATTTTTTTGCTAGGAAGACAGTGGCTAAAATTCTACAAAGTGGTTTGTATTGGCCTACCATGTTTCGTGATGTGCATGCATTTTGTGTTGCTTGTGATAGAAGTCAAAGACTTGGCTACCTCACTAAGAGAAACATGATGCCACTCCACCCCATTTATGTGCTTGATATTTTTGATTGTTGGGGTATGGACTTCATGGGACCATTTGTGAATTCATTTGGTCATGAATATATCTTAGTGGCTGTTGACTATGTTTCAAAATGGGTGGAAGCCATTCCAACTAGGACCAATGACCACAAGATAGTGATTAAATTCTTGAAGGAGAATGTGTTCTCAAGATTTGGAATGCCAAAATCCATGATAAGTGATAGAGGAACACACTTTTGCAATAGCCATATGGGCCTTTTGATGAAGAAGTATGGGGTATTGCACAAGGTTGGAACATCTTATTGATTACACTTGAAAAGTGTAATTACAAACTCCCTAACTCAACACTTATTCATACATTAAAATAAGTAAAGTTGAAGTTTTAGTGTTATGGTGTTACTTATACTTTTATTATTTTATTTGTAGGAAAAAGGGCAAGAATGTCGAAGTTTATAGCTATGGAGAGGGCCAAGAAGACAAAGAAAAAGTCATGGTTCGAACCTCATCTTCGATGGAAAAGACTAGCCCAAAGACCCAACCAAGAGAAGGAAAGAAAGCAAAGAAGGAAAAACTAGACGGTCCCCACCGTCACCCAGACGGTCGTGACCACAGAAAGTTCAAAACTTCAGACGGTCCCGACCCCCTCTCCAGACGGTCGAGACCACCCGTGATTTACAATAGCTGCGTGAAAGCTCATCTTCTAGGGTTTCCTTGTATCTTTATAAGGACCCATTGCACGGCCATGAAGGGGGACGCCTCTTTTTGATTACTACACTTTAGATTGAGAGTTAGATTAGGTTTTGATTAATTTTAGAGTGATTTGTATGCTTGGACGTGTGGATTTATAGAGGTTTTTGGAGTTTTCATCATTGTCTTCGCATTACTTGTTCATCTTTTCTTTTACATCTGAGTTACATTGTAAGTTGCACTTCGATTTACTTCGATTTATTTCGATTTACTTCGTAATATAATGTTTTGCTTGTTTCGATTCCTTTTTGGCATGATGGAATGTTCTTTTATCGTTTTTGTGATGTTTAAAGTAGTTTTAGCGTAAAATCCTAGTTCTTGATTCAACGAATCAAGAATGGATAGTTCATGAAAAACCTTAGGGTGTTAGTAGACCCTTCGCATGGGTTGTGAGAGCTCATGCGTAAGGATCTACCGTGTTAAAATCTATTTTCAACTTGTTTCGAAAACATTCGAAACCAAAAATCTTTAACCACACTCGTTTGAAGTCACTGGTATGGGTTTTCGAATATAACCGTTTACATACTTTCGAATAAGGTTAAAAATAGGTTTCGAATTCATTTCTAGTTTCGTTTGTTTGAAAAACTTTCGGAATAAAGGTCTTTAACCATATCCGCTTGAGATCACTGGTACTGACCTTTGATTAAAATATTCTTAACACTTTTCGAATTAAACCCTAATCTAGTTTTGAATAAAAACATCCCAAGGTAAAGTAGTGAACTACCCGGACTTGAAAGTTGGATCAAGAACCTTTTTAGTATTGTGTTTGTTATTTAATTTAATTTATGAGTTGATTTATTCGCTTTAGAATTTAGAGTAAATGCTTTGTGTGCATTTTAAAATTAAATTGAATTTCTTTCATTTAGAATCTAAAACAAAAGTTTGAGTTATTGAAAAATTAGTTTAAATTAATTTAGGTTCACCTACTAATTAAGAGAACAAGTCTAGAGCTTTTAACAAAGCCCTCCATGTGGATTCGACCTCGAACTCACCGAGTTTTAAAACTACGACTGCCCTCTTGCACTTGAGAGGTACAACCTGAAACACAATTTAGGGTCGGTCACTTACCACCCCCAAACAAGTGGACAAGCCGAGTTAGCTAATAGGGAGATCAAAAGAATCATTGAAAAAACAGTGAATCCCACTAGAAAAGATTGGTCCTTGAAATTGGTGGATGCACTTTGGGCTTATAGGACTGCATACAAGACCATTCTAGGCATGTCCCCTTATAGATTGGTGTATGGAAAAGCTTGTCACTTATCAGTGGAGTTGGAGTACAAGGCCTTTTGGGCAGTGAAGCATTTTAATGAGAACATCAATGAGTCTGGGGTTCAAAGAAAGTTACAGCTTAGTGAACTTAAGGAGATTAGGAATGATGCATTTGACAATGCCAAAATTTCTAAGGATAGAGTGAAAAACTGGCATGATGCACATATTAAGAAGAGAGAATTGTTTGTGGGACAAAAAGTTTTATTGTATGATTCTAGGCTGTATTTATTTCCAGGTAAGCTCAAGTCAAGATGGACTGGTACATATGTGATCAAGCACATCACTGAGTATGGGGCCGTTGACATTGAGAATCCAACTTCAAATAATGTTTTCAGGGTGAATGGACAAAGACTCAAGGAGTATCATGAAAATTTCATTGCTGAAATTGATAGTTGGGATCTTGAAGATCCCTCGGATTGTGGTTGATTGAGGAGAGAAGTCTATTTTGTACCATAGTAGTTTAGTTATTCTTTTCATTTAGTTCTTTTCTGTTATTAAAAAAAAAATTATCAATTTGCAAGTCTAACAGTTGGTTGCAGCATTCAAATATGGAAGCAGTAGCTTATTAAGGAGATGGAGCATTCACTGTTCTGTAATGCAAGTATGTTCAAATTTGGTTTGATCAGCCCACCCAATTGGTACAATTCATGAGCATAAAATTTTCAATTTTCTGAAGTGCATTTCATGGGACTTAAGTGATTTGAACTGAGTTAAATTGTTGTAACACTGCTTTGCATTCGAATGAGCTGTTCTTGGAGTATGTTGCACTAACCAGATTGGGGGGAATTACATTGGAAGCATTCTAAATTTTCAGCAATTCAACTCAATTAATTAAGCTCAATTAAGCTTATCAGGTACCCTATTCTCTCAGAACTTTATTGCTTAACTTGACTTTACATTGGGGACAATGCTCACTTTTAGTTGGGGGGGAGGATCATAATCTAAGATTCTATTTTGAGTGACATTGGTTGCATTGAAATGATTTATTGTGATTAGAATTGCTTTAGTTGGTTTTCTGAATTGCTTGTGATTGAGATTGTCTTGTTTAGCTTGCAACAATTGTTTAAAAAAAAATTTGAAAATTGAAAAATTTTAGCAATTTTTTTATTTTTTATTTTTTTTATTGCATAATATTTTTAGGATTAAGTGTTTTTAGGAATAAATTTAGTGTAAAAAAAAAAAGAGTCACAGAACATGGCTTAAGTTTTTTTTGTTAGGACTATCACAGAATTTGGTCTGTGAAACACTGGGGTACATAATTTCTGATGCAGTGTATTCGGATACGGTGTTGGGTATTCGGATATGGCTAAAAGACTGGTTCAGTAACCCACCCGAGACCTTTCCCATTCGGATACTTAAAACCCTCACCCGAATACACTTAACATTCCAACACCCCTTATTTCCCTCCATCTGCGTGAATCAAAGAATCGAATAGCCATTTGGAACTTTGGATCGAGAGAAGCTTGAAGCTAGGGTTTTGGGTGTTTGGCATTACGCGAAGACAACGAATGAGGCAAGGGTTTGTTGATCAGACATTTGGAACCATGCCACCAAAGAGGAAGTTGACAGTTCCTGGGCCGCGGAGAACAAGCTTACACTTGAGGGAGCAATATTTAGGTAAGGCTCCTGTTCCTGTTACCTCTGAACCAATAGAGATAGGGTTGCTTGAATCTTTAACACCTTCCCCTAGTGAGGAAGTCCAAATACCCAATGAGCAAGAGCACTCAATGGGTGGAGTCAATGTTAATGAGTTAATCCCAGAAGCAGAGGCCCCTAGTGTGGCCTTTTCTGAGGAACCTTACTCCAACCCTCGGTTTGCAAACCTAACATCAGAAGAGAGGTACACAGATGGTTATGCTAAGAGAACAGTCTTGTGTGAGAGGGAAATCAAACTTGAGGATTATGCAGATGATCCCTATAGGCTAACGGAGATGATTATGAACAGAGGATGGTTTGAATGGGTAACTGTCAGCTAGAGAGCTATTGTACCAGTTGTTAAGGAATTTTATTCTAATGATGTAAAGGGGGAAAATGGGAACAAGGAAATTCATACTAAAGTGAGAAAGACACCCATAGTGTTAACTCCTGAGTTGATAGAAAGGGTTGCTGGACTTCCACTAGGAAACATTCCTCCTTCAACTCCACAGCAACAAGCTGAGTGGGAAGAACAATTGAGAAAAGATAACTTGGCAAAGTTACTATCTGGAAACCCTCAAGCTCAATGGGATAGAGCTAGGCTGTCCAAGGGAGACCTCACTGATAAAAGCAGAGTCCTACATATGCTGGTCTGTTAAAAAATTCTCCCTAATGCATATCTTTCTTCTGTGACAGTTCCACAAGCTGAGTTCATTGGGAAACTGTTTTTAGACATCCCCATTGACTTAACTAACCACATTTGGACTACCATAGCTGTAGCAGTGGAGAAACCTAGGGTGAATTCTGGGTTATCCTTTGGAGGATTAATAACGAAAATTGTGCAGAACCATGGGGTGAGAGGGAGAGCTGGAATGGAAATGGTGAAACCTGCTGCAAGAATTGCAAAGACAATTGTAAAAAGAAGCCAAGGTCAACTGGCAAGGAGAGTGGCAAGGGAACCAACCGGTGAACAAGAACCAGTAAGAGAGGAAAGGAGTGAAGAAATCACCATCCGAAGTTTGTATGAAATGATCAGAGAAGTCCAGAGGAAGCAAGATGAAGTAATTGCTGAGGTGAGGAGTTGGAAAGATTGATAGGAGGAAAATCACTGGCAAATCATTGAAATGCTGGAAGGATTGCATGAACTAGCCTCCCTAAGAAATTTTGAGCCCCCTGGTGATCTTTGAATGGAGTTCTATTTTGAAACACAAACTAGAATCTGTGTATGTTTTTTCAGAAAAATTCTTTGAGCCATGTTTTGATGACCAAAGTCTAGGGTCTTTTGCTTTGAGTTTTGTTTTAGTTTTTATTGGAATTTTTGATAAAGTAATGTTGAAAGTGATGGAACTTGGTTAGAAACTAAGTTTGATGCAATTGAAGTGCTGTTTTTGATCTGTCCTTTTGAAATGAGTTTTCATGTTTTGAGATGGACGGAATTTCAATTCTTCCTATTCAACATTGTAGCTTGGTACTTGTTTGACTTTGTTTACTTTTGTTTTGCTGAATTTTTCTCTTTGCTAAAAATTGGATGGAAATTGCAAAATGGATGAATGATAGGCCAGTTGATTTGATTTTGGTCAGTGTCATTTGCATAAAGTGGATTAAGCTGAGCTTAAATTTTGAAATTTCAAAGACTTGTTCTACTTGCTTTGTGTTTTTGAAGCTGAATGGTTGTGAATGAATACAATTTGAAACTAGTTTGCTCAACATTTATCTTGATGAATGAATTTATGAATGGACATTGCATTTTATGAATTTCCAACTATAGTGGAGACTGAGACCTGAAGTAAGATTTTTGAGCCTTAAGCTTTGTTCATGAGAGATTTACATTTACTCTAAGAGCTTTTCAAAAGCTTAAAAATTTCTTCATTTTAGTTTCTTCAATAACTCCAAGTGCCATACTTTGTTTTTTGGGTGTTTGTGAAATTACAGAAGAATTGAACTTGAAGCTTGATTCTCAGCTGTAATGGATGAGTGGAATGAGATCATGGAAATGACATTAGGCCATCCTTTTAATGTTTGGGCCTGTAGTACCTTTCTTTGATGAACATCACCTTTGTAACCAAGTTGAGCCTTAACAGAGCATTCACATTTCTTTCTTCTCACCACATTATTCCTTTAACCACAATGAATGCTCTTTAACCTTCCTAATATATTTTAGAATACATCGAAAGTAAGGGGAGAAGAGCAATGAAAAGAATTGCAGGATTGTGGGAGTAAGAAAAGAAAAAAATAAATGGAAGAAAAGAAGAGTTTGGTGATGTAGAAAAATCAAAGAAAAACACTTTGGCAAAAAATTTCAGTTTTTCAATCTCAATTTCAATTCCAAAAAAAAAAAAAAAAAGAAATGAAATAAGGGTGTGATTTGGTAGAACTGTGGAAAGGTAGTGGTATGATAATTTCAGTGTTCCAAAACATTTTTGAACTCCTTAACCCTCCTTCAAATTACCCCATTACACCTAAATGGCCCCACTACAACCTAATGCAAGTCCTAATAGATCCATGGGAGGATTTTCATTCAATTGTGAAAGCTGGGAATTGGGAAAGCAAAGTAAAAATTCTGAATTTATTTCACTATACCATTCTTTCATGGAGTTATGCCAAGTCCTTTTCTTTCTTGAATAAATCGTTCTTGACTTATGGATGCTACCTTCTAGAATTTGATTTACATCTACTCTTTTAAAAGGGGCATCTTGAGAGAAACCTTGTGTGTTATATTTTCTTGTGAGTGAATTCCAAGGTGAGGATTGAAGTTGAAACTTGGGAAAGAAATAGAATGCAAATGTTCAGAATTAAATGAAATTCAAAGGATTTATGTTGAGTTGATGGAGTTAAAAGCTACTATTCTTTTACATTCAATTCACACACTTGGCAAGTTGCACATTTCTTATAAAATTTTGACTTTTAAACTTTGCTTATGAAAATTTTTGTTCATGATACTGATTGATTTTCTTGAATCACTGAAATATCATTTATTTGAAAATTGAGTAGATTTGTTTTTGTTTATTTTTAATAAAGTAGCTCTCTTACATCTTATACTATAAGCATTACTAGGGACTAGTAATGTTGTAGTTGGGGGGTGTGATTGGACCTCTATTGTCGCACATTGACTAGTTGATTTACACCTTTTTATGGCATATAAATGATATAAAACTCTTGTCTTATGCAGATTTTATCTCCCTCACTCAAATAGAGCATATGTTGAGTTTTCATCATATGGAAGGTAAATTGAGCTCACTAAAGTTGCAAAGGAGAAGTAATGAAGAAGTGAAAGATTGGATGAGCTTGAACACAACACATCAACTGAGTTAAACCTCTTTGGGAGATTCAGAATTTTTCTTAAGATCAATACAAGTGGATCAAATCATCAGCTCTGAGATTTTTGAAGCAGAAAATTGTATTTGGATGATGGATCTGACCCATTTGAATTCTTTTAGAGAGTGCATTGAGTGCTGGAGGGAATGTTGTATTCGAATACAATGTTGCAGCATTCAAATGATGTGTAATATCCCAGTAACATATTCCACGTGACTATAACTTCCCCATGTGACATGATCCTGAGATCAAGGATGGCAAATCTGTAATTCAGGGACAGATGGCATAACGGAATGGGAAATTTTGAGAAGAATGAGTAGAGTGAGTGGGGGGTATCATCAAGGAGACACACATCAGATAAACAAAAAAAAATTAACACAGAGAGGAGAGAGAAATCAACACAGAGAGGGGAGAGAGTTTTTGGTTGTTTTCTTTTGTTTCTGTTATTGTTTGAGCTGAGGGAGAGTCTTTCATTTTTGATTTTCCGATTTCAACAGTTTTAATTAGATTTTCCATTGCAATTCAATTTCAATTCCAGATTTCAGATTTCAAATGTTTCATTTCCAGCTTTCTAGTTTTGTTTCTAATTTTCTGAATATGGTTGGCTAAATCATTCTTGGGCCAAGGCAAGGACAATGTCCTTTCCAATGAACCTCAAGATGCCGAGCTTCATGGTTTTACTTTAAGTTTTTTTGATTATCAATTCAGTTTGCATATGAATATCTTAGAAACCATTGATTCAATACTTGATTAACACTAATTTGTATATCTTATCAATGAGTTCATAGGTGTTGCTTGACTTAGAACCCTCATGGCAATTTTTTATGCGGGTTACTAGATATAGAACTCCTATTGTTCTTAAGATATGTTATGCACATTAAGTGTTTAATCCATAGTTTGTTTCAAATGAAATTAATTTTCTCAAAATCAGAGCAAACCGAATTGGTAATCCACACACTCTTAGCATCTTGAGATTGATTTGGATTGGCATTGAACTTGTCTTGCCCAACCCCTTATTCATTAGATTTTTAGTTAAATTTAATTTTTACTTTGGAAAATTTCCACAAAACCATCAACATTCCATATCAGAATTTTGTTTTTGTTTTACATTCATGTGAGCTATGTTTTGCCACTTTAATCCATTAGAATCAGTCACTCTTTTGCTCCTTAGATCTCTGTGGAAATGACCTGGTATTTACTAGTATTTTGTGCTACAATTACACCTTGCACTTGGGGAGTTTTGTCTTGATTTTCTGCACTCAAAATACTTAGTTAAAATATAGAATCAAGAGTGAGGAAATTAAGCAAACATAAGCAAATAGTTTCGAGAGCGCGTAAAAAAACATCCACGAACAAAAATAAAACCCTCTAAACTCTCTAAAGTATGCTGAAAATATGTAATGGAGTTCTCCCTAGTCGGCCGTCTAGCAACCCTTAAATAAACATAACACAAAACCCTAAAAATGAAATTGCAGCCGCGGCTCTCCAGCACTGTAGTCCGGACCGTGTGCCAGGGGGTCTGGACCACAGAAACTTTGTTTCTCCAATTTCGCTCCTCATTTATAGCTAAATCTTTGGGGGAGTCCGAGCCATCCTAGACGAAGTTGGCTCCACATCGTTCCCTCCATCTTCTAAATCACCAAAGTAGCTATCTTCTTCAATTAATTCGCCATTTTCCCTGCAATTAATAAAATAAACCATGTAAGTGATAAAATAGTGACAAGTCTTCAAAATAAACTACTTAAATGCATTAATAATTATGCAAAAGGGGGTTTGTAATTACACTTATTAAGTGCAATCAGATTGCACGAGCATGCTAGGGTTACAAGGACTCAAACTATATGGATATGGATGGGAGTGAGGATCGGGTGGTGTAGGTTGCCACTACTTTGCAGGCGTAAGGACTTTACATTCGTTGATATATATAGGCCAATTATACTACAGATGTGAATATAATATTAACTGAGACTACTAATTGAGATGTGACTAAAATTCGGATTGATATGGTTCAGATGGATATGAGTGTTGAGATAGTGATCCATTAAAAGATTACATATTTGAATGTGAATATGGATATAGATATGATGGCTAGGATTGTGATCCAATGAAATACTGCATATCAAAAGAATAATAAGCATTATTATAACACTGATATGCAGAATAACATGGATTATAGTAAGACTGATACGAATAATTGGATGTACATGAATCATTGTAATTATAATCACAGTTTGAGTAGTATCCATTACTGGGAGGCATAAGGACAATTATGGAAATTAAGATCAAACTCCTATTGTAAATGCATTTTTATTGTATTAAGATGAAAGGAAGAAGAGAAGTATAATTACGTTAACCTACTCTTACTCCTACTTTTAAAAATAAAGGAAATAAGAAATGAAAGAAAATCCACTAGCGATGTGAGGCCGAGGGACCCGTTTTTGGCTTCCTTCTTCGAGATTCATACTTAGAGTATCAAAGTGCAACTTCCACTCAACTGCCCACTTATCCTTATGTGGATAGTTATTTGGGTGGTTGTAACTACCTTAACAATTTCTCACTTATCTGAGAGATTGTAACTGCTTTGGGTGGTTGTAACTGGTGATTATATACTTGAATTTAGGGGCCAAAATCTTCACGAAATCAAAGTCAACTAAATAGACCGATTATATAGATTCAACCATATATATATATATATATATTGTCTAAGATAATATTGGCTAAATTAGCCAATTTTCTTCTAGCCTATCAAAAATAAATCTTATTGGTCGATTTGGAATCCCAACCAAATTTTTTTAGGCCAATATTTTAGGACAAATAGTATTCCTCGTGTATTAAATGCATTAAAAACAATCATTGAAATTACTAGGGGAATAGGAAGGTTATTGGGATTAGCAGAGCATTATGACATTTGTGGACATACATCATTGTGCATGCATAGGAGTTATAGGTGTGTGCCTTGCAAGATTGGGTTAATATTGGGTCCGATATGCGAAAAACATTTTCAACAAGTTTGTTAATTAGTTTTGAATTGTCAACGTGTTTGTTTCATTTAGAATAAGTCATTAGGTAGTGAGTCAATAACGAGGGAGTGTCTCTTAACTTGTAAGGAGTTTGTTATTTCGTTTGTATTTAAGCAAAGTGAGAGTCCAAGTGCAAGGTATAGGACTTTTTATTCAAATAATAAAAAATTCTAGAGTTCTGCACATTTCAAAATTGGAATATCAATATTGTCTCACTTTGTCTTCCAACCACTAATACTGTGTTTGTATCAACTGCTATCAGAGCCTATCCTTCCATGGTTGAAAGCCTCGTGCCACAACCCCGTTTGACTAATGGACATCCCTAATAATGTTACAGTGCATATCAATTTTGCAATATTATTTACTTTAAGTGAAATTAATTTTTAGTAAAATATTGAATAATGTATTAAAATTAAGTTTATTTTTTAAAAGAAGGGATATTTACACTCTTCCGTTAGTTTTTTTCACTTCATAATAGTTTTAATGAAATAGAGTAATGTGGAATCGAATAAACTAATAAAAAACTGTATTTATAATTTACCCCCAAAAAATGATTTCATTAAATTCTAAAATTGTTTTCATTATAAGAGGAGAGTTTTTGTCAGTTGTGTTTAACAGATGTTAACTTCTCACTCACATGAATTTCGTATAAATCGAGAGTTCAAATCTACCAGCCCACTGAAATATATGTATTTTTTAGATAAACACAAACATTTATATATAATTATCAAAAAATATAAATATAAAAAATAAATTAATAATTATTTTATGAAATTATACAATTTTATTAAATATATTTTTATAATATAGTTAAAATTTGTTTTTATAAATATAAATATTATATAATTCTATGCATCATACAAGTCAACACTAAGATATGTGTGGGAAAAAATTGACTTTTTGACCTATTCGAGCTTTTGACATTTTGTAAAATGATGAAAATTATCTTTTTTGGAGTTTTTTTTTTTTTGGTCAAATTGGTACCATGTTAAATGAACAAAAGAAAAATTAAAGAACTTAACTATAATAAGTTTAGATAAATGATATTAGCAGTCTCAAAAAAAGTTTCTTACACTCTCTATGAGCGAATATTTTCTCCTAATAGATTGCTATATGGTTTTTGAGGAATGAAATATTATCTCCCGGCACTACTACAATAATTGATAAAAATCACACTAAGAAATTCATAAAGATCATAGTTTTAGAAAAAGCGTGATAAAGATTTGTGAGTTAGACTTTTTATTTCAATCTAATTAAAAAACTGAGATTAAAAGTTACTTTTAATACTTTTTATCTCATTTTTGTTAAAACCGTGATTGTATTTAAAACGAGATAAAAGATCAGTGGAAACCATCTCAAGATGAAACTGAGATAAAAAATTAATGGAAACAATCTCTAGAAAAAACTGAGATAGAAAAGTGAGGAAAATCATATCTTAAAAAAAGCGAGATAATTAAAAGAATGAGGGATAATATTATTATTTTTTCTTTATATATCTCTCAAACAATTTTGTTTATCACCTTATATGATTTAAATTAGATTTCATAAACTTTATTATAACATTTATTTATTAATTTTAATTAATTGAATATGATATAAAAACTACAATCATATATCAATAAACAAAAAATTTGTAAATTAATGTTAAAACTAAATTTACCAAATCAAATTTAAATAACACTAAATGTAAAATCATTTTTTTTCAGTAAATATATGGAAGTAGTTTTCATAATTTGTATGACTTATAATGAGGTAAATATTAAATATTTAATATCTAATAAATGTTTAGTGTATCTTTAATATTATTTATATTAAAAGTGACATTATTTTATATTTTGTTGGAAGTGATAAAAATTTAGAAATAAAAATAATAAAAGTTTTCATTTTTTTTTAGAACTAATTTTTGAAAATAATCATTGAAAATATTTTTTGTATTACAAATCAATTTTTAAAATAGTTTTCAAAAATTTTGTTTTAACAATAATTTTCTAGAACTAAAACTAAACGCGACCTATTTACTTTTAAAAATATAGTACAAAATGAAGAAAAATATATTATAAATAGTGAGCCACGATTAAATATATGCTATACACAAAGGCTAAAGGAAAATGAGAAAAAGATTTAAGATTATTTTTAATTAAATATGATAGATATACATAAATTATTTATTAAGTATTCACATGGTTCTATATATTAGTTATGATTTCAAATTATTACAAAAAGTTAACATAATTAAATAAAAGTAATTTTTTTATCATTTTTTCCTATCAATTGATAAGAAAAAATGCAATTTTTAATTACTAATTGGTTGACAAAAGTCATAATAAATTATTGTAAAAAATTTAAAATAACATAATTTTATTACTTTTAGTAACCCCAAAAGTGATAAAAATTTGTTCATATATATTAATATGTAAAATGTATATATAAATAACAACTTAGACTAGCGGTTAACTACACTAACTTTCAAAGGAATTGCACGGGTTTGATTCTCAGTAGAAACAAAAAAAAGATATGAAATATTTAAGGTTGCTATAATAATAAGGCGCCACAGGTTGCGATGTGGATTTTTATTATTTTTAAAATTAATCTATTTTTTTCAGCGAATTATTTGTCCATATTTGATTACGATTTTTTCAAAAAAAATGAGATCAAAATTCATAAAAGATCACACGAGATTTATTTTTATCTCAGTTTTTACCATAAAAGATCACGTTTTTAGTGTGTGATTGTTGTAAGTTTTCGATCACGATTATAAACTGTGATAAAAAAGATGTGATTTATAATTTCACCTAAATAAATCACGTTTTTGTAACTAAGATAAAAAGTGAAATATCATGTTTAAAAGCTGTGATAATTATACATTTTTGTAGTAGTGCGAGATTTATTTCTTTTTATATGTGAAACTAAAATTAAAAAAAAAAAGTTAACTACTTTCTAGCATAAAAAAAATCAAACTTTTTTATCCTCAAACTATATGCCGTAAAAATGCTGTTTTCTTATTTAAAAAAATCCCTTGTCCATGGTGGAATAATTTTCTTAGAAAAGAGGAGCCTCTGCGATTTTAAGATTTGCACCTTATTACTTTTTGATTATCTGACCTCAAGTTTTGCACGTGACAAAAACTCTGGCCCAATCACCGTGGTTTCCTTCCTCAAACGATGCGCTTGACTTTTTTACTTTTTCTTTTTCCGGCGCCGATCAAATGCTTTTGACTGAAAATAATTGCGAATATATTAATGAATAATTTAGAGTGTGTTTGGAATTGTATAAAAGTATATAAAATAAAATAAAATTATAAAAATAAATATCTTGTAATTTGTATAATGAGTAAAAAATATAAAATTTATTATCTCGTAATTTATATTTATAGAGATTTGTAAAATTTTATTTTATTTTGTAAAAATTTATATAGCTCCAAACGAAGCCTAAAGTTTGATTTGCACTACTTTGCCTTCCACCTGTACAAAATAAAAAATTAGGGACCGTTGAGTAACCCCGTTATTCTTCTACTTATATTTTTTATTATTATTTTTTGAAATAAAAATTAAATTATATTTAAAAATATAATTTTGTTTATAATTATTAATTTTTTTATAAAATATTTAATTTGATTAGTTTTTAAAAATTTAATTGAATTTAATAACATATATTTTATATTAATTTAATTAATTAATTAAATATTTATTAAAAATCATTTAATTAAATAAATATAAATATATTAAATTATAATTTAATAATATTATTTACTAAAAATAATTGAATAGAATATAATTATCATATCATTTAATTCAGTAAATATAAAATATATTAATTATAACTTAATTGTATTATTTATTGAAAAGTTAAATAAGATCATAATAATTTAAATAAATTAAATCTGAAATTTATTAAAATAATTTAACAAAATATATTTAATATTAATTAGATTAATTAAATTAAATTAATTATTAAATTTAAGTTAAATTAATTAACTTAATTTTATTATTTATGAAAAAATTTAATAAAATATATTTCATATTATTTAAATTAATTAAATTAAATTAATTATTAAATTTAGTTTAATTAACTAATTCTATTTTATCATTTATTCAAAATAATTTTATAAAATATATTTTATATTAATTTAGTTAAATTAACTATTAAAAGTAAAATTAAATAAATTTATTATTTATTAAAAATAATATTTCATATTAATTAAATTAAATTAAATCATATTAATTATATTATTTCTTAAAAATAATTTTAGGTTAATAAAATATTTGAATAAAATAATTCATTTTAATATTATGCAACAAAAATTGACAAAGGGTGTGCTTGGCAACGAAATTTTTAGCAAAAAGTTATCAACTTTTGATTTTTGAACGTTTGGCAAACCATTAAATTTTGCCACTTTGCTTTGTTTTAATAATTTCTCAACTCAAAAGTTGTTAAAAGTTGCTAAAAGTTACCAAAAGTTACTAAAAATTACCAAAAATTACTAAAAGATTTACCAAATACTAAAAAGTTGTAAAAAATTGTTGAAAATCGCTAAAAATTATTATTTGTTTCACCAAATATACCAATAATTACAACTAGCAAGTTTTGGTAAACAATACCAAGAATTATTAAAAATTGTGCCTCTGAACGCCCTCAAAGTGTTAAAATTCACAACATATTTGTAATAGAAAAAAAAAAAAAGAGTGAAACGCTTTTTTCTATATTTATGTTTTTTGTTTAAGTTTTTATTTTTTTGGAAACAAAAAAATATAAATAGACTTAACAAACGTGTTTTTGTTGTCAGTTTACAAATTTTGAAAGCATAAGTAGAAATACAGAAAACAAAAATGTTATTAAATGGGGGTATAGTAACTTGATTTTGTTTCAAAGTGACATAGGCTGCTCTCTTTTTAATCTTGTTTACATAAAGGATTTAATAATACGATCTTTTCGACCTTATTATTTCGTTTCCAACCTCATTATCATTTTTCTAACCTCATAGACTTGCATCATAATTAAAGAAGTATGAGTCTAGTTTAATTTCAACAATATGGTTACAGTTCAACTAAGCAAGTTCATTATCGTAACCATAGGAAGCATGATAAGACATTTATTCTTTTAAAATTTGTCACATTTCACTTAACAATTTGGGAATGTATCTGTTTGTGCCAGAATTTATTCTCAGTGCAAGTAACGTACGTACTGTCATGATTTTTCCAATATGTTATTGCGTGGGCATGCCCGAGTTAAAGGGACTCAAATTGTATGGATATAAATGAGAGTGAGGATTAGGTGGTAGGTTGCCACTGCCTTCCAGACGTTAGAACATCACATTTGCTAATATCTATAAACTAATCATACTGTGGATGTGAATATAACATTGATTGAGACTACTAATAAAGATGTGACTGAGATTCTGATTGATATGTTTATGATGAACATGAGTGCTGAGATAGTGATCCATTAAAAGATTGCCGATCAGAATGTGAATATAGATGTAGATATTGCTGAGATTATGATCTATTGAAATACTAAGTATTAGAAGAACAATAATGATTATTATAACATTGATACGCAGAATAGGATGGATTATAGTAAGACGGATATGAATAATTGGATGTACATGGATCATCATTATCATTATCATTATCAGAATTAGAATCTGAATAGTATCCAATGCAGGGAGGCATAAGTTTGGAGATGAAGATCAAACTCCTACCTTAAATGCAATTTTATTACATTAAGACAAAAGGAAGAAGAAAAGTATAATTATGTTAATCTACTCCTACTCTTACTCTTAAAAACAAAGAAAATAAGAAATGAAAGAAAATTCGCTAGAAATGTGACGTTGAGGGACTTATTTTTAGCTTCCTTCTTTGGTATTTATACTTGGAGTATCAAAGTAACTATTGCTGTCGTTTGTATCTACCGTTTATAACCTTCGCTCAACTGCCCACTTATTCATAACATAAGTGGATAGTTATTTGGGTGGTTGTAACTGCCTTAACAACTTCCCACTTATCTGAGTGGTTGTAATTGCTTTGGATGGTTGTAACTGGCTGTTATCTACTTGAATTTAGAAGCTATTATCTACTTGAATTTAGAAGCCAAAATCTTCACAAAATCAGAATTTCATCAAATAGACTGATTGTATAGATTCAGTCGCATGCATTTTTTTGTCCGAGATAATATCGCCTAAATTAGTGAAATTTCTTCTGGCAATTAAAATCAAATTTCATTGACCGATTGGGAATCCTAACTAAATCTTTTTAAGGCCGATATTTTGAGACAAACAATGCCCCTGAAATATTTGAAAATGAAATATCTTGAATTTTCAAATAGTTGATAAAATGACCAATATTTTTGTTAAGTACAAATCCATGCCAAAAAATAAATTTTTGTTAAAAAATAAAATTTTCTATTGAAATGAAAATTTTGAAGTGGTATTCGAACAAGACTAATTTTTTTATGAACTGCCACAAATTCAAAGAGGATGGATAATTTCAAATGCCAAATTATTTTTAGGTTTTTATCAAAAAATATTTTGGCAACTTTGATATCGCTAACAGTTTGAAAGTATTTGGGTAAAGCCAAACGTGAAAGCGGAATTTGCCCCTTGAATTTAAAATATCCGGGTAAAGCCATACATAACAAAGAGGATTTTTCAACAATTTGTTGCCTTCCAAGCATGTTGGTTTTGTCATCACTAGATTGATCGATCGAATCATCTTCATTGGCTAGATTTAGTCTAGATTGTTCGGCCAAATTGTGTTCTCCGGATGAGATGAGAGCTTTGGCCAAATCTTTTTAGGATTGATTAGCCAAACCTTGTTGTTCAGATATATTGGCATCTTCGCACAAATCTTCTCTGGATTGGCCACATTCTTCAATAACTTCATTGAATATATACTAGTCATTAGTCAGCCCTATTACATCTAGTAAGCTAATCCACTTATGTATGGATCTCTTTAGATCACCAAATAATTCACATAACTTTTGGGCTTAACTGAGCTTTATGCGCAAATCATTTATATCTAGTAGAATTGGCGTCCCACTAGGCGTGCCAAAAATTGTTTGTACTAGAATTTATCCCTAGAGAAAACAATGCACATTTTTTCACAATTTTTTTCCCAAAAAGTGATTGCATAGGTGTACTAGAGTCACAGGGACTCAAACTGCATAGATATGGATGAGAGTGAGGATCAAGTGGTGTAGGTTGCCACTACCTTATAGACGTAAGGACTTCACATTCGTTGATATCTATAGGCCGATCATGCTGCGGATGTGAATATAATATAAACCAAGACTGCCAATAGAGATGTGACTGAAATTTAGATTGATATGATTCAGATGGATATGAGTGTTGAGAGAGTGATCCATTAAAATGTTGTGTATCTAAACGTGAATATGGATATAGACATGATGGCTAGGATTGTGATCCAATGAAATATTGCATATGAAAAGAATAATTAGGATTATTATAACACTGATATGCAGAATAACATAGATTATAGTAAGACTGATATGAATAATTAGATGTACATGGATCATTGTAATCAAAATCACAGTCTGAGCAGTATCCAATGCGAGAAGGCATAAGGATAATTATGGAGATGAAGATCAAACTCCTATTGTAAATGCAATTTTATTGTATTAACGTAACATTTGGAGTGGTAAAAAATAAGAAAAAAATAAGATAAAACAAGATAAAACGTGATTTTTTGTTAATTTTAGTATTTAGCATTTTTTTCTCAAACTGCGTTTTTTAGAGATGAACAGTAACAAACCGTTAGAACGGTTTTCCAAATTCATTCTAACGGATTAAAAAAAAATCCCCATCCATTATTTTTTTAGAGATGAATAGTAACAAACCGTTAGAACGATTTTTCAAATTCATTCTAACGGATTCAAAAAAAATCCCCATCCATTGTTTTTCTCTCTCTTGTTTTTTCCAAATTGTGTTGTTTGGAGATGAACAGTTTTGATCCTTTAGAACGTTTTTCCTAAATTCGTTCTAATAGATTAAACAAATCTCCAGATAATAGTTCTTCTTCTTCTCTATCTCTCTCTCTCTAAATCTTATCTTTTTGAGATAAATAGTGGTAATCCGTTAGAAAGGTTTCTCAAATCCGTTCTAACTGATTCAAACGGTTTCGTAGGCTCAGGCCAAAATAGTACTCGTTTGAAAGTTTTTGACTCGGGGAGCATGATTGCCAAAAGAAATTTTCACACTCAGTTAACCTCTTTCTGGATTTTTTTTTATTTTTTTTAGCAAAATATTAAACTTTTTTGAAATTAGTAATGGTAAGAATGTGTAAATGTGTAATAGATAATTTTAGTAATTTATAGAGATTGTTGGAGATTTATTTTGTTTTATTTTATTTGTTGGCACACCAAACAGTGCCTAAGATGCAAGGAAGAAGAGAAGTATAATTATGTTAACCTACTCCTACTCCTACTCTTAAAAACAAAGAAAATAAGAAATGAAAGAAAATCCACTGGGAATGTGAGGTTAAGGGACTCGTTTTTTAGCTTCCTTCTTGGGGATTCATACTTCCAGTATCATAGTGCAACTTCCGCTCAACTGCCCACTTATGCTTATGTGGATAGTTATCTGGGTGATTGTAATTGTCTTAGCAACTTCCCACTTATCTGTGTGGTTGTAATTGCTTTGGGTGGTTGTAACTGGTGATTATATACTTGAATTTAGGAGCCAAAATCTTCACAAAATCATAATCTACTAAATAGACTGATTATATAGATTCAACCATATATTTATTTTTTTGTCTAAGATAATATTGGCTAAATTAGCCAATTTTCTTTTGACTAATCAAAAATAAATCTTATCGGCCGATTTAGAATCCTAACCAAATCTTTTTAAGCCAATATTTTGGGACAAATAGCATTCCTTGTGCATTAAATGCATTACAAACCATCACTGAGATTACTAAGGGAATAAGAAGGCTATTGGGATTAGCAGAGCATTATGACACATGTGGACATACATCATTGTGCATGCATCGGAGTTATAGGTATGTGCCTTGCAAGATTGGGTCAACATTGGGTCCAATATGCAAAGAACATTTTCAACAAGTTTGTTAATTTGTTTTGAATTGTCAATGTGTTTGTTTCATTTAGAATAAGTTATCAGGTAGTGAGTTAATAACGAGGGAGTGTCTCTTAACTTGTAAGGAGTTTGTTATTTCATTTGTGTTTAAGCAAAGTGAGAGTCCAAGTGCTTGACTTTTTATCCAAATAAACCAAAATTCTGGAGTTTTATACATTTCAAAATTAGAATATCAATATTGTCTCACTTTGTATTCCAACACTAACACTGTGTTTGTATCAACTGCTATCAGAGCCTATCCTTCCATAGTTGAAAACCCTGTACCATAACCCTGTTTGATAGTGCACAACTTCTTGATGTGGTCTACCAATGCTCATCCAAAATTGACAAAATCATAGAGGATTTAGAGATGACATCAGTCTGCATCCACGTAATTTCTAGTCCTACCATCCAACAAACTTAACCCTTAGGTTCGATTATAGAGGCTTTTGGATTTTCCAACTGCCCTTACTCCTTTGCTGATCATAGCAATAACCACCCCAAAATTGAACTTTCTAAATATGACGGGGTCTGCCTGGGTTCTTTAGTTGAACAATATTTTTTGCTTTTCTAGGTAGCATGCATGAACAACTGATATCGGGCTCTTTCCACCTAGAAAAGATTCTTTACGATACTTTAAATGAATGTAATTTTTAAGTGCTCTCATCGATTGGCCCACATTTGTTTGAGCTCTTGAAACTCGTTTTGGCCCCACAGAATTTGAGAACGCTAAAAGAGAGGTCACCAAGCTCTGTCGATGGACTTCTGTTAAAGAATACCAAAAGGAGTATGAAAAATTGTTAAACCACATCACTGGTATACCAGATAAATTCATGTTGTAGTGCTACATTTCTAGTCTCAAGGATGAAATTTGGCTTGTGGTCATGTCCCTTGGCTAACAACACTAGTTAATGCTATGGCTTTGGCTAGGATGCAAAGAGTCTGTAATTGTAGCACGAGATAAAAAAACAGTATTCAGTGCTCTCTATCTTAGCTTGCCACAAAAGTGGATCACACAACCACACTGATAATTAAAAGGTTGTGCCCTGAAGTAATGAATGAGCATCGAGAGTAAGGTTTATGTTATCATTGTGATAAAAAATTTAAGCCAGTCCATCGGTACAAATTTACGCTCTATTTCTTATAGATCAAGATGAAGAAGATGAAACAGATATCAGTAGGGAGGCCTTGGAGGAAATTAATGGCAAAATATCCTTACATACCATGGTTAGAGCGTGAACACCTCAAATGCTCCGTGTTATAGATATCATTGGTAACCCTCCATTCTACATATTAACTAAAAGTGGTTTTACCCACAATTTCTTCGATTCACATATATTCAAACGAACGAGAATAGTTGCTGACAAGTGAACAAAAATGAAGGTCACAGTACCTAGTGGAGAACAAATGCAAAACATATGAAGATGTAAGGATGTTTGCTTCACCATCCAAGGAATTCTACTATCTTGTAATTTTTACTTATTACTACATGGAGGTTATGATGCTATTTGGGTACTTGCTCGCTATAACTTTGGGGCCAATAAAATTTGATTTTTTTGACATGTGGATTGAGTTTTATGTAACAGGAAAATCACACAAAATTGTGGGATAGAAGATAGAAAGGACATAACTTGCCACTTGTGAAGCTTTCTATAAATCTCGTGAGGCTTCTACCTTTTACTTTTTATATTTTCTTGAGTCTAATGAAAAAACTAATGATGATCATCAAGTGCCAAATAAAACAAAAAATATACTAGAGGATTATTAAGATGTTTTTGCCATACCCACCAAAAAGGGTGTTATACGACAATATTCTCATCCAACCAGGAGTAGCCCCAGTTAATGTGAAGCCATATCGATATGCGCAATTTTGAAAAAATGAAATAGAGTGCATAATCAAGGAGCTACTTAATTTTGGTCTGATCCATCCAAGCTAAAGTCTTTATTCGTCACCCATTCTTCTTGTTAAAAAGAACACTAGCTGAAGGCTATGTGTTAACTATCAGGCATTAAATAGGCAAACCATTCATGATCGTTTTCCCATCTCCACTATTGATAAATTATTGGATGAACTACATGGCACTACCATTTTTCAAAATTGAACTTGCATTTTGTACAACACCAAATATGGGTTGTGCGTAGGGGCATTTCAAAGACCACATTTCGCACCTATGAAGGGCATTACGAATTCCTTGTCATGCCGTTTCGTCTCACCAATGCACCATCCATATTCCCAAGCATTGATGAACCAAGTATTCAAGATCCATCTTAGAAAATTTATTTTTTTATTGTTTTTTACAATATTTTGGTGTATAGTAAAACCATGGAGGAGCATCAATAACATTTGCAAGTTGTACTCGATATCCTACAGCATCATAAATTCTATACCAAGATATCCAAGTGAACTTTTGCTATGAAGTCCATCAATAATCTCGGTCATGTAGTCTCCAACAAAGTCGTGGTAGTTGATCAAGATAAGATTGTGTGTATAAAAGCATGGCCCAAGCCTTGCACCATTCACTAGCTCCAAGGTTTTCATGGCCTTGCAAGTTATTACAGCAAGTTCATCAAGGATTATAGAATGATTTCCAAGTTATTACAGCAAGTTCATCAAGGATTATAGAATGATTTCACGTCCTCTTACTGAACTATTGCGTAAAGGGTGTTTTATATGGAATGACAACGCTACTACAACTTTTGATACCTTAAAATAAGCGCTATCCAGTGCCCCGATATTAGAACTCCTCGATTTTTTATTCCATTTAGTATTGATTTTGATTAATTTGGTGGTGGAATAGGTGTCGTGCTTATGCAAACTAGTTGACCAATTGCTTTCTTAATTGGTTCAAGCTTTAAAAGGGTAGCAGCTGACTTTATTAACTTATGAAAAATGAGCTTTTGGCCTTGACCCTAGTAGTTCAAAAACGGAGACCACATTTACTCAAGAACAAATTCATGGTATGCACAAATTATTTTAGTTTGAGATTTTTATTAAAGCCAAAAATTGGGATCCCAGCGCAATAATAATGGTTATCTAAATTATTAGGCAATGACTTCACTGTGGAATATCGAGAAGGCCATACCACTATTGTTGTGGATGCTTTATCCATACATCATGAACTCTTGGCCATATTTGCAGTCACTCACGTATGGCTTGAGGTTCGTCATATCTATAAAGAGGATCAAAGAATTACGTCCAAAATCTAACAGGCCATTGAAAACCCCTTGGGCAATTTTGATATCTCTGCACATGATGGTATGCTTTTCTTCAAAATTAAAATTTACCTTCTTAAATATTCACCAGTGCGCCCTGCTATTATTTAAGAATTTTATATTTGGCCCTTAAAAGGTCACTCTGGCGTGGAAGTAACTTGCAAGAGTATCTCTCGTGATTTTTCTGGGAAGGAATGTCGCAACCTGTGGAGTTTGACAAAAAATGAGAAATTCCAATCAGAAGGCTGTTAGTCTCTTTTAGCCTCTTCCAATTCCTTTACAAGCTTGGTTGGATATTTCTATGGATTCCATCGATGAACTACCAAAATCTCATGAAAAAATGTCATTTATGTTGTAGTGAATTGTCTAACCAAGTATACATACTTTATGGCACTGTCGCATCCTTATACAGCTCCAGTGGTGCCCAAGGTATTTTTTAATAATGTGTTAGGCAGCATGAAATGCCTGGTTCAATTGTAAGTGACCATATTTTTCTTTCTTTTTTTTTTTTTTTCTAGCAAAAACTATTTAAACATCAAGGTACTAAAACTTAATCACAGCTTCGTATACCATCCTTAATCTAATGAACAAACTAAGGCACTTAACCGATTCCTTGGGAACTACCTACGTTGTTTTCTAGGGGATCGACCTAAAGATTGGACTTCTTGGTTGACTCTTACAGAGTGGTAGCAGAATACCAATTTTCATTCTTCAATTGGAGTCACTCGATTCATGGCCCTCTTTGGAATACCCCCTCCTTGACTCATTTTCTATTATGGGGGCATCCATTCTTTGGATAATCAAGATCCATCTATCAAGAGTCGTGAGAAAATACTACAATTACTCCGACAGAACTTGTTGCTTGCGTAAGACCATTCGAAGTCCATCTATGATCAAAACAAAGTTGCCAGGTCATTTGAGGTTGGGGATGTGGTGCTACTAAAATTGCAACCTTATTGGCAAAACACCACCGCATTTTGTCACAATGTTAAGCTCTTAGCTCAATATTTTAGGCCCTACAAGGTGCTACAAAAGGTCGATATAGTGGCTTAGAAACTCGACTTGCCACACTACTCCATAATAGATCTTGTATTCTATGTTTCTCAACTTACAAGATATGCTACTGTAGCAGCTACATCCCTAAATCCACTCCCCCTCATGTCTGATAATGGCATTCCCTCTCCCGAGCTTATGACTATTTTGGATTTTCGCAACAAGAAATTAGGCTGCCGTAATATCAACAAAGTGTAATATCAACAAAGTCTTGATATAATAGAGAGGATTAACTGCTATTGATGCCATATGGGAATGGGCTGTGGACCTTAAGCGAAAATATCATTGTGTTGACTTTGTTGACAAGGTCATCCAAAGGGTGGGTGAATGACACACATGGACATACATCCTTGTGCATGCATAGAAGTTACAGGTGTACGCATTACAAGATTAGGTCAACATTAGGTTTGATATACACACAACATTTTCAGTAAGCCTGTTAACTTGTTTTGAATTGGCAAATTGTTTATTTCATTTAGAATAAGTAATCAAGTAGTGAGTCAATAACGGGGGAATGTTTCCTAACTTTTAAGGAGTTTGTTATTTCATTTGTATTTAAGCAAAGTGAGGGGCCAAGTGCAATGTACAAGGCTTCTAATCCAAATAAATAAAAGGTTTGGAGTTCTCCATATCTCAAAATTGCAACATCACCATCACTACTAGAAGAAAGTTGATTACCAACTGACCATTACCAACCGAATATAATCGGTTGGTAAATACTAACCGACTACCAACACATTACCAATCGATGTAAAAATTGCTAAAATTTAGATAATTATCAACTCCTTACTGACTGATCCAATTCGGTTGCTAAATTTTCAGTTGGTAATCAGTTGTTATATTGGCGGGAAACTTTTTACCAACCGATTATCAACTGTTTATAACTGGTTTGTACATATTTCAGTTGGTAATCTAGCGGGAAGATTTTTCTCGCCAAATTACCAATAGATTACCCACTGAATAGTGTCGTTGTTAGATATTTCGGTTGGTTATTCAATTGGTAATTTGATGGTTAAATTATTACCAACCGCAATGTTCGGCTGGTCATGTAATCACTTGATGGGCAAATTAATACCAACCGCATTGCCAACTTGTATGTTAGTTAGTAATTTATTTAGTTAGTATTTAGTTGGTATTCCATTTGTAATTTGATAGCAATGTATCGAGAATATGTTTAGCAACCCAATTATCAACCGACGGTATCCTTTATTAATTTATTTGGTTGGTTATCGGTTGGTAATCCATTGGTAATGAAGTGTAAATATATTTATCAACTGCATTAACCACGGCCTTTAGCGGTTGGTAATGTAGTCGATTGGTAATCTGGTGATACTCTGTTGGTAATCAAGCAGAAAAAGTGTACTAACCAAAATACTAACTGAATTTTTCGGTTGGGAATCTATTGGTAATCGGTTGGTAATCTATTAAGAATATATATACTAACAGAATAATGTATTCCGTTGGTAATCAGTTAGTAATCTAGCGAGAATATATTTACCAACCAAATTAACGACTGAGCTTATCGGCTAGTAATATAATCGATTGGTAATCAGTTGGTAATCCAATGAGAAAATATTTTACCAACGTACTTACCGACGGAATGGTTTGGTTGATAATGTCTTCGGTTGATATTTGGTTGGTAATAGGGTGAGAAAATATTTTTACCAACCAAATTACCAACTAATTATCAACTAATTACCAACCAAAAATTTTGTAATTTGCATTGAACATTAAAAAAAAGAAATTTCTAATTTCAATATTTTTATAATTAATTTTATATTAAGAAATATTTGTAATTAATGATATATATTTATGTATGGCATGAAATTGTTTCATGATTTATTTGGTTCATGTGATACAACCTTTAGATAAGTAAATTCATGCGTTTTTTGATAACATGGTATGATTCATACGTATTGGGTTCGGTGTTTATATATATATATATATATATTATATGTATGGTTCATACATACTGCATATAATTTAATTGACTAGGAGGCAAATATTTTATACAATTTATATTGGTAATATTAAATTTTCATATTAATGAATTAGTGATAAATGCATGTAAGGATTATAATTGTTTAAGACACAAGGTTTAGGGTGTATGACTTTCAAAATTGTACAAGTTTAGGTAATCAAATTGTTTATGGATTCTAATATTTTATTCAAATATTTTTTTAAAGTAAGTTATTCTAATAAATAATATAATTAAATTCAAAAAATTAATTAAATAAATTAATTAATATTATTTTTAATAAATAATAAAACTAAATTAATTAATTTAATTTAATAATTAATTATTGCTAAATTATCTGAAATAAATATCATAATTAATTTATTTAATTTAATAATTAAATTAATTTATATAAAATTATCGAACCTAAGAGCTTAAGGTAGTAAAGCTTAAAAATCGAAAGAAAACCCAATGTATAAGTGATATGTAACAAAATTTAGACAAGAACGAAAAAAAAAGTTATTTTTTTAATTAATACTAACTAGTTACTAAAATGTTAACATTTTAATTTTTTGTTAATTTAATATTTTTACCCTTTTAAAGCTTAAACAATTTTTAAAACAAAAAAAATAAATTTAATAATTTAAGAAAAAAAAGTTAAAAAGGTAAGTGACTAGTTTTTTTGACTAAACATTATCTTAATTATAAAAAAAAATTATTTACCAAAAGAAAAAGGTCAAAAAAATTTGTTTATAAATTTTAATTGATTTTGCCAACTAAACACCACCTAAATGTGTGGTGCTTTGTTTAAAAAAATAAAAATAAAAATTAGTGTGAAAATATAATAAAAGTTAGAAAAATTAATAAAATTTAGGATAATTGTTTAGTGTAATTTAATATTAATTATATTAAAGTAACATTATTTTAAATTTAAAAATAAAAATAATAAATATTATTTATTAATTTTAAGTAATTTCATTTCTTTATCTTTTTAGAACTTATTTCCAAATATAGTGACCTAAAATATTTTTTTTATTAGAAATAAATTCTTAAAATAGTTTTCAAAAATTTTTCTTTTTAAAAATAATTTTCTAAAACTAAAGCTAAATGCGACCAAATTATTTTTAAGAATATATATATAAAATGAAGAAAAAAATATATATAGTGAGCCATGATATAACTAAATTAAAGATATGTATTAAGTATGTGCTACACATACGAATTGGAGGAAAATAAAAAATATTTAAAATTATTTTTAGTTAAATATAATAGTTATTCATAAATTATTTACTAAATATCTATATAGTTTCATGTATTGTTTATGATTTCAAATTATTGAAACAAAAGTTAAAATAATTAAATAAAAATAATAATTTTTTTATCACTTTTGCTAACTAATTAGTCTATAAAGGGGCACTTCTTGCAACCAATTGGTTAGCAAAAGTGTTGAAAAATTATAACAAAAAAGTTAAAGTAATTAAATAAAAATCATAAATTTTTTTATCATTTTTGGCGACTAATTGGTAGTTAAAGGGGTACCTTTGTCAACCAACTGGTCGCCAAAAGTGATAAAGGTTTGTTTATATACACAAAAAAGTGTAAAATATATATACAAATAATAACTTGGCCTAGTGGCCAATTACATGAACTTCCAAAGAAATGGCACGAGTTCGAATCTCAGCAGCAACAATCAAAATCTCAAAAATATAGATTTAACATGTGGTGCGCAATCGTAGGCCGACACGTGGCGGAATCATAGGTCGACACATGGCATAACACAAGTTACCATGTGGCATGATGAAATGTCAGCAAATGATGCCACGTGGCGCCACATTTGAATTTTTATTTTTTTAGCAGTTGGTAATTACCAAGTACATTTCGGTTGGTATATTACCAACTAATATTTCGGTAGGCAAAATACCAACTAACAATATCGGTTGCTACGAAGTAAATTTCGGGTGGTATATTATGAAATATTAATTTAATATTCAATAACAAATTACCAACCAAAAGTTAAACAATACCAACTAACAAATCGGTTGGCAATTACCAACTGAAGAATCAGTTGGCAATAACAACTTCAGTTGGTAATTACCAACCAAAATTTTGAAACTTAATTTCATACCAATAAGAAATTACCAATAGATTTATTTAATTTACTAATCGAAATTCAGTTAGTAATTACCAACCGACCTTAAAAATTTTGGTTAATAAACATTACCAACTAGGGTTTTTGCCACTGACCAAAATCAGTTGGTAATCAGTTGGTAATCCATGATTATCAACCAAATTTAGCTTATTACCAACTGATTATGTCAGTTGGTAATCAGCATTTTTCTAGTAGTGCATTGTCCCACTCTATCTTCCAACTACTGGTACGATGTTTGTATCACATTACTATATCTAGTTAATATCCCAGTAGTTAATATCCCACTAACTCTTCTTTTTTATGGCTATATATGCTTAAGAGATATCAACAAAAAAGGTATACTCTCTACTGACCATCTAGACTCTCTCTCTCCCTTTACATTTTCTCTTTAGTTTCCATCTAAGAGAGCTCTTGCCTGGGAACCCCCTTTTGACCTAGTTTCTTTGATGGTTTTTATGCTTTCAGGTACCTTGGCAAGCACTCGTGGTATAAATTTTTGTCCCATACATTTGGCACTATTTGTGGGAATGGGCTAGTATTTCCATATAATTTTCTTCAAAAATATTAAATATATCAACCAAAAGATAACAATTGGGCACTCCAGAGCATGGGAAGACACACTCTTTTACCAGCCATTCTCAGGTGTAGGATTGAGTTCTAAAAATGTAATGACCCAAAGAAACATGAATCCTCATCAGAACTCTTGCAAAGGCACATTCCACGCACATGATTTGGAAAATAGGAAAAAGATGAAAGAAATAGATGCCTAGATTAAAGCCAAGGAGGAAGAACTTGCCGCTATTAAGAAGGAATGGGAACAAGAGATATGTAAGGATAAACAAACTAAATTGTTTAAATCGGAAGTACAGATAGTGACTCTGAGGTGGGGTCAGCATACTAGTCCTTAACATAAAGGAATGATGTTGAATTATGATTGAAAAGCTAGAACGAACCAACTATTCAGAACCTGAAAAGGCAGAAGAAATTGCCTAGTTAATGGCAATGATAGTCCTTTGTCATAGTACGATGTGTCCATTCACCAATGAGATTTGCATAATGGAACCATTCAAGAAGTTTACAACGCCGAGATTTACCATCTATAATAGAAAATCCGATCTATTAAACCATTATAACCATTATCCGCATGCTATGGTGCATTGAGGTTCTAATGATGTCTTAATGTGCATGACATCTCCCTCTAAATTAAGAGATATAGCCTTGTAGTGGTTCCATCATCTGGCCCCTGGTTCAATACTACTTTGGAGCCATTTAGCTGAGGAGTTTGTAGCCAGGTTCATGGCTAACAACAAATAATCAAGGTCAGCAAATGTGTTGCTGACAATGAAAAAGAAGAATAATGAAAGTTTCAAAGATTAAGCATAGAGGTACATTAAATGTACAACAAAGTGGAAGGGTGCATTGAGTAGTTGGCAGTTGCATCTTTCAAGATGGGATTACAAAAGACAGACAAGCTTTGGTTCTCTTTGACCAAGAAGCCTACAAAAAACATGTTTGAGTTAATATTTCGGATTGAGAAGTACGCCAAATTTGAGGAAGAGACTACGCCATTTGATCATAACGAGTTCAACTATAGGTATAAGAAGGGGAAGGATGAGAAGAAAAGTCACGTTATAAGGTAGTGAATACAATGTTCAAGGAGCATACTTACGAGATCTTGCCCAGATTAAGAGCCAGCCATTTTTTCTTTGGCTGAAGAGGATGACCAACAACCTAAGCTTGAGAAATGCCAATTTATTTTGTGTCCATCATAAGGACACATGTCATTGAACAAGGAGTTGTAAGGCCTTGAAATATATATTATTTAGACGATCAAGTGAAAAAGGGACATTTAAAACAGTTCATTGATGAGCAAAAAGCCTAAGCTAAAAGGGATGAGTCTCGAACAGAAATGGAGAAGCCCAAGAGGGTTGCTGATGAATCAAGAAGGAAATTAACCTTAGGTTATTAATGTTATCCACATGGAGTCTCGATCTGTCACGCCCCCAATCTCATTGTTCGGGATGGATGGCATGGGAATATGGGAATCAAATAAAATCAATTAAAATCTAGTCCAAGTTAGGTCTATATTGTGAATATCCATTAAAGTATTACAAATTGTCCCTTATTCCCATGTAAAATAATATTTGAGCACATTACCATAAATCAAACAATAATATAATCCACTTTAGTGCCATCCTCAATGACAGCATCCATGATCTACACGGTCAAAACATAAACTATAATCATGTTTATATTTCTTAAAATAGTGACGTTATAAATGTAAATAGTAGACAACCTAGGTCACACAATTTATAATATTAGTAGTTCAATTCTCAGTTAAGAAGAATAAATACAATTATTATTATCCATAGTTAAGACAGGACTTAAGCTACTTAAGCGTAAGCTGCATACATATCCCACCTCAAGAATAAGGTCACCCTAGTTCCTAAGTTATTTTTCCATAGTCGCGACTCAACTCATTATCAATAAATCAAACATTAAACATTATTTTAATGAACAAACTTGATATCTCAACACATAACAATAATATCTCAACATTATAATAAAAGCATGTTGTACTCAAGCATTCATAATGACATTTTATAGTCTCAAAATGTGCATAATTTTAACATATATCCATTATAGATGATGTACCATTCAAACTAGCTTAAAAAGACCTTCCCGTGGGAAGGGCGCGAGAAGGACGCTTGAAGTCTAAGACTCGCAAGAAGGGTGTGAGAAGACTGCTCTGAGTCATGAGAAGATACTGAGAGCATCCTAGCCTCAAAGGAAGCCTATTCCCACAACTTATAGTCTGAAGCATAGATCTAAGCTGCTACAACTCGATCTAACACACAAAATAGTAAAATTCGAACACCTCAAGCCTACAAATGGTATCACAACTAACAACAACAATAATAACATATATCTCAATATCATGTAATAAAACTCAAGCATGAACAAGATTAAGCATATATATACAAACACATAAACATATATATACACACATATATATGCGCATATATCTTCATCTACCAAAATCATCAGATATATATATTTCAAAATCATGCTAACAATGCGTGAAACACGTACATAAGTTCTGCCTACCTTGAATCCAACAAAAGAACAATAAATGGGAAGGTTTAAGTTTTAGTTCTCAAAACTTTAAAGGCCTGTATCTTTGATCTCGAGCAAAACTGCAAGAAACCGATACCACCACGGCGATCACAATGTAAGAAATACCTAAGTCAAACTATCTTCCCTCTCTAAAACACAGTTTCTTTTTCTACTCTTTCTCTCATCTCTTTTCTCTCTCTCGCTTGTCCTTCTGCTGCATATGGAGAAAAGAAAAGAAAAGAAAGAAAAAAATAAAAAAAGGGAAGGAAAGAAGAAAGGGAAAAAAAATAGGGCTGAGCCTTTGGCTTAGTTTTCTAACCCAACACTACTTCGGACCAAACTCGGCCTAGGAAAAATAAAATAAACCTAACTAAACAGACCGAATCTCAATCTAAATATTTATTTGGATCAAAATAACACATAAATACCTAAAAATAAATACCCAATTTTACAATCTTGCCCACTTATAAAAATTTTGTTCTTGAAATTTACATAAGATACCTCAATTAGAAAATAAGAACGGGTACTTTAACCACATCACTAACTTACGCTCTCAATTTCTCAATTCCACAACAGATGAACCAAAGGAATGGTCTTACCTTGCAAAACCTACAGACGCCTGTCCTCTATCTGAGCTGGCAAATTTTCAAATAGTCACATCCTCCTTAATATCCAATTCTTCCTAATTAATCAAATGAAAAGGGTCCAGTATGTACTTCTAGAGCATTGTTACATGGAACATATTATGAACCCGAACTATTGTGGAGGAGATGCTAATTTGTGTGCAACCTTACCAATTCTCCTAATAATCTCAAAGGGTTCAATATATCTTAGTGAAAGCTTTGCACATTTTCCAAACCAAACAGTACTTTATCTCGGTGGAACTTTCAAAAATACCATTCTTGACATTCTAACCGATTCCATTTATTAGCATAACTCTCCCATCTACTATGAGATGTCAAAATCTACATTAGGTTGCTTGAATCTTTTTGATACCTATCTCGCCAAATAAGTTCCAACCATCGTCACAATTTCTCTGGGTTTAGACCAACACAAAAGAAATCTACAAAATCATCTATACAAAACCTTATACGAAGCTATGCCAAAACTTGCCTTATAACCATTATTATACACGAGTTCAATCAACAGTAAATGGTTTCCCCAGTTTCCTCCTTAAATCAATACATAAGACCTAAAGATATCCTCTAAAATTTGAATAGTCCTCCTCTAAAATTTGAATAGTCCACTCTCATAATTGGTCTATCCATAGATGAAATACCATACTAAAAATATAATTGAGTACCCAATACTTCCTGTAAACTCTACCAAAGTAACATTGTGAACACTAAGTCTCAATCTAACATAATTGATAATGGCATACCTAGTAGTAAAAAGTTTCTTGAATATAGAATTGACACTACGCCTTTATAAAATTTTCATTTCAATAGAAAGAAAATGGGCTGATTTACTTAATCTATTCACAATCATCCAAATAATGTTATGCCTTTTATGAGTCTAGGGCAAACTCATCATAAAATATATAATCACATGGTCTATTTCTATTATGTCACGGTAATGACTGCAACAATTCAACCGACTTCTGGTGCTCGGCCTTCACTTACTAACAGGTTAGGTAACGAGACACAGACTTAGTCACAACATATGTCATACTACTGAACCAGTATTGACATCTAAAAACCTGTACATTTTTGCCCCACCAGGATGACTACAAAATTAATCTTGCTGTTAAACCTTAATAACTCTAGTTCATAATATCAGTATTATTTGCAACAACTTAACTCGAGAATATTACTTAAATTTTATCATCATCATTGCTCCAAGGATTTTAAAATCATTACTATTCTTCATATACTTCACTGGCAATAAACTATCACAACTGTCAAACTCTACACTTCTTACATAGTGTACTTTAGCATTGTTAGAATAACGTTGGATATTGAAAATTATAAACCCTAAGTACTCTATTTGTATATATTGTCTCAAAATCACATTATGTATATAATTACTTTAAACTCGGGTAAACCAAGGACACCCTAAACCTTTAACTATTCTATTAATGCCATCGAGGCTTCATTTGCCTCAACCCACACCACTGTCTGGTTATTCCGTGTCTCATAAAACTAAGACCTTCATGTAAAGTATCATAATAAACAAAGTAACTCACTCATTGTCTAAAAATAACTAACATTAGAGCCTTAGCTAATTGGCACTTCGGCCCACTAAAATGCCCATGCAAGTTTTACTCAAAATAACTTAACTTCCTTCCAAATTAACAGAGTTAATGGGCCCTCCAACTAAGAGGAATCCGAAATAGAATGGTTGTAATGAGTTACCTAACTCACAAAGCTTTTGTTATCAATCACAAACCGAGGTCGTGCTCAACTACATAACTAAAACTTTAAGAAAATTAGTCCTAATACTTCAACCAAAATTTATCTGATCTCAATTTTACCACGAACAATCAAAATTCAAACCCTCACATAGTTAACCAATTTGCCAAACCTCTATAAAATAATGCTCATCCTCAACTATTACCGAATTTAACAAACTTGTTCACACCAAATTCCCAATTTTCACTCAACTAAAACCTTATTATGCTTTCATGGAAAAATATTATATTAAACAAAATCATAGAACAACAAATCATTAAATTAAATTCTGAACTTCTTTAGCTTGACTGGAGCCATATGACATAGCACAATAAAAATAAGAAAGACACATAACACAAGTTCCATGAAAAGTTAATCTCTTACTAAGAATGTAACTCTCGCTACTTCTTAAGAAATGCATCCGTAAATTCACACATTATTCTTGGAAAATAATATTGATATTCTTTCTCGTTTAGCATTAAACTGACCATCCACACAATTTTTTTTCAGCAAACTTAACATCACGTAATGAAGAAATTAATATTGCTCTTGTTAGTGTCTGTATAGGCTTTGTTAATTGGTAATCTCCAAGCAAACACTTTATTTCTAATTGTTCTTTCAAAAATGTCACAAGTTTATTGAAATGATTCACTAACACAAGCCAAAGAGTGTTGTGAATCATTTAGTTTGGTTGGGAAAAGACAAGAAGTTGAAGAAGGTTGTGGATGTGCTCTATTTAAAGTCTTTGCTCATGGTCATACTCTCTATTTTAATCAAAAAAGGGGACTACGTGTGAACAATGGGGTTCGTGAGCATGAGAAGGGCAGCTCGTGCCCGCGAGCTTCTTGTTTCACCCAGAACATAGTGGGTTTTTGTCCAGTATGAGTCCAGCGTGCTTCGCAAACATGAGTTGGGAAGCTCTTGCCCAAGAATGGGTCTAGCTAGTCGCACAGATTTTTTAAAGGAACATAAATGAGTATTTACCCTCTTTTTTCTAATATAAATAGAAAAAATCTTTTCCTAACCCTAAGCTTTTTGACCCACACGTCGTTTACCTACTGTTTTAAGCAAAAAGTTGAAAGGATGATTGTGGGCTTTTGGATTTCTCGATGCTCATGTGATTCTTTCCATATTTGGCTTTAATCTTTCATCATTAAGCTTAAGCTCAGATCTGTGGTGTAGAACCAGATTGGGGAGCTGTCACTTGATCACTGTTCACAACTGTTATAAATTAGTTTGGGTACTATTTTGGGACCTTACCTTTAGCTCTTACCTTGCCTAAATCAGAACTAGCTCAGGTAAATCAGTTATTACTACTCTATAGTAATAGCTAGTCGTAACATGCTAAGTGGATAACCTATCCATTCCAAAAACTATAGCCATTTCGTTTATTTAGAGAAAAATAACTGTAAGGTTATTCCATAACTTCCCTTTAATATCAAGACAGAACTTCGATGAATCTAGGATGCATAGAGTTAGGCTCTTCAAGCCTCTAGAATTTAAATTTCAAAATTTTCATAAATTTTCATGATCTCTTCTAATTATTATTCTCGATATTAACACCATCATCAAAATGCCTCGTAAACTTCATATCTAGGACTATCAAACTGTTACTAATCACATTCTCTGATTACCCATGTGCTTAAATTATTATTGACTATAACATTTTCACATCCCTGATCGATAGGGTCACTATCTGAGGCAACAATCCTAGTCCCGACAACATCCACAACAAACCCTAGTACAAAGCACCATGACCCTTAACTGCTAAACCCATGAAATAAATCCTTGGAAATTTGTAAGACATAATAGAAGCACATGAGCCTCACTACCCAAAGCATAAAGTATTCACAACTTGATGCTCTGATACCATTTTGTCACACCTGACCGACCCTAGAAAGTGTTTTAGGGTTCTACCTCTCAAGTGCAAGAAGGCAGTCGTAGTTTTAAAACTTGGTGAGTACCGAGGTCGAATCCACAGGGAGGGCTTTGTTAAAAGCTCTAGGCTTGTTCTCTTAGTTAATAGGTGAACCTAAATTAATTTAAACTAATTTTTCAACAACTCAAACTTTTGTTTTAGGTCGTAAATAAATTAAATATTAATTAAAGAAATTCAATTTAATTTTAAAATGCAAACAAACCATCTACTCTAAATTTTAAAGTGAATAAATCAACTCATAAATTAAATTAAATAACAAGCACGATACTAAAAAGGTTCTTGATCCAACTTTCAAGTTCGGGTAGTTTACTACTTTACCTTGGGATGTAGATTAGGGTTTAACTCGAAAAGTGTTAAGAATATTGTAATCAAAGGTCAGTACCAGTGATCTCAAGCGGATATGGTTAAAGACCTTTGTTTCCAAAAGTTTTTCAAACAAACGAAACTAGAAATGAATTCGAAACCTATTTTTAACCTTATTCGAAAGTATGTAAACGGTTATATTCAAAAACCCATACCAGTGACTTCAAATGAGTATGGTTAAAGATTTTCGGTTTCGAATGGTTTCGAAACAAGTTGAAAATAGATTTTAACATGGTAGATCCTTACGCATGAGCTCTCACAACCCATGCGAAGGGTCTACTAACACCCCAAGTTTTTTCGTGAACTACCCATTCTTGATTCATTGAATCAAGAACTAGGGTTTTACGCTACGACTACTTTAAGCATCTTAAAAACAATAAAATAGCATTCAATCATATGAAAAGAGAATTGAAACAAACAAAACATGATATTACGAAACAAATCGAAATAAAACGAAATAGATTAAAGTGCAACTTACAACGTAAAGTGAATATAAAAGACGAGGTGAAGAATCACTACAAAGACAACGATGAAAGCTCTAACGAAAACCATGAATCCACGCATCCAAGTTTAAAAAAACTAATCTAAACTCTCAAAATTCTATTCTAGCGCTCAATTGAAGGTGCAAAATCAAAAGGGGCTTTTTTTTTCTTAGCCGTGTAATAGCTCTTTATATAGATGCCAAAAAACCCTAAATGAGGTGCTTTAATTCTTGGATTTTGGATACACGGTGGTCCCGACCGTCTAATCTGGGGGTCGGGACCACAAAAAGCTTTCTTCTCAATTCCTATACACTGTGGTCCCGACCATTAGATGGACGGTCCTGACCCCCAAATGTCTTTATTTCTTACTTTTCTTCCTCCTTTAGGTTGAGTCTTTGGGCTAGTCTTGGCCATCCAAGTTGAGGTTTGAACCATGACATTTCCTTCGTTTTCTCGGCCATTTCCATAGCTATAAACTTCGACATCCTTGCCCTTTTCTCTGCAAATAAACAATAAAAGTATAAGTAATACAATAACACTAAAACTTCAACTTTAATTATTTAAATGCATGAATAAGTGTTGAGTTAGGGAGTTTGTAATTACACTTTCAAGTGTAATCACACCCCCCAACTTGAACATTGCTAGTCCCTAGCAATGCTCTTTATTAAAATGAAATGCATGATGTTCTTTATTAAAATGAGATGCAACTACTATCCTATTTCTCTTTTCGTTGGAAACACGGCTACACTTAGCTACGTGTAGCAAGCCCTTTAAACTCCTAGGTTCCCCCTAGTGGACGAGTAAGGTCTCGTGAGAGTTTGCAGTGAATCTACCCACAAAATTCTATGGCATGGTCTCAAAGTGTCAAAAAGTGATCAAGATAAAAAAAATGAATTAAGTTCAAGCTCAACAAGTTACAAAATCCAAATATCATGTGTAATTTCCAAGTGCTAAGCATAAATGAATGGACTATCAAAGTAGAAGAAGCATGTGTGCAAAATTGTTTCATTTATTCAACAAGGTCCCAAGAGCATAACTGGAACTAAGTTTTGACTTTAAAAGCTCACAGGATTCTACTCATAGAAAGAAATTCACTCATTCAAGGGTTCACACATTCCTAATAGCATATAATGCTATCCTAGTTACACATAACCCCCACAAACATATGAGTGAACTGAATTAAAGTTTAAAGTGGACAGCTCATGATAATGTTCCAATGCATATGCAAGAGATCACACCACACAACCTAAACAAGACCACTACATGCACAATATAAGAGTTGCTTGCTTAGAATCCACTAGGTCTTTGTTTTGGTTGTAACTTAGCCAAGGGTAATGGTGAACAATAGAAGATATGGAAATCAAGGCACATGTCTTGGGATAAAGATATTCAAGTGCACACAAGTCCCAAACTACCCATTTCCTTTCCAACCCCAAGAAGAGCTACAACAAGAAGCTTATTCACTAACTTACAAACTACTCATGGGACATTCTCAATAATTATAATACAATGCACAAGTCCCAAAATTACATAAGCAAAAATGAATGACAGACTTTTTTTTTCTTTTCCTTTTTTTTTCTCTTTTTTTTTCTTTTTCTTTTTTTTTTCTTTTTTTTTCTTTTTTTTTTTTGAAATAATGAAATAAACATAAGCTAAATTCTCCACCTAATATTCCCTCTCAATATGCTCTCAAAAGTTTCCATTCCCAATCCCCACTCACATCACTAACATTGAGGCACTTTTTATAACCCAAAACATGTAAGGGTAAGGCTTAAAAGTGTGTGAACAAGATTATGGGATAATATATGAGATGGGAACCAAAGAAAAAAAAAGATATATTTATCACACACTTTATTAAAAAGGCTTCAAGTTGATTCCTAGGGTAATTTCATATCATGAAAAGATAAAAAGGCCCAACAATAGCAAAAATGGCCTAGCATCATGTTCAAAGCTTGCAACAACTCATAATGTGCCAAGTGAAACTCATGCAAGTGTGTGTGATGCAATTAGTGCATTGAAAACCGAAGTGAAGAGCAAAAGAGCTGTGATTATGTGCAACCCCTCAAGAAAAAGAAACAATAGGCTCCAAAGCTCACAATTAAGGGGTATAAGTCTCTACCTAGTCTAAAGATGCTCAAGTAACCAATATCAAATAAAGTCTACTCCTAAGCACATAAACTTTTCTCCATGATAGTCACGAAAATGCACAAGGTCATAACACACTCAACTTGAATTAAGTTTCCTATTAATGCTTGAACAAGACTCACTTATTACTCTCTCACTCAAATTCACCATTGACCAAACCAAAAGGGTTAACATGTAAGTATAAATGTGCCAAATTCATGTATTTAAGCTAAAAAATGCTCAAAATTTGAAAAATTTGACAATTTTAGCACAAAGTATCTACCCCTCAACCTAGTCTAAACATTGTCCTCAATGTGAAAACTATAAGGCATAAGTGGGTCTGTAGTGTGCAGAGTGAGCATGATGATGAGCATGAAATAATAGCCACAAAATGCACAAATAAGAACATAGCACAAATTAAACCAAGCATGCACCCATTATTCATGCCCCTTAAGGCATCACCTAAAATACCCCCCAACCTAAATTCTACAGCACTCCCAACAATAGCAATTATATATAATAGAGTACCAAAATTAAAAGTGCAAGACTAAATAAAAAGGAGAGGAAGGGTATTACCTCAAGAGCTCCCTTATTTGAAGAAAACAAAAGAAACTATTCAAAAGAAAAGGTTAGACATAAAATAGGATAAGAAAAAAGGTTAGTATGAAAGAAGAAATAAAAATAAAAAAAATGAAAATAAAGGAAGAGAATCAAATTAAAAAGAACTATGAAAATAAGAAAATGAAAAAGCTAATCTACTATGTACAAATGAAATGAAGACAAAAAGTGTTATCCAACACCCTCTCTATCCCATGCATCCACAAATGGTTTACGAAATAAAATGTTCTTTGCGGGCCCACGAAGACTGAATATGGATGCTTTCCAGGTGTAAAACACACTGGGGAATGAAAGGCCAAGTGAGATTCTTGAAACCTCGGATGTGGCCAAAGTGTAAGTGCAGGTGTGGACATGGTTGGCTCACTTAGTCTCTTGATACCCAAGAAATCTATGGATGTGGAAATGGTGTGTTCAATAAGTCTTTCAATGCCCATGAAATCTATGGGTGTAGAAATTGTGGGCTCTAATGATCTCTTGACACCTAAAAAGTCAATGTAAGCCTTCCCCGTGTCTACTACCTCTCCCCACTGATGGCCGATCTCATGGTAGTCACTCACAATTCCCATAGTAAGACTTTTGGATGGGACTAAGTCAGGAGATGAGAGGTGTGCACCACTCTCAACCTCGGTTGTGTAGTGGAGTGAACTAGGGTCAACCGATTCAATGATATATTCCTCGGGCCATGTGGCATTCAAATGCTCAGTTGGAGTCAGAAGACTCTCAATAAGGCTTGGGGTGGTTGGGTAGGTTGAGCATCAATCTCAGTAGTAGGAAAGAATTGTATGTCTCCCTGACTCTCCGTAGGTGGTAAAGGAACATCCTAAATGGGAGTGTCTAGAGGACTAGGAGAAAGATGCTCATTGCAAATGTTATCCCCAATGTAGTTAGGACAATTGTCCCACTTAGTGCCTATAATAGTGTCTGAGGTCGACGTCTCAGTCATGTTACCACTTAGATTGGTGCTCATAGCTTGTGTTATCATGGAAAGTTGCCCTCTAACTTCATCGAAGGACCTAGACACTTGTCCTTTAAAATCATCGAAAGACCTAGACAAATTATCATTGATCATCATTTGATGTTGCATAAATTGATGAAGAGTGTCCTTGAATTGGGCATCATTAGGTTCACAAGGCCAATAATCCTGAGGTTCCTCATGCTGACCCTCAGTGAGTGGAACAAGGTTGGGATAGACATAATCATCAATCTCCATGCAAGTGCTACTTCTAAAGGATGGATCATGAATATCAAGTGAAGTAAGAGTATATGGGGAAGGTTTAGTGTGGCTTTCAAGTGCATGAGATTCAAAACTAGGCTTAAATCTTTCCTGTGGCCTGGTGTGCTCATAGAAAAATTCGAGGAATAACCATGCCTCACCTGGGGTAAGGTCAAGAAATTCCCTATCTAAGACTTTACCAAATGCCTGGTGTAAACTACTAGGTAGAGCATTATATAATATGGCTACAATGTCCCCTAGCTCTAATTCGTGACTTGGGAATGTTTCCAAAAGATTGTTAAATCACTCCCAGCTTTTATAAAATACTTCACCCTTCTTTCGATAAAAATTTTTGATTTGAAGGCCATGGGTGAAGGTTTGATGAATAGGGAGGAAATGTTCGATAAAAGCTTGATAAAATTTCTTCCAAGTACAGACCCATTCACTTACAGCACAACACCAGTCACCAGCCACACTTTGCAATGATAAAGGGAAAAACATGAGCCTGAGTCTCTTACTCATTCTAACATCATCACATAAGCCACACACTACCTTAAACCTATCAAGGTGAAGACATGGGTCTTCCTCCTCATGCCCGAAGAATTGGGGTAATTGGTGATAGGTCTCTAATGTATAGTCATATCCAAATTGGTCACTTAGAGACTCTATGTAGGCTTTGGCATTAAAAGGACCATGAGTGAAGTCACCAAAACTAATATCCATGATAAGAAAGCAAAAAAAAAAAATGAAAACAAAATGAAAGAAAAAAAAATTACACTAAAATGCAACCTAAATTAATTAACATGCAAGCTAGATTAGATGATATGCAAATGGATATGTTATAATGCAAAAGAAAGAAAACTACTAATAAAGAGATGAAGAAAAGAAAAATTCACCCAATTTCTCAAGTGAACTCCTCCTAACTCCCAAGTCTAGCGCTTAGTTGCCCTCCCGGCAACGGCGCCAAAAACTTGACCGACCCTAGAAAGTGTTTTAGGGTTCTACCTCTCAAGTGCAAGAGGGCAGTCGTAGTTTTAAAACTCAGTGAGTACCGAGGTCGAATCCACAGGGAGGGCTTTGTTAAAAGCTCTAGACTTGTTCTCTTAGTTAGTAGGTGAACCTAAATTAATTTAAACTAATTTTTCAACAACTCAAACTTTTGTTTTAGGTTGTAAATAAATTAAATATTAATTAAAGAAATTCAATTTAATTTTAAAATGCAAACAAACCATCTACTCTAAATTTTAAAGCAAATAAATCAACTCATAAATTAAATTAAATAACAAGCACGATACTAAAAAGGTTCTTGATCCAACTTTCAAGTCCGGGTAGTTCACTACTTTACCTTGGGATGTTTTTATTCAAATCTAGATTAGGGTTTAATTCGAAAAGTGTTAAGAATATTGTAATCAAAGGTCAGTACCAGTGATCTTAAGCGGATATGGTTAAAGACCTTTGTTTCCAAAAGTTTTTCAAACAAACAAAACTAGAAATGAATTCGAAACCTATTTTTAACCTTATTCGAAAATATGTAAACGGTTATATTCGAAAACCCATACCAGTGACTTCAAATGAGTATGGTTAAAGATTTTCGGTTTCGAATGTTTTCGAAACAAGTTGAAAATAGATTTTAACACAGTAGATCCTTACGCATGAGCTCTCAGAATCCATCCGAAGGGTCTACTAACACCCCAAGGTTTTTCGTGAACTACCCATTCTTGATTCGTTGAATCAAGAACTAGGGTTTTACGCTACGACTACTTTAAGCATCTTAAAAACAATAAAATAGCATTCAATGATACGAAAAGAGAATTGAAACAAGCAAAACATGATATTACGAAACAAATCGAAATAAAACGAAATAGATTAAAGTGACTTACAACGTAAAGCGAATATAAAAGACAAGGTGAAGAATCACTACAAAGACAACGATGAAAGCTCCAACGAAAACCATGAATCCACGCATCCAAGTTTAAAAAACTAATCTAAAAACTCTCAAAATTCTATTCTAACGCTCAATTGAAGGTGCAAAATCAAAAGGGGCTTTTTTTTTTCTTGGCCGTGCAATAGCTCTTTATATAGATGCCAAGAAACCCTAAAAGAGGTGCTTTAATTTTTGGATTTTGGATACACAGTGGTCCCGACCGTCTAATCTGGGGGTCGGGACCACAGAAAGCTTTCTCCTCAATTCCTATACACTGTGGTCCCGACCATTAGATGGACGGTCCTGACCCCCAAGTGTCTTTATTTCTTGCTTTTCTTCCTCCTTTAGGTTAAGTCTTTGGGCTAGTCTTGGCCATCCAAGGTGAGGTTTGAACCATGACATTTCCTTCGTTTTCTCAGCCATTTCCATAGCTATAAACTTTGACATCCTTGCCCTTTTCTCTACAAGTAAACAATAAAAGTATAAGTAATACAATAACACTAAAACTTCAACTTTAATTATTTAAATGCATGAATAAGTGTTGAGTTAGGGAGTTTGTAATTACACTTTTCAAGTGTAATCAACACCCCTAACCTCGTAGTCCGAGACGAATGACATGGAAATATGGGAATAAAATAAAACCAATTAAAATCTGGTCCAAGTTAAGGCTATATCATAAACATCCATTAAAGTATTACCAAATGTCCCTCATTCCATATAAAATAATATTTGAGCACATTACCATAAATCAAACAATAATATAATCCACTTTAGTACCATGCTTAATGGCAATATCCAGGGTCTACATGGTCAAAACATATGCTATAATCATATTTATATCTCTCAAATAATGACATTACAAATGTAAACAGTAGACCTATAGCTTGGGTCACGCAATTTATAATGTTAATAGTTCAATTCTCCGTTATGAAAAATAAGCATAATTATTATTATTATTATCTACAGTTAAGACAATTATTCTTGCTCTATAATTATTATTATTATATGGGAAAGCAGTTGGGTCAGATGGTATCCCTATTGAGGTTTGGAGGTGCTTAGGAGAGGATGGCATAAGTTGGTAGACAAACTTTTTAATGTAGTGCTAAAGAGCAAGAAGATGCCTAATGCATGGAGGAAAAGTATCCTTATACCCATATACAAGAACAAATGAGATATTTAGAACTGTACAAACTACCACGGGATTAAATTGATGAGCCATACGATGAAATTATGGGAGAGAGTTATTGAGAGAAGACTAAGAAGGACAACAAACATTTTAGAGAATCAATTTGGTTCCATGCCTGGAAGATCAACCATGGAGGCTATCTTTCTCTTGAGGAGGTTAATGGAACAGTATAGATAAGGTCAAAAAGATTTACATATGCTGTTCATTGATTTAGAGAAGGTATATATCCGAGTTCCTAGGAAGATTCTAAGGAGAGTGGAAAAGAAAGGAGTGTATATCGCATATATTGAGGTGAAAAAGGACATATATGATAGAGCCATGACATCTATATAGACGACTGGTAGAGAGACTAACGAGTTCCCTATCGCGATTGGTTTACATCAAGGCTCAACGTTAAGCCCATACTCGTTTACTTTAGTTATGGATGAGATTACAAGACATATTCTGGATGAGGTGCCGTGGTGTATGCTATTTGCAGATGATATTGTTTTAGTAGATGAGGCAAGAGAAATAGTGAATGCTAAGCTAGAATTATGGTGGGAAATGTTAGAAACAAAAGGGTTTAGGCTAAGCCAATGCAAGAGGGAATGTATGAAATGTAAGTTTAGTCAAAGTAGGATAACGGGTAGTATAGAAGTAAATTTAGGCACAGAAAAGATTGTAGAGAAAGATAAATTTAGGCACCTTGGATCTGTGGTGCAACAAGATGGAGGGATTGATATTGATGTAAGTCATGAGATTCAAGTCGGGTGGACCAAATGGAGGAGTGCTTTAGGGGTCTTGTGCAACTGAAAAGTCCCTCTCAAGGTGAAAGGAAAGTATTATAAGGTGGTGGTTAGACCATCGTTGCTATATGGATCAGAGTGTTGGGCAGTAAAGCATAATCATGGTCAGAAGATGGCAGTCGCAAAGATGAGGATGCTAAGGTGGATGTGCGGGACTATAAGGAAAGATAGGATTAGGAGCGAGGAGATTAGGGGCAAAGTAGGAATAGTACCAATTGAAGATAAAATGAGAGAAAACCGATTAAGATGGTTTGGCCATTTTAGAAGGTGTCTAGCAGAGGCACTTATTAGAAGGCGTGAAAGTATGGAAATTGATAGGAGTAGGAGAGGTAGAGGAAGACCCAAGAGAAGTTGGAAAGAAACTATTAAACATGACCTGGCCTACCTAGATCTATCGGAGGACATGACCCTAAACATATCTAATTGGCGTCGACAAATCCATATAGTCTACCCCACTTAGTGGGAAAAGGCTTGGTTTGGTTTGGTTTGGTATAGTTAAGACAAGACTTAGGCTACTCAAGTTTAAGCTACCTACGTATCCCATCTCGAGAATAAAGTTTTCATAATTCCTAATTATTTTCCAATATTCATAACTCAACTTATCAATAAATCAAACATTAAACATCATTTTAATTAACAACCTCAATATCTCAACATATAACAATAATCTATGCAATCTCATGCAATGGATAATGATGGTATACAATGTCCGTGCATATTCGCTAGTCTCTATATACCCTCAACCTTATATTGGGACAGATAATGCTTAGCAAAGTATGTGAGGTCACCAACTGCACCATTTATGCTTACAGTGAACATATATCTCGATATATATCACAAGTGGGAAACTGAGTTACGCTCCTACTGGTATAAGACCCAAGGAAATTGAGTTACACCCCTTGGCTATTCTACTAGGGAATCGAGTTATACCCCTAGTCAGGCATTTGGTTAGCTTAAGCAAGGTCCGGCTATAGTCTAGTGAAAATCTCATAATGATATCATCTCAAGATTAATGTCCCAACTCTAATGACTAATCTTTAGTCATATATATCAGCTGGGCATCATCTAGTACTTTTAAAATCTTATTTTATCATTTTTCACAAAATTAAGAATCCCGTCCATATATATGACCCATGCCTTGGCATGTAAACAACATCAACATCGCACTCTCAGCTAAAAAATAATCATAATATCAATTTGATGATGTAATCTCAGTCCCATACATATGATATGCTCAATCGTGTAAAAATGAACAATAATATCTCAACATTATAATAAAAGCATGTCATATTCAAGCATTCATAATGACATTTTATAGTCTCAAAATGTTTATAATTTTAACATATATCCATCATAGATGATACCATTCAAATTGGGTGAAAAAGACCCCAATTCGGGTGAAAAAGACCTTTCCTTTGGAAAGGTGCTTGAAGGGGTCTAAAACACACAAGAAGGGCACAAGAAGATCGCTCTGAGTTATGGGAAGATATCAAGAGCCTTGTGAGAAGCCTACAGAATGTCCGCAGGAAGCCCATGACCTGCAGTTCCACAATGTAGATCTAAACTACTATAAACTTGATCTGGTACACAAAATACCAAAATCCGAACAATTCAAGCCAAGAATTGGTACCACAACCAACAAGAACAACATATATCTCAATATTATGCAATAAAACTCAAGAATAAATAAGATTGAGCATATATATAGAAACCCCTAAACATATATATACACATATATTACTATCTGCCAAAATCATCAGATGTATATATTAAAATCATACTAACAACGCGTAGAACATGTATATAAGTCCTACCTGCCTAAGATTTGGAAAAAAAAAAGGGAAGGTTTAAGTTTTAGTTGTTAAACTTCAAGGCCAATATCTTTCACGTCGAGCAAAACCGCGAGAAACTGGCACTACCACGGTGATCACGACATCAGAAGTACCCAAGTCCAACTATCGTCCCTCTCTAGAACGTACTTTCTCTCTCTACCCTCTCTCTTCTCTCTTTTTTCTTTCTTTACTACGTAGGAAGAAAAGAAAAGAAAAGAAACAAAGAAAAATAAGTGAGGGAAGGAAAGAACAAAGGAAAAAGAAAGAAAAGGGGGCTGGGCCTTTGGCCCAGTTTTTTAACCCAACATTATCTTAAGCCAAACCCAAGGTAGGAAAAATAAAATAAACCTAACTAAACCAACCCATTCTCAGTCTAAATATTTATTGGCTTAAAATAACACATAAATGGTCATAAATAAATACCTGGTGTTACATGATCACAGAGGGCACTAGTGAACGAAAAGGCAGAATGGCAGAAAGCATCCCATGTTAAAGAAATGTTAAAGGTAAGCGGAAACCCAAGTAAATGACTACGGTACGAGGATTTAATGTCAATATCTTTTTCTAAGAATGAAAGTTTTGGGGTGCAATGATTAAGCTCTAAAAATGACATTTTGAAAGGGTATTTATTTATTATTAATTTATTATATTTTGGAGTAAGTCAAGATTTTTAAATAGATATTTTAACATCTTTCTAATTGTAACCTGAACTCTCGAAAATGATGCTAAAATGAATAAATTAATAGAATTAGGAGTTAATTCTAGCCCTTAGTAATTTTGTTAATAATAAGTATTTATCTAGTTAATTTAAGATTATAGATTTAATTATTTATTACTATAATTATTTTATCATTCTTTTATTTTGGGAACAAAGTAAAGGAATGGAACAAGAAAAGACTGTCTTGATGATTACACTTGAAAAGTGTAATTACAAACCTAACAATTAGGTTATAAATTATGCATTTATTTAATAAATTTATAGTTTTTGGTTATTTTTAATATTTATTCCATTTTATTTTCTAATTGTAGTGAAAGTAAGAAAATAATCGAGATAAATGATGATAAAAGTTATAAAAAGGATACAGTGGTCCGAACAGCTCGATGATTAGTCCGGACCAAGGTAAGAGCAAGCTGGAGAATAAAGAGCAAGAAAAAAAATTAAAGTTGGAACCATATTGTGGTTTGGACACCCCTTTGAATGGTCCGGACCACAGTGGGCAGATTGTATGGGATATTTTAGGTTCTAGGGTTTTGATTTAGACTATATATACAATGTTTCTTTCAGCCATGAGGAGTCTTCTTTCTCTGTACTTTTCAGTTTAGTTTTTCATTACAATAGATTAGTGTAGAGAAATTTCAATTTAGTTTTTTGGAGAGTTTTTAGATTGATTACTTTCAGATTCAAGTTTAATTCATTGCGAAGAATGGTACGTTTTTTGTTTTATTTAATGAAATTTATTTTATTTTCATATTCTCTTTTTATTTGCTGTTTTATTATTTCATCCATGTTAGGTTAGATTTTTATTCTTGATTTAACCTAGTAAAGATGGGTGGATCACTATGATTGATGAGATGTGTATAGATCCATACATGTAAAGTGGAAACTTATATGTATGGGTTTACAATTTTCAGATCTGTATTATTTATTTTCAAAAGCCTTCGAATTTGAAAATAAGTTTTCTTGATCATATTCTCTGCAATCACTGATAAGAATTCTTGATTAAATGTTTCATAATAATTTTGAAACAAATGACTGACCCTAAATTGTGTTTAAGTTCTACCTCTTAAGTGCAAGAGGGCAGTCGTAGTTTTAACTCGGTGAGTCTGAGGTCGAATTCACAGGGAGCCTATATTATTCAGTTTCTAGGTTTATGAAGGGAATTCAAAAATTAATTATAAGCAAGTTTCAGAGTTCTATTTAGCTAAATCCTAAGGTTTTGCAAAATTAAGATTCAAATTAAAATAATTAAACTAACACTACTTAAGGGATTCAACAATTCAAAGTTTTGTTTTAGGTTCTAAATGAATTAAATATAAATTAAAGGAATTCAACTAAGTTTTAGAATGCTACTCTAAATTTCAAAGCAAATATTATAACGAAAATTAAATTGAAATGTAAACTTAATATTGAAGAGGTTCTTGATTCAACTTTTAAGTTTGGGTAGTTCACTACGTCACCATGGGATGTTTAGGTTCAACTCTAAATTAGGGTTTAGTTCAAAAAGTATTAAGAAAGTTTTAATCAAAAGTCAGTACCAGTGATTTCAATGAATATGGTTAAAGACTTTTGTTTTCGAAGGTTTTTCAAACAAATGAAATCAGAAAAGAACTCAAGTCCTATTTTTAATTTGTCCAAAATTATTTAAACAATTATAGTCGAAAACCCATACCAGTGATTTCAGTGAATATGGTTAAGGATTTTCATTTTTGAATGTTTTTGAAACAAGTTAGAATAGGTTTAAATTGGTAGATCCTCAGGCATGAAGTTTCGCAACCCATGCAAAGGGTCTACATACATCCCATAGTGCTTTCGTGAACTACCCTTCCTTGATTCGTTGAATCAAGAATTAGGGTTTTATGCTAGTATCATTTTAAACGAAACGAAGGTAATAAAAACACATACAATTAATAGATCCGCCGATTGTAATGAACAAAACATGTTGATAAAGAATGAAACAAAATCAAACTTACAATGTAAATTGTTTGGAGAGAAAATAATGAATGATCACAGCAACAATGAAAAGCCCAACTCCAAACGTCTCCATGAACAATGAAAGAAAGTAAAAACACTCTAAAAACACTCTCTAAACTGTTCTAAAGCTCTCAAAGTATATGAAAAATATCCAGAAGTTCTTCTTTTGTGTGGCTATAAACAAAGCTTTTTATAAAGATTGGAAAGAAACCCTAAACATGGAAGTTAAGCCCGCGCCTCCTCGGACACTGTGGTCCGGATCGTCTGGGAGGTGGTCAGACCATAGAATGGTCATCTCCCCAAATTCCAGCTGAACAAGCTCACTGTGGTCTGAACCATTGGGTAGGGGGTCTGGACCACAGAATGGAAACTACTCTGCTTCTTTTCCTTCTTCATGCTGGGTCTTTGGGCTGGTCTGGGTCATCCAAGGTAAAGTCTGAACCACAACTTCCCCTTCATCCTCTAAGCCATTCTCATAGCCATAACGTTCGATCTCCTTGCCCTTTTCCCTACAATTAAGAAGATAAGAGTATAAGTAACAAAATAGCGTTAAGACTTCAAATTTAATTATTCAAATGCATTAATAAGTGTAAAAATAAGGAGTTTGTAATTACACTTTTCAAGTGTAATCAACAAGTAAATCAGATCTCAATCCAAAAATGAAATATCACAATATTTTCTGGGTTTCTAATCCTAAACGACATTTGAAAACCATGTTTTGGAATCTAAAAATGTTTTTGTGAAGATAATTTCTGGTTTATTTTTCCTTTACATGAAAGTTAAATTGAGATAAAAACACATCAAATCATGAAGTAATGAATCCACCCAGATTTAAAATTTAGACCAAAATATTTAATTCCCTTGAAAGCGTAATGTTATTGCATTCATTTTAGTTTATTAATTATTGCAATTTAGTCGATTCATTTAGTAATTAGTTAATCAACACTTTTTAAAACCTAAAACCAATTTTGTTTTCTAGTTTTAAAATGAAACCAGTAGGTAGAAGAACTTAGAAAACCTAGTGTTCAATCTCAAAATTTCCTGTGGTTATGATGCTGGACTCACCAGGTAAAATTACACTGCATACCCTTAGGAGTTTTTCTAGACGCAATATTTAGAGGTGGTCAAGTTTTTGGTGCCGTTGCTGGGGAACTTAGTTTGATTTGTTAGGGTAACTCTAGACTATTCTTCTGCTATTTTCACAAAAAATAAGAAAAAATTCATGAATACGGATTATATTCTTTATAATTTTAGTTTACCAGACACCATCCACCGACTCATTGATTATTTAAGCAGCATTTATGAAATTGATTTTTGCCTAAAAACCTTTTCTATGCTACCTAAATTTTATGGACTACAATATGAGGGCCCCAGAGTTCATTTAGAACATTTTAAGTCAATTTGTTTCTATTGCACGAATGGATGCATGGATGACACATTTAAGTATAATTTTTTCTCGTTATCATTATGTGGAGTAGCCGATGATTAGTGTCATGCCGCAACTTGGTCCATTAATATTTGGGAAGATTTACAAAATGATTTTATTGCAACTTTTCTCCCCAATTTTTGAAACTTCACCTTGCACTTTCAAATTAGAAATTTTTGTTTCAAGAAGGGTGAAGTATTTTATAAATGCTGGAGAGATTTAAAAACCTTTTAGAGACTTTCCTAAATCATGGACTAGAATTAGGATACATTCTAGGCATATTCTATAATGCTCTACCTTATGAGTTGCACCGAGCATTTGATAAAAGCTTGGGTAGGGAATTTCTTGACCTTACCTATAAGAAGCACGGCCACTTTTTGAATTTCTCTATCAACACACAAGCTGCGGGAAAAACTTGAACCTAGTTTTGATCCACATTCACTTGAAAGCCACAATGACCCTTTCCCACATGCTCCTACATCACTTAATCCTTATGATCCATCCTTAGAAAGTAGAGTAGGTGTGGAGCTAATTACTTGGATATTGCATGTCCTAACCCCACTCTACTAATCGAGGGCCAGTCTGAGGAGGCTCAAAATTATTGGCCTACTGAATCTAACAATGCACAAGTTGAGTCACTCTACAAGCAAACTTAGCATAGGGAAGAAATTAGCTTAAAAGTCAATTCCAGTGCACATGAGACTTCCACACATATTAACTCTATATTAGATGATACATTGTTCAAGTCCACAGTATGTCCTTATGTCTGAACACCCACTGAAATTGAAATTGCTGAATCTAGGGCCCTTTTGTTTCTTGCACGAGAAGATTCTAATTCAAAAACCTTAAATTTTGAGTGGAGTGACTATTCCGACAATGGTTGGGATAATGAAGGGAATGAGCCCTTTGACTCATTACCACCAAACTCTAATATACACGAGACTTCATCTATTAAGAGTCTAGAGTACATGCCAACCAACACCACCACGAAGCTTGAAGCTCATCCCACTTTGACAACTTAGATGACCTTTGAAAGTCCTAATACTCATTTTGAGAGCGTTGATGCCATAGGTTTAGGGGAGCATACTGTTGAGCCAATCAGTTTAGTTTCATCATGTTCTACCAAACCACTCATTGAGACCATTTCTGATATATCTTTTTCTACTAGGGCTAGTATATTTGATGACTATCATATTGAGACCCCTACATTTGAGTGGAAGTATGACTCTAATTATGGTTGGGCTCCTACTTCAATTTCATAGGACTCTCATGAGAGTGAATTTTCTTTATCATCATTTGAGAGTTCGATAGACAAGCTTGAGAGTGAGAGTAGTGCACACTTCTTCCCTTTTGCCCTAATCCCAACTAAGAATCCTACTGAGGAAACTAAATATATTTTGACCAAGACTGACCACACATGTAGGGAAGTGGTGGAGACCAAAAAGGTAGTTATCATTGACTTTTTAGGTGTCGAGAGGATACTAGAAAACACACAACCACATTCCATGTTCACATATGAATCTAACCTTGGGCCATATTTAGGATTCAGGGATCCCCACAAGGCCATGCATTCTCTAATGATCTTCGCACTAGGAGAACACTCATTTTTGGTACCTCCTGGACCCAATGAGAATATTTCATTCTTAAAGCTGTTTGGCGAGGCTTCGGAAAGATTAGGAGTTGGATAGTATGTGTTTGCATTAACCCTTGTATACTAGTAGATTAGATTTTTCTTTCTTTATTTTTTGATTTATTGTTAGTTTAGCTTTTCTCTTTTTTTATTTTTATTTTGTCTTTCTAGTAGATCTTTTCTTCTTGTCTTATTTTTCTTTTATTTTTATCTTCTTTTAGTTCTAATATTTTTCTTGTATAATCTTTTTATTTTCTTCAAATAAGGAAGCCTTAAGTTAATATCCTTCCTCTTCGTTTTATTTAGTTTTGCACTTCCAAAGTGGTACTTCATATATATAATTGTTGTTGTTGCGAGTGTTTTAGAATCTAAGTTAGGGAGAATGTATTGGGTGATGCCTTAAGTGGCTTGAATAATGGGTGCATGCTTGGTTTAATTTTGTACTTCATTCTTATTTGTGCCCTTTTTGGTTATTGTTTCATGCTCACATCATGATCACTATTGCACATCACGGACCCACATATGCTTCATGATTTTCACATTGAGGACAACATGAATTTTAAGTTGGAGAGTAGGGTTCGCATGATGACCTTTGTGCCAAAATTGTAAAATTTTAAAATTTTTGAGTGTCTTTAAGCTTGAATACATGAATTTAGCACATTTGTACCTGTATATCAGCTCTTTTTGGTCCGGTTGATTGTGGAATTGAGTGAGAGAGTGATGAGTGAGTTTTGTTCAACCTTTAATAGGAAACTTAGCTCAAGTTTAGCGTGTTATGACGCGTGTTATGACCTTGTTCATTTTTTTTTTACTATTATAGAGAAGAGTTTATGTGCTTAGGAGTGGATTTTGTTTAACATTGGTTAATTGAGCATTCTTGGACTAGGTGGAGACTTATACCCCTTAATGGTGAGTTTTTGAGCCTATTATTCTTTTCTTGAGGGATTGCACATAATCACAGCTCTTTTGTTCTTTACTTTGGTTTCCAATGCACCAATTGCATCACACACACTTGCATGAGTTTCAGTTGGCACATTATGAGTTGTTGCAAGCCTTGAACATAATGCTAGGCCCTCTTTTCTATTTTGGGCCTCCTTGTCCTTTCTTGGTTATGAATTGCCCTAGGAGCCAACTTGAATCCTTTTAATGAAGTGTGTGATATATATATATATATTTTTTCTTGATTCCCACCTCATATATTATCACTTAACCTTATTCACACACTTTAAGCCTTACCCTCACATGTCTTGGGTTGTAAAAGTGCCTTAATGTCAATGATATGAACGAGGGTTAGGAATGAAAACTTTTAAGAGCATATTGAGAGGAAATATTAGGTGGAGAATTCAGTTGATATGTATTTCATTATTTAAAAAAAAAAAAATGAGAAAAGAAAAAATTTTGTCATTCTTTTTGTTTATGAAATTGTGGGACTTGTACATTATTTGCAATATTTGCAATTCTCCTAAGTATAGTATTTAGTGTGAATAAGCTTCTTGTTGGGGCTAGAAAGAAATTTGGTAGTTTAGGACTTGTGCGCACTTGAACATCTTTAACCCAAGACATGTACTTTGATTTCCATATCTTTCATTGTTAACCATTAACCTTGGCCAAGTTACAACTGAAACAAAGACCTAGTGGATTCTAAGAAAGCAACTCTTGTATTGTGCATGTAGTGGTCTTGCGTAGGTTATGTAGTGTGATCTATTACACATACATTGGAACATGGTTATGAGCTGTCCACTTTGAACTGTAATTCAGTTCACTTATTTATTTGTGGGGTTATGTGCAACTAGGATACCATTATATGTTAATAGGTATGTGTGAACCCTTGATGAGTGAATTTCTTTCTATGAGTGGTATCCTGTGAGTAATTGAAGTCAAAACCTAGTTCCGTTTATGCTCTTGCAACCTTATTGAATGAATGAAACAATTTTGCACACATGCTCTTTCTACTTTGAGAGTCCATATATTTATGCTTAGCACTTGGGAATTACACATGATATTTGGGTTTTATGACTTGTTGGGCTTCAGCTTAATTCATTTTTTATCTCAGTCATTTTTTTGACACTTTGAGACCATGCAATAGATGTTTGTGAGTAACATCACTGCAAACCCTCACGAGAACTTACTCATCCACTAGGGGTTGAAAGGGCTTGCCTTATGTGCTAAGTGTAGTAATGTGTCTCTTACAAAAATGGACCTCCCTTTTTATTTAAGTCTTTACTTATCTATGTTTTTGAATAAGTTGAGAATACTTAGTTTATGCCTTTTAGTCCTAGGATTTGAATCCTTTTCGTTGCTAGGGACTAACAATAAGTAAGTTGGGGGGTGTGATTACACTTGAAAAGTGTAATTACAAAGTATAATTTAAAACATAAATCATGCACTTATTCAATTAATTTTAAAGTTTTAGTTATGATTTGTTATTTATGGTATTTTATTTTTAAAATGTAGGAAAGAGGTGGAAATTATTAAAATAAGTAGCGATGAAGGGACCGAACAAGCTACTGCGGTCCAGACACCTAGACGTATGGTCCAGACCAGAGCAAGAGCGAGAATGGAAAATCTGAAGAGAGAAATGATTGAATAGTTGGAACACATTATGGTCCAAACACCCCCACGGGTGGTCTGGATCACTGCAGGCTAAACTATGCATCTTTATTAATTTTTAGGGTTTATTCATCGTGCTTATAAATAAGAACATATACGGCCGTTTGAGGAGACTTCTCTCATATGCTTTTATCTGTAATTTTTAAGTTAGTTTTTCATTAAAATAGATTAGTGTAGAGACTTTTTAGTTTAGTTTTTGAAGAGTTTTTGGAATGATTGCTTTCAGATTCAAGTTTAATTCGTTGCGAAGAACGGTATGCGTTTTGTTTTATTCAGTGAAATTTATTTGTTTTCGTATCCTCTTTTTATTTGCTGTTTTATTATTTCATTCATTCTAGGTTAGATTTTTATTCTTGATTTAACCTAGTAAAGATGGGTGGATCACTATGATTGATGAGATGTGCATAGATCCATACACGTAAAGTGAAAACTTGCATGTATAGGTTTACAATTTCCAGATCTGTATTATTTATTTTCAAAAGCCTTCGAAAACAAGTTTTCTTGATCATATTCTCTGTAATCATTGATAAGAATTCTTGATTAAATGTTTCTTAATAATTTTGAAATAAGTAAATTAGATCTGAATCCAAAAATGAAATATCATAATATTTTTCGGGTTTCTAATCCTAAATGAGATTTGAAAATCGTGTTTTGAAATTTAAAAATGTTTTCACGAAGATAACTTCTGGTTTATTTTTCCTTTACGTGAAACTTAAACTGAGATAAAAACACTTCGAATCATGAAGTTGTGAATCCACCCAGATAAGGTTAGATCAAGATCTTTAATTATCTTGAATGCATAATGTTGTTGCTTTCATTTTAGTTTAATTTAATTATTGCAATTTAGTTTATTTATTTAGTAGTTAGTAAATCAAAACTTTTCGAAACCCAAAATCAAATTTTCTTTTCCTGTTTTTAAAATGAAACCAGTAGGTAGAAGAACTTAGAAAGCCCTAGTGTTTAATTTCAAAGTTCCTTGTGGACTCGACCTCGATCTCATCGAGTTAAAACTACACCGCACACCCTTGCACTTGGGGGTTAGTTTACATGTAATATTTAGAGGCGGTCACTTGACATCCTTTTCCCTAGCTATCCTGGCACCTCGTTCTAGATGCCATTTTATTGTCCAGACACTAGTAATTAATTCTGCATTAAACCTAACACAATATGCTTATTCAAGGTGGTTCAAAAAGTCCAATTCAACTAGAATTCAAGAACCTACAGTTGGATGAGGAGTTAAAAGACTTAATCAAATATTAAGAATATAAAGTTGAAAAATCCTAAGGTGGTTGCAAAGATGTACTACAGAAGAAAAGATTAGAGAGAGAATAAGAGATACACATATTTACAGCTCTAGGTATATTTGATGTCATCCAAAAGCCAATAGGAAGAAATCTACTGCAAATTAAACTCTAGAATAGGTTTATCAGTTTAACCCCTTTACACCTATATAAAGGGGCTATCAACAAAGAAGAAGAAAAACACATGCAGTTGGAGTAGGAAGTAGAGTAGATTAGTAGTATAGTAGTTCTTTAGTTTCAGTTTTCTTCATCAAATTACACATATTAGAATAGTTAGATTAGTTCATTATTCCCAGTAGATTAGAAATTTTGATTTTTCTTTCAAGGTCATTATTCTTTTCCTGTTTTAGTTCAAATTTATGTTTCGTTCATTATTGAAGAATAATTCACGTTTTTTTTTTCAAATTTATGTTTCTTCATTATTAAAGGTCATTATTCTTCAATTTCATGTTTTGTTCTATAGTTTAATTTATTTTTCCACTTTTAATTTTTGTTTTAATTTTATGAATTTTACTTTTTGTAATTCCATTAATTTATTGATTTTAAACATTTTACGTTAGATGTAGGAGTATATTTCACATGGAGATGAAAAATTAGGATTTCATCTATGCTCAAATCTATGTCCTAATATTTTTATTGTAAAAATTATTTAAGAGTTTTTAATTAGTTATTTATCTAAAGTTTTGAACTTCCCAAAACTGTTAAATTTGACCATATTCTTTGCAATCATTACTGACTCTAATCAGATTATAATTTTCTTAAACGTTAAATATCAAACCTATTTTTTTATTAAAAAATTTACTTTAGTTTAAAATCCTCTGTTCACCTAATTCTTCAAGTGATTTTGTAATTGAGATAATTAAATACTAATTTATGGCATGGAAAAATTCTAGTTTGCATTCGAAATTGAAATAGACAACCATTTTTATTTTATTAGACAACCATTAAATTATTAGACAACTAGTTTAATTTATTAGATAACTCTTAATTATTATTTTTGCGATTCCCTTATTAATTTACTATCCCAACTGGATTCACATGCTGGGCTGATGGGCACCGGTCATGAGTCTTTATTACAACATGGAACATCCAAGATTGTCCAAGTGATAAAATTAGCTTTTGATTTTGAAATTAAGGCCTGAACACAAAGACTAGGAGTTGCAACTTGACACTTTCAAAATAGATGTGTTAAGAAATTTAATTTTTAATTACAGTTAAAAATGTTTTAATTTGTGTTTTTGAAAAATGTGATAAAAGGCCCTTCATTTATGACTCTTGAATAGTCTGTGCAATCAGAGGTAGTGGGTCCAGGGATTCGACTGTGCATGGAAACCATTACACCTGGATATCTAAGGATATCCAGAGTCTTTTTCCACTCTCTGTAGTCATAATCTCATAATATAATGCTTCAGTTTATAATGATCGTTGCATTCAACCAATCAATGAAATGATGTATGAAATGCAAGGCAACCGAGCATTGCAAGGCATGTGTGCGAGTGTAATGTCTGCTTATATGGTAGTGATGCACCCTAGAGGATTCTATATACTAGTTTGACTTTAGATGCAATTTAAAGACTAATTCTATGAATAGGGATGAGATTTGTACTTGAAAACTATGTTTGATATGGAAATAGGCTTATGTAATCCTTATGCAATGTGTGTGTGCGTGCTAAAAATGAAGTGTATATTGAAAGATGGTCTATGAAGATTGATGTGACGGAACTCAAGCTATGTGCTCGAGCTACCTACATACCCAGTGAAGGGATTAGGTTGACATAGTTCAGACTTAAAGTCCAAACTATATATATTTATGATAATAGATGTGTGTGGGAACCTCGCTCCAAGTGTGGGTTATACCTTGCATAGATGGTCTATGAAGATCTTGGTGACTTGAATCAAGCTACGTGCTTGAGCTACCTACAAACCCTTTTAAGGGATCAGGTTAATGTAGCTCTAAGTTAGTGTCTTGCATAGATGTGATGTGCTAATATGTATGCATGGATGTAAATGTGACCAAAATGCATGGATGGCAAAATAATTGGCTTCAGGAATAGTGAGCCTCATTTTTGGTCCGAATGTGATGTCGTGGATGGTATATGATAAACTAGTTGGATTCCAGAATGCTATGGTAGCAAACTAGTGGCCTCAAGCGTCATCATCGACTAAGGTAAGCTAAGTGTATGAGAGGGAGACTGATAGAGCCAATGATGTGTAAAGAATCAATATAGGAACCTTGTTCTTGATATAGGATAAGGAAGAGCCTAGCTTTAGGTTAATATTAGGAGTAATTATCTTTGTATTGACCTAAGTGTGTGATCTTAGCTTTAAGACTGAAATGAAAGTTAGCGCCTTGAGCATAACTTAGGAGGAAAGCCTTAGTCCAAAGAGAAGAGACAGTTAGCGTCTTGCGTATAAATGAAGAATAGAGCCTGACTGCAAATGAAAAAAGGACAGCTAGTGCCTAGTGCATAACTAGAGGAACAAATCCCTACTCTAGATAAGAAGGAACAGTTAGCACCATGCTCTAATAGTATGCCTTACGTGGGTAAGTGATTGTTTATCATTTGGAAAAGGAACTCGGCTCTAATAAGGAGCTTAATTTATAGTGATGATAATTAGATCTATGTGAAATGGCCTAGGAGCCATACGTGATATGAGTGATGCAGTTGATCTAATCAGATATGCAATGAACATGTTGAATGTGATGACAACTTATATTCTAACAATTATCTCCTACATGGATGAAAGGTGAAGGATGCATGCCAAATATATGTATAGGAGTCATAACTTAAAAATCACCAGCTTAGGCGTTCCTAAGTCATTCCTAGTCTCTGGAGCCTCGCTCGCTCAGGTGAATGCTTTGGATTGGTAAACATTTGATTTTTAAGGTTGTGTCAATCTAAGTGGATGTGTTCTAAATGTCAAGGTATCTGTAAGCATGTCAAAACATGGTATATGGCATGGCATGACCTGATGTGACATGTGCTAGCGTGATATATGATGTCCTGGCATGCCATATTATGATGTGAGAAGATGATTGAACATGGTAGCATAGAATAACATGATAACATGGCATGTTGGTATGGGGTACGTAGTGTGGTCATGGCATGATATAGTATGGTCATGGAATGGAGTAATAAGGTCATAGCATGGTGTAACATGGCATAACATGGTAATATGGTATGTTAGCATGGTGTAAGATGATAATGACATGGTATAACATGGCATAACATGATGATCATCATAATGTCGTGGTATTATGTAAATATGGCATGGTATGATGGCGGTATGTCATGTATATCCTACGTGTGATGTTTGAAATTTTACTAAATTATTTCGGATAAATTCAATGAATATCATATATCGGGCTCGCCCTAGACTTGAGTTGTGATCCAGATATCTTTCATTGACAAAGAGTTTTTATTTACATATATAATTGGAAATATTTTATCTTAATCATGTAAATAATTTAAATTAAAAAACAAAGTAAAATTTTCTATAAAGAAAAAATTTTGACCGACGCGAGCCTTTTCTAGAGAGAGAAAGTTTGGAGTTTTAGCCTTACATTGAGAGCTCTGAGCACACTGAGTGTTTAATGAAAAAAATAAGGGGGGAGGTCCTATTTATAAGCTTTCTTGCACTGAACAAAAAGTCTGCCTGAGCCATACAGGTAGATTATCTGCCTAAACTTATGGGTAAAAAATTCTATTTGACTTGATTGGTGATAAATCTTGCACGACTTTACATTGCAGAGAATTTTACCTGGCTTCGCAGGTGGAAAGGTTTGCTTGAATAATACAGGCAGATGATTTCACCTGACCTTGTAGGTGGAACAACTGACCACAAAGGTTTGAAAAAGTGGGTTTGACATCCAAGGGCAAAAATAGGCGATGTTGCTTGCAACTTTAAGCCTAGATCTGTTCAAGTGAGGTTCGGGTTCAACCTTGACATGTACGACTATTTCAGGAAGTTTTGGATAGTTTTCGGGAGCTCTAAATACTCCTAGACACTTTTTGGAGAGAATTAAACCAATTAAGTCAAAATTTAGTTCAATTTGGATTATCTAGGAATGAGTTAGGTCTATCTGAAAACTATTGTTCTAAAACAGGCTAGCGAACTCTTTTGCCTGACCCTTGGCAGCACCACCAGGACAACTCCTCCTACCTTTTTCAGCTATAAGGAATCCAAAAATAACATTGAAATGACTCTCAGACATTTTTATGAATTTATAAATTATTAATGATTTTTTGAGTCTTGGCTCTGGAGGGACCTCTTAAGGTTTAATTTGTGGAGACCTAACTATATCACTACCTCAGAAAATGTACCCTTGACATTGTTGTGCAATTTAAGGATATTCCAACTTCGTTTGGAGGCTCAAATTATGCCAAGTGCGTTAGTAGCTTCCATCTCATCGATGGGAGCCATTTTGAGTTAGCAAGGACTGGATGACCTTTAGAGCAATATTTTGGCTATTCTGAGCCTATGTCTGTGTCTTTTAACATGTTCTAGGTTGTTTAGTGTCTTCTTGTGTATTTCTAGATTGGTTTGGCATTCTGGTCGATATCGTCCTTCGGATGTGTCGATAGAAACTATTTTTGACTTCTGGATTGAATTAACCCTTGAATTTAGACTTGATTCTTTTGTTGATGCAAGAGTTGTCTATTTGATGTCTTAGACTTGTCTGTACAATCTGGTGGTGTTCCACCTCAATCTGGGCTTTCAAAATCCTAAAAGGTTCAATCTTGTAACCAATGAGAATAAGCACCTTCCGTGGTGGAAGGTCATTCGAAGGTACTCGAGATGTTCATTTCCATCTTACTATGAACTGATAATAGAAGACCAACACTTGAATTTTAAATTGAGGATACTTTAAAATGATAATATCATTCATATATTGCTTTCTTTATTTTTAAAAAATAAAATTTAATTTTGAAAAAGACTTTCTTTCACAAAATTTCAAAGCAAGTTATGAATGATTTCCCTTTTTAAGATCATAGATTTAAAAAATTGAGTTTCTAGCATGCATGCATAACATGTATATTATAAAAAAAATAACAACACACACGTAGTATATATATGCATAAATGTAAACATCTCTCTTTGGTTCCGGTCTACAATAGAAAACCGATGTAAAATCTATAACTTAAGGTTGAACTCGGCATCCTTGGTCTCCTTCTTCCCCTTCGTTTCTTCAACATTTAATATTCCATAAAACCTATGCCTATAAATGGGCTTACATAATTTCTAAATAATTGAAAAAAAAATAAAGGAAGACATAAAGAAACCAATAAACTTATCCTTTCACAAGAAAACCAAGTTTATTGCCCTATACAACCATTTCATATAAATTTATACAACACTTTCCTATTGACCAACCAAAAGAGAGATCCCCATGCACATTTATAACAATCATATTTAATAATTCATATAACTAAATAATTTTAAATGACAATAAAGTTGCAAGATATAAAAATTATGTAAAGTTTAAGACTAATAACAATTATTAATTTCTAACATTATATTAATTAATTGCAAATCTTTAATCATATATTAGAGATTGTCCAAAACTAAAGAAAAAAATTAGGAAAAAACTTGGCACCATGTTGAACCAAAAATAATATTTTCAAAGCTTTTAAATAACTCATAATTTTTAAAAATATTTCAAATATTAAAAAAATTGATTTTTAATTTTTATAACTATTGATTAGGTTGTTAGGAAACTACAGAAAAAATCTTTTTAGAAAAAGTAATAGACAAACATGGCCTTAGCCCTTTTAGCCATTCACATGTACAACATGCAACTTAGGAGGCTTTTTTCATCAACTTTTCATCATCGGACTAGGGCTCTAGCAACTTTTTGCCGGCCAGCGCACCAGAAATTTTTTTAACAGAAATAATTTCAAAGAAAAAATTAAAAAAAATTTCTTTTTCTTATCCAAATTTTTAGCCAAATAAAAAAAATTAAACAAACCTATTCTTTTGCGAGGATTTCTTTCTCTTTACTCAATAATTAAAATCTAATTTTAATTAATATTCTAGACAACAATTAATTAATACAACTTGCATAAATAAAATAAAATAAAACTTGACCGCTCTCTAATTTGGTAGTGGCTCACTCTCAAGTATAAGAGGTCGGTTGAGTTTAGTCTAGGTGAGTCCTAGGTCATCTTCCACAGGGAGCAAGGGTATGACTAAATTTTGGAAAACTTAGTTTTGAAAGCACTTGCAAAAATTTTAAGAAGCAAATAAGAAAATCGTTTTGGTATTTTCGAATAGGGATTTGTAACAATAATCTGAGAATTTCCAACACAAATTTATAAACTTAAACAAACTATGTGAATTAAAACAATTAGCTTTAACCTAGTCCTGTAACGTCCTCGAAGGGCTGAATTCAGATATATAGTTAACTCAACCTAATTCTTACACCTGTAATATTAGGTTGGAAGATTTGGCTTTAAAAACCCTTTTCGTAAAGAACTCACAATTCTAGGGTTTTGAAATTAGGTTCGAAATCACCGGGACATGGAATTGACCTTCAATTTACACGAGCGTAATCGAAATTCAACTGTATCACGGGCAATTCGTTTTCAAAAATTAATCTAGAATTATGTGCCTTACGTTTTTATTCGAAAGATAAACACAGTTTAGTTCGAACTATCCAAATTCAACTCCTTCAATTCGATTACACTCCTAGGTTAAAACCAAGAAAACCCTAGCCTAGCATTACTAAAACATGAACAAAGCATTTCGAAAAGAAAAACATCTTCATCATGCAACAGAATATGAAAACGAAATAGATTAAAAAGGTTTACGACAATTTCGAAAGCAAATTAATCCAAACTAAGTCTACGAAATACTACGAAGTGAACATAGAAGACAAAGCACGAAGAACATGAAATTCTGATTAAAACAAATTAACAAATAGAACTTACACGTAAATCTTATTGCGAAGACGAAATTAAGCTTGAACAATCCAATCCAAAGCGAAATCGAAATCGTAACCCTAATCTAAACTAAACTAAGAAAAAGAGAAGAAGTGCGTAGGGTTTCGACCCCTCCTACATCAGATTTTCAACCTTTTATATCAATGTATATTACAAGGGCATAAAGGTAAAAACATAGCTCAAACTTATTCTAAACTTGTGCTGGAAGAGTCCTCATGGGCGCCCATGGCTGAGGTGGGGCGCCCATGGTACAAGTGTTTGATGAAGTCCTCAAAGAAATAGCCAAAAACAGCAGTCAGAACTCTCTCTCTGTGGGCGCCCATCTGATGAAGAGTGGGGCGCCCAAGGGTCCTCAGGGGCGCCCATGGGTCTAGGTGGGGCGCCCATGCTTGTGGTGGTGCGCCCATGGGTCTAGGTGGGGCGCCCATCTGCAACTACAGTGAACAGTTCTTCTTTGACAGCTTTCTGTCCCTGACTTCCGATGCAATTTTGACCCCCAAGATGATTGATTTGGCTTTGGCCAAAACACGAAAGTTGTAGCCCTTCAAGTCTTGTTTCTAACCCAAAAAGAATGGAACCATTTTGAGTTGTGACAAAAAAGTTATGGTTGGAAAACTGAGAGGGTGTTGAGCTGGAACTTCAACCGCACACCACTTCAACTATTTTGAACTTCAAACCACTTCCTTCTCCTTGGCACTCATGGTAGTCGATCTTATTCCTTGGGATGGCTCTTGGGAAGTTGAAGAAGTCTTGGGAGTCTTTGGACTCTTCTTGCACTTTCTTTATTTTGGCTTACCTTGGCTTCTCCTCACATGCAACCTTGGTGTTGTTTGGGCCAAAAACATCATATTATATCACCTGAAATATACATACACCAAGAATGCATGGAAATGAGATAATCACGCTAACACATCGCCAATAATAACTGTAAATTCATAATTAGCATGCTTAATATATATATAATTGTACAATAATGCATGCTAATCAAAACTCAATTTAACTTCATAAACTAACAGGAAGTCATAAAAAAATCATGCAAAATTACTCTAATACCAATTGCAGGAATCAGGAAAGCAGCAGAATAGGCTTTCAAAATTTTTCCAAATCAATCATGCATGAAATAATATAAAATTCTTATACTATTGTATTCAAAATATAAAATTATTTAAATCAATAAACAAAACTGACCTTTCATCGTTTCTTGATTTGATTTTGGTTTCTCAAACTTTTCTTCCCCGATGGTTATGACTCCCAAGTCTTTTACTCATTTTCCTATCAGGATACTCTCAGAACTTTTCTGATGTCTAGGGTTATGTGGGTAACTAAAAAGAATATGTTTCTATATAGGCAAGAGTAGGTACCTAGGTGTAAATAAACTAAGTTGGCTCGTTATGAAATTACTCATATTATCTCATAATTATGAATACATCCCCTAATAATTATACCTTACTCCACTAAAAAGGTATAACTGAACTCCAACCCTAGTCTACTATAATAATATCATAAAACACTTTATTCACTCTTTAATTCTACAATTAAGCCCATCCACCAAATATTGAGATAGTTAGGATTAAGAAACTATCCAATTTTAATTGATACCTCCTTCCATATTCTAAGAACTATTATTCTGATCAGCTTGTGTTGGTCATAATCTTAATAACATATAATTAAGACGATCAGATCTGGATTTAACAATTAGTTAACATTCATAATATGGATAATATCCCTATCTCAAATGAGATTGTGGATTCTTTCTTGATAGTATATGTTCCCTAGTTTTATGCAATGACCTCCTAAAAGATTGAGGTATTAGCTTAATAGTAATCAGCATCACTCTTGATGAATTAGGTCATTATTACATAAAATAGAGTCCTGATGAATAAAGTCATCATTATAATAAATAAAGTCCGTCACTATATCAGGATTTACAGCAACTACTTAGAGTGAACACAAGAATTATATCAATACGAATAGCATAGTTTAGATGTATTTCTTGTCATTATCCTATTTACTATCTTTCACACCAACATTTTTTATCCAGAGTTCACTACTATAATGATTGAGATAAATCATTCTATAAAATAGAAATCTAAAATGTTACAGTCTTTTAGTTGAGATATCCCCATCTTATCACTAATTACGAACAAATCTAGATTGATTAATACTTATATTCATATCTCCTATGTATGAAACACTTTCATACACATGAATTAAGTTCCTTAATAAATCAAGGATTACATTCATGACATGAAATACATGTATCCATACAAAAAAACAAAACCATAAATAAACTAGATAAAGATTCTTTATTAAAATAAAATCCTCACATCACCTAATAAATGATTTTAAGTCATACGTCCTAACATAATCAACATAAAAATGTAAGTGGAAGAGTCCCATATGAATGAGAAGCAAAATAAATAAATAAATAAATAATGGAGCTTCAAAATGAGAAAAGATTGTAAGTGTGAAACTTTGTTCACACCCTTGCTTGCATAGGGTATGGTGAGGACCTAGGTGCCAACAACAGAAGCTATCTTAAGCAAAAACTTAAGAAAATTGGCTAAGTCATAAGCTTGTGCGCACTCTTGTTTGCACAAGCCCTTGTGCGCTCCAAGGTTTGAACAACAGAAGTGAAGAAATCAACTTTGAAGCTTCAATTTTTGTGTAAGTATAAAAGCTGGTTCGAATCTTGTTCGAACAAGGGCCTTATGCACACCTTTGTTCAAACCATCGGAGTCCCCTACAGATTTTTGTGATTCTCTATTAGTTTTAATGGGTCTTTGGTTAATAATACAAACAATTAGTTGTACTATATAAGGAGGGGATCTACAGATAATGAGGGGACATTAGGAATTAGATATAGATATATGGAGTTAGAGTTAGTTAGATTTATAATTTTAGAGAGAGAAAATAGATCTTGTTTGTTTAGGAAGAAAATTTCATTTTCCATTTGAATTTCTCTTGTAAACATGTCAAATTTCAATACAAGTTCAAGTTTCACCCCGGATCTCGTGATCCAAGGGGTGAGTAATAAACGCACATAACATGCACTAACATAACCACCCATGATTAGAGCAACGCAACATCAACTAGTGAGCCCAAGATATAAAATAAGATAACATAAGTTAAACCTTGACTATTGCCAGGTCACATACTCCACACTCCATTCCCATTAATACATAACTTAGGCCTTAAGGCCATTACAACCAAATCAAATAAGTCTAGCATTGTGCAATATTACAATTCCAAATGAAATTTATACTAAATGACCAAAAGCTTTGCTAAGCTTAGTAGGGCTCATGCACACACTTCCAGTCCAACCCCATTAGCCCACCTGATTGTTATGGCCTGTTCCTGTATCAAAATATGTAGGGACGTGAGCATGGTTCCATTTGTGCTCGCGATGTCTCAAACAAACATATATGGTTTGCAAACTAGCCATGCAATGATGTTCAAGCAAGGTTAACCACTTCAACATTTTCTAGAGTCATCACATTTCATTAACACAAGAAGTAGCCAATTTAGGTGAAAACATATATTCATTCAACAATACCATAAGTTAAGATTCGATTTCGATTAATGCTTATGTTTTGCAATTCAATCATTGATTCAACTCACATTTCATCATCATTTTATCACCCAACCAATATTCAATCAAGTAACCATACTCACATCATCATCTATTCATCATTATATTTCATAATCATAACCACACAAGTCATCAGGGGATGGGTGCATACACGTTATCATCTTTTATGGGCTAATACCCAACGGAAATGATAAACCGACGTCGTTGTTTAGGATCACCGTCTAGGGCCACGAGGAGCCTAAACACACACAATGTTGTGGGCTACTAACTGATTACACTTGAAAAGTGTAATTACAAACTCCCTAACTCAACACTTATTCATGCATTAAAATAAGTAAAGTTGAAGTTTTAGTGTTATTGTGTTACTTATACTTTTATTGTTTTATTTGTAGGAAAAAGGGCAAGGATGTTGAAGTTTATAGCTATGGAGAGGGCCAAGAAGACAAAGAAACAGTCATGGTTCGAACCTCATCTTCGATGGAAAAGACTAGCCCAAAGACCCAACCAAGAGAAGGAAAGAAAGCAATGAAGGAGAAACTAGACAGTCTCCACCATCACCTAGACGGTCGGGACCACAGAAAGTTCAAAACTTCAGACGGTCCCGACCCCCTCTCCAGACGGTCGGGACCATCTGTGATTTACAATAGCCACGTGAAAGCTTCTCTTCTAGGATTTTGTGGCATCTATATAAAGAGCTATTGCACGGCCAAGAAGAGGAGAAGCCCTTTTTGATTTTGCACCTTTAATTGAGAGTTAGAATAGAATTTTGAGAGTTTTTAGATTAGTTTTTAAACTTGGATGCATGGATTCATGGTTTTCGTTGGAGCTTTCATTGTTGTCTTTGTAGTGATTCTTCACCTCGTCTTTTATATTCGCTTTACGTTGTAAGTTGCACTTTAATCTATTTCGTTTTATTTCGATTTGTTTCGTAATATCATGTTTTGCTTGTTTCAATTCTCTTTTCGTATGATTGAATGCTATTTTATTGTTTTTAAGATGCTTAAAGTAGTTTTAGCATAAAACCCTAGTTCTTGATTCAACGAATCAAGAATGGGTAGTTCGCGAAAAACCTTAGGGTGTTAGTAGACCCTTCGCATGGGTTGTGAGAGCTCATGCGTAAGGATCTACAGTGTTAAAATCTATTTTCAACTTGTTTCGAAAACATTCGAAATCGAAAATCTTTAACCACACTCGTTTGAAGTCACTAGTATGGGTTTTCGAATATAACCGTTTACATACTTTCGAATAAGGTTAAAAATAGGTTTCGAATTCATTTCTAGTTTCGTTTGTTTGAAAAACTTTCGGAAACAAAGGTCTTTAACCATATCCACGTGAGATCACTGGTACTGACCTTTGATTAAAATATTCTTAACACTTTTCGAATTAAACCCTAATCTAGTTTTGAGTAAAAACATCCCAAGGTAAAGTAGTGGACTACCCGGACTTGAAAGTTGGATCAAGAACCTTTTTAGTATTGTGCTTGTTATTTAATTTAATTTATAAGTTGATTTATTCGCTTTAGAATTTAGAGTAGATGCTTTGTTTGCATTTTAAAATTAAATTGAATTTCTTTCATTTAGAATCTAAAACAAAAGTTTGAGTTGCTAAAAAATTAGTTTAAATTAATTTAGGTTCACCTACTAACTAAAAGAACAAGTCTAGAGCTTTTAACAAAGCCCTTCCTGTGGATTCGACCTCGGTACTCACCGAGTTTTAAAACTACGACTGCCCTCTTGCACTTGAGAGGTAGAACCCGAAACACTTTTTTTAGGGTCGGTCAAGTTTTTGCCACCCCCCAACTTGAACATTGCTAGTCCCTTAGCAATGCTCTTTATTAAAATGAAATGCATGATGTTCTTTATTAAAATGCGATGCAACTACTATCCTATTTCTCTTTTCGTTGGAAACACAGCTACACTTAGCTACGTGTAGCAAGCCCTTTAAACCCCTAGGTTCCCCTTAGTGGACCAATAAGGTCTCGTGAGGGTTTGCAGTGAATCTACCCACAAAATTCTATGGCATGGTCATAATGTGTCAAAGAGTGATCAAGATAAAAAAATGAATTAAGTTCAAGCTCAACAAGTTACAAAATCCAAATATCATGTGTAATTTCCAAGTGCTAAGCATAAATGCATGGACTATCAAAGTAGAAAAAGCATGTGTGCAAAATTGTTTCATTTATTCAACAAGGTCTCAAGAGCATAAACGGAACTAAGTTTTGACTTCAAAAGCTCACAGGATTCCACTCATAGAAAGAAATTCACTCATCAAGGGTTCACACATTCCTATTACCATAAAATGCTATCTTAGTTGTGCATAACTCCATAACATATGAATGAATTAAAATGAAACTCAAAGTGGACAGCTCCTAACCATGTTTCAATGCATATGTAAAATTCACATCACTTAACCTACACAAGACCACTACATGCACAATACAAGAGTTACTTGCTTAGAATCCACTAGGTCTTTGTTTTGGTTGTAACTTGGCCAAGGGTAATGGTGAAAAATGGAAGATATGGAAATCAAGGCACATGTCTTGGGATAAAGATGTTCAAGTGCACACAAGTCCCAAACTACCCATTTCCTTTCCAACCCCAAGAAGAACTACAACAAGAAGGTTATTCACTAACTTACAAACTACTCATGGGACATTCTCAATAATTATAATACAATGCACAGGTCCCAAAATTACACAAGCAAAAAATAAATGACAGACTTTTTCTTTTCCTTTTTTTTCTCTTTTTTTTTTCTATTTTTTTTATTTCTTGTCTTTTTCTATTTTTTTTCTTTTTTTTTTTTTTTCTTTTTCTTTTTTTTTTTGAAATAATGAAATAAACATAAGCTAAATTCTCCACCTAATATTCCCTCTCAATATGCTCTCAAAAGTTTCCATTCCCAATCCCCACTCACATCACTGATATTGAGGCACTTTTCACAACCCAAAACATGTAAGGGTAAGGCTTAAAAGTGTGTGAACAAGGTTATGGGATAATATATGAGGTGGGAGCCGAGAAAAAAAATATATAAGTATCACACACTTTATTAAAAGGCTTCAAGTTGGTTCCTAGGGTAATTTCATATCAAGGAAGGATGAAAATGCCCAACAATAGCAAAGATTGCCTAGCATCATGTTCAAAGCTTGCAACAACTCATAATGTGCCAAGTGAAACTCATGCAAGTGTGTGTGATGCAATTAGTGCATTGAAAACCAAAGTGAAGAGCAAAAGAGCTGTGATTATGTGCAACCCCTCAAGAAAAAGAAATAATAGGCTCAAAAGCTCACAATTAAGGGGTATAAGTCTCTACCTAGTCCAAAGATGCTCAAGTAACCAATATCAAATAAAGTCTACTCCTAAGCACATACACTTTTCACCATGATAGTCCAAAAATGCACAAAGTTATCACACACTCCACTTGAATTATGTTTCCTATTAATACTTAAACAAAACTCACTCATCACTATCTCACTCAAATTCACCATTGACCAAACCAAAAGGGTTGACATGTAAGTATAAATGTGCTAAATTCATGCATTTAAGCTAAAAAAAAATGCTCAAATTTTGAAAATTTTGGCAATTTTAGCACAAAGTGTCATCATGCGAACTCTACCCCCAACCTAAACTAAACATTGTCCTCAATGTGAAAACTATAATGCATAAGTGGGTCTATAGTGTGCAAAGTGAGCATGATGATGAGAATAAAATAATAGCCACAAAAGGCACAGATACGAACATAGCACAAGTTAAGCCAAGCATGCACCCATTATTCAAGCCCCTTAAGGCATCACCCAAAACACCCCCCAACCTAGATTCTACAGCACTCCCAACAACAGCAATTATATATAATGGAGTACCAAAATTGAAAGTGCAAGATTAAATAAGAAGGAGAGGAAAGGTTTTACCTCAAGAGCTTCTTTATTTGAAGAAAACAAAAGAAACTATTCAATAGAAAAGGTTAGACATAAAATGAAATGAAAATAAGACAAGAAAAAGGGTTAGTACGAAAGAAGAAATAAAAATAAAAAAAAAATAAAGGAAAAGAATCAAATTAAAAAGAACTATGAAAATAAGAAAATGAAAAAGCTAATCTACTATGTACAAATGAAATGAAAACAAAAGTGTTATCCAACACCCTCTCTATCCCATGCATCCATAAATGGTTTACGAAATAAAATGTTCTCTGCGGGCCCACGAAACACTGAATATGGATGCTTTCCAGTTGTAAAATACACCGGGGAATGAAAGGCCAAGTGAGGTTCTTGAAACCTCGGATGTGGCCAAAGTGTAAGTGCAGGTATGGACATGGTTGGCTCAATTAGTCTCTTGATACCCAAGAAATCTACGGATGTGGAAAAGGTGTGCTCAATAAGTCTTTCAATGCCCAAGAAATCTATAGGTGTGGAAATGGTGGGTTCTAATGATCTCTTGACACCTAAAAAGTCAATGTAAGCCTTCCCCGTGTCTACTACCTCTCCCCAATGATGGCCGATCTCATGGTAGTCACTCATAATTCCCATAGTAAGATTTTTGGATGGGACTAAGTCAGGAGATGAGAGGTGTGCACCACTCTCAACCTCAGTTGTGTAGTGGAGTGAACTAGGGTCAACCGACTCAATGATATGTTCCTCGGGCCATATGGCATTCAAATGCTCAGTTGGAGTCAAAGGACTCTCAATAAGGTCTGGGATGGTAGGGGTAGGTTGAGCATCAAGCTCGGTAGTAGGGAAGAATTGCATATCTCCATGACTCTCAGTAAGTGGTAGAGGGATATCCTGAACGGGAGTGTCTAAAGGAATATGAGGAAGATGCTCATTACAAGTGTTATCCCCAGTGTAGTTAGGGCAATTGTCCCACTTAGTGCCTATAATAGTGTATGAGGTCGACGTCTCAGTCATGTTACTTAGATTGGTGCTCATAGCTTGTGTTATCTTAGAAAGTTACTCTCTTAAGTCATCGAAGGACCTAGACACTTGTCCTTTAAAATCATCGAAAGACCTAGACAAATTATCATTGATCATCATTTGATGTTGCATAAATTGATGAACAGTATCCTCGAATTGGGCATCATTAGGTCCACAAGGACAATAATCCTGAGGTTCCTCATGCTGACCCTCAATGAGTGGAACAAGATTGGGATAGGCACAATAATCAGTCTCCATGCATGTGCTACTTCTAAAGGATGGATCATGAAGATCAAGTGAAATAGGAGTATATGGGGAAGGTTCAGTGTGGCTTTTAAATGCATGATATTCAAAACTAGGCTTAAGTCTTCCCTGTGGCCTGGTGTGCTCATAGAAAAATTCGAGGAATGACCATGCCTCACCTGGGGTAAGGTCAAGAAATTCCCTATCTAAGATTTTATCAAACGCCTGGTGTAAACTACTAGGTAGAGCATTATATAATATTGCTACAATGTCCACTAACTCTAATCCGTGACTTAGGAATGTTTCCAAAAGATTGTTAAATCTCTCCCAACTTTTATAAAATACTTCACCATTTTTTGATAAAAATTTTTTATTTGAAGGCCATGGGTGAAGGTTTGATGAATAGGGAGGAAATGTTCAATAAAAGCTTGATGAAATTGCTCCCAAGTACAGACCCATTCACTTACAGCATAACACCAGTCACCAGCCACACTTTGCAATGATAAAGGGAAAAACATACACCTAAGTCTCTCACTCTTTCTAGCATCATCACATAAACCACATGCTTCCTTAAACCTATCAAGGTGAAGACATGGGTCTTCCTCCTCATGCCCAAAGAATTGAGGAAGCATACTATAAGTGTCTAATGTAAAAGCATATCCAAACATGCCACCTAGATACTCTGTGTATTCTCGGGTATCAAAAGGGCCATGTACAAGATCACCAACTTCCATGTCTAAGATCAGAAAATAAAAATTAAAATAAAATGAGAAAGAGAAAAACTACACTAAAATGCAACCTAAGTTAACTAGCATGCAAACTAGGTTATATGATATGCAAAAGAAAGAAAACTACTAATAAAGAGATGGAGAAAAGAAAAATTCACCCAATTTCTCTAGTGAACTCTCTTTTAACTCCCAAATCTAGTGCTTAGTTGCCCTCCCCGGCAACAGCGCCAAAAACTTGACCGACCCTAAAAAAGTGTTTCGGGTTCTACCTCTCAAGTGCAAGAGGGCAGTCGTAGTTTTAAAACTCGGTGAGTACCGAGGTCAAATCCACAGGAAGGGCTTTGTTAAAAGCTCTAGACTTGTTCTCTTAGTTAGTAGGTGAACCTAAATTAATTTAAACTAATTTTTTAGCAACTCAAACTTTTGTTTTAGATTCTAAATGAAAGAAATTCAATTTAATTTTAAAATGCAAACAAAGCATCTACTCTAAATTCTAAAGCGAATAAATCAACTCATAAATTAAATTAAATAACAAGCACAATACTAAAAAGGTTCTTGATCCAACTTTCAAGTCCAGGTAGTCCACTACTTTACCTTGGGATGTTTTTATTCAAAACTAGATTAGGGTTTAATTCGAAAAGTGTTAAGAATATTTTAATCAAAGGTCAGTACCAGTGATCTCACGTGGATATGGTTAAAAACCTTTGTTTCCGAAAGTTTTTCAAACAAACAAAACTAGAAATGAATTCGAAACCTATTTTTAACCTTATTCGAAAGTATGTAAACGGTTATATTCGAAAACCCATACCAGTGACTTCAAACGAGTGTGGTTAAAGATTTTCGATTTCAAATGTTTTCGAAACAAGTTGAAAATAGATTTTAACACTGTAGATCCTTACGCATGAGCTCTCACAACCCATGCGAAGGGTCTACTAACACCCCAAGGTTTTTCGCGAACTACCCATTCTTGATTCGTTGAATCAAGAACAAGGGTTTTATGCTAAAACTACTTTAAGCATCTTAAAAACAATAAAATAGCATTCAATCATACGAAGAGAGAATTGAAACAAGCAAAACATGATATTACGAAACAAATCGAAATAAAACGAAATAGATTAAAGTGCAACTTACAACGTAAAGCGAATATAAAAGACGAGGTGAAGAATCACTACAAAGACAACGATAAAAGCTCCAACGAAAACCATGAATCCATGCATCCAAGTTTAAAAACTAATCTAAAAACTCTCAAAATTCTATTCTAACTCTCAATTGAAGGTGCAAAATCAAAAAGGGCTTCTCCTCTTCTTGGCCGTGCACTCTTCTTGGCCGTGCAATAGCTCTTTATATAGATGCCACAAAATCCTAGAAGAGGAGCTTTCACGCGGCTATTGTAAATTATGGATGGTCCCGACCGTCTGGAGAGGGGGTCGGGACCGTCTAAAGTTTTGAACTTTCTGTGGTCCCGACCATCTAGGTGACGGTGGGGACCGTCTAGTTTCTCTTTCATTGCTTTCTTTCCTTCTCTTGGTTGGGTCTTTGGGCTAGTCTTTTTCATCGAAGATGAGGTTCGAACCATGACTTTTTCTTTGTCTTCTTGGCCCTCTCCATAGCTACAAATAAAACAATAAAAGTATAAGTAACACAATAACACTAAAACTTCAACTTTACTTATTTTAATGCATGAATAAGTGTTGAGTTAGGGAGTTTGTAATTACACTTTTCAAGTGTAATCACTAACCCACTGGCATTGACACCAAACCCTGCGTAGGTTTCGAGACTCTCAACCCGAGGGTAACTTCAAGACCCTTTCTATTTCCGCACCCCACCACGGCCCCCGGCACACAAACAACCATTCATCACATTCCATTCTCATCTATCATAGGTTCACATTCAACATCATATACTATCCAACAACACATATCAACATTTCAGTTCATCCCAAGGCTCGTCACATATCAACATTAATAAACTTTATTAAACATTCAACATTTAACATTATCACAAATTTGAGTCTCTTTGTCAATTCACAATTTACTTAATCAATCACATGTTTATATACCTTAACATTTAGTTTACACCAAGACATAATCACATTTCTACTCGATTAAGACTCTTATCTCAAAGTAATCTTCCAATTTATTTCATTCAAGGTAACATTCATTTACCCTTACAAGTAAAACCCCATTAACTTAAGATAACCAATCCTTAATCACGTTTTCAAAACATATTTCCCTTTTTAAATCCATGCAATTAATCAAATAAAAGTTTCATGCGAAAATATGTTACTAAACTCTTTCATAAACCTAAGGTAAAAGGTCAAAGTAAACAAAGTTAGGAATCGGACCTAAGCTTAGTTGGCGCCCAAGCTGGCACTCAACCATGCACCCATATCTTGGGCACCCATATTTTGTGCACTCAAGGGGGTTGGGCGCCCAACTGTGTCTCTCTCGGGCGCCCACAGCTTAGTCCAAGTTACGGGTTTCATGCTCTGTTTTCTGGTTTTTTGGTTTTTTATACTTAGGACCTCAAATTGACTAAGTTTAAATTAAGACACCTAAAATTTCATGTTTCTAGCATCACCACAAGTCTCTTAGGCATCCAAGGAAATCAACAATTTGGGTTTTCATCAACCAAAGTCAAGTTATGGATCAAAACACCATTTTCACTCTCTCAACCTATACATACATATATATGTGTATATAACTTCCAATATTTTCCATAAATGTAACCAACACTTAAAATGGTTTTTCTAATGGTATTCTAGTCCTTGTTACACATCACATATGTAAGAATGAGGCGTTAAATCCCTACCTCAAGTTGCAAGAAGATGGATCAATAAGAAAATGTTTTGTGGTTCCAAGCTCTCAAGCTTTGATGGACTCAATCCTCTCTCTCCTTGATCCAAACTACAAATAAATCACATAGAAGAGTTCCTTGAGGGTCCAATTACACTCTTACAAGATGGATTTGATTTCCATGCAAGCTAGAAGGACTTACCTTAAATTTTCCACCCGGTTTTCTTTTCTTCTTCTTCCTTGTTCTTTTTTTGCTTCTTTACCCGATTCTTCCTCTCCCAACAATACCCCTCTCTCTTTCTTGCTTCATATCAACAAAATATATATTTAAACCAATATTTTAAGTCCTCAAATAGTAGATTTCAGATTTTCTCATCACCCCTAGGCTAGATATAGGCTCATAGGTGTGAGGCTCAGTTGAAAATTTTAGAGCAACCTATGCCTCTCAAGTCTATTGTTCCTTGGGCACCAAAGCCCTTCTCAGGTGGGTGCCCAAGACCTCGAGCACCCATGACACGCATGCCCAAGGTAGCCTCCTCCTGCACACTTGCTAGAATGTTATCTTTTGATTGCTAAACTCACCCCCTTCAAAGTTCTCAACTCTAGAGTACCATTGATGACCCATACTACTGAGTTAACATACATAACTTCCAAAATACATCAAAAACCTTAAGTTTGGACTAATACAAAGTCCAGGGTATTAAAATGGCTCACACATTGTGTTTATTACGAGGCGTTAACTTATGCATCAAATCTAAGAGAAAGGCTCCCATTTTTAAGATAAGTACAAGGCATTATCTTATACGTTAAAACCAAAAGCAAGGCTCCTATATTGAGATAAATGCGACTTTTACATACCAATCCAAGAGCGAGCTCCCATATTGAGTTTAATATGAAGCATTGACTCTCTAACCATTGTCACCATTCACACACTTTGGAATACCCACTAGGGCTAATGATGATGCCTAAGGCTACCAGGTTTTCCATCCACAGAATTCTAGTATCACATATATATAAATAATCAATCACCTCTATCCAACATTTGCACACATTGTATACACGGTTCGGACCACCTTAGGCTTAAACTATGTTGATGTGATCCCTCTTTCAGGTATGTAAGCAGCTTGGGTCCAACCTTGGTCTAGTCACCAAGCCTCCATGGTTACAACTTCATTTTTTATTCACTTATAAGGCCTAGCTATGTCCATTCACATATTTGTTTTTTTTTTTTTTTTTTTCAGATAAAGTTTCCAAGCACAATTCTCTTTTCCAGTGGAGCTTACTTTTTTATAAAGTACTCTCGACGGAACACTCACAGCTAATTTAGTCTTTCAATTACAATTAGTATTTTTGTAATTAACACGTAGAATTCCCTAGGGAATGTCAACTGCTAGATAGGAAGATATCTCATTACATTTGCACACACGACCTATGATTAGCTAGATTCTTCATGAGATACGTAGGTAATCCTACAAGAGTAGGCCACAGCACATTCTATACATAATATGTATCTGTTTCTTCCTGGAGTTGTATTATAGTGATTATCATAAATTAGATATTATGATTATTATAAGAAATCATAATTGTAAAGATCGAAAAAGGAGTCTGGATATTCTTAAGTATCTAGGTATAATTGTTTCCATGTATCGCTGAACCTTGAATCTATGAACATGCTTATTAGTATAGAGTTCTAAAAATGCCTAATTTTCATAATTTTTAATATCTAACAAAAGCACTTTCAAATTAAAGGTTGAAACTAGGGTTTCTCAACACATCCATTTTAAAAACGGTAGTGCCACTATGAATATTTGTATTATGGCCCTATTCAAATTCAAAATCGCATTTTCACAAATTGGACGATCACAGATGCACCATGTCATAATTGAGGACTATGATTAGTGCCATACATGTGGGTCTGATCGCAACAAATAGAGACATGCAAAAAGGATAAGAGTTTGTGTGGAAACACTCGTGCCTGGAAAAATATAAAGAGAGAAAATGGCTAAAAGAAAGCTTCTATTAGGGGTGAGCTCGGGCAGAGGTCATAAATATGTAGGGGTTATGGTGAGAGTTACGATAGAGAGAGGAGAGAAGATGAATTAAGATGGAGAATATGTCCTCGCTATTATGAACTGTTGTTTGATAGGTTAATTGCTCTCATTTTCTCTTCCGTGGAGGTAGTTCAGAGAGAACTAAATTATATCGTTTGTGTTTTGCCCACGTGATAGTTTTGAACCCGACACATTGAACGTTGCATATCATGCATCTTAACAGTTACGAAGAGAAAGTTATGACATTTTTTTTTTTTAAATATGACGTTGCTATTTGCAGAGCAACAAACTAAATGAAAGAGATATTTTTTAAGTTAATTTAGATTTTCTATATTTTAGTAGCTAGCTTGATATAGCTATATTTAGAAAGTTCTTTTAAGTCTAATATCCAATATCGGAAATTGTGCATCTGCTCGAGTTTCATAAGAAAATTTATAGCCCTTTTTGTAAGGTACGATATTTCTATTTATGAAACTACAAATTGTCCGTGAATGCTATCTACTCATTCTCTTGTTTATTTTGAACTATTTATACAATTTATTTTTTTTAAATATTAAGGACACGTGTTAAGTAAAGAGATAATTAAGAGTTGGTTACTCAAGTAGCGTGAAGTAACCACATCATATAAGAAGTTACCACATCATATAAGAAGTTACCACATAATAGGAGAATTTATCATATTATTTCGAGAGGTGGTTGAGTAATTTTTGAGAGTTATTGCATTTTGCCTATAAAGGCAAATGCAACGGGAAAAACACAACCTCAAATAACGACAGACACTTGGATATCTTATCTTCTCTTTTTTGGGAGTAATTCTAACTAGGCTTTTCTTTTACTATTCTCGTAGCTTGTAAAATAATGGTGCCCAATCAGTTCCTGAATCAAGATTAATAAACTCCATTTATTTTATTTTTATTTATATTTAATCCCAGTTCACTTATTTAAAAATAATAAATTTAGTTTACTCTATTGTTTTGAAAAGAGTGACGCAATGGTAGAGCAAATTTTGTTAATATTAGAATTCAGTTAATGACATTTTTATTTATGGACATGATCACCCCTCTCTATCATTTAATACAACTTACATTTCCTCTCTCATTAATTTCTCTCTCTAAAAATTTTTGTCAAGAATTTTTGTCTCTTAATTTTTAATACTAGAATTCAATTAATATTTTGTTTATTTATTTAAAAAATTACCCTCTATTATTTTATCCAACCTAGATTTTCTCTTTCTTATTAATTTATCTCTCTTATCCTATCTATTCATCTCTATCTTGTTAAAAAATATATTATTATCTCTTTTTTTCTCTTCAAAAAACATAATTATTCAAAATATAGTTAAATAATAAATCTTTCATTTTAAATTTAAAAATTATTAATAGGCCATTGAATTATAAAAAAACTCTCTTCGAAAAATATCTCTCTTAAAAATATAGTTAAATAATAAATTTTTTGTTTTAGAAAAAAATTATATTTTTTATTTTTTTAAATAAAATTTTTAATAAATTTTATCCCTTAAAAAATAAATAAGATTTTGTTTCTAATATTTTTATAATAACCAAAATCCCAAAGTTCCCATAACTATATATATGTATAAAAAAAAAAGATAATATTATTTAAAAAGATTATATAAGGTTTAACGTAGAGAATTTAACGGTAATAATAATTTTTTAATAAAAGATTTTTTAATAATTTTTATTTAATGTTAATATAGTCATAATTAAACATGGATCTAAATTTCTAGTAGCATAAATTTTTTTTTTTATATCGTTGCATTGAAATTTCAGTAATCTAAAAAAAAAAAAAAAAAACTCATACCAATGAGCAACCTTCAAATATATTAGATAAAATATTATAAACAAATAAACGTATTTTTATAATTCAATCAAGCATTAATATTTTTTATGTTTAATGCAAGAAATTTATTATTTAAATATATTTTGAAGAGAGATTTTTTCGAATGGAGTATTTTTTTAATTCAATGACACATTAATAATTTTTTAAGGTTAAAATGATAATTTATTATTTAACTATATTTTAAAGATATTTTTTTCAAAAAGAGAAAAAGAGTGGATAATATATTGTTTTAAATAAAAAAAGAGATAAAGATAAATAGATAAGATGAGAGAGAGAAATTAATGAATAAGAGAGAATCTAGGTTAAATAGAATAATGGAGGAGGGTAATTGTGTAAATAATTAAATAAAACATTAATTGAGCTCATTAACAATTCAGAGAAAAAATAATGAGAGAGATTTAGTGAGAGAAACTAATGAGAGAGAGAGAAATTAATGAATAAGAGAGAATCTAGGTTAAATAGAATAATGGAGGAGGGTAATTGTGTAAATAATTAAATAAAACATTAATTGAGCTCATTAACAATTCAGAGAAAAAATAATGAGATAGATTTAGTGAGAGAAACTAATGAGAGAGAGAAGATGTAGGTTGTGTTAAATAATAGAGAAAAATAATTCTCTTAATAATTAGGAATTGCATTAATAGAGTTTTGATATTAACAAAATATGTTCTAACATTGTCGCCACCCTTTTGAAAATCAATAAATCTAATTTGTTTAATTTTGATTGGAATTGAAATCAATTTTATTAATTAAAAAATAGTAAATTTAGTTTAATTTACTTGTTCCGTTCAATATTCAAGAAAGTCATAAATAATATCCCAAAATCACCGTTGAGCAGTATTACACTCTGTTTGGCAAGAAGTATATTGTAGTTGAGTCACCAGCTACTATTTTTTTTCTTTTTTTTTTAAATAATTAAATTTACCCTCTTATATTTTAATCTTCTTTTAAATTTTTAAGAATAAAAATGTCAAATTAATAAAAAATTAAAAAGCAAACTACTAGAAAGTTAACTTTTTTCTCTTCCAAAATACAAAAAAAATTAATTTTTTAGTAGTTAGCTACAAGTAAATCACAAAAAAAGTTAGATTTCTTACTTCTTAAACCAAGCCTTGGGATTGATTTAACACTTATTGAGGTAACAAACCGATAAAGGGTCCGTTTTATGGGATATAAAACGTTAAAAAATTTTAAAAATTTCTAAAAATTATTTACTTTTTATTTTATTGTACGAATTACGAACATATAAATTATCTCAAATTATCTCATTTTATTTTATTTTTTTATTACTCCAAATGCCCCAAAATATAAAAAGTAAAAAGTAATCTGTTTTGGTTTGAAGTCATAAACCAAAATGACCTTATAAGTAAGACTAAATAGGCACGGAATCTTACTTTCGTCAACTTTACTTGTTGGAGATTCACAATTATTTTCTCATTTAACTTTTAATCATAAAAAAAAGGAAAGTGCTGTTGTTTTGGTGAAAATTAAAGATGCGAATTACAAAACGGATAAGTTGAACATTTGAATGAAGTTGCAATTATCCATTGGAGGTATTATTTTAGACATTAAATATATGGGATTTGGAATAACTAAAATCACTTTTAAAATTAGTTATGTAATATAGAATTTGTGCGTGGTTTAAATTTATTTTTATTTTGAATCGTTCGATTTTGATCAAATGACTTGCAATCTCAGTATCATATAATTAATACTAAAAATAATGTTAGCCACCTCTTTCGATATCATGACCAGGATCGGCTATTTACCACAGAAAGTGAGGCCTCATCTTAGGCTTTTTTTTTTCAAGCAAGGTTCATTTTTTTTTAATGTAATAGACATATTGTACTTAAAAATTTAGTAGATATTTTCAAATCAAATACTTAAATCTTTCCACCAGAGTGCACTTTTGCACTCTTAAAACATTATTCCACTAAATAACATAAGAATTGACTATCACTAATTAACAGATCTTCTAACTCTAAATGTTGCTCTTAACTACTTAAAAAAGAAAAAATAAAAAGTCAAACCTTCAGTATTTGTTAATTTTGTTCAACAATTATTTGAGAATCGATTTAATTGTAGTATTACAATTTTCCTTTCTTATTACCTCTATTTTATGTTCTTTCTTGGGATTATGAAATTATTATTATTAATTTGATTTATTTTTTCATTTTTTGAACAAAAATTTATTTTAAAAGGCTTGGGGATGTAGTGAATCCGACATGTCATAATTTTTTTTTTCGCATTTGTTATTTATAATTTATAATAATTATTTTTATTTATAATATAAATATTATAATTTATAATACTAGTCCTAGGCAACCAAAAGATCTACTTTAATATTAGGCCTTAGGCGACCAAAAAGGTTATCGGCCCTCATCATGGCGAGTAACTTATAATTAACTAATATTATATTATCACATATGACAATAAACAAAATTGCAAGTTATATACCTTTCATTGACAAAGAATTTTTATTTACATAATTAAAATTATTTTATTTTAATCATGTAAACAAATTGACGTGAAAAATAAAATAAAAAAATGCTTGAGAGAATTTTTACTGATGAGAGTTTCTTATAGAGAGAAAGCTTGGAATGTTGGCCTCAGATTGAGAGCTCTGAGTATCGAATGTTAAATGTGTAAAAATGAAGGGAGGGGGAGATTGTTTATGTTGGCCTTCCTTATGCCAAATAAAATTAATGCCTGACAGTCATTAGCAAAAATGTCTGCCCGTGCTTGCGAGCGGAAAAATCTGCCCAAAGCTTTGGGCGAAAAAGTTTGCACAAACCCTTCTGCAAGAATTTACACCTATGAACATAGACAAAAATGTCTGTTTGTAGCCACTAGTGAAAAAACTTACTTGGTTTTACAGGCAACGATTTCTGCCTATCTTCGCGAGCGAACAATTCCGCTAGAGGTTACGAGTGAAAAACGTTGCCAAAAGGGTGTGGCAAAAGTGGTTTTTGTAAGGTATCATGGGAAGATATCTGTTGTCCAAAAGCTGAAGGAGGCCTAGGAATTAGAAGACTAGAAGACTGGAATAAGGCAGCCATGCTAAGGCACATTTAGAACCTTTGCTCTGGTAAACTCTCACTATGGGCTCAATGGCGCAAGAGATATCTATTAAGGAACAAAGACTTTTGGAGCTGTGAAACCCTTTTGATTGTTCTTGGTCTTGGAGGAAACTACTTAAACTAAGGACTATAGCCATTCACATATACAAATATGTTATTGGAAATGGAAGTTTAGTGTCATTATGGTACAGCAATTGGCACTCTTTTGGGCCCTTAGTTCCAAAATTTGGTCGGCAGATAGCTTATGATGCAAGTACCCCCCTTGATGCAAAAGTATCCTCCATTATCTCTAACAACAATTGGGGCCTACAACTCGGGAACTTCAAGAAGTAATCATCGATCAAGCTCCTAATTTCTTCCTAGATGCAACAAAGGAAGGCAATTTCATCTAGACCATATCAAGCTCTAAGACATACTTAGCTGCGGCAACTTGGAACTACCTGAGGCAACAATGCCCTAAAGTTAATTGGCACAGCTTGGTTTGGTTCCCTAACCACATCCTAAGGCATGGTTTCATCATAGGGCTTGCAATTAAAGGTAGGCTTAATACATTAGATAGAACTACAGCTTGAGGCATCACAATTAGCACTCTTTTGTGTCCTCTACAAATCATCTAATTAGAGCCATGATCACCTATTCTTCTCATGCCCTTTCTCCGCTGAGATATGAAACACCATTTGTTGCATGTGTCTTATATCTGATAATTGGCAGGGATGGTTGAATGAAATTAATTGGGCCATTGGAAAATTTAGTGGTAAAATAATGGAGAACTATGTATGCAACTTGCCTGGTCAACTACCATTCATCAATACATTTGGTTGGAAATGAATGCAAGGGTATTCAAAGGTACTTCTAGCACCTCAAGCACCATCCTCAAGGTCATCAAGCATAAAGTTAAAGTTTAGGCTTCTCAGTTCAAAAAATTAAAATGTAATACTTTTAATAGGAATTTTTACACAAATTAGGGAATTTCTAAAGTCATCAAGCATGAAGTTAAAGTTTAGGCTTCTCCGTTCAAGAAATTAAAATGTAATACTTTTAATAGGAATTTTTACACAAATTGGGGAATTTCAAGCTCTAGCATAGATGCTGTAAATACTTAATTTTTGTATTACTGGGGAATGGCCCCAAGACATTGTAACTCTTCCCATTAATCTAAAATACACTTACTTACCCAAAAAAAAAAAAAAAGAGAGTGGTTTTGGCAACCTATACGACTTTGGGCTTTTTTGGCCTGTAGTTCCAAGCTTAGGCCTTCATAAGCACTAGATACCTTCTAAATGCTCTCAAGAGAGTTAAACCAATTATGTTAAAATTTAGTTCAATTTAGATTTTTCAAGACTAAGTTAAGTTTATTAAAAAATTGTTGTTCTGAAACGGACTGAAATAAATGGAGCCACCAAATTTTTTTGCCTGACTATTAGGGAAACCATCAAGATGGCTCCTCTTACTATTTTTGAATATGAAAAATTCATCCGTAATGTCAAATTGACCTTTAGGAGTTTCTGGTGAATGGTGAGCTGTTGGTGACTTTTCATAGCATAATTCCCGAGGTACATCCCAATATTAGATTTGGACTAGCTTAACTGGGGTGTTTACCATAGGAATTATATCCTCAGTATCACTGTGAGTTTTGTTGCCTTCTTAACTTAGTCTGGAAGCTCAAATTACGTTTGGTGCCCTAGTAACTTCTTTTTTATCCGTATCAGCCATTTTAAGTCGATGAGGTCAAGATGACTTCTAGAGGGTCTTCTAGATATTCTTAGTATGTTTTATATTCACTAGCACGTTTTGGAAATCTTGTATATTTTTGTATCTTTTGGCCTTGATCTCGGCAGGGCGATCAACGTCGTCCTTCAAGTGCATAATTAGTTACTATACTTAATGTCTGGATCGAATTGATCCTTGATTCTAGACTTTGCCTATTTTTTTAATGAAGAATTTTTTGTTTGGTGTCTTAAACATGCATATGCAGTTTGCTGGTGTTTCGCCTTGATTTGAGCTTCCAGTTTGACTTTTCTTTTCTCTAAGGACTTGATCGTCATTTTGCTAGTTGTTCACTTTTTGTTAAATTCTAGCACTTTGACATATCCTATGATTAAAAGATTTTAATTAGTATAACACCATTCAACTCAAATTTTTAAATATTATAAATTTTAAGTAAGGGAACAAAATTGGGGTGTCTACACTGGCCTGTAATATTTTGAATTGATAAGACTTCTAGATCTATTATCTTTTATCTTTTTCTACCACATGATGCGTTTAATGTTTTTGCTTAAGTGTTGTAGTTCATAGTTGAAATTTAATTTTAGTTTTGTTATGGAATTACCAAAGGGGAGATCATAGAATTGTTGATGGTGAATTTGAACAAGATAGGGACTTAAATTTCAATAAACTCAGTTTCCTAATTCAAGAAATTCAATTTCCTAATTCTGAAACAGAAATGTACAAAATGATAGGAGATTGCAGTGGTTCCAGCCTGCCAAGTTACCTAATTGGTTAAAAGAATAAATCTTAATGAATTCTAATTAACCAAGGACTTAGCCAGGAACCATCGAAAAATTTTAGTATAGTCTACAAACAAGTAGCAAATAACCCAAGGGTTCGAGCATCAAGGATAAAGGCTAAAAATCAAAGATAGAAGACCTTGCAGGCAGGCCAAGGGTTCAACCCTTGGATAGATTGCCATATAAGGAAGGTGTAGGGAATGCGAAGATTTAACCTATTCGATTTGCTAAAACTTCTATTTCTTAATTAGATTAGGTCTTTAGCACCTATAAATATATGCTTCTATATTCATTGAAAAATTACAATTAACAGAGTGAGAGAGAGAATATATATTGCAAAGTTTTAAGAGAAAGAATTATTAGCTTGAGAGCTCAAATTTCTTTTTCTTTTCTTTACTCGATTTGAGTATGTAAACTTTTTAAGCAGTTGGAACATTTTTCAATTGGTCTAGGTGTAACGAGAATTCAAGCAAGAGGTTGAGTGAATTTGTATGAAGAGTTGTAGAGAGTTCATGAGGTTTTATAACCTAATTTTTATAGTGAAAATCATTTACATAGTCTCCAAAATCAGACCGAGAGTTTTTCATTTTACTAGTTGGTAAAGGATTTCTTCATTACCAATTTTATATTCTTTGATTGATTGGAGTGTTGTGGCATTTTTAGTATTGATAAACATCTCAAAGACAAATATTTAAAATAAGACCTTAAGAGGAAAATATTTGATTTCCTAAAATGTTTTTCAAAAAAACTGTGATTGATTTTCTAAAATAATTTTAAACGAATGAGGTCTTCAAAAGGAATGGTTTGAAAATGGTCGTGAGAATGAAGTTTTCAAGGATAAGAAAGGACTCTTTTATAAGTAAATGAGCTTAAGGTTTTCAGCAAAGGTATTTGGTGGTTTCAAAGGAATATTTTAACATAAGGTTTGAAAGTGAAATGAAATATGAAATAAATATATTAAGTATTAGATAATGATAAAAATATTGATGTTAACAATGTGATAGATTAAATCCAAAGTATATATGAAATGAGTATAAATAAGATGATATGGAAAATAACGAGACATGCTAACGCAATGAGATAATTTGAACTACGATGTCCTAATTATGATTGTGAAGTTATGTGTTTGATATTGTAATACAATGATGTGTTCATAGGAAATGTGGTAATATGTTCCGTGATATGGGTGGGATATATGTGTGTGTGGCGTGCGTTGATTTTGAGTCAAGGATGTATTATTAAAATATGAGTTTACACACTTGGAGTTGAAAATTCCTTGATCTGCGTAGAGTTGCTTACCATTTTTAGTGGGTTAATAACACAAAGGGTATTGAATTGCTTTCGTGGCGTATATACATACGATGATATATTTAAAATGCCTTCGCGGCACTGACACCTTCTGTGGACATATACATGTATATATATATATATATTTGTTTTCTTGCATGGCGTAAGCAGCAGTTATCATGTCATAATAAAATTCAAATTCAATCTCCATAGAGGTCAAAGTGAATTGTAGGTGAGGACTGTGATATTTTCTTATTTATTTATTTATTTGTTTTTGGCTTCAATGGTTTTCAGTATGGCGATGCTTTTAACCAATTAGAGCAAGACAATGACTAAATATTTGTCCTTGTTTTCAAAAATGGCGAGAGAAATTTTCTTCCAAACAGCGACTAACAAACTAGAATAAGGGCACCGATATATAAGTGAAAGTGATCGCATTATCCTAAATGTTATACAAGGTAAAGCAATACTTGAGCAGGAATGCCACCTTTCTTCTTGTATCTTCCGATGGACACGTGTACTTGTCCCTTCCTGTGAAATTTTTATATTTGAATGTCAATTTGTAGCTAATGTCAGCATTGGCTAGCATGAGATTATACAAAGGTTATATTCTTGAAGTAATATATTAGAAATATTGTTTGGACCAATCCATAATATATTCTCACAAACAAAAACATCACGCCATGTATATGCTGACTTATTTTACTTACGAGGAAGTAAGGTTTCATGAGAAATTATTCTATAGTTTATTTAAGGCTTTGTTTGATTAATTGTTTTCATCATATATGATATTTTTTTTTTATCAAAATTTAGTTTTATTTTTAGAATTTTACTTATATGATTTTTTATCACATTCGTTAAAAAAACAAATTTAAAAATTTATATCCGTTTAGATAAAAGTTATCTATTTAAATAAAAAAGTAACAAAAAAGTTAATTTTTTATTTTTTTCGATTTTTATTCAAATGAATTAGATGTTTTATTATCTTTTTTATCTACTAATGCAATAACGTTAACTCATTTAAAAGCTACAACTTCTTGAGAAAGATGATAATAAATTTTGATGAAAAAATTATATAAGACAAAATAAATTACTTAAAAGAAAACACTATAAACTTTTTGTTAATTAAACGCAGCTGAAATATGTCATTTAAAATAAGAAGAGCGACACTTTAATCCATTGTCGCCTGGGATTGAAATCATGCAGGCCCATCAATAAAGAAGTTGAGCCTTAACTGGTGTGGCTCCATTTTGGTCGTGTTAACACCCGTAATCACACTTAAAAAAAAAAAAAAAAGAGAAGAGAGGAAGAAAGAAAGCAGAAGCTTTTGCACTTTCACGTTTCTAAATTAGTACACTGTACAATCACATGGAAGCGTATTCATATTGAATAATAAAATTATTAAACAATCTCTCTCTCTCTCTCCCTCCTTATATATATATATATATATATATGTATGCATGCCAAATTTCAAAGTGTATTACTCTCTCTATCTCTTTTATTTTGCCCTACCTTTAGAAAGCAAAATAGAGCAAACAAAATTGATTTTAATATTTCTCAGCAGTCTATACGTACTTAATGCAAATTAATCGTTGAAGGTGGTTCTAATATATGATTCAGCCTGAAAAACAAATTCAATAAAATTCCATGGTTATAAAAATCAGCAATGTTATTGACATCAGTGCTAGTCAAATTAGCCATATCTATAATAAAATATGTCTAACCAGTTAACCGGCTTGCCCATGTGGCATGCAACCTATGTGACATATAGGGCTAGATCAGGAGTGAGTCCAGCAAATTCCTGGGCTTAAGCAACACCCTAGGTTAAGGGCAACTCAAAAAAAATTTTTAGATAAAAAAAAAAATTTAGACTTGACTTGTATATTAGTATGAAACGACAAATTTTTCAAAATCAGACTTGGACAACTGAATTGTCGAAACCGGCATTGGTCACATATTGCGCAGGTTCCGTTAATATACAATGCCTTCATTTTGGCGTTTTGTATTGTTGACTTTAACGATAAATGCAATTGTAATGACCTTTTGATCTTGAGTAATAACAGTAGTGTTTTTTTTTTTTTTTTTTTGGGGGTAAGTAACAGTAGTGTTAAAAGTATTGCCACATAAAGAAAGAAGTAATTTAGGGGTAGGGTTTCTGCACCTGTTATATATATATACATGCCTATGTGCATGTACGTATGAATTTTATATATACTATTCCATAGGTTAATTAAGGTGTTACAGCCATGTGATGGGAACAATTCCTGACCAGGCCAAAAGACTTTCTAGAAGGGACCAAGCCAGTCGGGTTGTAGTAGCCAAGACCTGAGCAAGCTGGTCGGGTCATCTTCCTGCTGGTTGCCTGCTAGAACTTGATATCCTGAGCGAAGCTCATGACCTAACTACGAGATACTCCGAGATTCTTTCCTAAGAATTAGCAATCCTCACCAAATCGCGGATGACGGTTTATCCTATAACTAAAAACAACAATTACGAAATTTTCATATATCTCGTAATTGTGCAAATATTCACTTCCAAAAATCACGCCATTTTCAATTAAATGTCATCTGAAGATTTTTTCATACTAACATTTATATAAGGATGATACTGTCAATTTTGCAAGGTATAACATTTTTTAATATACCAAAATTTTGCCAAAATTTATATAGAATTCTCTATTAATTTAAGTATCAAAAATTTTTGGACAAATACTATACTAGTGTTTTACGTCAGAATCCAGTAATCCTCATCGAAGGATAATTGCATGTGATTCGTGTGTGACTTACAAATTTGCTGCTCCATCACCATGCCAAACTGATGGTTGCGTGTTGTACTTTGATAATTGTGTGAAACAGAAACAGACTATCTCCATCTCCATCACATGTTGAAGGGTCATGATCGCTTTGTTAATTTTTTTTTTTTTTTTTTCAAAAAAGAAAAAAAGGGAAGAAGAAGAAGGCCTTTATTGTGGCGTAATACCCGGACCAGTCCTATAGACTTGTTTGGCAATGTCAGAACTCTAAGCGAGAGAAGGCAACAAAAGTTATATATATACATATATTTCAGTCATATATGAATGATGGAGAAAATGGTTCGAATCGAGAAAGATAGTGTGCTAGAATGCCTAACAATACTAAAGGAGAGTTCTCGAATGGAGTTGTCTCTGAACTAAATTTTACATCTAGAATTAAATTAACAATGTGAAATGCGTGGTTTATGGTGTTTGACTCAGGCATCTTCGGATTTTATTCCAAGGAAACAAATCTGGATTCTTATGATTCACTATGCATCTTAACGAATTAAATTTTTAATATTTTTTTATAGCATAACGAGTTCAATTAGGGGGGAAAAAACTTTTCATTTCAGACCTCTCTCCTTCTTTTATTTTCATTTTTATGCAATTTTATTTTTTGTTTAATTCCCTTTGACACGATTTCTTGAAAGGGGCATAAATTTCGAACATTTGTTCTTCTAATTGTCTTTGTTTAACTTCTATTTTAGGGTTATGGACCAAATTAAGACCTTCAAAAGAATCATCTTATTAAGAGGATTTATTTTAATGTCAGTTCCATGACAATATAATGTAAATCGTTAGATTAAAATTTAATAGTCTAAACAAATTTATGTATCTAATTTTTAATTTAAAAATTTATGAATGTATTTAAATTGTTAAATTTTAATCCAATAATTCAGACCAAAATATAATTTGGATAGGTAAACACTTTGAAATCTGGTAATTAAAGTTATAACTTTGAACTTTAGATATCTCAATAAGTTCATTAATACGTTATCTTTTATCTACTTACCTTTTTGACATTTTCTAAAATATTCAAAATTATTTTTTTGTATTTTAATTTTTTAAATCATAAAGGATAAATTTATCAAATTAATAAAAAGTTAAAAAATTAGTTATTAAAAAATTAACTTTTCTTTCTTCTCAAATACAAAACTATATTAAAAAAAAAAACTAGCTAGTTTTCTTACTTTCCAAACTCTACCTAATAACAACTCAAAAGAAGTTATACAAATTAAACATGGTGGCTTAAGAGCTCACAGATCGATTATCATTGGGTGGTTTTTTTTTCTATCAGTACTTTTATTTAAAAATTTGTGCTAAAATGGTGTGTTATGGCAGTCGTAGTATGTTTCTTTCAATAAAAATTTTGGATCAAATAACACTACTCAAATCTATCTTATAACACCATAGACAAATCCCGACAAACTTTTCTAGAGCTTAGAATTACTCACGAGGGGATATGTAAAAAGCACATATATATACAATGTGCCCATGCATATTTGCTCTTTCTTAATTTGAGAAGATAAAGTTCAAATTAGGTTTACCATGAAAGCTTAATGGGTTAATTGGCACCATGTTTTTCACCACGTGTTACTAACTTGCTTCCGAGCGCTCGTGGCTTGTGCAACGATCCCACATGCATGGATATGTATGTGGTATATATAATGTGAAATAACTGCCCATCGTTTTGAAGTCTCCTTCTCTTTGCATTGCTTGTAATTTTGATAATGACCATCACGGGCTGCAAAAAGGCATATTGAATTCAGTATTAATTAAGATAGAACTAAACTAGGTTTTTACACCTAAAAACAATCATGAATTTTTTTATGAGGCAATATGTGACATAAAAGAGTATCGAAATGAGAATAGATAATAACTTCATTAATATTTACAGCTTAATGTATGTACAGTAAATAATAAAAGAGGAGGCTTATTTGGGAAAGGAGGTCGAGCTGAGTCAGGACTTACCTGCACAACAAATGTACAAAAGTACGTACTCATATAAGAAACTTCCGCTCAGCTCCTTTGAACCCTAACGAAAACAATAAAACGTCTTGAACCAGGGATTATTCAAACAAGATCAAAGGAATGGGCGATTCATTGTAATTTTGTATTGCCAATTCAAAATACAAAAATATTTGTGTATTACAGGTAAAATTGTGTACATTCCAAAGTGCATGTCCAAATTTGAACTCAATTGTTAGTCATTTTATATACAGAAGGGAAGAGTTTTAATTAGTTACTCCTAACGGTATAGGTTTAACCAACTTAGTTTGCCTCTTCTATCTCCGTTTGGTATACAAAAAAACACTGAAAATCTTTATAAATTTCTGTGAATTTTATATCACATCAACTTTTTTTCTTTTATTACACGTATTACGAACTCTCAATTTATCTCACTTTTTCTTACTCCAAAAACATCCTATATCTTTTTGGTGGATTATTTTAGTTTCGATAGTTACTCAGGGCATAAATTTTCTCTCTCCAGAAGTACACTTATCATTGATTAGCTAGTAGCATGTGTTTATTTCAGGCCGTTCAGTAATACTTATTTTTTTATGTTTAATTATTTTTATTTTCTTTTTGTTATTTCAATTGTCATTTTTTTTCTCAAAAATAAAAGAGAAAACATATCTAGTAATGTAATTTTACTTATAATAATTAATTTCATTTTAATAAAATATTTATTTTATTAACTTCTTATAAAATTAATTGAATTTAATAAAATATATCTCATATCGATTAATTAATTTAGTAAACATATTTAATATAATGAAATAAATTACTTATCTTTAATAATAATTAATTTCAGTTAAGTAAATTGATAAATAACATAATTTAATAATAAATTATTATTTTCATTGTTAAAATTAATTTAATTTAAGAAAATATTTTAAAAATAAATAATTTTAAGATGTAATTATTACTTAATAAAAAATTCTAATAATAAAATAGGGTTTCTTTAATAATGAAGTTTTATTTTAATAGTACTTCTAATTTTAATATAATAACTTTTTTAATATGTAGTCATAATTATTCCACTAAAATAAATTATTTTAATATATAATTATTATTTATTAAACAATAATTTCAATCTAATAAAATAATTTATTTAATATTAAATTATTATTTTAATTACAATTAATCTATTTTCGATAAATATGTAATTATTATTGTTCAAAAAATAGTTTTATTTGAATAAAATAAATAATTTTATTCATAAATTATTATTTTAATTTTAGTAAAATAAATTATTATACTAATATATTATTTATTAAAAATAATTTTAGTTTAGTAAAATATTTTAATATGATGGAAAAAAATGGACAAAACATTAAAATTGACAAAATATTTTTAAAAGAAAATTAACAAGTGTAAAAACTTGATTTTTTTTGTTTACATTTTTATTACCTAGATTTTTATTTTTTGGCAACAAATAAATAAAAACAAATTTTTATTATCAGTTTTTAAAAATTTATAAACATAAACAAAAATTAATAAATATAAATGTTACTAAACGAATTTCCCGTTCTACAACATTAGGTTATATGTTGAAAATTTTAATAATATATAGAACATATCTTAGAAAAATTGGGGAATTTTTTTTTTACCATATATTAGAATTGTCTAACAAATGTTAATCATATAAATTATCTCATCTCTACAAAAATTATTATTATTATTATTATTATTATTATTATTACAATACAACACGAATGGCTTCTCGTGAGGAAAAATTGTGAGGAAATTTAATTTTCTCACTAAAGAATGACATTTTGCAAGGAAAACAAAATTTCCTCACAGTTTTCTAGTTGATAAGGTAATAAAAGGTGAGGAAATTAATTTTTGTCGCCAAAGCTACCTTTTGGCGAGGAATTTAGATTTTTCCTCACGAAAAAAAACAGAACAAATTTTTCGAATGCTAAGGTGAGGAAAAATTTTCTCATGAAGTTTGTCTGCTTTTTGTGAGAAAATATATTTTCTCGCCTTATTATATACATGATTTTGTCAAATTATACTGGAAAGGACGAGAAAAAGTTTCCTCACCAATATTTCCGAACTTTTTGGCGCTGAAGGAAGGCGGGGAAAAATATGGCGAGACTCCAAAATTAATTAAAGGAAAAAGGTTTGTAAACTGAAAGGACGAAACGGTGTCGTTTGGGAGGGGATTACAATCCCAAATACCCTCTTCAACCTTCTCTCCGTAAATCTCAACACCTCGGTATTTCCGTCACCCTTCTCTCTGATCTTTGCGGACAATGTTTAGCTTCTCCCTCTTCTCGCACCAGAGGTCGATTATGTGAGCTCACTTCTCATGCCGGTTGATTTTACAAATCCAGGTTTGTAGCCATCTTTGTTAACCCTTTCTATGAAAATGCTTTCTTCTGATTCTGAGTCGATTATGTGAGCTCGCTTCTCATGCCGGTTGATTTTACAAATCCAGGTTTGTAGCCATCTTTGTTAACCCTTTTCTATGAAAATGCTTTCTTTCGATTCCAAGTCGACGTTGTGAGCTTCGCTTGCCAGTCGTTTCTCACGCCTGTTGATTTTACAAATCCAGGTTTGTAGCCATCTTTGTTAACCCTTTCTATGAAAATGCTTTCTTCTGATTCCGAGTCAACGTTGCGAGCTTCACTTGCCAAATGATTTCATGAACCCAAATGTATATCTACCCCTTTGTTATACTATGCCCAAGTCTAATTTTTTGCTTTTGCGGAAATCTTTAGTGAAAACTAATTTAATAATAGTCTAATAATTATATTTGATTTGGTTCTTTTGTTGATTTATTTGTCAAAATATTTTCAAGCGTGATTAATTTCCAATATTGTTTGCTGCCGGAGCATATATATACACAAACATACATTATTATACCCCTTCTTCTCCATTGAAAATAAATTAACACTGCGAATTAATCAATATATATATATATATCAATGCACACTTCACCTCTTCCACTTGGTGAATTTGGAAGGCTGAAGCGCGGGCGGAGGAAGTGGCCCTACGGGGTCTTGAATCTCACCGAGAAGCCATCTTTTATTGGATCCCATTTGACGTTTGAATCTATTCGATTTGGGATGATAAAGATCTCTTACTTACTGGCTATATAAGATTTTTATCAAGTAGTGATTATTTGAATTGTATAGAGTATGGGCATCTGAAGAATGTTCTATTTTATCCTAGCTAATAGTAAACAAATAGAGTCCTTAGTTTATAATGAAGTGTGCTTGGAATTTACAATGCTTGAGTTTGCATCCCAATTATTATTAGCTCGAGTACTCGGTCATAGGGACTTGATAACTACTAACATTTATAGTGCACTAAAAGTCTCTTTGATGTGGGCTTGCTATTGTGCTTCATTGCCATACGGTCAACTTATTTTGTCATTGGTTGTTAAGTTTAAGATTTGTTAGTGAGAGTCATATTACTTCTTGAAAACAAAATGTTACAATGAATCAGAAAAAAGAAGTTTAGACAATTGATGACAACCTTTTGTAGAATAAAACCCAATATATAGTCACCATATTTAGCATGGATTTTTCAAGATTCCTTGGCTAAGCTTAGTTTTTATTTTATTTTATTTTGATTTAGAAGTAAGGGAGAGAAAATTGATATTTTGTCATTGCTTGTTTGATTTGATTTTACTTTTCATTGCTTGTTTGATTTGATTTTACTTTTTCATTGCTTGTTTGACGCCAAAAATGGAGAAAAGAGGAGTAAACACGAGGGAGCACTCAAGTAACACACTCGCCACCAAATTGGAAATCTACCAAGAGGGATAAGAGAAAAGGATAACAAGAAGAACTCCTTTTTCTCAAAAGCTAAAGGCTAAATTATCATTCATTCAGATCAACCCCCCTTTCATTACAAGCATAATGATATGAATATGGGCCTGGACAAGCCTCTAGCCATAACTACTACAACTTCCAAGGGAAGACACAAGCTCTCAAGCAATTAGAAATTAGCAACTTTTGACAAAAACTAAAATCACTTAATGAGGGGCTTAAGAAGCTTTAAAAGACAATAAGACTACAGATAATCAAAATAAAGTGGGTAAAAAGTGGACAAATTTTCAAGAATAATCAGCCCCAAAACAAAAAGAAATACCAAAAGTTGTTATATTCGTGTCTGTATAGTTAGCCAAAACACACTTCAGTAAAATAATCATAACTTCCTCTAGAGAACTCCAAATGATGCATCGTTTTTTTTTTTTTGTTGGAAAGTAGACTCATAGATCTTTCTTGGTACCGAAAATTAGCTTGAAATTCTGACCCAATTAAAAATGGCGTTGCTACAAAGTTGGTTAAAAATTGATGACTGACAGCAAAATACTCTGTTTTGCAGCTTTCAAAATTTTGAGTTTCCAAGTTTATGACTTCAATTGAGCTGGGTTTGAAGATGACAAAAACCACCGATATAATTGTCCAATGTCATTGTTTGATAAGACTCCAAATATTCAAAATAAATTGGGTAAAAAGTGGACAAAATTTCAAGAAAAACTAGCCCCAAAACAGAGGGAAATACCAAACGTTGCTATATTTGTGCCTGTACAGTACGCCAAAACACACTTCAGTAAAATGATCATAACTTTCTCTAGAGAACTCCCAATGATGCACGTTTTTTTTTTTTTTTTTTGTTAGAAAGTAGACTCATAGATCTTTCTTAGTACCAAAAAGCAGCTCTAAATTCTAAACCAATTAAAAATGGAGTTGTTGCAAAATTGGTTGAAAATTGATGACTGACAGCAAAATACTCTTTTTTGTAGCTTTCAAAATTTCGAGTTTCCAAGTTTATGACTTCAATTGAGCTAGGTTTGAAGATGACAAAAACCTCTGATGTCATTGTTTGATATTGATTTAATATGACTAGGGTTTATTTTTGGTTAAGCTCATTTTTTAGGCCATCATAATTGACTATGTTTGTCATTAGACATGGACAAGAGCTGGATGTCATTAGCTAAGACTGCAGATGGGAGAATGGGTCAGCCGTATCGTGATGGTGTAATGTCATTTCTTCATTATGCTGTGAAAGTTGCTAACCAAGAAGGCTATATATACTATGTGCCCGTGCACAAAGTGTGTGAATGTTTGTCAACAATTAATTAGATATGTGCAGATACACTTACTCCAATATGGGATTATGCAAAGCTACACTATTTGGCATAGGCACGGGGAATCTCGTATGTTAGATGAAACTCAGCATCATTATGAAATGAATGGAAATGAGTTCAGAGATTCGGGTGGCATTGATGCGTTGGTAGAAGACCAAATAAGAGGGGACTCAACCAATACAAACCCGGAAGAGGAAGTGCAAAGCTTTGATAAACTATTAAATGATTCCAGGAGAAAGGTGTACCCAAATTGCTCAGGTATTACTTTATTGAGTTTTGTTATAGAGTTGTCTAATTTGAAGGTAACAAACCACATAAGCAATAAAGCAGTTGATATGTGGTTGCATTTCTTGAGAAAACTTTTACTAGAGGGTAACTTAGTTCCCAAGCCCACCCATGAAGCTAAAAAAATACTACGCGACTTAAGTTTGTCATATGAGCTCATTGATGCATGCATAAATGATTGTGTGCTTTTCTAGAAAGAGAATGCAAACTTGGATAAGTGTCCAAAGTGTAACATATCTAAGTATAAAATCAATGGTAGAAGGGGTAAAAAAATCCCTCATAAGATTTTGCGTTACCTCCCCGTGACTCCAAGGCTAAAAAAACTATACATGAATAAAAAAGATAGCTAAGAGCATGCGGTGGCATAAGGAAAAGCGTGTAGATGATGGGGAATCAAGGCATCCAGCTGATGGTGAGGAGTGGAAAGAGTTTGACAAACAACATCCTGAGTTTGCATTGGAGCCTCGCAATGTGAGGTTAGGGATAATTCTTATAGCATATGGCCTGTCATTCTCGTTCCCTTCAATTTGCCACCTTGGTTGATAATGAAAGAGCTATTTCTCATGCTGTCGATGTTTATTTGCAACCTTTGGTTGACGAGTTGGAGGATTTGTGGAATAATGGAGTGTTAACTTATGATGCCTCAAGTGGTGAGAGTTTCCAGATGCGTGCAACTATGATGTGGACAATACATGATTGGCCTGCATTTGGTAATGTATCTGGGTGGAGAACAAAGGGTCACTATGCCTGTTACACTTGCAACGATAAACCCTACTTTGAATATGTGAGAAGTAAGACTGTTTACCTTAACCATTGTGCCTATTTGCCAGACGACCACCCAGAACGGCAAAAGCAAGTAGCCTATAATGGTAAATGTGAAACACGAAAAAGATCTTTGGAGTTACCTATGAATAAGATAGAAGAGCAATTGAACAACGTACCAAAGACCTCATTTGGAAAAGATCTGAACAATAAAAAAAGGCCTCGCTATGACCCAAATTGGACAAAGGTTAGCATCTTGTATGATATGCCATATTGCAAGAAGCGGAAGCTTCTACATAATATTGATGCCATGCATGTGCTAAAAAATATTAGTGAGGCAATTTGTGGAACTATGTTGGGTATCGAAGGGAAGAATAAGGACACAAATAAGGCTCGAAACGACATGGAAGATATGAACATACGAAAAAGAGTTGTGGTTGATACAACATCCCGATGGTTCATATGTCAAGCCTCATGCTAATTTTTCATTGACATCTTAACAAAAGGAGGGGTTCCTTGAATTCTTGAAATCAGTCAAGTATCCAGATGGCTATGCTGCAAATATATCAAGTTCAGTGAACGTGAGAAATGGTAGATTAATAGGTTTAAAAAGTCACGACTACCATGTTCTCATACAACGAATTCTTCCTATTGGAATGCGTGGTTTTGTGGACAAAGAGATTAGCACAACATTGTTTGAGTTAGGTAGCTTTTTTCAAGACTTGTGTTCTAGAAAACTTAAGCGGTGTGAACTTGAGAAATTGGAGGAACATATAGTGCACATTCTATGTAAGCTTGAAAAAATCTTTCCCCCTTCATTCTTTGATATGATGGTGCACTTGGCCATTCATTTGCCACATGAGGCTATTTGCGGAGGACCTGTGCACTTTTGGTGGATGTATCCAATCGAAAGGTTATTTACGTTGCTAATAGCTAATGAATTATAACTTTTTTTTTTTTTTGTACTTACTCTTACTCCTAGTTCTTATTTGCTTCTAGGTTTCTTGGGAAATTAAAGAGGTTTGTTTCCAATAGAGCTTGACCAGAAGGCTCAATTGTACAGGCTTACATTGTCAAGGAGTGTATAAATTTTTGCTCAATGTACTTGGATGGAGCTGAAACAATACATAATCGACCTGAACGAAATGATGATCTTGGTGTACGTGGTGACGGATTGACAGTATTTAATCAAACAACTCGTCCTATTGGCTTAATCACTAGAGATGGTCAGATGTCGCAAGAGCTCTGTAATATTGCCCACTGGTTCTTGTTGTACAATAGTCCAGAGTTGGGGAACTACTTAGAGTAAGTGCTTCGTCCAATTATGATGTATATTTTCCATCGTATGCTATGAAAAATATTAACAATATTTAACCCATTAACCACCGTCTTTGGAGTAGGGAACATAAGAATGTGTTAGCTATTCGAGAAGGAGAGAACATAAATCACAAGCAACAGAAAGAATTTTTGAAGTGGTTTAAAGATCGTGTAAGACATTAAATTATTAGAACTCTTTCTATTATGCTAGTAAACAAGATGATTAGTAGTAATTAGATCACTTTTGCTTTGTGTTTGATTGTAGATGAATAGATTGAGAGCAAAAGAGTCACCAGAGGCAACTGATGAGTTGTGGTCATTAGCAAATGGTCCTAATTTGCTGGTGAAGGAATATTCTAGTTGCATAATCAATGGCGTAAGAATCCACACAAGAGAACTAGATGATCGTCGAACGAGTCAAAATAGTGATGTGCTTGGAAGAGGTGATCATAAGCATGAAATGGATGACTTTTATGGTCATATAAGCAAAGTTTGGGAACTTGAATACAGGTGTCATAATAAAATTGTGTTGTTCCAATGTGAATGGTATAACACCGGCAACACTGGTAGAACCAGAACAATACGAACGGATGCATATTACACGAGCATTAATGTCACAAGTCAGTGGTATCAATCTGATCCTTTTGTGCTTCCTAGGCAAGCAAAGCAAGTCTTTTACCTAAATGATACTAAATGGGGTAAGCCTTGGCAAGTTGTACAACAAGTCTGACATAGGGGTGTGTTTGATGTACCAGAGCTTGATAATGAAGAATTTGGGTATCTTATTGATGGCGATGATGCATTCCAACAAGAGAGCATTACCTCAGTTGTTCCAATTGATGTTGAAGCAAAAGTTCATTGTCATAAAGATGGTGCTAAAGATGAGGTTATGTTAGGGGTTGGGTTATCAAATGAAACAATAGAGGATAATGGAGATGACGAAAAAGATGAAGACGCTGAAATACCTGATGTAGATATGGATCCTGATATGGATTATGATATGTAGTTATGTTTTCTGTATCATTTTAAATGTCCTTAAAGTCTTGAATTGTTTGTTTGTTTGCATCTCTGTCATCTTTTTCCTTGTGTGGTTATAACAAAATGTACTTCTTCGAATTATGTTTATCTTATTTGTTATTGTGCTTTACATAACTTATGTCTTACAGTTGCAACGATGGGAAAAGGAAAAAAACAATTCATTCAACCAGGTTCTCTAGTAACTTAGAAGAAAACCAAATATGAGAGGAAAAGAGATGAGACAATCAAAGAGAACAACACAGTATTAAAGGCTTTTGGAATAGAGAGTACACTAGCTTCTTTGAGGGTTCATCTTTTCCAAACTATACAAATGAAAAGGGAGGGGGTACTGGAAGTGATTTAGAATGATGATGATGACTACAGACTACCAGAAGATGAGGACGATAGTGATGATAAATCCTTGGATTCTTTTGAAGAGGTACAATATGGATGATCTTTTAAGTATTTTTCATTTTGTGTTTGGGGTTTACGAGTTTTGAAAAAGAGATTTTATTACGTGTGTTTTTGTATCAGCTATGGAAATGCTTGGTAGCCTAGAAAAATCCACCATAATGCGTACTTTATCTCCATTTTATCTTATATAATATTTGTACATTTCTTGGTATTATGTCATGTTATGTCTTAAAGATGCCACCAAGTGGACAAACAAGATCACAAGTTCAGCTCCAAAATGACTCGACATTTGTCCTTGAAAGGATGACTCATTCGACACTGGATCTATAGTTGAGTCCTAGGTATAATATTGGATGATTTACTATATGTTTTTGTTTGTGTGGTTCTATGACATAAGAGAGAGAGAGAGAAAAAGAGAGAGAGTTTTCAGTGTTTTTTTGTCAGCTACGGAAAATGGTTGTTTTCTTAGAAAAATCCATTACAATGTGTACTTTATCTCTGTAACATTTTTTGTAGTGTTTATATTTTTTGTTTTGTGTTACGTTAGGTCCTAGAGATGCCACCAAGTAGACCAACAAGATCACAAGTTCAGAGGATGACTCGTTTAACATCACATCCTACAGTTGAATCACAGTCCTCACTTTCTGTTATGGAGATACAAACTGAGGTTGTTGAAGGTAGCAATGCTGGTAAGATAGTGAATTACATTGATATGGATATATAAAGTTGAATTTTTTTCCTACCAAATAACTAAATAACATTGTTGTACTATTAAAGTAGCTCCAAGGTATGGGCGCGGCATATCACGTGGACTAGAGATCCAAAGACTTGTTGAAAAATCTGGGAAAATACCTGTTCCCATCCCGCAAGAGTTTCGTGCTCCAGTGGGAATTTATGCTTCTAAATTGGCCTCTAAGATTGGTTATGAGGTTCGTACTCAAGTACCTGACCTAAGTGTTAAAAGTTGGAAGGAAGTGGATGAGGGTACTAAGGGAGCTTTGTATCAATCCATCCAGGTACTTTGGAATACCTATTCAATGCTTTAGTTGATATAGTACATAGTTAATGACTACTACTAAATCTTGTTATAGGATTAGTTTGTCTTCGAAGGAGATGCAAGTGATGTCAACAAGGCAATAACAATAAGGTGCGGGTGGAGATTGAGTGATTACACCCACAGGTTATATGGGAAATTCAAAAAGCTGAAAGCGACCAGGGGGAAGTGTATGCAAGAAGTCACCCACCTCCTCAAACTAACTTGGAGAAGTGGACCCGTTTGATTGAAAAGAAGTGGACTAACACAGATTGGCTGGTAACCAAATTTTTTGCCATTCAATGTTCTTGTGTTATTTTTCTATCTAAGATGCAAAATGGAACCTTTCATGTCATTCATTGCTCACAACCATTTTGCTGTATATTTAGTTTATATAATTGTGTTTTGTATTGGTTGTTCGTGCTTGTAGCTTCGAGCAGAGAAGAATGCAAATAACAGAAACAATAATGGGACAAAGATCACAAAGCATAGATTTGGGTCAAAGTATTTACTAGTTAGAGTACACGAATATGTGCGTTCTCGTTCTTCTCTTTAAGTTTGATAAGTTATTGACATGCCAAATTAACCTCTTGAATGTGCATGTGCAATTGATAACTCAGGCTGTACAAAATAATAGTGAATTGCCAAGATTGCCGAAATTCTATAAATCGACTCACTTTGATAAAAGAAGGGCTAGTGGGTTGATCCAGCTTGCAAGGCTAACTATGTACATATATCTAGTAATTTTTGTTGATAGACAATCATTATAGGTTTAATTGTAACTTTTTTAATAGTAATTATTAAAAAATGACAGGAGAAACTGAAGCAATTAGAGGCTGCACATAATAAGAAAGGTGCTACCCCATTAACAGAGGAGCAGATGTCCATCGAGGTGCTAAAAAAGAGACTAGGTTATGTCAAAAGACTTGGCTTGAGGCCTTCCTCCTCTCTTAGAACCACACTTGAATCTGCCTCGACCCATGGACATGTGTCGCGCCTCGAGTTGAAGATAGAGGCACAAAATGAGACTATAGAGAAGCTTTTGGAGGCAAATAAGAAGCAACAAATGGTAAATGCTAGCATGATGGAGTTTCTCATTGCAAAAGGGTACACTGAACCTATTAAGAATGCTGGATTATTATCTAGTGATTGACTGGTTAGTGGAATTCTTTTATAACTCTCTCTCTCTCTTTCTCTCTCTTACTAGTTAGTAGAATTCTAGGTGTCAAAGAGTCCGTCTTATTGTGTATGTTATGTGAACATTACTAAGTGTATGAAATGCCTGTAATAGAGACTGATACTTAGTTAAGACATATCCATTTACATATGCAGCATGTGCAAGCTAAAAGCTTATCTTTCCCATAGCCTTTTTTTTTTTTTATAATCCTAAATATATAACCAAGCTCCAATCCTAAACCTGACTTATTCCTAGATATATATAAAACCAATATTGAAATAGGATAATCTTCAAGTGAAAAGAAAAAAGTGCCAGCAACATTTGCAAAGGAAATAAGATAACTTTAGTCTAGGTGATAGTACACTCCATCTTTCTTTCCCATTTTGAAGAGTGCTTCTTGCGCTTACCTAAGGGATAGAGACCACTGGACTGGGATTAGAATAGGTTTACACAAGGCCTAACCTTAGTATTTCAATTAAACCCCCTTTTAGATAATCTGCTACATAAAAGAATGTAGTCCCTTTGTATGTTTGAATCATTTTTCTATATTAAGAGAAATGATTGAGCACTAGCATTTTGCCTTTCATGTCTTTCTTATCTCATTTTCATCCGTTATTCAGTTATTCTTTTCAGAGCTATTTTTTTTTTTAATAATGCTTCAGTCCCATAAGGACTCTATACACCAAGAAAGTGAATGGTCTTATTGCTATGTATCTTCTATGCTTTGTACTTATACAAACAAAACAGCATATCAAACATGCTTTACTCGGTGCATCTCATTCCCATACTTCAACCCCATAATGCTTAGTGTATATGACCCATAATAGATTTCTCATTATAATGTTGCTTCTTGATTTTTTTTCCCTTGGTAATAGGTAAGAAGTTCTCTTTGGAGTTTTTGGTTGTGGGAGATAGATGAAATTTCAAGGATACATGGCGAAAGTCGGCACAGAAATGGTGTAGTATTTTGGAAAGAACCACGATGCTTTTTGTGAGTAGAGAACATTTGTAGTAAAATTTATCTTTTGTTTCCAATGGCTAAACTTTGTTCTGATGGTTTGAACCATGATACTACTATTATGTAGCTGAAAGTGATTCGGGTAATGTTCCATAGTTATGATGTTTTGTTTAAGTGAAAGCTAATGAATTTAGGATATTTATGGTTACACTTGTCCATGGTTTACACTGTTGCATGAGGTGGTGATGGATCTTAAATATGAACAATAACTATGTGGAAAAATATGATATTAATAAGAAGCATTTGGAACAAAAAATGTTCATTTCTTACAATGAATTATTTTGTTGGTTAAAAGTCATTGGTGAGGAAAACTTTCAACTCTAAAAGCTTGCTACAGCTCTTTTGTGAGGAAATTATTTTGTTGGTGATAATGTGCCAATGGCAAGGAAATTATTCCTCGCTCATACTATTGGTTTATTGACTAAGTTTATCATTAGCAAGGAAATATTTGTAGCTAAAAATCTGAATTTTTGGCAAGAAATAATTTCCTCGCCTATTGTGTTCATCCAGGTGACATTCAGTATTTTAAGTGAGTAATTTCTATCTTTTGGCGAGGAAATTTATGATATTTGGCGAGGAATATTTTCCTCGCAAATTCTGGACAATTGGCGAGGAAAATTATTTTTCTCGCAAAAAGCTTTTGCAACGAGGTGAGGAAAGTAGGTGACGAAAAAATTTCTTGCCAATAACTTTCGGTGAGGAATTTGGATAATTTCATGAGGAAATTGTTTCCTCGCGAGAAGCCATTTGTGTTGTAGTGTTATTATTATTATTATTATTATTATAACGTGGGTCAACCATTGCAAGGGAGGTCTTTTATAACCCAATTCTAAAATGTAAAATTTTGGAAGATTGGAGACAACCCTAATTCACAAGTTTCGAATAAATCAATAGAGGAACATATATATATAGATATATATATATATATAAAAGAAAAAAGGAATTGTGATCATAGTATAGCAGTGTATCAAATTGTTAGCCACCTACAGCTAGTTTTAATTTTAAATAGTAAACTACCTGATGATGAAGAAAACTCGTACCTTTGGTTCAAATCTCAATCCGGGAATCCATACTTTGGTAATACCGGTGTGTACTTGTCAAAAACTCTCTAATACTTAAATTAGTAATGGAGAATTAATTTAATAGAGCAACGGTAGAGTAAAAGATTGCATGCTTGTTGGGGTTTATTAACCATTTTATTTATAGTGATCTTGTAGAGGTATGTTTGGGATTGAGTTAGAAGCTTTCCCTGATTTATCACTGCTTCCTTACATAGATAAGGAAAGTATCCATTTTGAATTTATTGGATGATAACTCCAAATTAGTGATGGTTACTATATTATTACCATGAATCATGGGATTGCGGTTACAAAGTTCCTACAAATGCATTCATATGCTCAGCTCGGCACTTAGTTGGTTCATTGCTCGGACCTGGGAACTTGGCCTGGCTACTTCCCAGCCTTGCTCACTTGAACAGTCAACTTACCCTTCTTTGAGGCTCCTAGAATTTCATTTAGGTTCCATACATCATTTTAGGTAAGCATGGAAATCTTCCTCATTAGTTACCCCCGATTTCCTAGGTCTCTAAGCGAACCTAAGGGAATTTGATGATTGAGCTATTCTTGGGCTATGTGCACATTTAATGTGTGTCATTTATCATAATCATGCTAGCATGCAGAAGGGTTTCACCCTTTCATCTCACTGCCATGCATCGACAGGATACATTTTCTATACCTGTTATAGCTCATGTCCATTCGATGCTTGCCACGCAATTCAATCCTAGCCGTTTATTTCAAAAACTGATTCTCATTTATTTATTCCAACAGTTTCATCTCTTCACTTTCCTTCTTGAACCATTTCTACCATTATTGCATCAGGGAGCTCTATAGAAAATGCTTACCTTCTTTTGGTATGCCTCTATTCATTCTTCTATTTTTTTTTTCATTTTTACTCATTATATGCTTTGGTTTTTTGTTCATTACTTGTGGTTCTACTGGAGAGAGGATAGGCTTCTCAGTACGATAGGGTTTATAAAGGACCCTAATTTTTATAGATCCATCTACACTCTTTTGATTTTCGAATATTACCATTATAAATTACAAACCTCAGTAGCCTCAGAGAACATGGCTTCCTATCGAAAGTTGATTCTCCTTAAGGGAAGTGATAAATCCCCACCAATAGTCCTGTTTAGGTGAGGCCAAATGTTTTTGGTTCAGCTTCTGATCATGCCCCTGAATCATTAGTGGAGAACACTACCCAAATCCGAATTTCCAACAGGTGGATGTTTCCACATCTAATAGGGGAGAAGCTACGCTCGACTGTGTTGTGATTCATTCACAAATCGACAAACCCAAGCTCAAGAAACTATTGAAGGCCTTTTAACCACCAAGGCATTTGTCATATCAGTGGCCTGCGCCTAAGGATTGGGCTTGTTCCCCTTAAATGCCCGAAATGGTCACCGTCTATGAGGCCGCTTTATCGAGTGGCCTTCAATTTCCCATGGCTTAGCCAATTAAAGAGGTTCTAGTGGAGATGAACCTGAATCTAGCCTAGCTTACGCCAAATAATTGAAAGATCTTGGTTGGCTGTGTAGTGATATGGAAGGCCGCCACCAATGAGCATATCACCGCGGATGAGTTCCTACTTTGTTATAGGGTTATCAAAGCCAGTCGAGGTTGGTATTATTTCTCGGTTTGGGGTGAAGGATTTTAATCTGGTGGTTGGTTACCGATCTTCCATCATCATTGGAAAGACCATATCTTCTTTATGTTTAGTGATGGTTGGGAGTTCTGTCCATGGGAGACAAATGAGGACAAATAGTTTCAATGACACACAGCATGGGGCTGGCTGAGCGAAGAGGGTATGCTAGCCATCTAAGTTGGAACTCAGTTTGGCTATTCACTTTCACTTCTTTCCATTTAGTTAATATAGTTCTAACCTTGTATCATTACCTTGCTTAACCAAAACCTAAGGTGTCTGAAAAACAACAAGAGAGAATGAAACTTGCCCAAGGCTATGCCGATCATCACTTTAACTTTTTAGTGACAGTAGGGAGCTTGGCTGGGCACATGCTTGACCTCAAGCCGAGCTTGGAAGCTCTTAAGTTTGAACGTGAGAGAAGTGAGTTCTTTATTATTTCCATTCTTTGCCTTTTTCACACTACTAATATATTTCTTTGTATAGTTGTAAATACCGACGTAACTGTTGCCACCTTCCCTATATCTATCAAGGAAATAAAGTTCAAGACAAATATAAGGGATATGGGAGGAAACCAGTGCCTGGGTCTGAGTTTAGACTCTTCAAACAACATAGGTCAGCTGGGACGAGCTCCCTCAAGAAGATCACTACCGTCGAC